>CM068955.1:155222948-155244189 GCA_035128595.1 Eptatretus atami | reverse complement strand
ACTTTTTGTGTCTATGAATTATGCACGTCTATTAATTATGCACCATTGGAATGTACCTTTTAACCCTTTAGACTGCTGAGACCCCTTCGACATTTGAAGACCCTTTAAGACCCTGAGAACCCAAAAGACCCAGATTACCCAAAAGACCCCAAGGTCCCAAAAGAGCCCAAATATCCAAAAGACCCAGATGACCCCGAAGAACCAAAAGAACCAAAAGTTCCCGAGGATCCAGAAGATCCAAAAGTTTGAAGACCCAAAAGGCCCAGAGGACCTCAAAGACCCAGAGGACCCAAAGGATCCAAAAGACCCACAAGTCCCTCAATACCTTTTTAGACTTCGATAAGCAGGTGAGGGAAGTGTGTGTATGTGTGTATGTGGGGGGAATGTTTTTCGTGGTGTTCTCCGAGAGCATTCTGATTTGGAATGCGATGCACCAAAATTATCGTCATGACCTCCCGAATTGACTCGGCCAATTCACGACAAAAAAAAAATCCATTGGAATTCCTATTCCACGTTTAAAACGCATGCCATGTTAAGGTATACAATGCCTATAAAAAGTCTACACCCTTTCAAAATTTTCACCTTTTGTTGCCTTGTAGCCTGGAATTAAATTGCATTAAATCAGACTTTTTCCCACCTATATTTACACATTGAAACCCACAACTTCCAAATGAAAAACAAATTCTACAAATTTCAGAAAATTGATTATAAATACAAAACTACAACATCTTGGTTCGCCTAATATATATATATATATATACAGTATATATGGCTCTCCTATAAATGCTGAACACAAAGCAAGGAGGCAGGATGTACCTCATTTAAAGTCTTTGGTGTGATTTTTCCGGGGTACTAATCCCAACGCCAACATGTGACATCCCAGACTCATGGAGGATCTTTAATACACTGCCACTGTGGCTGCTATATTTGGAAACGATTCCCATTCAAAACAAAGCAGAATGACAAAATCTCAATTTCACAAGTTATAATGAGCTAACAAATACTTATTTTTTTAAAATGACCATGTTGAGTCTTACGAAGGCAATGAAGAAAATGATGAAAACTGGAAGGGAGGAAATGAAGATGAACCACTTCCAGGTCATGATGGGAAGGATAAACACAGCCACGCCAATCATGGTCAGCATACCAATGGACCAAGTCACCTGCACCGATCATGCACATAGGAGAGAGAGAACAGAGGAACAATGTCAGAGACATCTACTTGGGGTTCTATAAAAATGAATATGCAACAAGGCATTACCATGGTCCACCACCCAAAAGGAGTAGTGGAATGGTCTCCTGGATTTACACAAGTTTACATTAACATTCGACTTCACCAGCATTGCTTTTGGCTTGACAGCTTCAACCAGCAGGTCAAAACACACAAAATAGAGTTAAATACAGGTTCTACTGTCAAACATAGGAAGCCAAGTAATGTATCAATTTCAGATCAGGATGCTACAAATAAACACACAAATATATGCGACACACCATTACTCCCTCACACCCCACTCCACCCTGCCTCCCAGCTTACAGAATTACAAGATCAGGCATGGACATTAAACAGCTGTTGAAGCAACATAAAATGGAAGCACCTTACTAAATTTTCAAGTGGAGAATATTCTTCCTTGGATGAGGATTGAGGTGGGTGAACCAGGGGCGGAACAATTCATCTCACCCCGAAGTTTATGAGCACCGAGAGCGGATTTTCACAGTCAGGTACTCCGCAAATAGTGTTGTCCTAGAAAGGAAAGAGGCAGAAAGATGTCAAATCCTCCTAAAACGACAATGTAACTCTTTTGTTTGGTTTGGAAAGAAAGGGGGGGGGGGGGCGGAGGCGGCCAACCAACAACACTTCAGTGGTATATATTTCCAGTGAAGAAATTGTCCCGATGGACGGGTTAATTTCCCTGAGAATGACGGACTGGATTACTTGGAATATCCAAGGGGTGATGTACTATATGATACACATTTACCAAACGAGATTTTGTATGCTCCCCCAACCCTGAACCACAGGAACTGTGAAAAAGTTTTTTTAACTCCTAAAGCTTTCCCATGCACACCCAGAGTATAACCCCCAGTTTTCAACTCATGCTATTGAACAGTTGAGTCGTGCATGGAAAACAGACACACTTCTCAAACTTACATGTCCAGTAACCATAGGAATGCAATTAAAAACTTTTATTCTTCCTCCGATGAATTCTCACCTTCCTCCCACCACACCAACCCAAAACTATATGGAAACAATTTTAGCCTCGAAAGGCTCCTGGTTTTACCACCAACTAAACAAGGACCAGCTCATGAGAAGAGAAGTTTACATGACCATAACTTACAAGAAGATTAGTGGACAATAGACAAATTAACATGTCTGTGATTTTTAACCTGGCATCCGTACAACATTCAAAATCAAGTGATCAGATGGTAATATGCCTAAAAGAGCAACTCTATCAAATTGGAGGTATTATAATATAATTTTTAAATGTCACAAAAATGTTCAAACAAGTATCAATGACAAATAAATATCAGCTTTCAAAAAGAAGTTGCCAGGATTGAAAATCAAAAGGATGCTTGTCCAGGTGAGGAAGCAATTATAATGCCCTTTAATAATGAACTGCACTTGCCTAAATTTTTGAAAAAGACACATTTGAGCAAAACCATTTATCCCAAGCTCTCAGGCTACGGAATGCTTCAAACGTACAATTGTATGCACATTCGAGGGAGGGAGAGATGGGCATCACCTTCCTAAAAGTGATGAGTCAGGTCAGGGCAGGAATGGGAGCATGCACAGGAGCAGTGCTTCGCTGTGTCCACTTTCTGCCGGTACTCCAGGGGGATTCTGTCTGGCCATCCCCCCAGGCAGATGCCTGGTCCATCCCCACCTTCTTGAGATGCTGATCACCCTGCTGCAACCACGAGGCATATGGTCAGCCCATTGCCTCCTCCACTCATGAGGCTCCCTCACTGAGAGAATCTGGTGAGCAAGATCAGCATCAGGAAAATGAGCCACATCTCCATACAGCTGCAGCTGATGCTCACGGACTATGCAGGTAACAGGTCTCATTTGAGTCTCTCTCAGCAACGGCTCGTTGGACACAAAGTCTGACTAGCGATAGCCAAGGATTCTCCGAAGAGACCTGGCACAAAAGGAATTTAGTCACCGTCTCAGATCCCTGGTCAGAGTCCAAGTCTCACATCCGTAGAGCAAGACTGGAAGCACCAAGAATGGGAAGACTCAGACTTTCGTCCTCCTGCACAGGTAACAGCAGCGCCACACCCCATTATCCAGTGAATCCATGACTCCCCAGGCCCGACCCAAACGTCAATTGACCTTCGACTCACTGCCAGCAGAGATATGAATATCACTGCCAAGGTAAGTGAATCTCTCCGTGACCTCAACATCCTCGCCACAAACAGGTACAGCCAAGATAGCAGCATCCAAGATTTCACTGAAAGCCTGGATCTTAGTTTTGACCCAGGAAACTCATAATCCCTGTGGCTCTGACTCATCATTCAGTACCTCAAGGGCCCCCAAAAGCATAGCTAGAGTCTGCAAATATGACTGCATCATCTGTGAAGTCAAGGTCAGAGATCTTGACATTCCCAAATGATGCACCGCAGCTTGATCTCTCCGACATCCTCCCCAGAATCCAGTTCACACAAATGCTGAAAAGTGTGGGGGCCAGTACACACCCCTGACAAACTTCAGTAACAACTGGAAATAAGTTGGAGATGGTATCACTACATCTCACAGCACTCTCCCTACCAGAGTATAGGTCAGACATCAGATTGATTAGTTTTGGTGGCACCACACAAAGACCAAGAATCCTCCAGAGGGCATCCCGATTCACTGACTCGAACGCTTTGCAGAGATCAACATAATCTGCAAACAGCCCCTGCTGAAACTCTCATCTGCATTAGGTGAGGAGCCGAAGAGCAAGAATATGGTCAATCGTTGACCTCGTTGGTGGAAAGCCTGACTGCTCTGGATGCTGGTGCTCAAGCATATGGTTGCCAACCCTATCAAGAATTATCCGAGTAAAGACCTTGCCCGGCACTGAGAGCAGCGTCACCCCTCAGTATTTGTTGCAGTCCTGGCGATCACACTTCACTCTCCAGAGTGGCACAACAAGGCCGATCTTCCAGTCAGTTGGGATGGTGCCTGTGTTCCATGCAGAGCACAGAACTGCATGCAATGACAAGTACAGTATTTCCACCAGCTTTGAGAAGTTCAGCATGGGTGCCACAGATCCCAGGAGCTTTACCCCATTTTGGCTGGTTCACCACAGCCTGTTTTTCCACAAACGATGGTGGATCATGGTTGATTGGAGGGTCAGCAATAGGGATAGCAACACCCCTGACATCCAACTCAACAGCTAGTGGATCAGCCTGATATAGCCGCTCAAAGTAACCGGTCCAGTGGGCCTTCACATTGGACTCCTCTGTCAAGAGCCCGCCACCCTCCGCTCTAACTGCAGTACACCGAGGGACAGGCTTGGAGGAATGCAATGCACGAATTCCCCTGTAAGCAGGATAAGAATCACCTGATCATAGGTGATGCTCTACCCCCCCCCTTCCTCAGAGATTCCTCACAAATGGGCCTTCTTATCCACCCTTTGCGCAGGCACAGTTTTACGCCTCAGCTGCCTGAACAGCTCAGCTCTGCCATTCAGCCCGGCCCTGCAACTCTGGTCAATGGTATCCAGTGTCCCTTGAGAAACAAAATTATTCTTCGCCCTTCGGTGAGTTCCAAGACATCCACCAGCAAAATCAAGGCCGGTGGTCTTGAAAGCACTCCACAACTCTTCAGGATTCCTCAAAGCACCCAGACTCCCCAAATCCCTACTCAGCCTGTTTGTAAACTCCTCAGCCACCCTCTCATCCTCAAGCTTGCCAACATCCAAGTGAGGCTGGGATGGTAAAATTCCCCCAGATTTAAGCTGCAACTTAAAAGTTGCTATAACAAGCCTGTGATCTGTATTGAGAAACTGCGCACTCCAGTGGACCCTGCAGTTCTGGATCATCCTCCAGTGACCATTAACAAGCACATGGTCAATCTCCTTTGCCACATCACCAGCATTGGAATCCCAAGTCCAGCGATGAGTTTGTGGGTGCTGTAACCAAGAACCAGCCACCCTAAGTCAATGTCTTCTTGCAAAGTCAAGGAACTTTGGGCTATTCTGGTTCACAGTTCCAGACCAATGGGACCAACACATGTCTCATAACCATCCCTATTATTTCCAGTCGATGCATTCAAATCCCCCAAGATGAGAAGAGCATCTCACCTGGGGCACTGATCAACCACAGACTTGAGCGTGGCATGGAATGCGTCCTTCATGGTGAGATCACTCGCCTCAGTTTGCACACGTCCAGCAAGGAAGGGAAATGACACCTTAGGGGTGACGAATAGTCTCATAATACGCTCGTTGACTGGTGTTACCTCAATTACCACTGGAGTCAGCTTAATGGACACAGCTACAGCAACGCTTTGGGCATGGTTACCATAAAAGCGACCAGACCAAGAGTAGGTGTAACCACCCGCCATGATCTTGCCACAATCCGGTCACTGAACCTCAGAGTGCGCTGCAATACCGATGTCCAAACGCTTGAGCTCAGATGATAACAGAGACAGGTGATCATCCTCTCTTAGGATAGGACATTCCAGGTACTCACCCGAAGGACCGCTCAAGTTAACCCAAGGAGACACTGTTGATGGATGACATCTCACACTACCCTGACACACACGACCACAATCTGACCCAGAAGGTTACCCCATGGTTTTCCTGCCATCGAAAGAGAGAGAAAGAGAGAGAAAAGAGAGAAAGAGAAAGAGAGAAGAAAAGAGAGAGGAGAGTGAGAGGGGGGGGGAGGAAAGAAAAGACAGAGGAGGAGGGGAGTGAGGAGTGATGCGGAAGGGAAGTAGTGTGAGTGAGAGGAAGGGAAGCAGACTTGCGGTGGAGCATTAATTACGATTCATACTGTCTCATCAAAATGATTCTGCATAGAATAACAGTGAAGATGGAACAAAATAATGTCTGAAATCCAGTTTCTATGGATCATATTATAAATACCGCCCAGAGACAAACACCACCCAGACACACCAGAGACAAAACCCACCAGAAGCGTCCGGAGACAATCACTGCCCCGACACATCCAAAGATAAATACCGTGCAGAGACAAACACTGCCCAGACACATCTGGAGACAAACAAACACGGCCCAGACAGGTAAGGAGACAAGGAGACAAACACCATCCAGAGATACAATGCCCGACACAAACACCACGAGAGATGTGTGGAGGGTGCTGCACTGTATGAGGAGTGAAGTTTGAAAAGAGAGAAGAGAGAGAGAGAGAGAGAGAGAGAGAGAGAGAGAGAGAGAGAGAGAGAGAGAGAGAGAGAGAGAGAGAGAGAGAGAGAGGACGAGAAGGGAGGAGATGAAAGAGAGAGACGCGAAGAAGAGAGAGATGAGAGACGAGAGAAGAGAGAGACGAGAAGAAGAGAGAGAGAGGGAGACGAGAGACGAGAGACGAGAGACGAGGGAGAGGAGAGAGGAGAGAGGAGAGAGGAGAGAGGAGAGAGGAGAGAGGTGAGAGAGGAGCCGAGAGAAGAGAGAAGAGAGGAGACGAGAGAAGAGTGAAGAGAAGAGAGGAGAGAGAGAGAGGAGACGAGAGAAGAGAGGAGATGAGAGAGAGAGGAGAGAGGAGAGGGAGAAGATCGGAGAGGAGACGAGAGAAGAGAGGAGACGAGAGAAGAGAGGAGATGAGAGAAGAGAGACGATGAGAGAAGAGAGGAAAGGAAGACGAGAGAAGAGAGAGACGAGAGAAGAGAGAGAGGAGACGAGAGAAGAGTGGAGAAGAGAGAGAAGAAGAGTGGAGAGAGAGACGAGGAAGAGAGAGAGGAGACAGAGAAGAGAGGAGAGGAGACGAGAGAAGAGAGAGAGGAGACGAAGAGAGAGAAGAGAGGAAGAGGAGAGAAGAGAGAGGAGAGAAAGAGAGGAGAGGAGACGAGAGAAGAGAGGGAGAGAGAGAAGAGGAGACGAGAGAAGAGAGGAGCGAGAGAGAGAGAGACGAGAGAAGAGAGGAGACGAGAGAAGAGAGGAGACGAAGAGAGAGAGACGAGAGAAGAGAGGAGACGAGAGAGAAGAAAGAGGAGACGAGAGAAGAGAGAAGAGAGGAACGAGGAGAAGAGAGAGAAGAGGAAGAGAGAGAAGAGAGGGGAGGAGACGAGAGAAAGAGAGAGAGGAGACGAGAGAAAGAGAAAGAGAGAGAGACACGAGAGAAGAGAGAAGAGTGGAGACGAGAGAAGAGAGAAGAGAGACACAGAGAAGAGAGAGAGAGAGGAACGAGAGAAGAGAGAAGAGAGAGACGAGAGAGAGAGAAGAGAGGAGACGAGAGAGAGAGAAGAAGAGAGGACAATGAGAGAGAGAGAAGAGAAGAAGACTAGAGAAGAGAGGAGACGAGAGGAGAAGGAGACGAGAGAAGTAGAAGACGAAGAAGAGAGGACGAAGAAGAGAGGAGATGAGAGAAGAGAGACGACAGAGAGAGAGAGACGACAAGAGAAGAGAGACGACGAGAGAAGAGAGACGAAGAGAAGAAGAACGACGAGAGAAGAGAGAGAGAGAGAAGAGAGGAGAAGAAAGAGAGACGACGAAGAAGAGAGACGACGAGAGAAGAGAGACGACGAGAGAAGAGAGACGACGAGAGAGAGAGACGGCGAGAGAGAGAGGAGACGAGAGAAAAGAGAGGAGACGAGAGAAGAGAGGAGACGAGAGAAGATAGGAGACGAGAGAAGATAGGAGACGAGAGAAGAGAGAGACGAGAGAGAGAGAGAAGAGAAGAGAGAAGACGAGAGAAGTGAGAAGAGAGATGAGAGGAGAAGAGAGAAGAGAGAGATTAGAGAAGAGAGAAGAATGGAGACGAGAGAGAAGAGAGAAGAGAGAGAGAGAGAGAGAGAGAAGAGAGGAAGAGAGAAGAGAGGAGAGAAGAGAGAGAGGAGATGAGAGAGAGAGAGGAGAGGAGACGAGAGAGGAGAGGGGGATGAAGAGAGAGAGAGATGAAGAAAGAGAAGAGACAGAGAAGAGAGGAGACGAGAGAAGAGAGGAGACGAGAGAAGAGAGGAGACGAGAGAAGGAGAGAGAAGAGAAGAGAAGACTAGAGAAGATAATACGAGAGACGAGAGACGAGAGAGCAAAGAGAAAATGTTATGCTTTGTGAACACGAACACGAGTGCGCGCGCTCGCGCACAATGTATTGTTACATATAAGGTGGCGGGGGGGAGGAAATGATAGCTACACTATGGTAAGTGTAACATGGTCCATGTGTATCAAGTAGATTACATTGTCATGCATCAGGGACCTGTCAGTGTAAATCACCTTATAAAATGTAATACTGAGGATCGAGGGAGCATATGTAATATAGACAGTAGAGTCATTGTAAAATTGTATGCGTAAACACCTCGTTTGCGAGAGTAGCCAGGTGACGACTTCCTGTCACAAAAAGGCACACGGAAGAAGCGTGATATGGTCCAAATAGCCCATCACAATCTGTCTGGCCGGTGTATGCCAGCCATTGTGGTATCGTGCACTGTGGGGCCCAGAAGAAGCAATCAACCTTTATTTTTATTGATCCACCCTGTGGGCAGGATGGCTCAACTGAGTACTCTGTCCAGAAGGACAAAGATGAGGAAGGGGCACACAAGAGTTCCTGGCATGCAGAAGGGTGAAGAAGAAGAGTGTTGAAAGGGATTGAGGGCACAGGAGAGTTCACAGCATGCAAAAGGACTAGTGCGAGGAAGAAGCATAAGGAGAGATGGTCACGAGGGCTGGTTCTGGGTGACTTCCTGAGTGGGTGGAAGCTTTTGGGGACAAATAAGGTCGCTCTCTGCTTTCTCTGTTTTGCATCAGCTTTGGGCTCACTTCATTGCTGGCTTTCATCAACTCAACCACACTGTTTTGTCGTTGCTCGGGGAGGATGGCTCTCCAAAATGTGGATGCTGTTACCAAGCTGCACCATTGTCTTCCACTCCCCGCATCACAAAGGGAAGGGAAAGGGAAGGCCTGCAAATTATCCTGTTTGTACAAGTACGATTTGTGGCATCTAGTGTGGGTTAGGTTTTATTTATTTATTATTCATCATTCTTTGCATCTGTTAATTCACATGGTTTGTTCTTAACTCCTCATCCCATCCACCTTTCCCCCATATTCTTTATAAATAAACCTTTAAAAAGGTAAGAAACGTGTTTCATCCCCATATGAATTTGTCCTCATCATCATTATATTCCCACCCCACGTGGATGTCAGCACAGGGTCGCAGAACACTGCTCCAAGCAACATGGCGTGACCCAAGTCACATGGGTGGGGAGGCGGTGGTCAGTCAAATGAGTGCTTTGCCCGAGCCAATGAAAGGTTTGGCCCATATCCTGACAGGCCCAGGCCCATAGACTCAGCTTCATTGTGGGAGATTCCAATGATCTTGAAGAATTGGTTTCCACGGCCTCATTCCGAGCAAGGTGTGAGGCAGGGGCACCATCCCAGAGGGGTGAACGGCATTTCATCAAGCTGCAGATGAAAGCCTTGTTGGTGGATACCATTTGAGGTGTGCTAATAAAGGACTTTGCATGACAGATGATGGAAAATAACTTTGCAGCCTATTCCAAGCCAACGCATTGTTGAGCAGGTCAACAACAACAAAAAAAATGTTGAATTAAGACCCCAGAGAGGGGCAGTGAGGTGACCAAGGATGACATCTTGATGAAGAATAATTAAATATGGCCATTATTTATCTTCAAAAAGGGGTGTTTTAATTAACCCAAACACCCAATTTTCACTCATGCACTCCCTTGGCATTCCCTTAGTATACATGCAAAGTTTGAGGCTACTAGGTTTCATGGTTTTGGAGTTATAGAGGGGAGACACACACTATTATAGATATGGAGAACACAAATGAATAGAATATAAAAAAATTTTTAACAGTCGTTTTCGTTCGAGTACAATGTGGATGCAGACGGGCTTTACAATTTGAGATGTTTCTAGTTATTTTGTTTCAGAGTGAAGAAAAGTGGTATGTTGTTTTTATTTTTTGTAGCAAGGAGGGGAAAGGATTGAGCTAGGG
Source organism: Eptatretus atami (assembly GCA_035128595.1). Taxonomy (NCBI): domain Eukaryota; kingdom Metazoa; phylum Chordata; class Myxini; order Myxiniformes; family Myxinidae; genus Eptatretus; species Eptatretus atami. The sequence goes on along the minus strand of CM068955.1, from coordinate 155,234,082 downwards.
ATCAGAGTAATAATACCTGGTGTTAAAAAGAGTGAAAACGAGGCTTGTTGTTAGAAAAAAGAAAAAAAGAAAAAAACCCACAAAGAGGCAGAGCACAGCCAATTGTCAACAGTAGGCCGGAATTTACCAGGGACACAACCTCCATGATTCATCACAAGATACAGTTTGGTACAGAATATGTGATGACAACATGACCAGGAAGACGGGAATTAAAATACAACACTAAAACACAATGTATCACGTCCGGGAACTTAGCTTAGATTAACTGGATTGAGCAACTACCAATCAGGACGTCCATGTAAAGCAAAACCCCAAAACAGAAGGTTGACTTTTAATCAAAACTGCAGGCATTCTTTTTTTTGTCAATGATCCAGATAATATATTTGTTTCGATTCCAAAATCCAATCTTTGTTCCATTTCCCTTCAAAATATCTTTTCCTGATATAAAAATAATCTAAAAAAAACCAAACAAACCTATTATGTACAAACATTTCTGTAAATAAGTTTTTTTTTAAGTTGAATGAACTTTCTTTGTAAGCTTCCCATAGAGAGTACTGAGCATTCCAAATACCTTCAATACGCCCTACTCTTGCACTAACAATCAACTGAGAGTGAAGCACTCATCCTCAACCCACAAAGGATGGATCAATGGGGCAGCATATTTAAAACTGATACACATGTAAAGTCATAAGATGCTAGAATGATATTTTAATGGGGCAGACTTACGTTTGGGTGAAAGAAGAACCTGAACCACCAATCAGGAACCACAGGAAGAGGAACCAATTGTATGCCGGGGCAAAGGAGCTAAGAATCCCAAAATAGAATGTGTTCAGTAAACCCAGCACAATACTCTGTAAAAGGCCAACAAAAGACAAAAAACATTTTCATTGCATTTTTACAGCAACATTGGCATTTTCAGTTGTACATTTAAGGCTTGCATCTTTGTAAATAAAAATAAACTTTTCAAAACACACACTGCTTTTAGAGTTCAAATAATAACCATATAAAGATACAGGATATCCTACCAGTTTGCGTCCATATTTATCTGCAAGTTTTCCCCACAGAGGTGACCACAAGGCTTGCCCAGTAAAGAACATCTAAACAGAGGGAACGGAGCTGCAAATCAGGGCTCAAATGTCTTAAGATCGACTTAAATCACTGAAAGGCGTCAAGATAGTCAGAAATTCTTCAAGCTCTGTAATAATCACAAAAATAATCCTCAAAATTTAAATGAATTAGCTCCGATTGTCCACGATCAGTGATAACTTGTTGAAATTCCATAAGCAATCTCCTTACAAATCATTTCAATGATAAAAAGAACATAAAAACGTACCGAGGAGATGAAAGCGACTTGCCACATCGATAGATTCCATTCACACTGCATTGATGGTCCCAAGATACTGATGGTCATTACAAAGTTAGCAATAGCCCACTGTATAGGACAAGTGGGCAGAGGTAAAGCCAAGTTAGACAATATCTAAGCACCATTTCCAGATTTGAAAGATTGAATATATGCTTAGTGGTTCCAAAGAGCAATCAATCCTTTTGGTGCTTAACAATTCGAAATTCTGAGAGGTTCAAGCTGACAGTCAAGCAACGCAATGGGTCGAGTCTTAAAAACAGAGATAGCATAAAAGAAGGGTCAAGTCCCAAGATCAAGTAAATGAGCAGGAAGCAAAGCTGAGGTTAAACACAGGAAAGAAGGACGAGTCAATTTTAAAATCAGTTGGGTCGTTCGAGTGTACACAAAAAATCTAAGATCTGTTAACAATCTTCAGTGCTCGAAGATAACATAGCGATGAGTGCATTCATGTTTGTATGAGGTGGATTCACAACTCCCCACTGCACTACCTTAGTCCTGCGTGGCGAGTAAAAGCTCACACAGACATTAGTCTTCTCTATTTCCAGCAAGTGTCACATTTTCACAGCAGTGGGTGAGTTTCCCGATACTATTGGAATATTCACTTCCCCAGCGAAGATTATCATGTCGTCGTCTTCAAAATGTTTCGGAAAGAGAAAATATATTGACCCCTTCTTCACTTAAACTACATAAATTGTGTTATTAAAACATGAAAGTCCTGTTTAGTATTCTCATCTGAGGACAAGGTTAGGATGCTGATATCCCTGGTTAAACTCCCATATAACTGTCAATTTACCGTCTGTCCATCCATGTCCTTGCAATTAATGTCAAAGTTCACGAATGTCTCCAAAATATTTGCACATGATAAATGTACAAGCTCCTCCACGAGCTTAACATTGGTGTTAAAAACTACAAGAAAATAAAACCAGCATGTAATAAGAATAATAATACTATTCCTTTCGTGTCGTAAAGTTTAATTGGCAAGGAGTACAGTCCTGGATGCATCGCCACTCCGACGCAGGCTCCCCCGAATGATTACCCCAATACACTGGTACTCATTTTGCCGACCTCGGAAGAATGACAGGCTGAGTCAACCCCACCTGGTATTAATTCAAAGGTGAAAAGGGGCTTGAACTCAAGACTACAAGGTCCCAAGTCAGCAAAACTACAATGTACAGGGTAATAAATACTGGCACAATGATGAACAAATGCTCTTAAATTTGGAGCTGTTCAAAGATGTGTGGTGAATCACCTTCATTATCATGGACTAGCATGATCTGCTGTGGTGAACACAAGGCAAACTAAAACAGAATGACTAAAATACCTTCCGTGTTTACATTTCCTTGTATCAAAAACAAAATCAGCAAGTAAGGCACCAAATGTGGGTTTGGTTTCAGCTCTGACAATTTTTTAGGCAAGGTCTCTTATATGTTCTACAACTGAGTAATGTCAGACAATAGTAAATCAGTTATAATAAAATGGAAATGGATGCAAAATGAGTTTCAAAAATTTTTTTTCCCACTTACCCAGGAAAGACCGCAAACTGCCAATAAAAGCCAATGGAACTTCCCGAATCCAAGAGTCTCTATTGCATCATCCAATGTGAAAACTTGACTTTCTGAGCATCAGGAGGCAACAAGAGAAGGCAAAGTAGAGGAAATGGAAGGTGTGAGAGGTAGTAATCATAGGAGAGGCAATAGACACATTTTCTCGCTTCACATTCTTAAACACCTCAAAATGCTGATTCTGGCTCGATAATTTTCTTGATACAAGAAAATGCCTGTTCAGGAAGAAATATTTGTGAGATATATTATTACAACCAGATCCTTCACGAAGAGTAGGCGAGCTATCGCCAGCACCATAGCCAAATTCCAAATTCCTGCCCGAAATAGTCTAACATCAGGCCTGGCCAGCCGATTCGTGAAGACTCGGGCCAAGCTTCCCCTGGCCAACACCACAAGAAAAGTGGGATAATGGTGGTCATTTAAGAAGAAAATATATTCTTATAACCAGAATATCTTTTTGTAACTGACTATTTTTTTCAGAATTAACCCACCCACCCTACCCCACCCTACCCCACCACCCACTCAAAAAAAAGTAAAAAAAAGTATTGACACGCCAAAAAAAAACAAAAAAAAAAACATTAAACCAATGACAAATGAATGATCCTGCTTCCAAAAATACATTAATTATATATAACCTGCTGGTGTTTAAAGAGTCAGTGGAGAGAAAGTGTTTTCACAAACATGGCTTAATATAGCAATTTCATTTCAAAACAACTGCCTACTTGCTCTGCAGGTGACATAATGTCGTCATATGTCCTCATCTAAATAAGTAGTTTAGGTAATTTTTTGCAGGCAGTGCATTATCTGATAACACTGAAAAATAATTCATTGAATGCAAGTTATTGTAACAACATGAAAGTACAGTAAAATGTTCAGTTGAGAGTGTGGTCATATAATCATGAAATGGTAATGGTAATGGTGACGACCAACTCCCTTCCCCTTCACCCTCCCCCTCCCACCCAACCCCCAACCACAATTCGGCCATTCCCAATCTGAGATGGGGCTTGGAAGGTGAACAAAATAATTCCTATACCTTGGCCAGAGCAAGGTGTTCTGGGGTTGCTGAGGACTACTCCCCTCTTCCTGACCAGGCCTTCTATTTCAACATCTTGGCAGCGCGAGGACATGACTCTGAAATTAGCATGGGAATTTTTGGAAGGGAAGGGGAGTAGAATAACAAAGAATACAAAAAACATCAATGACAGTGAATACAATCAATTCAATCACCTATAATTACAAAGCATCAGCGATAAAGATATGTCAAGAAGAAAATGGCAGAAGCCATTTTGTCCAGATGAAGCCTTAAGTTTCAGGCTGGCATGATGGTTTTCCAAATTCAACTTGCATTTTAAAATGATCCCGTTTCACTTCAATCATGGACTGAACATTTTGTTGCCATTTCCTTTTTCGATCTCATGGTGAAGATGGAATTGTCACAGATAATATACATTCAAATAGCGATTCATCAAAGCTGTTCTTCACTACTCATTTCATGCCATTTCAAAAGAAAAAAACATTTTGTGCACATAGCCGAAGGAAAGAATGGATATGCAAGAATTTCCAGATTATACTGAACCAAAATGTGTGCCGTTACGGTAATCTGCTGAAGTTGCGTGACGGTGTGAGATAAAACAATAAAAAACCCCCAAAACAAAGTGTCGTCTTCACTCAATAGACACATTTTCTTGCTTCACACACTTATACAGATGAAGCTCAAGATCGGCAGTGTACTGCCCAACATAATTTTTGACATTTTTCAGGATATAATTGCAAATTTTTTGCGAAACCTTTGAAACAAATGCTTTTTCTGTCTTCGTCACACTCCTAACACACCCACAGAATGAAAACACAAAAATCAGACAATAACAAAAACAAAACGGGTTGAGTGAATCAAGCAAGTAATTCAGAATATTTAATTAACCTTTAGGGATTATTGCTGTTGTAAGGTTTGTTTCTACAATTAGTGCCCCCAATTTTTAATGGTACCCCCGAGTTTCTTGGACCCCAGGAGTACTAAACCATCAAGAAAAAAAAATAAAAATAAAAATTCCTTAACTCCCAACACTCCCAATTTCCAAACTGGATCTCAGAGCCGGCTGGGACTTTCACAATGAAATTTTGCATCAACAACACGAATAGAAAGTATGCGTGGTTGGCACATTTTTTTTCGACCTTAACAATCAAGGTCATGACCCAGATTTCAAAAACAAAATTTTTCACCGCAACTCGACTAAGGTGTGTTTGATGGGAACAAAATTGCCCTCTCGATGCCTAGAGCAAGTCACACGCTTAATTTACATCATACCCCTCCGAGTTAAAGATCAAGGTCAAACGGCGGTCTGATAAAAATAAAATAAAACAAAATTTGTCCACTCAATTTTGCAAATGCTGAATCTCAAAGACCGTTTGGCCTTCCAATATGTTCTTGCATCATAATAGTGGACCTACACTGAAGTTGTGCACCTGATATTTGATTTGTGTCCTTGACCTATTTTTGGATTGTGACATAATTAACAGAAACACGTTTTTGATCATATCTTGAATAATTTTCTCCGATTTTCAGGACGTTGAGTTTTATGGATAGATTGGAGAATGGAGACACATTTTCTTAATTTACACTCTATCCATATATGTTGAAGATCAAGGTCATATGGAAATCCGAACAAAATATGCCATCATTGGACTGTGGGGCAAGGTTAAGTCGTGGGCAATCGCCAAGGGCAAGCCATGAGGTGGTTACATGAGGTGCAAAACTATAAAACCTGGCAGCCTGAAACTTTGCATGCATACTAAGAAAACTCTGAGGTGCAAGAGTGAAAATTGTGTGTTTGGGTTAATTAAAACACCCCTTTTGAAGATAATGAACAGCCTTATTTAATTTTATCCTTCATCAGGCGATCCTCGGCCGCCTCGCTGTCTGAGGTCTTAAGGTGTTTCTTGGGTAACCTTGCTGGGGTCTGAAGCTGCAATGTTTTCTGGCCTGCTCAACCATGTATTTATTTGGAACAAGCTGCAACGATTTCTTCACGATAAAGTTGTTTTCACTTTCTTCACTCATATATTATCAAATGCCTGTTCATCATAGCTACACAATTTGGACATATTTTACATTTCAGGTGTCTCTGGGAGGTAAAAAATAACACATTACATCGACCAAGCTGTGCGATGATGGGTGGTCTATCAGGTGGTGCCTCGCCAGCTGAAAATGTTGTGCAACTTCATTTTTAGACGACATCACTTTGTTTAACGTCATATACCTGTCACTTCGACATCCATCCATTAAAAAATAATTAAAAAAAAAACAAAAACCTCCATGACCGAGCGTTCGGAGTTCCTGTTCCGAGTTCCTTCATGTCGGTTTGAGCTGTGAAAAGCAGGTGGCGACATTTTGTGGTCGTTTAGGATTTTTTTTCTTTGAATTACATTGTTATTTGTTTGCTTACTTTCCATATTTAAATAATTATATTTAAAAGGTAAGCCTTTGTGGTTCTTTCTGTGTGCTCTATCCGTGCGGAACTTAGAACGGAACTTGGAATAGGCCGTGTTTGCTCACTCGGTGATTTAACAAGCTTAACGGGAAAACAATCATTACCTTTTAAATGGGAAAAGACAAATTTAACTGATGCTTTAATGGAGTCGGGTACACCTTGAACATATGACATCAAGTATTAATGCTCGAGTGTCACACTACCTTGGTACTGTGAGAATGGAGGTACAGATGTAAGCAGTTGTTTATCTTCATATGAACCATTTCCTCTCAGAATCGTGAGAAGGTTCTCTTTGTGACTTTCAAAGCTGATAACGTACAATTTCTGAGCCGTTTGCCACATTTACATGTTTTCTAAAATTATTGCCAAGTTTTTGTTTTTTTACCCATCACACAATGATTGGCAGCTATTTTTAAATAATAATGTTTATGCACATTTTGAAATGTCTAAAATGCAATGTTGTTTTTAAAATCATCTATTGAAATTCCTCCCAAGCAAGGGTTAAAGCTACACAGGGTTTCTGGGTTGTATACAGGACGTACTGTACTCAGTAATCACACTGACTCCAATCTGCCGATTCCCATAAAATTGACGATATCGGCCATATGTGGGTGTGTGTGTGTGTGTGTTCATAAAGCCATAACATTTTCCCTCTGCCCAACTTCCATTCCCCCCCCCCCCTCTCCCCTCTGTCTCTGTCCATCCTCACTCCACCCCCTCTGAATACAGTACAGCACCCTCAATCCCTCTTAATCATAGGTTCTTAACCAGGGTACCTGTACCCCTGGGGTTACGAGTCACACCGCTCCAAAATAAATTTCAATTCAAAAACAGGGTATAACTATTTAAAGAAAAACAGAAGGGTTAAAATGTTAAAAAATTTTTTTTACAAGGGTTTGGGTGTTTTGCAAAAAAATTATTTTAATATATTCAATTATAAGCAAATATTATATCATTAAAAAAAGATATGAATGAGCGCTTACACAATAAAAATGACGTATTATTTTATGAAGTAATAACCATAAGTGTAGCCATTTTTAATTTTATGTCTTTTTATATAGAATCAAGTCTGACTTACCATGTCCAAGAAACGCAAGTGGAATGATGACTACGACTTCAACAGCTTGAAGATCAAGAGGAAACAATTTGATCGTGGCGGTACCCTGCCAATGCAAGGATTCGTGCCGATTGAGAAGCCATTGTTGCAAGCATCTTATCAAGTTGCTTTCTTGTGTGCCCAAAAACAAAACAAAACTAGAGGGGGAGCACTCGGTAGAGTGCAAAACCTTCCCGCCGCAATACTGCTAGGTCACTTAAGTGAACCTGATATCCTATTCATTGTAGGTTCAAAACGGATCAGACTCTACTGAACCACGATTGAATAAACTAAACTAGATCGACGCGCAGTGTAGAATGCCAAAAAATAAAATCGAATTTTTTTTGAAAAAAAAGTGCAATTTTTTTCTCTTAACAATTTGGGGGGGGGGGGTTGGAAATCACTTAAAACATGTAGAAATGCAAAAAAAAAAAAAAATTCAAATATTTTCAATAAAATCCAATTTTTTTGAAAAAAGTTGCAAAATTTGTTTTTTTTCTCTAACAAATTTTTTATTTTTGGTTGGAAATCACTTAAAACATGTAGAAATGCAAAAACAAAAAATTCAAATATTTTCAAATAAAATCCAAATTTTTTTGAAAAAAGTTGCAAATTTGTTTTTTTTTTCTTCTAACAATTTATTTATTTTTGGTTGGAAATCACTTAAAACATGTAGAAATGCAAAAAAAAACAAAAATTCAAATATTTTTCAATAAAATCCAAATTTTTTTGAAAAAAAGTTGCAAATGTTTTTTTTTTCTCTAACAAATTATTTATTTTTGGTTGGAAATCACTTAAAACATGTAGAAATGCAAACACAAAAAAAAAAATTCAAATATTTTAAATAAATCCAAATTTTTTTGAAAAAAAGTTGCAAATTTTTTTTTTTTTCTCTAACAAATTTATTATTTTGGTTGGAAATCACTTAAAACATGTAGAAATGCAAAAACAAAAAATTCAAATATTTTTCAAATAAAATCCACAATTTTTTTGAAAAAAAGTTGCAAAATTTTGTTTTTTTTTTTCTCTAACAAATTTATTATTTTTGGTGAGAATCACTTAAAACATGTAGAATGCAAAAACAAAATTCAAATTTTTTTCAAAATGGCCGCCATAGCGGCCATATTGGACTTTGGACCAAGTCCAAAATCTAATGGCATGATCCTTGGACCATACCTAACCCCCCCCACCAGTTTCGTCGAAATCCGTCAGGAGTTTTTCCGTAATACTGTTCACAAACAAACAAACAAACAACACAAAAGACAGGGGTGAAAACAGTAACCTCCGTCCATCTTCGATGGCGGAGGTTAACAAAACAAAAAAAGCCTCATACAATTGCTGAAGAACTGGTGAAACCTTGTGCACTAAAAATGGCAAAAGTAGTGTTGGGGACTGAGGCACAAAAGGAACTTCACCAGGTACGTCAAACGACATTATCCGTTCCAGGATTGGTGACATAGTGGACATACCTTGCAGCAGGTGATCACAGACATCAAAGCTAGTCCTGTCAAAGTGAGTCTTCAGTTTGATGAGTCAACTGACGTCGGTTTTTGTCGTCAGTTGTTGGTATTTGTGCGATACGTGAAGGAGAAAGAAGTGATGGAAGAATTCTTGCTTTGTGAACCGCTGACGACAACCACAAAAGCAATCGATGTGTTCAAACTTATGAAAGATTTCTTCTTGAAGCATGGGATGGCTCTCAACGTGTGTGGGTCACTTTGCACTGATGGAGCTCCCACCATGCTAGGAAACAAATCAGGCTTTGCTACCCTTGTGAAGAAGGAGATGCCCCGTGTCACTTTCACGCACTGTGTGTTGCATTGTCATGCACTTGCCATGAAGATGCTGCCAGAACACCTGAAGAATGTTTTGTCAATTGCTGTGTGTGCAGTAAATTTTATCAGAGGACGAGGCCTGAATCACCGTCTCTTCAAAGTTTTTTGTGAAGAAATTGGAGCTCGACATAGTGTTCTTCTTTTCCACACGGAAGTGAGATGGCTTTCCCATGGCCGGATGCTTACTCGTGAGTAAATGATAAATGTTGCTTCTGGGACACCCATTCAAATGAATGGGGGAAAAAGGGAAAAACTATCTGACCCAAGCCCCAAAAGCTCAACATGGGAGACACTTCCTCCCCCTCCCATACAAGCAAATGAAAAATTGAGACACTGATTAAAGCACTTATTCCCCCCAACATAATCAGTCCTTTCATATTTTCATTATACTCAAACAGCGAACCAACAAATATTTGTTCATGTTCTACTTCAGGGAATAACTTAATTTTCTTATAACATTCATTTCCATCGAGTATATTCACAAAGAATAACTTGGAACTTGGTTCTTCGTTTAAGCATCTTTGTTGAGCAGAGATAAAATGATAAACTTCTCTTAATGCTCTTGTTTGACCACCTCCTGAGCCACATATCATTTTTAATAAAACACGCCCACTTTTCATAAGCCACGTTCACTTTTTCTTAAGCAACACCCACTTTTCACAAGCCACACCCACTTTTTATAAGCCCCAACCCCTTTCCCTAAGCCCTACCCACTTTTGTAAGGACCACCGACTCTTACATCATTTCCAGTTAAGCTCTGACTCACAAGGCTTGCCCAGGGAATTTCCAAAGGAAACCATACCCACCGGTCATTCTTATATAAAGGCTTGAAACCCAGACTGAATTTAAACATATTTTTACTTTTACTGAGAATGGACTGCTGTGCTGAGCTGAGTAGATGACTTTGGAGTTCTACTACTTGTATGGAACTAAACCTTCAAGTTGATGAACTGATTCAAACCTCTTATCTAGTGAGGTAAGATTTTCTTTTAATATTTACAGATTAATTTATACATATAATATTCTTGCATTAAATTAGTACATTGTTATTTTCTCTCACAGGAAATTGTATCTGAGATGCAAAATGAAAATACTGCTTTTGTCACAACTTGGGGTGAAATTGTTGGTTTGGTTGAAGACCTTGTGAGCAACCAAGACCCACAGAACGAGCTCTACCTTGATGACCCAGCCAAATAGTTGGAGACCTTGGAGACCCACAAAATCCTGAAAAAGAGTTTTACATCAATGGTACTCATTGCTAATTATCAAGACAATACCCACTGAACAAGTTATACCTTGATGAGCCAGAATATAAGTTTTACCTCAAAAACTCACAATTTTTTTTAAATGAGTTATCCCTTGGAGACTTTGGTAAGTTGGTTTATTTTTGGAGACTTGAAATGTGGTTTCTGGCTTGGTAACTCACAATGATACATATCTTGGAGACTCAACAGGAATGTGGTTATACCTTGGAGACTTGGAAAGTTGGGTGTATTTTGGAGATTGAAATGTGGTTTCTACCAAGAAGACTCTTGGGGATCTAAACCTATCGATGTAGTTCTTTGTTGGATGGTGCTTGATGGAGCAATATCAAGAAAGTTCTGGGAGAAAAGCTGCTGGTAAAGTTCTTACTCCCCTCTACTTCATCAAACCTGAAAGCCTTAAAAGACAGAATTGGAAGAAGAGAAAAAAAAACATAAAAAAATACATATTTTTGAAATACGTTAAAAAAATATATATATTATGTTGTAGTCGGCAGGCCAAGACCCTCAAAAAAACTTTTGATGGCA
>CM068955.1:155174050-155188651 GCA_035128595.1 Eptatretus atami | reverse complement strand
GTCACGTTGACATCTCATGCGGTTTTTTACCTCAGAGCACCACTTCACCGTTTCACCAGCGTCAAACAGTGAACATATACTTTTGCATCGAGATCCTCCAGCACCCTCAAGGATCACAGGACACAGGAGATCTGTGGATACAGCCTGCGGCTCCACATACAACGGCCCCTGCCCCATCCATCCACCGACGTTTTGGCGAGCAGAACTTGCCAACTCTGGAAGCAAACACCGTATATCGCCCCAATTGCCCTTTCGCTATTTATTCCACTTCCCGATCAAAAAACAGGTAGTAATCAGCATGAACGCATTTCACTGTATGGTGAGCCATCATAAACCGGCTTGTGCGTACGAGCACTGATGGGATTCAAGAGAGCTTTCCGACAAGGCTGCATCGAAGACCATGGAGCAACGAGACAGGCCGTGTTGCGCTAAGAGGAGAAACCTATTTTGAGGAGGACAGCTGTCGATTCAATATATTTCTGGAATTAAATTTAAGTGAACGTCAATCTTTACTGTTTAGACGGACTCGAGCAGGAGAAGTCCAATCTGGCGCAGCAAAGGACATAATGTATCAAGGAAACTGGTGACATTAAGACAGGAACTAAAGTTACTTCTCATCTTTGGTAAGCGTTTAAGAGTTAACCTCATAACACTGTGGAGCTTAATTAAGATCTCGCCAAGTGAGGAAAGGAGGAGCGAATGCAATCATAAGGCATTGTACGAAGACTATTGTATGGATTACTGCCAGATGATTGGGTCCAGGAACGTGAAGGGCAGAGATGTATATTTCCTAGTTTTATCCAGGATTGCTTTTACCCAGTTATTGATACCACGATTTCCGCTGAGTTATAGACATATTCTGATTACCAATTGTATTTCTTGAGTAGATTAGTCGTATACACTGTTAAACCAACTCTAGACTCCATGTCTCAGAAACAAGTGCCATATCCCCCATAATTTAGGGCCTCCATTTGACATTCAAATGCACCCACCACTTTCTTTTTAAATAACTTATTGCAAATTAAACCCTAACATATTATTCAAATGCCATCCATATTTATATTTATATCCATCTACATTCGAGCAAAGATCATTAAAAAACTAAGAGAACACTGAAATACTTATTATATTGAACATTTCACAGCATCGCCGCTGATCGGGTTTCTATTAAAAATGCCATTACTTTTGACCAATAGAAAAAGAGCCATGTCTTTTGTGTCTATCTATGTATTGACAGCGCGAGGATCAAATAAATAACACATTTATTTATGTTGGAACTCTTTCATCCTCAAAACATTTACAGAAATAATTAGAGCATGTACATATAAATTTAATTTGGCGGCGAGATTTTTACAATTAGAGAGATGGATAGTTTTTTTTCAAAGTACATGAAAATGCTTAAGTATGAATCCGAAATTTCAATTTACTAGCATATACACATTTATATCCATGCCTCTATAGTCTAGATTCTATCGCAATCTGGTGGTTTTAATGATTCGATCAAGCTTCTCGCAATCCCCACCACTCTGCAAATGGAAATACAGACCCCCTGTTACCTCGCATTAGCACTTCTTGAACACTTTGATTTCTCACGTTAACCGACACACTGCAGCACTAACTAGACTGCCTGAGTGCACTTGAGAAGACAAATCACGTACTTTTTCTTGTTCGCCACCCCTAAGTCAAAGCTCAGAAGTTCGCGTTCAAACATTACCTGGCGTCCCAAATTAAACTGACTTGGACAGCACGTCATATTTCAATCCTGCTCCTGACCGCACGGGCGTTTGTCAACTCCCTTGTCATCATCTGTCAAATATATTCGAACAAAACACTCTCAAGATCTTTGGCTTGCCCAAAGTGATCAAATGAGAAGAAAAAGGAGCCAATAGAATCCTGAACCAACGAATAATTTATCACTTGGCTATCCCTTCACCAGCGTCGCACTAAGTGCTCTCAGACTGTGGTCGTTGACTTCAGAAAAGCCTTGAAAGCCACTCTTTCACTTCCCTGAAATCCTGTCCTTGCCCTATCACAGCTGTGGAGATACCAATTAATCAAGCTGCTGTATTTTCTCTGTGCCAGTTTCTCTTATCCTGTAGGAGACTTTCGTCGTCTTTCGCTTGTGCCCTATTGCATGACTGCAGAATGATTGCAAGTAACAGTCGCGATGTTCTTGTAGAAGCAAAGTAGCACCCCTCAGTGTCTTGACTATATGTGACATACATTCATTGCTCGACACTTCTTACGCCTTGATAATTCAAGTGTCGCCTCTTCTGAAGAAACACAAATGTGTGAACACCGAGTATGTTTCAACTTACATTATAACTCTATTCCGGTTGCACTTCACTAACTTGACTACTTTAGCGATGAGTGATGGGAATGTAAAGAAGTTATGAATCCTTTGTGTGCCTCCTGGCGAACAACATGCCTCGCTTTATGCCTGTTGATCTTGACCCAATGTAGAATTTAGTTCCCTTCAGCTTAGCCTTTCCGCACCGCCTTTAGTTCTTCCTCCTTCAGTGCAATGCATCTTTGTGTCAATTACACATTATAACTCCGACCTAGACATACTACCACGCGCTGAGTTCATATCGGATGACAGTTTGACAAGGGATTGCAATTCTTTGAAGTCTTGAAATTTTTGTCACCTTCCTTAAATCTTACCCTCACATTTCCATCAATTACCGACAATGTCTCAGCCTTCTCAACTCGGCAGGTCTGTCAGCCGCTTGAGATACGTAGCATTGGCACCTCTTCACGAAGCCTTATTATACTATCTAGCACTTGATATGGGACAAGAATCATTTTACTCGTGCATGCGAATTTTGTTGATAGGCAAATCATACATGACAATCTTCTTGCACACAAACAGGAGTTCGATAAGTATCAATGGCCAAGGCTTCAGTTGCACGCTTCTACATGAGGATCTCACAGGATGCCTGATTTGGAGTCTCACCAAATAGCAATTAACAAGTGCCATAAATTCAATACTTAATATAATTCTATGAGCGATGGGCTGCATACACTGGTGCCAGGTTTTGTCTTCTGAAATAATCAGTACTTATTTTGTCTCAAGTGAACATATGCACATATTGCAACAGAAATATTTCGTCACTTAACATAATAGGTCAAATTCACACCAATATTTCCCCTCATTCAAATACCCAAACCGGATCCCATGCTACAGAGTTCCGCTATACCAGTCGATGTCTTCACAATACATGACATTGTTCCAAACTCTAATTACACACACTTTAGAATTATATTTCCAAATACCGTGAAATACGAAAATAATAAAATAATGGTATAACAACGCACGCATTTTGAAATCATGTAGCGCCTAAAACTAATAGACAAACTCGCACCCTTTTCTGAATCATGGTTATGAATATTGATCGTTGACTTTTAAACACACCAGGCCTAAAGAATTACCACAATTAGCTCTTTTTAATTAAGCACAGATACAGAGGGGGTGCGTTGTTAGACCTCTTTTAATACGACCACCACAGGGAAGAACTGGAGTCTCTGACCAACAGGCATATATGAGGGAAGTGTTCATCCATTGTGTGCAATTCTGATTAAGGCTCGATAGTGCGCGGTACTAATCGATTTCAGGAAGCACCACTTAGGCTAGGATGACGAACAATTGAGTGATGTGGATTGGGAACTCCAACAACAGGCAATCCAAAGGCATCAGAAAATGCCAACTTTATGAGAGCAACTCTAGATAGAAGTGCATGACGATATTAACATCTTCATATATGGGTTGTTAAAAACTAAAGCAAACGCCCCACGCCACAAAACGACAGGGTGGCTGAGACTGAATGAGATGCTAATTCAAGAATAAGCAGACGCATGTCAAGGTATATAAATACATCTGGTTAGATTATAAATCACTATCCGAAACAAAGTAACAGAGCAGCTTTAAAATAACTCGAAGCCAAAAGAGAGTTGAGAAACCTGCCTAAGAATATAAACATAATGCAGGATTTTGTTAAAGATATATTCAAAGCGAAATTAATTGGACAGCTGCCATAACAGTACCAACTCGAGCAATAACACCATGGACTGATTCATGAGGAAAGTGACCTGCGACTACTATTAACAAGTATTTTCTCATTTACACCAGAGCGGTACCGAGATAATTATGCCACTAGCTGAGAATATTATCAGAGTGAGAAAGGCTTTCTACAGAAAGATCACAGGTTGGAGTGAGCAGTAAGAAGCTTGTTAATCCAAGAGTAGATTGGGATCACTGACCAATAAATATGCCTTAGAATATGAGGAATGTCTGAGCAGATAAGTATATGTTAACAGATATTTGATCATGACGGAGACCGGAGGAATGGAAGGTGCAATGTACCACCATTTTTAAGAAAGGTATCAAGAATGGAAACTGACCTGTTAGTTGACTTCAGTTGTGGTAAGGTGTGGAGGCATTATTGGACAGATGAGAACACTTTAACTTACATAAACTATAAGTGATCAGCATGAGTTTAACAAGTAGGTCATGTGAACAAATCTTTTCCGCTTTTGACAGGTTTTTGGGTGGATTGGGGAAGGCATGTGACATCGTTGCCTCACTTTAGAATGCATTTGATAAAAGTACCATAGAGTTTAGCCAATGAGCCTCTGGATGCCGGCCAGGTAGCTAATTGGAGCAACTGGCTAGGATAGGCGCACAGAGGCTGTGAGTGGTAGGATGTCTTCGGAGATGTAAGTCATCGACGACCTCACGTCATATAGCACATTACATTATTATTTAAATCACATTTGGATATGAAATGAAAGAGTTAGGGTTTTCAATATTTTCAGATACACAACTTGTGTAAGGGCAGACGGTGTGATTCAATTAGAAAGTATTGGATACTTGTATTGATTGGAAAATATGGCAGATGCATTTAATCTGAGCAAGGTAAGCTGTGGGATGGAAACAACATGAAATAGAATTACATTTGTAATTAATTTTGCCGGTGTCACAGCGATAAATTGTAGTATTAGATAATGGATAGCAAGGCAGCACAGTCCAGGCAGCTATAGTAAGCAATAGCGTTTTCGGCGTATCGAGGATATATTAATCAAAAGATGTCTTAAATTGTACAGGATTTAGTGAAGGACACATCTGATATTCACTGTGACGTTTGTCACCACAATTTCATTAATACATAATGCCACAGGGTTCTGCAGGCACTAGATTGATTCCGGTGCCTATATGATCGCAATGAGACGGCTGAAGGAGGACACTGCTTATGCACTAGAAGGAGCCGGTTCTGAGAAGTTTGATAGAGATGTTTATATAAGGAAGTGATCAGAGATAAAATGTGCGTATATTCAATGATGCATGACAGACCAGGCCATAGCTGGAGTAAAGGAATTAAGACGGTGCAAGCAGCATCTTTACTCAAGAATAGTATGCATGATTGTCTCCATGAAAGGTTTATGGCAGCAATACAGTGGTGTTTAAATTAGAATTAATGGACTTAACTTATGAGGAGGGCGCTATGGGATGAATACAGGAACTTTTAAGTAACTTTGAGATGATGTGATTCTTGATATTAGTTACGGAGTGTTGTGGTGCTTCTCATCACGTTTATGTTAGGTATTTTTTACCAGACCATCTCCACGCCATGCAACCCTCCCTGAAAAAAATCAAGAATTAGGCATACAAAAAAACACTACATACCACCAAGCAATAAAAACATTTGAATGAAAAACATATCATTTTGCTTTCTTATTTGCTTGTGTTGATTAAACATTGGGGTTTTTATGTCATAGTCAAGGAGCTGAATTTCTCCACCTCGATCAATTTCCTGTGTACTGTGTGGGATCGGGAGCAAGATGCAATTTCCCAGCAAAGATGGCCGTTGACTTTTTGCACTGTAATATGAAAAAAAATGTTAATGATGCGTTGACAATCGAAGGTCAAGTTAAGTTTGATCTGTTATTGTCCAATTTAATTGTGCTGATCACTCTACTGTAATCACACCTTGGGTGTAAATACGTCACAGCATTCGGTCGGCATGCGGTCTTCATGACTTTCTCTGTTGGATAGTTTGCAAATAAACGAACATTATTGCCTCAGGTGCCTGCGAAGCCGCAATGGAACACAACAAGTCACACGACACCGCAATAATATTGGTGTTCGCTATACTCCGACATTAGTCGGACGTCAAGATCCGCTTTGTCTTAAACTGAAGGTGCACTCTCACGCTGTGACAATAATACCAAAGGACTGCTTGACCACCGCATGTCATCGACGTCAACGTTCCAGCGTTGATGAATCACAGACACACGCGAATGAAATGACGTGGGCTGAAAGTTGCAGCATCGGCATAGACCAGATGTAAGCAATATTTTATTTAAAACGACACACTGATTGTTTTTTTCGCAAGGGACTAACTAATACCATTGTGTTAAAACATTTCGACTTTAGGCAGTAATGTGTTATATTAGCAATCTGAAAATTTATAACAAGCTAAAATTTCAGAAGGATCTTATGTATGTATATACATAGAACAAGTCTCGAAAATCCCTTTGACTTTCAAGATGCCGCAAAATGGCCGCCATTTGTTCTTTTTACCATTATTGTGTTAGAATTCCCACTTCGCGTCGCGACGTCTAACATAGCGGTCGCTGCCCACGACATGACAACCAGTCGTGACTTCTGAAACACGCCACAGATCACGGGTGGCTTTTATCCCGCCAGTCATATTTAACCCGGCGAAATAGGTCATCGCCGAAATCAATACTATACACCGCGCGTTAACTACGAGGACAGTACCTCCGAAGGCCTTGCTTCCGACAAACGCCTTAACCGCGGTCGTCTCGTCTGGAAAGCCGCAGGGTATTATCCACATCGCGGACCGTTCTATATGGACTATTCTAAAACAACTATTATTCGAGTGCAAGTGGCAGTTCAATGAGGATGACGCACCGATGTTTACATTCATCAGACTTTTATTAAAGCACGTAAGCATACACAAGGCAAAACACTGTATGCAATATTACAAGCAACAAAGACGACAAAGAAACTACAGCCTTACTTATTCTGTATCAACTTCTTAACATCAGTCCTATTTTAGCGCCACGACATCCGTCGCATCAGCGCGCCCGCAACACACAAACACACCCAAACAGCACAACCACAAACACAAGCACACACCCAATGTGCGGCTTATACAGCTCACGGAGACAGTGAGCTAACCAGACTATCTCGAAACCTCTACCTCTGTGGTTCTTCAACACTGTTCGACCGCGGACTCCACACTCAGAGATGAGCGAGTGCTCCATCGCGAGCCTCGATCTTCCCACCTCGATCCTTCCCAAGCTCCGCGATCCTCTCGCGTTTCTCAACCCATGTGCTGGGAGCGTAGCGTCCAACCTTCCTTCGAGGCGTCGCTTCCAAGGAACACTTCCCGGCTTGTGCACAGTGATTGGTGAGACTGCACCAACCTTCCTCGATTGCTTCGCGTATATCAATGAGACACTTCCGCAAGGGGCCATTGAGTCGTCCACCTGAACCAAATGAGAACAAGATCTCACGACCGAACACATAGAGAGCACCACTCGAGCTTCGCGGCCGAGCACCGGGCATTAACTTCCTCCAAAAGCGCAGCTTGATAGCAAAACCTCCGAGCAGAGGAAGCAGCTCACGAACTGTTAGCTAGGCTCCAAAAGCTCCTCCGACCAGGCTCAGTCCGAAGCTTCTGAGCCGCTCCGATGCAAAAAAAACCTTCGAAAGCTTACCATAACCAAGCCAATCAGACCGAAGTCTGTACGCTAGGTATACTCTCTGCGATGAGCAAAAGTTTATACAGCAAGATAAGTATCTGTCCTTATCTTCTCCGCCCTTCCCCTCCCGCCGATTGATCGTGTTATCATCCCCGCGCTCATCGTGTGGGATTGTTGATATATGTCCGTACGGCAGTGTTTCTTCTTCTTTCGAGAAGCAGGGAGGATTCTCATGTTGTCCCACATATTAATCGATCCTGCGCCGAATCTAATCGTTTTCTACATTATTACATGAAGGAGCTAACTGGGAACAAGGGGGGTGCAACTTATCACTAGTACAGGACTGCTATGTGTATGAATGATTCCATCCTAACAATTTTACAAGTAACTGTAGAATGCACAAAGTCGAACGTAGGTTTCAATACTAAAGTCACGCATAATCATTATTACATGATTAATAACTCAATATCAACCTAATTCGGCCGTATACCCCATCATATGGCAGTTTTTTTATCAATCTTAGCAGCCGCTTGTGAATCAATAAAGTGTGCTATACTCTGTTTCAATCACAGGCATCGTTAATCTTAATAGTGTGATTAACATTAGAAAAACCAAACCAGAGGCGGCGCCAAGTGTATGGCGATTAACTATTTCTCCGGTTTCGGATTTCTTAGCCTAGGAGACTTGTGATAAGTGCGATAGGTTTGAACAACATTGATGAATATTAATTATAGTATGTTACACCCAAGATCCGTCCCAAAAGGTTTTGGGTTATTGTTTCAGATCTGTAGTAGTGCCTTGTATTATATCAAAAAGAAGCGTTGACTGACGTTCAACATGGCATAAGGCGCAACACTTGTTTGCAACTTCAAGCAGGAGATGGCTTCTGAGTACTAAGCAAATACACTGAGCCTTCTGTTGCATGCCGCAAGAACACTAACCATAAGCACATACTGCTGAAGAATACTCTATCTGACAAGAAAAACCAACAACGCATTCATGTTCTACTCTTGACATTACTACTGTATGTTCTTCGAGTATTATAGCTTAATATAAATGCGAACGCAGTAATTTGTATGAGTTACCTTACAATTCAAGACCTCTCATGTATGCCACATAGCAAGAGTTGGACGTAATGTTGGCAGATCGGCATACGAGCCTTTGTTCAGTGGGTGAGCTCAAATCATCACGGATTTGCCCTAGATTCTCGGATAACTATAACAGCTCATTAGCTATCCTCGTTCTTAATGTGACTCATAAAACGATATACTTTGTTTTGTATTCGTTGCGATAATTATCTTGTATGGCAGTGATCCCCAAACAAATTCAACAGTTTGCTGTTTCGGAGATAATAGGTATCAGATCGTTACAAAATTAGCGGCCAATCATATTATTCGTCAACTTTTTGCTCGGAAGATTTCAAAATCCCCCGAAGTCGTTACTGCTGCGTGTAGCTTTGCTTAGTCATGCCAGTTCCACGAAACTGCATTGAAAACTCTGGTTGTGAACAAAAAACTTAAAAATAGAATGAGTCATCAAAAAATTGAATATGACGTTGTATGATATATGTGCTTAATTAATCTCTGCTAATGTCCTGTTCGATTCCCGCAACAGATTCAAAAGCTGCCTAGTTTCGAGATAATTTTTAGCGATTTCATTAGCAATATTTTGCGTCATAACTTTTTTTCTAGGGTTTTCAAACGGAGATGGTTACTGTCTCGGGGTTACTATATTACGCCAGTTTCAGAAGTTTCGATGAAACTGTTAGGCTGTGAAAAACAAGTAATGACTATCTCGTTCCTTTAATGATAGTCTAAAACGATTACGTCTGGATGTATCGGTTTCGATAAACTTATCTTGCTAATGCCGGTTTGATTCGCAACAAATCAACAGCTTGCCTATTCGGATATGGGAAGCATTTCATAGCGTCGTATTATGACGTCAATTTTTTCTCGTAAGATTTCAAACGGAGTGTTACTCTGTGCGTGGCTTTCGAACACATGGGAGTTTTCACGAGTCCTGAACTTTGGTTGTGAAACAAAATGTCAAAAAATAGAATGACGTTAAATGATATGTACAGATATGATGTTATATATTCGTTAATTCTTCTCATTATGCCTGTTCGATCGCAAACAGATTCAAAAGCTTGCTGTTTGAGATAATTTGCGATCCGTATTAGCGAGATATTTGAGGGGGGGGGTCTCATAACATATTATTTCTAGGAATTTTCTAATCGGAGATTTGTTCTGTCTGCGCGTTATTTCTATATTGTGCCATGGTTCAGAAGCGATGAAACTGTAAAGTGGAACCAAATCCAAGAAGAAGAATGAACAACACGTCACTGTCAGACTTGAGATCCTCTCGGATGTAAAATCGTTGGCAGCCATTTAAGTATAGGATGAAGCTTTCAAGCGCTTTGGATTCTCGATGAGAATGTAAATGTCAGTGTTCTGTAGCAGAGCTTTTGATTACATGGACCCTTTCTTATAGGTCAAGAAGGATATTCATGAAGTATCTCAAGATACGCTTGCAGATTATAGGTGATGCTTATACAATAACAGCTCATGGGAATCAAGATCGTTACGTTTTCGGATCCGCACACAATTCTCCGTGAGTGGATTACTGAATAAGTTAATTGATGCGCTACTGAATCTCCGAATGGTATGTATGCTGCTCAATATACTTACGATCCCGTTGAGAGTATATGACTGATGAATACTGTACCAATGAGGAATGAATGGAGCACTGATACCGTTCTCTCAAGCAATTCATGACATTGGTATGACGAAGGGTAATTTCCATGGAATTACCTAAAGATTAAGGCATAGCGCATTCTAAATTTCAGCATGCCAGAGTCATTTTTACACTGTTGCTCTGAATACGTTTATACCCGTATGCTTCGACTACCTGATAATAACGACAGCATATGCTATTGCTGAAGTAAGAGATTACTTACATGCTGATATAGGCCGTGACCATTTATACTCTATGCGTTTTCACTCTTTACGACATGCTATTTCATGCTACTACGTACACTGTCAATCTTCTCTTAGGGCATGCATAGCTTGAGATCCAGCTTGGGTACCTACCATATAACACAGGAATAACATCTCTGAAAAGTTGGCTTGGACATCTATAGTTATAACATGCTTTCGCTGCGTCTTTAAATAATCCTCAATTCTGCAAAGGGATCCGCCTCTCCTATCGGCAGCGCACTGCTTCTTGGTTGTTAGCTTGTATCGAACTAGACCCTATGCCTTCTGAGATGGCCATTGAAGTAGAGAAAATGAAGAGAAAATGAGAAATGAGAGAAGCACACCCAGAAAAACAAGACATAACGACACCTGAACCAAAATCATCACTATGACCCTACCAATCCAGCCATCATTACACCTGCATTATGCTGATACACACGGTAAAAAAAAAAACCAAAACGAAGCAGAAAGTGTCGAAAACCAAGCTTCAAATAAATGTACGTGCAGAATAGCCCCGCCTTATATACTAAAGCTGGCTATAGTAGCTGCTTCACAGATCTAGACAATCTATTGTGCATCTGGACTGGTATCCACTCTGATGTATATCCTTAGGTGATGGTCAGAATAATGAAGCAAGTGGCTAGCAACACTGTGGAAAGGTTTCGCAAGGATACGATCTCTGTTAACTGTCTGCCTCTTCTTGCCTTCGTGAGCCATTGCTTACTTTAGCAGACCTCATTGTGTCCTAACTTTGAAAACATTGCTGCCCATAACGAAAATGAAACAACAACCTATGGACAAACATTACAGATTGCTTGACGAGGACATTTCCTAAGTTTTTCCGAGCCAGAATATCTACTGACTAGCCGACGCAGGTGTTTAAGTAGCGCAATTACATCCTGACAGCTGACAGTCAACTGTATGTACATGTGACAACTGTACCCAGTCCGGGTGAGGCATTATTGCAATAGGTTTACACTCAGAGATTGGTCATGTATGTGCATATTGAATTACGCCAAGCCATTGACGATCACAGATACCAGCAAAGCAAAAGTTCTTTGGTGTGGCCAAACATGTTGTTGTGCAGTAGTGTCCCACACGCATACCTTAAACATGAATCAATATTTAGGTATTTCACTTACAAACACGTAACGACTCCATTCAATATGAACCCACAGAATCTTGTTTGCAAGTATTGCTGCACCATAACAAATATGGGCTAAATTTGTATCAATCCACGACTATTTTTCTCTTTTTATATCGATGACAACCCCATTATATCACTGGGCAATTTCCATTAACTTTGTCGACTGTTTGATCACATAGCCATTGCCAGACGCTTGATCATAATATTAGTGCAATTTGATTAAGATGAATTACCAAATTTCGACTTATGTTCAGAATTGTTAATTAGTGCTTAACAACTCTTGGACAGTACGCTACTGTCGACCTAGAACTGTTAGCTTTTACAATCTAAATTTTGAATGAGTCAATCGAATTATTATAGCGGTTTACTATTTATGCCACAGTTGAGTCTGTACTGGGCATTCGTGGTGCATGTCTCTGAAGGTACTTGTTGGATATGCAATATGCGATCAACGCATTCCAGTTTTCATATATTTAAGCCCCCAAAGGATAGGCGAGGAGCTGCCATATCGTTGTGACTTACTATTATATACAATTATGCACCGCATTTTAAGGCATCAGAGTTCTCTGACCTTGGATAACTAACACCATATTTGATTTTGTTTGATTTATCCTTCCTGATCTGCCTGTCAGAAGCGTATTCATGTGTCTGGGGCTTTTGATGAATTATTTTAATCAATATCCGGTATACAGTAATATGCAGAAAAAGGAGTTGCTATAGTGTTTCTTCCTGACTATTTTATCGTAATGCACCTAACTAATGATTTTTCACAATAAATCGCCTACAATATAAGATCAGCCAAAATGCACTATTGAGTTCCATAGCAAGTAACCGGTCTTATATACAATTTTTTATAACACTCGGGTAAAGGTCAAAGTCAATGGCGTCTGACAAAACACGTTTTTTTGTTATCGTCACTTTTGTAGCAGATCAAACCTGAATATTTGCACCTGAGATTTATTCGTTCAATTACATTTGCTAGTAATAGTACCCTACCATGCCGTTGTCACCTGATATTTCTACTCGTGCATTGACCTTTTTTCGGATGTGAACCTAATTAACTAAAACACAGTTTAATCAAAATATTACAATTTTCCTGCGAATTTTCATTAATGAAAAGTCTTATGCAAAGTCGACCAAATTGTGTCACGTGGTGATTACGAGGAGATCATTGTGGGAAAGTCTCGATCCGAAGAATGAAACAATTGTTACCATTCTTTCTATTGAGAGTTGAAGTTTTGAATGAATTCTTGAAATGGTGGAAGACTGTTTCGTGCCCGGACGCATTCGATGTGACGGACCGTTCTCGTTACTATGCACCGCTATGAGGAAATGTAACTTACAAATATCTCGCATGACTCCAATAACATTTATCGCCTTCTTTCGCTTCAACAATAAACAGCAGCTGACAGTCAGCGTCACCTATGACTACACTCTTAGCGACATGCCAAAAATACGCATGTTCAGGTCGCCCCGATTGATTGAGACTGCTTGGTATCATGCTAACCTGTCTACCGTTCAATCTCACTGTACCACATACCGCTCTCCCCACAGTTTTCTGAGGAGCTTTTGGATCCTGCGAACAGCAGATCTAACAAACCTGTTAAATGCAGGACTCTTGAGCCACGCCATCCATTCTAATGCAAGTCTCAACTCGTTGGGTTACTATTCATTAGGGTTGTGACGTTTGCACTCGCAACCGTAACCCATCCAAAAACATAACCAATAAATCTGGACACCTCGTGGCGAGCTCTGCTTCCTTAACAGGCAGCAAGGATATTGATTGGGGACAAGCTCGACCCCATCTTTATAAAGAAACGGAAATTCGGCAGTTGGGAGTGCTTAGCAGTGCTGAGGTGTCGTCTACCAAGATGTGTCTTCTTGGTAACATTAGGCGGTCCTTCGGCTGGGGTGGCGTCTGAATTCTACCTTAGAGAGGATGATCACTGTCTCGTTATCATTGATCAGCTTCCTTCTGGACATCGTATGCAGCACTCTTGATCGAACTGGTTCGCGATATCATGGTCGTCTGTTAACTATATTGGTCTGTCCTTTGATGTTCCCTTACAAGTCGCTTGCGTGTCCAATAAAGCTACTCAATGTGATAATTGAATAACACGTCAAGAGATTAAACATGATTATTCACTCCTAGTTCTTTCAGGTTTGTTGATGCTCGACTGACGGTATGTCACATGAAGGTGCTTCTACGCACGCTCGGTCTTGTGTATCCAGTGCCCCAATATTACTTGTCTTGGGGTTTCAAGCTGAACTGAAGGAGATTTTTTTATTTTTTGTACTTGTCGGCTCTGTGGAGAGCTACAGACGCATAAGCGGGGGGCATAGCAAGAGAGAAAAGTGGAAAAACAGTTGGGAACGCATTAGATCTTGAAGAGGATGGAGGACAATGGAATAGATCGGACTTACAGGATTTCAGAAGCGAGGGTTTGAAGGAGGTCTTGGTGATTATCGGAGGAAAGCGAGTTTGATGGTTAAGAGGGTGTGAGTGAATGCTGTTTTGAAGCCATATCTCTCTCTTTCGATTTCCTGATGTGGAGGCCATCAAAAGGGCTGTGACGACGGAGCACTGGAGGATTCCAGAAGAAGCTTTCCGGGGGTGCATCGAAGCATGGAAGAAGAGGATGGACAAGTGTGTGAGGCTGGAGGGAAACTATTTTGAAGGGGGACAAGCTGTGATTTCAATATATTTTTTGGAATAAAATTTACGTGAAGTCAATCCCGTTACTTTTT
>CM068955.1:155159202-155173591 GCA_035128595.1 Eptatretus atami | reverse complement strand
AAAGAGAGAGATAATAGATACATGTATATGGTAAGTGGCTGAAAGGCAAAGGATTGGTGAGGTAATGTTTCTGAGATTCTCCCAGGATTAGGAAACGACATATAAATTATGAGCAGAGCGATAGACGTTCACACTAATGGCTGGTAAGAATGGTGTCGGGAGGAAAGGTTTACATTTAGAAGCAAGTGGGAATCATTTCAGGGACAAAGGGAGTGTTTCCGGAATGATGGCCATTGTTAAATAGAAAGGGGGCAGCAAAGGTTTTGCAATGGGAAATTGAGGAAGGAATTCAGGGCTTTTTTTAGGTCAGTGGAGGGTGAGAAAGCTATCAAGGAAGGAAATGATGATCAATTGTGAGATAAGGCCAGGCAAAGAAAATATAATTTCATTGAAAGGGAAACAAAAACATAATCTATCCAATGCCAGAAAGTTTAAATTCATAAGATGGAAGAGCTTGAGGCAAAGTAGAAAGCGGGGAGTACGATATAGTTGCAGTGAGTGAGACATGGTCAGGAGAGAGTAACTGAGGACAGGATTAGAAGGCTAAAAGGTGAATATCGGTGGATAGGAAGCGAGAGAATACGAGGTCCGTCGAAATGTAATGGGACTTGTTAGCCTGCTGTGTGCTCACTTGCACAACTGAATGAAACAGGGTTGCATCACAGTCTTTCGCAACTTCCAGCAATTATACGAAAGGTGTGTTCAC
The DNA here is from genome assembly GCA_035128595.1 of Eptatretus atami. Lineage (NCBI taxonomy): Eukaryota > Metazoa > Chordata > Myxini > Myxiniformes > Myxinidae > Eptatretus > Eptatretus atami. The sequence goes on along the minus strand of CM068955.1, from coordinate 155,172,885 downwards.
AAAGTATCCCAACTAATTTTTTGTGCGTAAACAAATGAAGCAGGAGGCGTGGTTTGGTGCACATGCATGTAGGCGATCCTAATCCTACATACAGCAGCCAATGATGTACGGGAGGGGAGTACATCTTTACTCCCCCATTGTGCCTTGGTTGACTTACTTTAGGCCTAAGTTTTTTGCTCAATCATGGCTGTCGTATATCTGTACGACACACAGACCGGCTACTATTAGGGTTAGTCCACAATTAACGTTGTGGTAGCGGTAAGTTGTTTTTAGAATCACAAAATGCCACCCAGTCACCACAAGTTCCATTGTGTCCAACCGACTAATTAGTCCGTTTAAGCTAAGAAGGTCACGTGGTTACCTGAGCTGTACTTAACTTAAACTCGGTTTAACTTCAAGGACAAATTTTAAGTAATTTGACACAGGGTGCAAAGAGGGATGGGGAGGAGGTGAAAAATTATCCACGGCCTGAAAGACCTTCAACGAGCAGAACGGCGGATAACATCGAGCGTGTGAAGCAGATTGTGCGTGCAGATCATCCGACTCACGGTGCGGATTATTGCTGAGGAACTTTCCATCAACAAGGACACTGGCTGGAGCATTATCACTGGAAAATTCAAAATGCGCAAGGTGTGTGCAAGATGGTCCCCCAAGCTGTTGGCCGAGGACCAGAAACAGCAGAGTCACTGTCTGTCAAACTTATCGAGCGCCTCAGAGGATATCCAGACCTGCTCGGGAGAGTCATTGCTGGCGATGAATCGTGGTTATTCGAATGCGATCCTGAGACCAATGCAGAGTCATTAGTGGAAATGTCCAGTACCACCAAGACCAGGAAAGCAAGGATGTCGAAGTCGAAGGTCAAGGTGATGCTCATCGCGTTTTTTGACATCAAGGCATCGTCCACTTCGAGTTTCTCCCACAAGGTCAAACAGTGAATCAATACGTGGTGCAAGGAGATCCTCCAGCACCTCATGGGATCAGTCCGGGACAGAAGGAGGGATCTGTGGGAGAACAACGCCTGGGTGCTCCACCATGACAAGGCCCCTGCTCACAGTGCCCTGAGCATCCGACAGTTTCTGGCGGAGAGGAATGTGCCAACTCTGGAGCAACCTCGTATTCGCCAAGACTTGGCCTTGTAATTTTTTCCTATTCCCAGCTCAAGGGGGTGATCAAGGGGAGCCGATTTCCTGATTGGAGGCATCAAAAGGGCTGTGACGACGAGGCACTGGAGGATCCAGAAGAAGCTTTCCGGGGGTGCATCGAAGCATGGAGAAGGGATGGACAAGTGTGTGAGGCTGGAGGGAACTATTTTGAAGGGACAAGCTGTGATTTCAATATATTTTTTGAATAAAATTTACGTGAAGTCAATCCCGTTACTTTTAGACGGCCTCGTAGGAGGGAGTAGCAATCTGGGTGAAGGACAGTATGTATCAAGAGAAACGGTGACATTAAGGAAGGAATAAATGTTGAGGATTCTGTATGGGTAGAGATTGAGATGTAAAAACAGTAACATACTGGTGGGATGCTTTTAAAGTCTCCGGATGTGAAGGAAGAGGAGGAGGAGACATGAAGAATCCAAAGGGCATGTGGTAAGGGAAGAGTATTGATAATGGGGGATTTTAATTGCCCCAGGGATAGATTGGGTCCAGGAACAGGGAAAGGGCAGAGCAGATGAGGATTTCCTAGTTTTATTCAGGAATTGCTTTTAACCCAGTTTGTGGATAAGCCCACGATAGTCCGTGGGCTTATGTAACATTTCTGGATTTGTCATTTTTTGGGTAGATTCGTGTTACCCATTCTAAACACATCTAGAAACTTCACTGGTTTAGAAAAAAAGAGGTGCCAGTTTTCCATTAACATTTAGGGCCTCCATTTTGAATTTCAAAATGGCACCACAAAAATCTTCTTTTAAAAATAATATTGCAAATTAACCATAACTATTATTCAAATGTCATACAATATTTATTTTATTATATCTAAACCATATAAAGGGGACAAAGATTTCATTAGAAGCAAACTAAGAGCACTAGAAATACTCTAAATATTGGAAAAAATTCAAGATGGCCGCCTGATATTGGGGGTTTTCTATGTAAATATGCCATTACTTTTGAACCAATAGACATAAGAAGATGTTTTTGGTGTCTAATCATATTGTTTTGGCACAGGAGGATTCCAATAATAACAACATATTTATGATTGGAACACTCTTTGCCAATCCTCCAAAACATTAACAAAATAATATAGAGCATGTAATTCAATATAATTTATTTGGGCGGTTATACAATTAGAAGATGATAAGTTTTTTTTCAAAGGTAGATGAAAATGCTACATGTATGAATCAGGAGTGTCAATGTACTGATTAAACATTTATAATAGTCAATGCCTCAATCATCTTCTAGATCTTCGCCATCCTTGGTGGTGTTATGTTCGACAGCTGCGCCTTCCCCACCACATTTGCAAAGTTCGGTACAGACCACACTGTTTCCTCTGCATGAGCACCTTCTTGTAACACTTTGATTTCTCACAGTTACCACTGACGAACTCAGCACTGAGACTGGAGCTGGTGCAACCTGAGAAAGAACAATCAGTAGCTTTTTGTCTTGGTTTCGCCACCCAAGGTCAAAGGTCAAGAAAAGTTGGGTTCAAACCATACCTGGGCCAGATATTACACTGGACATGGGCACGGCGTATATGTTCAATCCATGCTCCCTGAGTCGGTGGCAGTTTGTCAACTCCTTGTTCATCTTGAATTGCTTGAACAAAAACCATCTCAGCATCTTTTGCTTGCCCAAAGTGGACTCCAACTGGAGAAGAAAGAGAGCAAAGAACTCTTGACAACCACGAATAATTCTTCAGATGGTCATCCCTTCACCAAGGGTCAGCTAGTGCTCTCAGAATGGTGGGCTTTGCCTTAGGAAAGTTGTAAAGCACCCCTTTCTTTCTTCCCTTGGATATGTCCTGCCATATCACAGCCTGTGAGAGCATGCCAGTTGATCAAAGCTGCTGATTTTCTCTGGCCAAGCTTGTCATATATAGGCTGTAGGAAGACTTTCCGTCGTCTTTCGCTTGTGCCCATGATTAGTGCAGACTGCAGAATGGTTGCCAAGTAGTGGTGTCTTCGTAGAGCCAAAAGTAGCACATCAGTGCTTGTAATATATGTGGACATTCATTCATTGCTCGCAACTTCTACAGCATGATAAATTATAAGTGTCCGCCTCTTCCTGTGTGCTGACACCGGTCATTGTTTCAACTTCATAATTCGTCATGACCTCTTTCCGTGTTGCCGTCATAACCTTGACGGTACTGTAGTGGATGAGCTGATGGGAAAGGTAGAGAGTTAGTGAATCCTTTGTGCTGCTGCTGGCGAGAAACATCGTTTGGTCTTTGATGCCTGTTGAGTTTGAACAATGTAGGATTTAGTTCCCTTCAGCTTGCCTTTCCGCCGCTCTCTAGTCTGCTCCTTCAGTGATGCATCTTGGTGTAATTATCAAATATAACTCGCACTTGACAATATCCACGGCCTTTGAGTCAATGAGTGTGACAAAGGATGTTGCAGTTCTTTGCAAGTCTTGAATTTTGACTGCCATTAATTCTGTACCACTCCATTCCATCAACTACAAGACATGTCCCAGATCCCTCTTCAAACTCGGCAGGTTGTGCAGAGGCTTGAGCTGTGTCATTGCCACCAGATCTTCCAGAAGCTTTATCACTGTGCTCTTGTCTGTAGTGGGATGAATAGATCCATCTGGTGCCATGAGAATTTTGTTGGTGTAGGCAAACTCATACATGCCAATCACTTCTTGACACAACAAGCAGATTCGAAAGTCAATGGAAGGGTTCAGTTGCACGCTTCAAACATGATGGTTTCCACAGGATGCCATGGTTTATCTGGAATCATAACCATAAGTGAAATTAACAAGTTGCCATAAATTTCAATGCCTTAAGTATTTTATAGGATGGGATGTCCACTGTGCAGTTTTGGTCTTCTGAAATAAAGCAGTAAGTTATTTGTTCACAGTGGATAGCATCATATGCAAGCAGAAAATATCGTCAATACCAGTAATAAAGTGTCACATTCACACCAATATTTCTTGACATTAACATCAAACCTGTTGATATCCATGCAAACAGAGTTCAGATGAACAGTTGTCTCAACTACAATGCTTTGTTACCCAAACTCTATTAGCAACACACTTGGAATTATAGTTCAAAATAACGTTAATACCGAAAAATCATACAATATAGGGTAAAAACGGCAGCCATTTTGAAATTCAAAATGGAGGCCCTAAAAGCTAATAGAAAAACTGGCACCCTTTTTTTCTTCGTGAATCAGTGAAGTTTATATGATGTGTTAAACAGGTGCCAAGAATCTACCCAAAATTTTGCTTTTTTTACATAAGCCCACAGACTAGAGGGGGAGTGCAGTGTTAGACCTTTTAAGTAAAGACCCCAATGTGGTGGAGGAACTGGAGGTCTGGGAGCATTGAGGAGAAAGTGACCATCACATTGTGTGTGCAAAGATTCTGTTAAGGGTTCAGGATAGTAGGGTAAGGCTATTCGATTTCAGGAAGGCAAACTTTGAAGGTAGGAGGAGAGAATTGGGTGATGTGGATTGGGAAACTCCAACAACAGGGCAATCAGCATCAGAAAAATGGGAAACCTTTAAGGAGCAACTGTGTAGAGTGCTGAGTAAGTACATTTCAATGAGGTGTAAAACTAGAAGCAGAAAGAGGCCAGGGTGGTTGAGTGGTGAGATGAGGAATGCTATTAAGGATAAGCAGAAGGCATTTACGAGGTATAAAATAACAGGACTGGAGTTAGATTTATATCACTATCGGAGTAAACAGAAGCAAGTTTAGAAAATAACTCGGCAAGCCCAAAGAGAGTATGAGAAAGACATGGCTAAGAATATTAAACATAATAGCAAGGCTTTTGTTAAGTATATCAGGCGAAAATAATAGGTTAGGACCAGTGCGGTCCCATTGAGGAATAGCACCAGGAGAGTGGTTCATGAGGAAAGTGAGATGGCAGGCTTATTAAACAGGTATTTTTCTTCAACTTTTACACAAGAGCAGTCAGGAGAATTGCCACTAGCTGAGAGTATTTATCAAGGAGGTGAGGAAGGGCTTCTACAGAAGATCCAGGTTGGAGTGGAGGAAGTAAAGGAACAGCTTGGTAATCTAAGAGTAGATAGGGCTCCTGGACCAGATAATATGCACCTGAGAGTATTGAGGGAAGTGGCTGAGCAGATAAGTGAGATGTTAACAGATATTTTCATCAGCTCACAGGAGTCAGGAGGATTGGAGAGGGGCAAATGTACCACCATTATTTAAGAAAGGATCCAGAGAAGAATTGGGAAACGATAGACCTGTTAGTTTGACTTCAGTTGTGGGGAAGGTGTTGGAGACATTAATTGGGGACCAGATGAGGAACCATTTAAATAAATACAAACTAATTAAAGGTAGTCAGCGTGGGTTTACCAAAGGTAGGTCTTGTTGAACAAATCTTTTCGCGTTCTATGAAGCAGTGTCTGTTTGGGTGGATGAGGGAAAGGCAGTGGACATCGTATGCCTACACTTTAAGAAGGCATTTGATAAGGTACCACATCAGAGGTTGTTAGCCAAAGTGAGGCGTGTGGAGGGCCTGCCAGGTAGCTAATTGGATTTGCAAACTGGCTTAGTGGTAGGAAGCAAAGAGTGGCTGTGAGTGGGAGGATGTCTTGCTGGAGGATGTAAGTCATCGGGCACCTCAGGATCAGTACCTAGGACCATTACTATTCATTAATACATCAACGATTTGGATATTGGTGAAGAGTAGGTTTCCAAATTTTCAGATGACACAAGCTTGGATGTAAGGTGGATAGCAGAGGGGGTGGTGATCAGATTCAGGAAAGTATTGATACTTGTATAGATTGGGTAAAATATTGCAGATGCAATTTAATCTGAGCAAGTGTAAGGTGTGGGATGGGAAACAACAATGAAAATAGAGATTACATTATGTAAGGGGTAATTTGGCAGCGTGTCACACAGGAGAAGGATCTGGGTGGATTAGATATGGGAGGTAAGCAGGCAGCACAGTGCCAGGCAGCTATAGTAAAGCAAAATAGCGTTTTAGCTGTATTCAGAGGGGATTATTATAATCAAAAGAGGTGGTGTTAACATTGTACAGGGATTTTAGTGAGGCCACATCTAGAATATTGTGTGCAGTTTTGGTCACCACAATTCAGGAGGACATAAATGCCAGAGAGGGGTTCAGTGCAGGCAACTAGATTGATTCCGGGCCTAACTTGACTCAGCAATGAGGAGCGGCTGAAGGAGACAGGGCTTTATGCACTAGAAAGGAGGCGGTTCTGAGGAGATTTGATAGAGATGTTTAAGATAATGAAAGTGAGAGATAAAAATAAGTGGCAGGTGAAATATTCAAGAGTAGACAGTGACAGGAACCAGGGCCATAGCCTGAGAGTAAAGAAGAGGAGAGTTAAGACGGTGGCAAGGCACGTGGACTTTTACTCAAAGAATAGTTAATGCATGGAATGGTCTCCATGGAAAGGTAGTGGCAGCAATAACAGTGGATAAGTTTAAATTAGAATTGCATAGGTACCTGTAACTTATGGAGATGGAGGGGTATGGGGATGTCGACAGGACTTTTACGTAACTTGAGCATTGAATGGTGATTGATTGTATGCTTGTGTACGGAGTGTTGTTGGTGGGGGTCTCATCAAGTGGTGATGTGTGGTTGATTTTTTACCCAAGACCATCTACGCCCATGCACCCTCCCCTGGAAAGAAAAATAAATGAATTAGGGGGAATACAAAAAAAAACTACAAAACCAACAAAAAAGCCCATAAAAAACATTTGATGAAAAAAAAACATACATTTTGCATTTTTCTTATTTGATCTTGTGTTGATAAATTGGTGTGTTGTTGATGTGCAATAGTCATGATGAGCTGAATTGCCTCCACCTGCGATCAATTTCCTTGTGTATCCTTGTGTGAGGGAGTCGGGATGGCAAGAGGGCAATTGCCCCCAGGCAAAAGATGGCGCAGTGAGAGCTTTTTTTGCAGCTGTAATTATGAAAAAAATGCTGAATTGATGACGTAGTAGGACCGAAATCTGAAGGTCCGAAAGCATTTAAAGGTTTGATCCTGCTTATTGTCCAATTTAATTGATGGCATGTATCACTTTACTGTAACCACGTTGGGGTAAATACGTCCACAGGTCGGTCGGTGCGGCTCATGACTGTTCTCTGTAGCATCAGTGGTGCAAAATAAACGAACATTATTGCCCTCAGGTGCCTCGAAGCCGCAAATGGAGACAGACAGACAAGTCACACGACACACGACAAACAGATACACAACAGGCAATAGACAGGCATGATACACGTGACAGACAGGCACTTTACATGTGAACGTTACATGTGATGAAAGTTTTTCTTTTAACTTCAAGGACAAACTCATCATCTTATACACAGCCTCTGAACTATGTTTTACAAAGGACTGGCAGGATGACTTGGAAGCACACACACTCGACTTTGAGATCCGCAGCCCTGGTTTGAATCCCGACCCAGCTTTAAACTGTCATCCCAGTGTTTCGCAGGCAGGGTGATTCATCAGTGTGTGCACCGTCCCTCTGATGGACGTTAGAATTGGCGTCGCATCTGCCGACATTAGTCGGGGGATGTCAAAGATCCCTCTTTGTCCTTAAACTGAAGAGTGGGCGAGCTATCACCGGCACTGTGAACAAAATACAAAGACCTGCTTTACCCAACAGCGCACTGCATCATCGGCACAGTCGCGTTCCCAGCATTGATGAAATCAGCAGCCACAGGCTGCACATGAAATGACGTGGAGCCTCAGAGAAGTTGCAGCATCAGCATAGAACCCAAGATGTAAGCAATAAATTTGATTAAAACCGACACACTGATTGTTTTTTTTCGCAAAGGGGGATAAACTGGAACTACAGCACTTGTTTTAAAAACAATTTCCTGACTTAGGCCAAGAGTAATAGTGTATATATAGGCCCAAATCTGGAAAAAATTTATAACAAGCTGAAAATTTCAGGAAGGATGCCTATGGGTATGGTAAATAACATATAAAAAGTCTCCGAAAATCCTCCTTGTGCTTTTCAAGATGGCCGCCAAAATGGCCGCCATTTTGTTTTTTTATCATATTGTTGTAGAATCTCCCGCCCGTCGGCGTGCGAGCGACCACGTCTAACCATAGCGGTCGCTTCGCCACCGAATGGACAATCCAGTAGTGACTTTCTGAGAACAACGCCAGAAACCAGTCACGGGGGTTTTTAAATCCCACCACGGCCCAGTCCGTATTCTACCCGCGCGAAATAGGGTCAATCGCCGAATATCGATATACCTAAGTACCCGCGCGGGTAACTACCGAGGGACCGTACCTCGGCGAAGGCTGCTTCGACACGAACCGCTTAAGCGTCCGTTCCGTTCTGGGATAACCGAGCGGGTTATTATCGCCAGACCTCGCCGGACCCAATTCTATTTATCGCTATTAAAAACCAACTATATTCCGAGTGCAAGATGGGGCAGTTCAATGAGGGAATGGGACACAACGAACTGGTTTTACATTCACAACAAGGAATTTTATATAATAAGCACGTATGCAATTAAACAAGGCAAAACCGTATGCAATTATACAAGCAACAAAAGCACGACAAAAGAACTACAACCGTCTACTTATTATGTAGTCACTTGCACTTAACAGCAGTTCCTACTTATTAGACGGGCCACGGACACACGTACGCGCGCACACACACACACACAACACACACACACACACACACACACACACACACACACACACACACACACACACCAAAATGGTGGCAGAGGCCTTTAATACAGCTCCAGCTCGGAGGACAGGTGAGCTGAAACCCAGAACCTATCTCGACTCTCCACCTCGTGTGGTTTCAAGTTGTTCGGACACGGGCTTCAGCGAGAGCGAGCTGGATCCAATCGCCGAGCCGCGATCCTTCCCGAGCTCCCGCGAATCCTTCCCAAGCTCCCGCGAATCCTCCCGCGCTTCTCAACACGTGCAGGGTAGACGAGGCGCCAAACCTCCCGTCGATGCGTCGCTTCCCCAAGACCACCTCCCGCGCTCTCAACACGTGCTGGTGAGACGAGGCACCAAACCTTCTGTCGATGCGTCGCTTCCCTGAGAACCACCTCCACGAAGAGGCAATGAGTCAGCACCAAGCCGGAACCAAAATGGAGAACAAAGAGCTCCACGAACCAACAAGAGAAGCCACACTCGCAGCTCGAGCCGAGCGACCGGCTTAACTTCCTTCCAAACAGGGCAGCTTGAAGCAAAAAGCTCTCCCGAGCCAAGCAGAAGCCGAAGCTCACGGAACCGTTAAAAGCAAAGAGCCTCCAAAAAGCTCCTCCCGAGCCAGGCCTCAGCCGAAGCTCACTGAGCCAAGCCGAAGCAAAAAAGCTTCCGAAGGCCTCAACCTAACCCAGCCAACAGGACCCGAAGGTCTGCTGAGCGACTACTCTCTGCCGAAGCAAAAAGCTTACTAACCAAGAACAAAGAAAGGATCTCGTCCTTATCCTTCTCCCGCCTTCCCCACTCCCGGCGCTGACTCATGACTCGTGATCCATCCCCCCGCTCAAACACGGGTGGAGGAGTTGTTGACATCATGAGTCACGGGACGGCAGGTTTTCTCTTCCTCTTCGCAGAAGAGGGGGAGGGATGTCTCCATTGTTCGTCCATCACATATTATAATGATCGAGGCAATATTATTTTCTGAACATTTAAACAATGGAAGGTAGCTAACTAGGAGAAACAAGCACTTATCCGACATAGCTGATAAAGGACTGTATGTTGATGCAATCGAATTCCAAATTCGTAACAATATCTTACAAACGTAGACATGGTAGAAAAGCAAACGTGTCGAAACGTAGGTTTTCAAATACAAAGCAAGCCTACTAAAATCATTAATTACATGATTAAAACACTCAAATATCCAACACCAAGATGGGCGGCCAGTATGACCCAACTATGCCACCGTTCTCATTTTATCATATCTTATCAACCAGATATGGTAGAAATGCAAAAAAGTGTCTAAATATAGGTTTTTCAAACACAGGCAATCCATTTAAATATTAAGTCTATTGACTAAACAATTAAAAAAAATATCCAAAACCAAGATGGCGGCAATATGTTTGGGTTTTTTGGGTGTTTTGGGTGGTTTTGCTAATGGGGTATTTTTGTTTTGGGTGGGTTTGTTGGTTGTTAAATGTGATGGTTGGTTAATTTTGTGGTTGAAATTTCTGTGTGGGTTTTGGTATTGGGGTTTGTTTTGTGGTATTGTGTTTTATTGGGGTGTGGTTGGTTGATTGTGGGGTGTGGTTTATGTTGGAATAATGGTTGGGGGGGAGGGGGGATTGGGGTTTTTTGATTTTGTTTGTTGGGGTTGAAATGTTATTTGGGGTGTTATAAAATGGTTGTTTTTTGTTTTTGGTTTGGGGAGGTGTGGTTGGGGTGTGTGGAAAATTTGGTGGGTTGTTTTTTTTGGGTATGGGTTGGGGGGGTTTGATGTTTTGGTTGGGTTTGTGTTTTTTTTGTTGTTTTGTTGGGTTTTGGGGGGGGTTTTAAAATTTTTATAAAAATGGTTTGATTGAATTTTGGGGTGGGGGTGTTTGGTTGGTTGGGGGGTTGTTGTAATGTGGGGATGGGGTTTTTGTGGTTATAATATGGGGGGTGGGTTGTGGTGGTTGGGTGGGTTGGGTTGTGTTAATTTTGGGGTGGGGTTGGGGATTTGGGTTGGGGTATTGTATATTTTTTTATTGGGTGGTGTGGTTGGGGTGTGATGTGTTGGTTTATTGTAATTGGTTGGTATTTATGGATTATAATTTTTTGGTTTTGGTGTTTTGGCTTGGTTGGTGTGGGTGTGGGAAATGGGGGGGGGTGGTAATTTGTTTGTTTTGATTTTTTATTGGTTGTAAATTTTGGTATTGGTTGTGATATGGGATGGGGGTATGTTTTGTTGGGGGGGGGGTGGAATTTTTTTTGTTGGGGGATTTTGTTGTGTTTTGGGGTTGGGTTTTTAAAAAATGTTTTATTTGTGTTGTTGGGGGGTATTTTTGGGGTGTGTTGGGGGGTATGAATTAATTGGATATTGAATTGGTTGTGTGGTTTGTGGGGATGGTGTTGAATTGTTTTTTGGTTGTTTGTGGTGTGGGGGGGTATTTGGTTGTGGTGGAAATTTGTAATAATATTGGGTTGGTATTGTTATGTTGGGTATTAAATGGGTTTTGTGATTTTTTGGGGGTGGTTTGTGGGTGTTTGGGTGGGGGGTTTTTTTTGTTGTAAATGGGGATATGTAATTTTTGTTGGGTTGGGGTGGGGTTTTTTGTTGGGTGTGGTGTGGTTTATTGGGGGTGGGATTTGTATTCTTGAATGTGGGGGGGGGCAATTGGTTGGGTGGTGTTATGGGGTTTTTGGGATTTTTATGTGAATGTTGGTGATTGGTGGTTGGGTTGGGGATGTTGTGATTTTGTGGTGGGGTGGTGGTTTTTTGTGTTTGTGGTATTTGGGTTGGTGGTTGTTATTGGTTTGTGGGGGTTTTTGTGGTTGGTATTTGAATGGGTTTTTGTTGTGGTTTATTGTTGTGGGTGGGTGTTGGGTTGGGTGTGTGTTTGGTAATTTTGGGGTTATGTTTGTGGGAATGGGGTTGTGTTGGGGGATGGGATTGTTTGGGTTTGTATTATATTTGTGGGGGTGTGGTTTTGTTTTTTATTTTTGTTGTTTTTTGGGGTTTTGTTATTTGGGAAATGGGGTTTTATTGTGTGGTTGGTGGTGTGGGTTGTTGTTTGGTGTATTGGTTGATGGGGCTTGTGGTTTGTAATGGTTTTTGTACAAATGTTGGGATTGTGGGGGTGTTTGTGTTGAATGGTGAATTTATTGTTGGTTTTTGTGTGTGGGTGTGAAAATGTGTGAATGGGGGGGGGTGATTTTTTTTTTTGGAAATGATGAGTGGGGGGGGTTGGTAAATGGGGGTGGTTGGGTTAATTTTGGGTTGGGGCAGTAAATTAATGGCCGCTGTCTCTCAATTTCATATTTAGCAACCATTGGTAGATAGAATGCATAGTTTGAAAGACCCAAGCATCTGATGAAATTATAATTATATGTTTTAACAGACCCCAATCCTCCCACCAACGTTTTTGCTTTTATTTTGCATTTCAATAATGGATGTCCTTGTATAATATGCAAAGGAAGCTGTTTGACTGAACATTGCAACAGTTGGCATAAGGGCCGCAAAACACTTGTGTTTGCAAGCTTCAAGCGAGGAGATGGGCTTCATGAAGTACTGAAGAAAACATCCCACTGAGACTTCATGTTGCATGCCGCAAAACTATACCCGTCAAGCACAACTAACTGCTGAAAAGAGGAAAATCCCTGCCTACTTGATACAGAAAAAAGAAACACAACAACTGCCGATCAGTGTTTCTACATTGTACATCAAACGTAACTTGTTATGTTCTGTTCAGAAGTTATAGCTGTTGACTATAAATAGCGACAAAACGCAGGAAAGTTTGTTAGCAACGTTGAAACCCTACAATTCAGGAAACTCTCTGAATCATGCCACAAATAGACAAGATGATTGGGTAATGTGTGCAGATCGCATACGACACGCCTTTGATCTAGTGGCAGCTGAGGCAAAATATCACCGTAATTGTGCCTCAGCATTCCTCGAGATAAACATGAACAAGCCAAATGAGCTAAGATTCCTCGTCTCTAATGATGACGTCTAAAATCGAATATGACGTCATTGTGATGTATAGGTTGCATAAATTATCTGGCTAATGCCCAGCTGATTCCCGCAAACAAAATTCAAAACAGCTTGCCTAGTTCGGAATAATTTTTTAGGCGATTGCATATTTAGCGAGATAATTTTTGACGTCATCAACTATTTTCTAGGAGGAATTTTCTAAATCGGAGAGGTTACTGTCTGCGCGGGGAATTTTCACATATATACGCCAGTTTTTCAGAAGTTTCGATGAAAACTGTAGGCTTGGGAAACAAAAAAGTCCACAAGAAGAAGATGAAGAACAACAACGTGAGTCAGACTTAGAGATCCTCCACGAGGATGTAAAAATCTGTTGGCAGGCCAAATGATAAAGTAAAGGATGAAGCTTTCAAGCAGCTTTGTGAATTTCTCGATGAGAATGTCAAATGTCAGTGTTCTGTAGCAGAGCTTTTAGAATACATGGACCCTTTCTTATATGGTCAAGAAGGATATTCAATGAAGTATCTCAAGATAAAGCTGCAGGAACATTATGGTGATGCTATCACAATAACAAGCATCACTGGGAAATCAAGCATCGTTAGTTTTCGTGACTCCGCAACAAGATTCTCCGTGAAAAGTGGATTACTGATAAGGTAATTGATGCGGCTACTGAATCCGAATGGATCATTGATATGGCTGCCTCAATCATACTTAACGATATCCGTTTGAGAGTATATGACTGTGATGAATACTGTACCATGGAGGAAACTGATAATGGAGCTACCTTGATACCAAATTCTCTCAAGCAATTCATGCACAATTTGGTGGAACGGAAGGGTAAAAGTCCCATGATTACCAATAGAAGATATACTGCCATAGCACATTCCATAATTTCAGCATGCAGACCAAGGTCCTTCATTTCACCACT
>CM068955.1:155136116-155147615 GCA_035128595.1 Eptatretus atami | reverse complement strand
CCTCTGGAACACGTCTCAGAGCTTTTCCCAGCACTTCAACCGATGCCGGGTTTGTGTAATTACAATCATCACGAATGCCAGCGATGGAGCTCAACTCCGAATGACTACACTAAAGTAAGATATATCCACACTTTCACAATGTATTTCAATTTATTCAAAAATCCTTATGGTATTATAGATAAAACTTCAAACTTTCCCTTAAAAGCACCTTCATTTAAACAGATTCAGTGAGAGGGTGCGCCACCAAAACACCATTTAACAAGGACAGGAAGTTTTCTCTCCACATCCGGTGGGAAGAAAAAAAGAAAAACTTCTGACAGGGCAAAACCCACAGTTTAGCATTACTCTGTCATGGCTTCAACACACACCCTAAACAAGCATTGCGTCTCATAGACTCGCGGGTCTTTGGATTCACGTGACCAAATACCAATCACATTTCTACTCATTTTAAAGTCATTTGCAACGGCATGCCACATCCTTCCGACACATAGCCGCCATCTTCTTGATCTGCATATGGATCGAAATTTCACACTTTAAAAGCTTAAGAACAAACACAGACTCAGTGAAAAGACATTGGCCACCCCCCACAGATCGAGTGGAGGGGCGTGGTCGTCAACACAGCTGCAGCTATGCTTGCGACCTTCGCGTGAACCACAATGCCAGGAATGGCATTAACATGCCAACCCAAACAGTCCCACAGCTTAATTCAGCACGGAAGTTTCGTCCTCAGACTGTCTTGCTGAGGGTGGTTTTATTATTTAATTTATTTTATTGAATGTCCATTCTCTTCACGCTTTATTTGTTGCAATATTATTATTTCTAACTTAAGACATTCATGTATCACAATTCCTCCAGCAGTCTTTAATTTTCCCAGCGAGCTCACAATCGCTTCCAATTTCAGACCCCCATTTAATTGAATTCACACACACAACTGCGACCTTCCTTCGCATTAATTATCAAGCACAAACCACGAACATCTGGACTGTCTCTTATTCGACTGCCTGTATATTTCTAGTTGGTAATAAAATATCGTCAACAATCCACAGAAAACACGTATCTTTGCAAGTGAATTGGAACTCGCACAAGTTTTCACACACCACCTCTCCAAACCGTTTTCAAGCCAAATCACAAATGGCACGTTATCATTCAGTGAAAGTCTATTGGAACTCGCACAAAGTTTCATTTTTTTTTACTCTCAGAAACACTATGCAAAATCACCAGGCCACGCCACCCAAGCCGGTCAATCGTTCTCCTGCATCCTACAAAATTAAACAGTCGACTATTCCCACATTTGGGGAAATCACAGGGGTCAACCTTCCTCCTGAAAGTGCAAATAGGGTAGGCTGCCTGAGAATACGCTTAACCTAACATGATGAGAAAGACGTATCTCTCCAACAGTAAGTGATCAATGCAAACATATATCTTCACAGGCGTCTATGCCGGGTTCTGTGGGCATGTCACATTCAGTCTTATGCTTCATTTCATCTGAACTCTAAAGCTTAACAATGAACTTCTTTGTCTCAAAATGCAGTTACCTGCTGCAGATCGCTCTCCCTACCTTCGCTCAAGCACGTGATGTAATCACTACCAGCACTGGCCGAAGATAAATTAAGCACCTCCGGTCGACGAAAGCACCCGCAGCTACCTCGGTTCGGAATCGATGTCATTTGGCACCAACTGTTGTGGATTTTTTTTTAAAACCCACCTGTTGTGATCGTTGAGGATTTCTTACCTGGCGATTGTGGAAATCCTATTTGACTTACAGACACAGAGTTTATTGTTTGGTCCGATTTGAGGTTAATAAATCCTGCAAATAAAACCCTTATCGACACTGATAACTTTGAGGGTTTTTAATCCCCAACCCACCCCAAAAACAAAAAGTCCCTTTCCTTGTGAAACAATTTTATAATCTAATTATACACCGATACACTTCTCACACCTCTGTACAATGACCTTAAGATAGCCGCCATTGATATGCAATATTATTGGTTCTATTTTCATTTATTCTTACTTTTTAGTTAACAGTATACGACCAACCCGATCAATTAACTTCCACATTACATCAGAGAGTTTTTATTCTTTAACTTGGTACTTGCGTCAGTTCCAAGGAAGCACAAACCACTGAGATATCTAATACTTCCTCAGGTACTTGCACTGAAACAATTTTTAACATTATTTCATAAGCAATTTTATATAACTTTCATGAAGATAGGAAGTGGTGAAGAGGCTATCACCCAGGACTGCAGACGTGTGTCCTTTAGACGCAAGAAGCCACTCGTACATTTCGAAGGCCAAATGGTATCAGCTTATCGCTCAGAGTCCTCCACTCCAGACACAAGAACATTATCATCATTAGGGTAAAAGTTCTAACGTATTGGCAGAAAGGACAGCCAATTCAACTATGTAGCTTAAAGTTACTTTCTAAAACTACCATATGTTACAATTTAGAAATACATTAATATAAATTTTCCCCACACTCGCAAAAACAAAATAATAAAAACAAATAACAATGCATGGTATGCACGGCTATGCCTCAAGGATGTTCCTGGCAGCACATGGTGATGGAAAATGGACCACAGGGACGCATACGCAAAGAAGGGCTCAGGCAATGAAGGGCAATGACAGCAGGCACAAACTAGGCATGGCAAGCGCCCAAATGCAGAACAGGCCGGCTGCAGCAACACCCGGCAGAAACGGCATTGGCTGCCGGCTCTGGTGTGGTTCACAGGTCTGGATGGGAGTTGCAGGTAAGTATATGCCAGGACCGCTTGAAGGACTGAGAATATTCGAAAACAAATAAAAGAAAAGCAACGAACCACAAAACAGGCTCGGAACCTGCGATACTGTCTCCCCCCACTCTATCGCCCTTGCCTGTCTCATATCCTAACCCACTCCTTAATTTTGCCACAAAACACAACAAGAATTCGCCTCTCTTTATTTTTTATTTCCCTTTCATATGTCTCCATACCCCCTTATCGTTCTATTGTCTGGCTATCTAATCCTGTCAGCCTAGAACCAACAATCCATTCATCTCCCATAATCCCCTGCTGGAGGGGAATAGGGAGAGACTAGCCGTCCTGTCTCGAGGACCACGACAGCCTCAGATGGCAACTCCTCAGAGTTCAGCACTACAACCAAGGTGAGATTCCAAGCGCGCCTACAACGAGCGAAGGATGGATTTTGCGAAGGGTACATTACCTATTACACTTAACACTTCATTAAACACTGAAACTACCCAGGGCTCCAAAAACGCCTCACATTTTAAACTATCGGTTCTAAAAAACATGATAATCCCGTCGCCTGTTAGTTAGGTGTACCAATTATAAATTGGGCTTTCCCACTCAAATTTTCATTGTCAGTGCCCTCGCCACATTTCCTGGCTCACTGGGCGCGATTGGCCTCAACTGGCAGGAAACTCCCCTCTGCCGAACTCTAACCATGGCAACCACCAGGGCAGGCTGCCATCCGAGCCTCAGCTGCTCCATGAATGCTGGGGGTTAGCCCTCCTGAGCATTGCCCCCCTCCCGCATATGTGCCCCAGTGGCTGTGATAATGCCCCGGGTCCCTTTCTCGAGAAGATCGCCCGATTTGACCCACACACTGCCCCGTGGTATCTGGCGAGCTTACGGGTCCCGTTTCCACTCATATCCGGACCCCTCTTGGGCCCTGGACTAACTAACATGGCCGACTAGTCCATGCCCAGGAGGTGCCCACTAAACAAAAACTCACTTTTCCACGCCACGTAACCCCAGCGAGTACACAAATGTAACTCTTCATGACCCCTTCCAAAACGGGTCGTGCCTCCTCTCGACACCAACAACAAAACGACCTCCTTTTAGTAAATTTAACTAATCCTACTAGCGAACATTAAACTGACCCAGAAGGTCCCTTGGGTGGAATCACTCCTCCCCAATCAGTCATCGCACCATGCACATACCACATAATATCGAACTCCATCACACACTGGCCCACTGTCCCACACACTTTCCATTCACAACTCGACACCAACCCCTCTATTACTAGCCATCCAATCTACTAAATCCCCTGACAATAATAACGTGCTCCCTCGTCATCCCCTTAAAACTACATGCCCGTTCCAATATTACTCCAATACGTAAGCGAGGCTACGATCTCCACTACACATTTCCAGTCTGTACCGTGTCTACCAAAAATCCCAACAATTCCCTTTCCTAAATTCGTAAACTGAAATCCCTCTAACTAATCCATGTTCCACGAGGAGCTCACATATGAAGGAACAACCAACCCATGTCCCATAGAAGACCGGTCTAACTATCGCAACCCATCCCCATAACTAGGTTCCTGTGCCCCACTAAAACAGGAGTCTTTCCACCTGCCTGGGCTTCATGTCCACTCGCAAGTGTGCGACGGACTTGCTTTTTATGCAGTGCACCAGCGCGGCAACTCGCAGCCTGCCTACTTCCCGTGATGTCATGGCAGCTGATATCGCGACACCTCGTTCGCCTCCAATCGGACGGGTACCATTCCGCAGGGATTCCCCTCTGCCGGACTCCAACCATGCAGCCACGATGTCACTGCACATCCAAAGCAAGCACCCGCGTTTTCGAGCGGAGTTCCCCACGCAAGCACATGTGCTACTGCCCATCACGAATAACGCCACGCCGCGGAATCCCGATGACGTCACTCGCACCCGAACAATGCACGATTCTCGCGCAAAGCCGGGGTACAGCAATAAACGCATCGGGGAGGAACTTATCGCAACGCTCTGCGAACAGAAACGTGCGACGCAGGCCACATGGAGACTTACCAAACACACTCGCCCGCACGAGGAATCCCGTATCCGAATCATAACACAATCAGACCTACCTTCTGACACGCCGCCGCAAGAGATTGGACATTGAATACACAGCGATAGTTCAACGGACCGGAAAATTTCACTCGCGCTAGAGCGCGCCACGTAGGCAAGGCCTCCGTGCGCTAGCCAAGCACGGACCTCACGCCGCGTGTCTGTGGGCAAAACCGGCACGAGTCCCAAAACAGCTATGGCCGTATTCGACCCTTTGTCCCTGCTGACGCCGAGTCTTCCGTCGACATTCAACACATGCGCCACTCCGTGTGCCCTAACGCATCACACACACCATGCGCAACTCGGACACGCGGGTTGTGCCCTCTCGCAATACCAACCGCCATTCTCTTTCATACCGCGATCCACACACGGGGTTTCTTTCAACACACGGCACTTCTCCCTTAAACACCTTTTCACTCACGCATCAGTTGCTTCTTCCATACACGGTTTCACTACACACACGGGGAATCGCTTACACATGCCCATAACAACTTAACACGGGGTTTCACTCACACCAATGCGTGCTCTTCCAGCACGCATTTCGCCACACATCGTAACACACACACCGAGGACGACCACCACTGGGTTTGCGCTATCAAGCGCTCCGGGGTCTCAATACCCCAAGCTCCGCTGCACCCAATTCACCCAGCACCGCCCTTACTCCGACCAAGGCTCGACGGACTCCTCCTGTCGGATCCGCTCAAGGGGGCACAGTCCCTCCCCCCTCGTTCTGGAGAGGGCCATCGCTGCCTTGCCTCGCACCGGTCACGGGACATTCACCAGATCGCTAATGTCCTCACTATCCACCTGTGTTGTGCTCGATCAAATAGTGCGTCCACTATACCCCATACTCTCCTCTATCTCCCGTGCTCTGTATTCTTCTATATTTCCTAAGCGTACTCCGTCATTTCACCCGAACCTCCTTATTATTTCCGTTTTTCGTCATTTATATATCTTCCCTCGTCTCTACGGATGTTCTCCGAAACGTCTCGAGCTCAACCCCATTTAATTTTTTCAAAACCTCTCTGACCCAACGTTCACCTTCCTACGCAGTCATCGCCCAACATGTACTCTTATCACCGTGATGGACGTCTCATCAGTCACCTAACTAACCTCACCTTAATTATCTCCAGTCATCACACACGGACACAGACCCATCCACAATCCCCCTCGTCAGGTTCGGAGTCCCGCCAGTGGCGTCGCCATGAACCCTCTATATGCCCGTCTTATTGCCTATCTGCCCTTCCTGAGAGGTTTCGCCCATGCCGCTTGCATTTCACCCTCAGTGTCTGCATATGCATCCATTCTCTTTCCATCTATCCATTTTGTTATTCCATCCAATCCATTTTGTCATTTGATATGCAGTATGCAAATAACATGGCCCATGCTCAAAACGAATCGGCGCCAATCGATCCGGCCCTTATGGCGTCTCAGTTTCGCTGGGGACGGGAAGTGATTTTGACGGAGGGGGAGTGTCAAACCGCCGCCCCCTCCGCGCCCCTTCGGGCTCTTCATTTATTATTGCGGGAAAACGTTAAAACCTGCAACAACGAAGAGTCCTGCATGGTGAATTCGTCCTGGGCCTCTGGTTCCAATTAACTCACCCATCCACCTCCTAGCCACCTGGCTCCAACTCACCTTGGCTGAACATTTTGCAGTGCTGGGAAATAAAATATATATCGCTCGTAATTTGGGGACACGGGGGAGGGGGGGGAGGGGGGTCTTTTTTTCTTTTCCCTTCCGAGAATATACCTGACTCCGACTCCGTGAAATTTTGGCTACGGAAGGCGGAGGGGGGCCGTAATCGCACTCCTGAACACACTGTTAAAGGTCCGGGTCGTCGAGACCGGCTACCGACCGCTCTCGAACGGCTAGCGCAACGTCGAGTCGGCGAACCGACCGATACAGCCCGAATCTAAAGATCGCCACACCGGATAAGTCCGAGTCGACGGAGTCCTATGTACAAGAACCGAAATAACGCCCAATGGCGAATCAACGTGGTGGAGGGTCGATGCCAGTATACTTCAATGTTACCTAAATACCCACAGTGATACCCAACTACCGGGCTATTTCCAACCCCGACGGAAACTCGTACGGAACAAACGCCGAGGCGAGCCTATCCCGTGCGCGATTTCCGAGCGCGCTTAATCGCCGCAGAACCGTCGGTTCCAATGTCCCCCTGTTACCGGCAAACAACGGCTTTTCTAAACTCCCAACACACGAAAATGCTCAGTCAATGAAAAGAATCGACGCGACGAGCTGAAAACATTTAACAATTGGGGTATTTATTAATAATAATGCGCGACGGATACTAGGGAAAGCACGTAAGAGCAGAACTAATCCGACTATACGAAATGCGATGGCAAACATTTACAAGACACACAAGCCACTTTAAACAATCCGTACTTATTAGCACGCGCACACGGAACACACATACGCAACACACACACACACACCCAAGAAATGGTAAGGCTTGAGGCTTTTTAACAAGGCTCCAGCCAGGAGGACACGGTGAGTGAACCAAGAACCCTATCTCGAATCTCCTCCACCTCGTGTAGGTCTTCAAGTTGTTCGACCCGGCTCCCAGACAGAGAGCGAGCGGATCCAATCGCCGTGAGCCGCGATCCTTCCCGGAGCATCCAGCGAATCCTCCCGCCGCTATCTCAACACGGCTGGTAGAAGATGAGGCGCCGATCCTTCCCGTTCGATGCGTCGCTTCCCCGAGGAACCACCTTCCAAGATAAAGGCCACGATGAGTCAGCCAAGCGCGGAACCAAACGGAGAAACCAAGAGCTCCACGAAACCAAGAAAGAAGAAGAAGCCAAATCGCAGCTCGAGCCGAGCACTTCTCTCGGACGTCATCCATTGGTTGGGGATCGCTCATAATTAACTATTAAAGTTAATCCAACAGACCATCTAAATCGATTTCTAAACATTTAACAATGGCAAGGTAGAAAGTATCTAGAGGAACAAGCACTTATCGACATAGCTGACTAAAGGAACCTTGTTATAGTTAGTGAATGCAAACATCGAATTCGAAATTCGATAACAAATATATAACTATATATATATTTATATATATATATAATATATATAATATATATATATATATAATAATATAATATATAGTGTTACAGATTTTAGATCATCGGTCTGCATAATTTAGCATCACACATCCAGGTTCCATATGCATGTTCAGATAGCACCATCCCCAAATGGATCTAAAATGTATTCTTAAATGTACATTGCGTTGAAGAAGGGAAAGGTAGATCCCCTCTCTCATGGAAGCTTTTTTTATTACGACAGACACGTTCACCACACATTTCTTTCACGGAGACTTGAAGGCCCGTCCTCGTTTATTCCTCCAAGAAACATTCTTTTCGCGAGCTCCGACGCCCGCCTTTTTTGAGATGCGCACGGAGTCGTCGATTGGATACCGTGCCTCAGTGCGGCGCGGGTAGATCTGGGCCATACGGCACCCCACGGAGAGGGCCAAACAAAAAAACTGCAGGGATATAAAACGAAGTGAGAAATTGTAGGTACGTTCTGTGAGAGAGACGTTCCTTGAGATATTAAATAAACGACGCGAAAAAGAGGGACGTTCTCTGAGGAGACAAAAAGTCCAGAGAAGGAAAAAGCAAAGGGAGAAGAAGAGAGAAAGCGACAAGGAAGCGCCGGTGTCACTTACCAGCACCGAAGAGGACAAATTGCAACCTTCCAGATGCAATCGGGCAAAAAGCGAGCGAATTGTAGGTGCACAGAAGATGTGGGTGTGAGCAGAATGCCGACCACAAGTGAGGCTCAGTCGAAATCACCAACAACACCAGCGGTCTAAACCCGCAACGACGATCTCGGTGCCTCCAGAGACCGTCGACTGGCATCAAGGCTGCACCCGCACGGAGAGGGTGCACGGCAAAGCTGCAGGTGCCTGGCGCATGGACTGACACCCGCAACGCACGACATTTTCAGAAGTGTTGTCAACGGATGACTTTCTTGCGTGAGCGAGACGATACTCCCCCCCCCCGAATGTATCTGTTGGGTACCTTGTCTGCATTTAGCTGTAAGATCAACCCCCGAATAAAGCATCTGCCTTTTGTCTCTTTCTGGCATAATTGATTGATTTTGCTGAAAATTCTTATATTCCCTCAGCACAATAAAAAGTATCATTTTTATTTATTTATTTTATATAATAAATTATATTTGTCCGATTCAAACCTGTGCCGTGCAATGTTTGTCCTTTCCCTTGCGTCTAGCATTATTCTGAAACCACGAGATAGACTGGAGGTAATTACCACAGCATATCGACCAAAAAAATCGTCGCGCACGCACCAGCGGTTAAAACGCATCGCCGCCCTAATTAAATCTAATCAGCTCAACATAGGTAGCTTGCCCAAGGCGCGTCCCCGCTTCAAGATAACCACGATGACCTCATTAAACGGTAAATAATGAGACAGCGGACACTGAACTCGTGGTTGACTGAACAAAGTGGTGGTTCGTGGTATTAAAACAATACCCACCGTACCACAACGTTTAATTGTTTGCGATTTGATGTTAGCGAAATTTATGTTGCAATATATAATATATTAAATATCAAAAACAAAAATTCTATATATATATATATATATATATATATATATATATATATATATATCAATATAAACTTATATATATAAATATTGCTTCGCGAATTCGCGCCCAACCGGCGTAGCGATCGGACCACGTTGGACATCAATCAGCGAACCGCCTCGCCACCAGGAACACACGGACAATTCTGTCGTGACCCTCGTCGGAACTAAAAGACCGGGATCTAGATCTACTGAGGTGGACCTTTCGGCCTCACACACAACCAGTCCAGATATCTACCCGCGACGGAAATAGTGAATACGCCGCAACAGTCGATTATACCTAAATACACCGCTACGGGTAACCTACCGAGGGAGTCACTGTTACCATCGCCACAGGACCGACTCCGGACAAGAACCGCACAAGCTAGTCCGTTCCCGTGCTTACAGAGATAACCGAAGCGGTGTACTGTCAGGCCTTGACGGTTTCCAATTACATGCGGCATCCGCGCCCACTCACAACCTTTACGTGAAGCAAGATGAACCCAACAAAGGAAAGACGCAGCGAAACGCGAGGCTGGGAACCAAAATTCAACACAAGCATATATATTTAACACGACACACGGAGAGCACCACTATAAAGGCATGTATTTACAGAGAATGCCACATTTTAAAAGTAGTACAAAAAAGGAAACAATGACGCAGAGATACTTACCGGGCTAACCAGCGAACACATCGCACACCTTAAACAGGATTACTTTAAGACACGGCGCCACACAACACGTTCACACAAAAACCCAAAAGAAAATGGAAGTCGCGACTTCCCTGAAGAGTGGTCGAGATCCTGGCACCGCTCCGCCGACGTGGATCCACTGGCCGTGACTCCCTGCTCGAGCAATGTGAGAATCGGCAGAGCCTCTCCAGCGGCCCTCGTAAGCCTGACTCGTGCTGGCCTCTCGACTGCCACGGAACGAGCAACCGACTGAGAAAGCAAGACCTGAACCAAAGAACCCACCAGGACTGAGAGCCAACTGAGAGAGAGACGAACCAAAGCACAATGAGAGAGAAGAGAGCCGACGTAAGAACACCGATCCAAGCAAGAGACCGACTGCAGCAAAACAACCAGAACAAGAGAGAGGAAGCTCCTGCGCCTCCGACTCTTATACCCCCTGGCGCCCCGCCCTCGCTGCCCCACCCACGTTCATTGGCTCCAACCCTCATTCAGAAGAAGAGCTACTGGAACAGAGAGGTATCCTCACCGCCGACCGCCTCACACTGATCCATCCGCCAATCCGGCGCCGCGAAGCTGCCCTCCCGCTTCATCTCTCCAAGCGCTGGAGAAGCCAGACAGGGGGAAAAAACAGGCCATAACACAGTTGGCGCTCTCCGCTAGCGCTGCAGAGATCGTAGACCAGCACGGAGAGCCGTTGAACGGCGAGGGGGCGAAGATGTGGCTGCTGTGGATGGTAGCGGGGCCGGTTGTGAGAAGCGCGTGTGGTTGGTGGTTGGTTGGTTTCAATTAAGAAGGACAGAAAAACGGCTATCTCGAAGGATTCGCAGCCCCGAATGAATCACATATTTCCCTCCGTAAACATGGAGTTTGGGGCTAACTATACATTGTACTTCAGAAATATCTCACCTACGGCGACCTGAATGTGGTTGCGAATTCCACAGCGTAACACTACCCCTCCCTTTTTTACAGACTCGTCCCGAGTCGTCAAAATTCTCGGCGGAAAATGTGCCATCATGTGAGTTCTCCCCTAGTACGTTTTACCTTCGATCCCTGAGCTGCCGACGTTCATTGTATTCAGTTGTCCCCAAAATAAATAAAACCTGAGCGGAGAAACTAAACTAAAACAAACCCACTCATACGGACGAACTTAAATAAATTCCGCGCTAAGACAGACATGCCGTGGCGCACTCGTATATCTCTTCCCTTCATTGCAAACGGCATGCGCACTTCGACATAATAGCCCCACCCTCTTGAATCTGCATATGAATCGAGATTCACAGCTAAAGCCAAGACAAACACCGACTCAGTGGAGAGAACATGCCACCCCCCACAGCTTCACTCAGCATGAGTTCGTCCTCAGACTGTCTTGCCGAGGTGGT
>CM068955.1:155119343-155133990 GCA_035128595.1 Eptatretus atami | reverse complement strand
GGAGAGATCAAGCTGCGGTGCATCGTTTGGGAATGTCAAGATCTCTGACCTTGATTTCGCAGATGATACATTATCTTTGCGGAGACTTTAGATATCCTTTTGGGGGCCATCGAGGTGCTGAATGAGGAGTTGGAGCCGCTGGGATTACGGGGGTTTTCTGTGGTCAAAACTAAGATCCAGGCTTTCAATGACATCTTGGATGCCGCTGTCCTGTCTGTGCCGGTTTGTGGTGAGGATGTTGAGTCGTGGAGAGATTCACTTACCTTGGCAGTGATATTCATGTCTCTGCCGGCTGTGAGTCAGAGGTCAATAGACATCTGCGTCAGGCCTGGGAGTCATGGATTAACTGGACAATGGGGTGTGGCGCTGCCGTACCTGTGCGGGAGGACGAAAGTCCGAGCTCTTCATGTCCTTGGTGCTTCCAATCTTTTCTCTATGGATGCGAGATTGGACTCTGACCAAGGATCTGAGACGGAGACTTAATTCCTTGGTACCAGGTCTCTTTGAATCCCTGGCTATCGCTGTGTCAGACTTTGTGTCCAACGAGCAGTTGCTGAGAGAGACTCAAATGAGATTGTTACCTGCATAGTCCGTGAGCGTCAGCTCGGCTGTATGACATGTGGCTCGTTTTCTGTTCGCTGATCCTGCTCACCAGATTCTCTCAGCGAGGGAGTCTCGTGAGTGGAGGAGGCCAATGGGAAGACCACGTGCCTCGTGGTTGCAGCAGGTTGATCGGCATGTCCAGGAGATGGGGATGGGCCAGGCATCTGCCTGGGGGATAGCCAGACGGAGGCCCCTGGAGTACCGGCGGAAAGGGGACGCAGCGACGCGCTGCTCTGGCGCATGCTCCCATACCTGACCTGAAAATACCTCATAATGACATTTGTGTGGATTGGTGACAAAAAATTTTAAATTTCATCCATTATAAAATTCAGGCTGGAAATAAGAAAATGTGACAAAAGTCGAGGGGTGTGAATACTTTCTGAGGTCACTGTAGCTCCTCTGCCTCCTTTCCTGGGTATGTTTTTTTTTTGAATGTGTGTGACTTTGAGAAAGGAAAGTATGGAGGTATATGTTTGGCTAATCATTGTGCTGAGGTTGGGACAATCTCGCTTGTCATCTCCAGCTATGAACATGGAAGTAAGATTTTCTGTCAGCTGGTATTCCTCTATTTGGAAGGAAGTCTGTGCTCTTTGAATTGTATGTCCCATCCCTCTGCTCACGTGTCCCGTTCCTACTTTCTTAAATATTCCTTTCTAATTCTACTGAATTATTATTTTACCTTGCTATAATTCCATCACATAACCTGTTCTGTGCATTCTTGCGTTTTATAGCATGATATGTCACTTGGCATCCAACCATGGATGACAAGTGGCATGCCACGCACACATAGTTGGATGCCAAGTGACGCATCACACTATTAAATGACACAAAAATGCAAAAATCAGGAATGCGATGGAAATATCAATAGATGTGGAACAGATTCATGATACGATCAACAACACAGGAAACCAAATGCAACAGTGAGATGGCACAGATCCGATCCGTTATTTTAACTATTGAATAAGTATTCACGAAAATGGGAAAATTGCATCGAGGATAAGTATCCGGAACCAGAAATCCCTTCCTTCGAAAGTCAGTCTGCGCTAAAATAAGGAATTTTTAGTAAAAATTTCAAAAATCGAGACAAACTGAGTAGAGTGCATTTTCGCATCAATAGTTCACAGTTAGAAACAACAGCCAAAAGGGATTTTTTACCTGGAAAGTTATTTTAGATCATAAGAAGCTATTGCAGTGCAGCTGTAGTATTACATCTGAAGTGTTATTATTATTTTTAACACTGACAGAGGGATATTCAGTGATTGTGGAAAAACACAGCTGAGAAACAAATTGGTATAACACTGCTTTAACAAAATATAATCGAACAACAAAATATTAAAGAAACAATGTCGGCACTCAGGAACTAAACTAAACAGCCACGATCATGGAGCAAAACTAACAACTTTGAGAACTTCAGCAAGGTTGTACAACCACTTCAGCACAAAAAAGTAGCAACCTTTGATGTCAGAACGAAGATTCCTGTTCTGCAGCAATGCCGGAATTCAGAGACAATGTGGCTGAACTTTGAAACTCGACTTTTGGGGTTACAAGAGGCCTGACATTTTCAGGCTGTTTTTCACCGTCAGTCACAGTTTCCAATTGATGACAATTCTGCGTACTCAAGTCCTTTAGTCTCTGGCCTTTGGTCTCCAGTGGAAGAAGCAGTACTGCGATGCAAACCAGGAGTGAAAGTGATGCATAGACAGCTTCTGCAACACGAGTTGATGCAACCTGCACACAGAAACTGCATTTTACCTTACCACAACTCGTGCTTAATATCCGCACACCTGGATGCCATTGTCCTTCCGTAACATTGTCATAAAACTTGTACGTATAGCATTTGCAAAACTATTCGCTTGCAAAAAGTGATGTCGTGCAAGAATAAC
Organism: Eptatretus atami; assembly: GCA_035128595.1. NCBI lineage: Eukaryota > Metazoa > Chordata > Myxini > Myxiniformes > Myxinidae > Eptatretus > Eptatretus atami. The sequence continues at coordinate 155,131,504 of CM068955.1, read as the reverse complement.
TGTCATTACACATGAAGTCTCTGGACCTGTTGCTCTTGCATCGCAGACAGGTTGATGGTCTCTGTTTTCTACCACATCCTTTGTGGTCTTGCACCCTCTTTCCCTTCCTTGCTTTGTCCCCCCCCCATACCCTCCCCCCCAGATTTCTGCAGGGTGTAAGAGGTCTGCTGGTAACCCAATTCAGTGAAACTCCCCAAATCCAAGCTCATTGCTCACCTCCACTGTGGAACCAACTTCCTCAGTCTGTTCAATCCCATTCTTCCCTTGAGCATTTTATTGTAAGATGGCTGTTCACCACCACCACCTCAGGTCATTCCCCATCTATACTCATGATCTTTTCTACCTCAATTAAACCTCCAAAAGCCCAACCCTTCCTTTTCAGATGATTATGTCCCCTGCCCTCTCCCTCACCATCTTTTTCATTTTTTTGTTCAATTTCTGTTTCATTCCCAATTTTCTTCTTCTTCTTCATGCTCTATTTGAGCTTGTATCAAGCTTTTTCACCACATGTGTTCTCTTCCCCCTCCCTTTCATCACATTCTTACCCATGTACATTCTTCCATATCCCTCTACCCTGCTGTTGTATTGTCCCCGACGCCCCAGCCTCCCCCACCCCCCCCCCCCAATTTTTCACGATGTTCGTTCTTCTTTTATGTTCTGGTGCATTCTGCATTGTAGTTTTTCCATGAGCCTCGACTTTGTATCCAAAAAACAGAAGATATAACATATTATGTGACGGATGTATAGTGAGGAATCAGCGGAAAATAAACAAGACAGGAAGAGGTGACAGTATTATTGGAGCAGAAGGGGAAGAATGCTGTCTTCTTCCTTTTACATTTCAATTGAGCTAGATACAAGGTTCTGACTTAATATTTTTACTTCGGATAGTGAAATGTGTGTGGGTAGGAATGGTAAAACCCCTTGTATATTTATGTCATGTAGCTACAGTACTGGCATGTGCATGCCAATTATAATGGCTCTAGAGTAGGGGGAAGTGTGTCCCATGGATCCTGTGTTGCCCTGGGGGAAAACTCACCAGCCCGAAGGGAGGCAGTGTGGTCCGAGATGTAAACTTGTGACGTATCCGCAGGTTTAAGGGGTGAAAGGCAAGATAACATCTAAGTCGGAGCTCCACATTTATTCCACAAGGTAACACACTGCGCATGCGCATCATAGTTACTTTCACAGAACATCAACAATTCTCCCCTAACCCCCTTCCCCCAAAGAAAACTACACAGCAGTGCAAGGTACAATCACTACAAGTTAAACCGCACAGGTGCCTTGCACATGCGAGCAGAGTGTCACAAAAGGGGGTGACTGTGCTTGTGGAGTGCTGCTAGTAGCAGGCTCAGGAGGATCCAGAGAAGGGGAAGGAGGAGGAGGAGGGGGGAAGAACCAGGTTCCACAACCACTATGATCGGGTTCAGACACATTGGATTCTTGGGCATGGTTCACAACTGGAAATAGATACCAGAGGTTCACTTTCAATGGGTTGAACATGGCTTGGGCGGAATGGGGTCACAATGCCTTAGGTGGAGCTGGTCAATATGTTTACGCACTTAGTACAGCGATAAGCACAATAATTGTGCGTTTTATGAGAAAAGCATGAATTTTCTGACATAATTAGTGAATACCATAAGGTTTATTTTCAGATGTGGAGGGAAGTCAGATTTGACCTCTGAGGACCGTGAGAGGTTCAAATCCAAGATGCCGCCAGTCCACCGGTCTAATGTTCAAACGTGTTTAATTTTGGAACTAAACAGTGAAAAAAACATTTAAGTGTTCATTCCAACTAAGTTTGGAATGGCCATTCGTTTGGTGATACTTTCGAGATCGCCAGGAGCCAAGGAAATGCATTCAATCAAGTCAAGGTCAAATTACGTTAAAAACTTTTGGACATTCTTTTGTTAAAGACAATGGATTGGACCTATGCAATATAGCGAAACTTCGCTTCCATTTGACACTATAGGATAATAATACAAAAAATTAACCAGAATAGTCCCATGCTGCTAGTCTATTTAATACTTATTAATAGTAATGATGATGATGGTAAGGTAGTGACCAAAATCTAACAGCCTCCAGAACAGAAGCACAGTGCAGTGCACTTGAGCGCAGCTTTGGCACACTTGCACCGTCCAGTGCATCCTTCTCACAGCGACAGCGGATCAATTAATGGCACGATTTGATGCTTCGGGGAGAGTGGTCAAAGCAGCTGCACCCCAGTTGTTTCCTTTGTCCAGCCCCAGTCAGATGGCTCTGGCATTCTCGATCCAGGAGCAATGCCTGGTTTCCAACAGTTGGCCTGGTAGCAGGTGCGCTTGATGTGCTGTTTGAGTGCTGCCTGGGTTGAGGGAATGTTCTCTCGAGTTCTAGACTTCTGTGTGAAGAGCTGTTTCCTGGCATGATTCACTTCCGTGCTCTCACTGGTTTGGTCATACATTAGCACCACAAATCGCTCTAGCAGTAACATTGATCCTTCACTGACCTCACTTGCATGCATAGGAGTTCATTGAAAGCATCATTCACCTGGGAAAGACTTCCAAGTTCCCAGGCAGTCTTCTTTCCTCTGCCAGCGAATGCAGATACAGTGTCACACCCGGTGAAAGCGTGAAGGACTGGAGAGTCAGACACCTGTGTTGGATTCATTGTGGCAACCATTTCGTGAACAGCTATGTAAGGAAAGCTTGACCCGACACCAAAGGCAACCCACAGCTCATTAGGAGCTGTCTTGCTGAATGAAGCTACAGCCAATACTACCACATCAGTATCAACGGTACGTATGGTCACCTTCTTACACCCCTTTTGCACAGCATCTGCCACATGCAGAAGTAGACGAGTGTCGGCCTCCTCCTGCGAACATGGGCAAGGCAGGCCAAGTATGACTCAGCCGAGAAGCAAAGGACTCCACTTCCATCTGTTGCATACAGTTCCTTGCCCTCTGTAGAGGAAGATGAAACAACTACACGGACAGGAAAGCAAACAATTCGGTTTGTTTATCATCGCATCGAAGGAAGTCCTTCCAGTTCTTGGCATCACAGTAGAAGGAGCCACTCTTTTCCTTTGGTGCCCTTTCCCCTTCTTCTGTCTTGTTTGAGGCTTTGAGGCTGGCTGTAGGTATACATCCCAGACAAGGTCGATGCGGCTGCTTTTCTCAAGTTGAGCAGAGATGTATGGTGCAAACACTCTTTCTCCATACTCTTGAAATGTTCTTGATGTTCCCGGATTAGCATTTGAACCACAGCTGCACCATCAAGAATTGTTGCATCAGCCATAGGCACACTATTCTTTTCGAGCAATTCTGATTCCAGGCAGCGAAGTAGATCTGATTAACCCAATCCGATTTCCCTCATTGACAGGTTGGCGGGGCTGCCGGTTTTTCATGGGAGAAGAAATTGACCATGTCTCCGTCTCGTGTTTGACAGGAGATGTACAGCTCGAAAAGAGACCACAGGTCACTCTTCAGTGCTGCGAGCTGTGCTTCTGTTTTGACTTAATAAATTGACCGTGGCCTACTGAACAGTGGCAACTTGTTTCTTTGGAAGTGTTTGTGTGATAGGTGTTGTACCTGTTCCAGCCTTTCTCTCACAAACTTGGTGTACTGCTCCTCACCAAGAGTCTCAATCCTTCTTCACAGTTCAGCCACTGGGGTCACGATGTCCCTTGTGTCAATGACTAGTAGGTCTTGACTGTGTTCTAGAAATGGATTCCCCATCTCTTCCAGCACTGTACAAGTTGCCTTACTCCTTCAGGGAATGCTGCTTGCCTCCCAGTTGCTGTCATAGTGATGGATTTTGTCCAGTGTCCCGCACCATCCTGTTGCTTTTGGCCTGTTGCTCAAACTCTGTAGTTGATCCTTGCAATTTTCTGGCTCCTGCTACCATCCCAGGCGTCTGAGTCTGCTCCAGGATTAGGCCAGTCAGTCCAATTAGCCCCACCAGAACCTTTCACCATTGCATTGTTCTGCTCATGGCACTGGTCAAGTGCATGGCAGAGAACTTGTTGTGGTTTTGCAACACCAACATTTCCAGATTTGAATTTCTGATAGGACATCTGGGTATTTTTCAGAGAGGAGTCATGATGTCACGTATGTGTACGGGAAGCCATCTGGAGTGTGCGTGTGATCTAGGGCGAACATCCATGGCATGATCTGAGTCAGGGATTCCACGTACAGCTGGAAGTTACCTTCACGAAGAGACCGATTGTTACCGCAGCAAGAGAAGCTCCAATGACAAGGTCTTTAGCCAGTAGTCAAAGTGGACACTGGCCTTTGTTCACCGTATGCACCACTCCTCAAAAGGTGGACAATCAGGTTGCATGGCATCAGTATCATCAGATGTGCAGTCTTCACGGTAAGCTTGTTGGAGGAGTGTATAAAGGCTTGCAGCTGTGACCTGGTGTGCATTCTTCCTTCCTCTCCCTCTCCTCTTCTGGGGTTCCTCCCCTCTCCTTCCTCTTCCTTCCTCCTCCTAACCTCCCCTCTCTCCTACTCTCCTTTGCAGAATGAAGAATTCTACATATTTAAATTGTCTTCATCACCTACAAAAACTGTCTCCCCAAATGTACAAATCCGCCTCATTTGTACCAAATTCTATTGCTGCACTCCACCCACTGCCCTGCACCTCCACCATTGCCTCCACCCCACTTGCATCTCCTCTTGGCTGCCTGCACCCATTGCACCTCCGCTGTCGCCGGCCTCCTTGCGCTGTCGCCACCGCCTTGCCCCCACGTTGCACCATCGCCACGCCTGCCCCCGCTGCACTGTCGCCAGCGCCTGCCCCTGCTGCACCGTCGCCACCACCTTGCCCCCGCTGCACCATCACCACCACCTGGGCCCCCCGCTGCACCATCACCACCGCCCTGCCCCCGCTGCCACTGTCACCACTGTCTTCCCCTGCACCATCGCCAACACCTGCCCCCGCTGCACCATCACCACCGCCTGCCCGGGCTGCAACGTCCGCCACGGCCTGCCCCGCTGCACCTATCACCACTGCCTGTCGGCTGACCGTCACCAACCGCCTGCAGCGGCCACCGCCTGCCCCCGCTGCACCGTTGCCCCGCTGACCATCGCCACTGCCTGCCCCCCACTGCACCATCACTGCTTCCAATATCCTCAGGCAAACCTCACTCCACAACTATAACTAGAACGGGCACTCGTAGAGCGCATACCTCGCCGCAGCACTAGTTACCTTTGTATTAAGTTGTCCACAAACGCATCTCAATACAAAATATGCATTTCGTGACCCCCATGACCTTGGACCCACAACCGCTTACCTAGGGTGACAATAGTACTATACCTTGTGCCTTCAGAAGATGGGGGAATTGAACACTGAAACAATTTGGAGTTAATTTGATGTAAATCGCAAACATATTTACCGTTTTCATCATGAAAACGATGCTTGACCTTTTTGTGACCCTGAACTTTGATCCGATCGCTCCCAAAAATCTAATGGATTGTCCTTTCATGATCCAAACAAATCCAAACAATTAAAGCCTCTCTGCGTTTTGTTTTTTTTTGCCGTTAAGTTGTCCACAACGCTTTCCGATATAAAATGTGAAATTTGTGTGACCCCCTTGACCTTTGACCCCCACCCGCTAGCCTTTGGTGACAAAAGTACTATACCATGTGTCATATTAGAGATGGGAATTTAATTTTGAACATTTTGAGTTAATTATGCTGTAAATCCAAAAACAAAATTGACAATTTAATCAGCGAAAAAACGATTTTGACCTTTTTGTGACCTGACCTGTAACCTTGATCCGATCGCTCCCAAAATCTAATCGATTTTTGTCCTCTCGTGATGCCAAACACATCCACAAAATTTCATGACAATCTGCGCAGTGTTTTTGTGTAATGTTGTCCACAAACGCTTCCCAATCAAAAAACTCCATTTTGGGAACCCCCTTGACCTTGACTTCCACAGGACAACTAGGATTGCAAACCACTATACCATACGCGTATATCAAGTGGACGGGATTTGAAATACGGAACATTTTGGACTTAATTTGATGTTAAATCGGAACAAAAATTGACACTTTAATCGCAAAAAAAACGATTTTGACCTTTTTGTGACCTTGACCTTGACCTGTTGATCCGATCGCTCCCAAAATCTTAATCGATTGTTCCTCTCATTGATGTCAAACAAGTCCACAAAATTTCATGACAATCTGCGCTAAGTGGTTTTTTTGCGTATGTTGTCCACGTGACGCTGCCCAATGAAAAATGCGTTTGGGTGAACCCCCTTGACCTTTGACCTCCAACCGCTAACTCGGGTTACAACAACACATATAATATGTTATTATTTGAGGAATTTAGGGCATTGAAATACGATCATCTTTGCATTAATTGAGTAAATTGGAATAAAAATTTGACTGTGTTATTGCTGAAAATAAATTTTTTGACCTTTTTGTGCCTTGACCTTGACCTTTTGATCGATCGCTCAAAAAATCTATCGATTTTCTTTTCATGACACAAACCTTCCCACAACATTTCAAGCTAATCCGCTGTAAAGTTTTTTGTAAAAGTGATTCCAAAACATGTTAATACCATTTTTGGTGACCCCCTTGACCTTTGACCCCCAACCGCTACCTAGGTAATTACGCCACACTTTCATGGAGGCATAGCTAGAATGTAGAATTGGATAATGACATTTTGGTGTTGGTTTTTATTCTCGTTCGGATAAAAAATTTGACCGCGTTATGACGAAAAAAAACGATTCTGACCTTTTCTGAACCGTGACCTTGACCTTTAATCCGATTGCTCCCAAAAGCTTCGCCTGGCGTCCTTGAGTAACTGCACATCATCTTCTGAAAATTCATGCAAATCGGGCCCAGCAGTTTTGCCGCAATGTTGTCCGCACACATAATTTACCAAAAATAAATACACAGCGTCAATAACAATACCTTCGTAAATTGAAGTTGCGAAGCGTAACTAACTATTATCCACAAAGTTCTCACATTCTGCTACTTACTGCCAAATTATCTACCACGTTCCTTTCAACCTCATAATAACTATCCTCAAGTGGACTATTTCCTCACACTTCCTACAACAGTAAGAACCCTCGCTTCCCACTATTGTTGACGTGGCCCACATTGAGCAAGTATCACAATTTATTGAACTCTTCTTCCTTTCTCCTTTGTCTCTATTTATACCCTTTTTATTCCCCAACTCCAAAGCCTCAACTGACTTAAACACTAAACTTATCACCAAAGCCTACCCCCTGCTTCTTTCAATAAAATAAATCACAAAATACCGCCTAAAACTGTTACAACACAACTACAGCTTTATTAAGTACAGTTCACAGCCCCTGAAACCAAATCACGATAACAAAATACGCAAAACAAACATACACAAAAAACACCACTGGTTTTTTTTTTACTGGTTCATCTTACCCCTCTTGCGGAAACTATAGGAAGTGACCTGAAGCGTAACAGGAATAAGTAACACTTTTGTCGCTTAAAATTTAATTTGATTTGTAATACCCCCTGTCCCACCACCACCACCACACCACCACCACCACCAGGTCACCACCAATACATTGAGAATTGTATTTAACCACATGACGTGCGTACACATTTACATTGAGAATTTATTCCTCCCGGACCCCGCATGGAGGCAGGCCTGCAGCCACATAGCCTATGTTACCCCCCACACAAAGTTGTATTTACCTCGAGTTTGATTTGTAACTAAAAGATGTGGCCATGGAGAGGGGAGAGGGAGAGGGGAGAGAGAGGCGGAGAGGGGGAGAGGAGAGGGGGAATGAGGGGGACGAGGGAGAGGGGAGAGGGAGAGGGAGGAGGGAGAGGGGAAGGGGAGAGGGAGAGGGGAGAGGGGGAGAGGGAGGGGGAGAGGGGCAGAGGGTGAAGGGGAGAGGGAGAGTTGGAGGAGGGGGAGAGGGGAGAGGTGGAGAAGGAGAGAGGGGGAGAAGGGAGAGAGGGGGAGAGGGGAGAGGGGGAGAGGGGAGAGGGAGAGAGGGGAGAGAGGGAGAGAGTGGAGAGGGGGAGGAGGAGGAGAGGGAGAAGGTGGAGAGGGGAGAGGAGGGAGAGGGGAGAAGGGAGGGAGGGAATAGAGGGGGAGAGGGGGAGAGGGGGGCAGAGGGGTGAGAGGAGAGAGCGGAGAGAGGTGTTGAGGTTTTTTTTTTTTGCCTTTTATTGGTGTAGATAAGTATAAAGTCAAGAGAGGTAGTTTAACACTGTATAGGAATTTAGATGAGCTTCATCTACGATATTGGGTTCAGTTTTGGTCACCACATCTGGGGAAGGGGCATAGCTTTGTACCATAAAGGGCATTTCAGCATAGAGTGACTAGATTGATTTCCTTCGCTCACTTCAACTCAGGTCTGAGGAGCGAAACAGGAACTTGATGTATACAAAAATAGAATTGTGAATTGATATAAATGTTTGAGGTAATGAAAGGTACAGACAGATACAAAGTGGGGAAGGACCTTTTCAGCAGAATAGACAAGGATAGGATCCAGGGGCCATAGCTTGAGAGTGAAGAAAAGAGTTAGGATGACCTTTAATGCAGGGTCCTTTCACTCAGAGAGTAGTTAAAGCAGGAAAGTCACTCTGCGAAAAGTAATGGCAGCAGAAAGAGTATATAGGTTTTAAAACCAGAATGCTATAGCTACCTCGAAGCTTTAAGGACAGAGGAATATATGGTTGTTGGCCGATATGCATAGGCATAATGCCGTCCTAATGCCTCGTGCTTTGTCCCTCATCGAAGTTTCCATGTATTTCATGGGACGATCTATTGTTTCTATCCCATGAAACAACATTCTGGATAAGCAATGCCTCCTGAAAAAGCACTTGATGGCAAATGTGCTTTACAAGGAACTTAACACAAGGGATGCCATTTTAGGCCTCATCATTCCAACGCCACACTAACAACCACAACAAATCCAATCTATTAAACACAGGAGCCTTTTGATAATGGAGCGGATGATGAGGGTGGTTGATTATGTGTATTGATTCTGGTCTGATCTAACAATTGCCCCCATATCTGTGATAGGTTTATCCACTGAGAACCGTGCCCTGAGCCTTGGCACCTGTGTTGCCTTCAGCCGGTAGGCACCGTATTGACACCCTTCGTTGCACAGGTACGTACAGTGTTGGATTAGTTTGCTTTGTCTGATCTAGTTTGTATTGGACTGTCAGTGCAGGTTATTTCATGTTCCAATGTCCCGTGCTTCTTTCGCGTTATCTTCCTTCTTCCTTCTTCCTCTTGCTCTTTTTCTCTCCATCTATGTATTTGTATATTTATTATTTTTTCCTTGGCCAATACATTGTATGTTCCAATGGTCTCTTGCTTAGCAACCACATCCAGAGCTCTAACACATCCTCTATGTTATGGAGTACTATTCAAAGGAAGCATGGAAATATTTGGCATGTGCCAATGGGGTATTCAGTGACCACATGGCATTGCATTTGCATTCCTGCAAAGATCAAACCTGGTGGTAACTGCCTCAGTTTCACAGAGGCCTGAGAAAGTGAAGTCTTGATAACCTCAGGAGAACTGATTGAACAGAGTACTCTGTGTTTGGCTGTTTTGCTTGCAGTGTATGAAGCCATCACCAATGAAGAAAGTGTATTAATAGCACCAACAGAAGCTGAATCTGGCATCGTTGAGGAGTGGTTGTAGAATTTTATACATATGTCAGTGGTTCCAAGACCGTGTCATCTCGTGGGAGAGAGAGAGGGGGGATAGGGGTGGAGAGAGATAGAGGGGGGGGGGATAGGGAGTGGGAGAGACAGAGGGGGTAGGGGTGGGAGAGAGAGGGGTTAGGGCGTGGCAGGGAGAGAAAGAGAGAAGAGGGGATAGGAGTGAGAGAGAGACAGAGGGGAGAGGGCGGTGGGAGAGAGAAGAGGGGGATAGGGGTGGGAGAGAGAGGGAAATGGGTGAGAGGGGGGATTCTGCAGTGTGACGTCCAGTTTAAACATCCATCGAGAATGGCACACACATATGATGAATGACCCCCTGCCTGTGAAGCACTGTGATGACAGTTTTATAGGAGAGGAGGAGGAGATTGGGACCATCTACTCTTGCAGAGCTTTGGTGCCTGCTTAAAGCATTTCCTAGGCATCGGGCCAATCCTGAACGGTCGGCCCACTACAACACAGTATACCGCATGCTGGCACTCATTTGCCGACCTCGGAAGGATGACAGGTCGAGTAACCCCACCTAGTTATTAATTCAACAGGACTGATTCGGGATTTGAACTCAGGACCATCGGATCCAAAGCCTGCCACCCTAACCATTAAGCCAACACCGGCAATACAGTTATAGCTGCGGCAGGATTCCAACCCAGCACTAGACAGCTTAGAGTGAAAGCATATGTACTCTCGGCTATCCTGTCCTGATGTGATCATTGCTTTGTAACAACTGAAAAACAATTTTTACTCATTGAGTCATCTAATTTAATTTGCCATTCCTAGCTCCGGGAAAAGTCCCCATATAGAACGCATTGCAGTATTCACCATTGAAGCTTGAAGAGCTCACCAAGAGGCTTAACCACCCCAAGTTTGCACTCCAACAAAACGAATGAAGAAAACTTTTGAAAACGAAATGTTTAATTTTTTTTAATAATGTACTTATCTATTCCGAAGTAACAGGTCAAAAAATGAAAGAAGATTGTACAAAAAGGGAAAACGTGGTGTAAAAATAAAATTGTACATTTCAGCGAGCGACACTGTTGCCAAAACACAGGCGAGTGTGCTTTGAAATTTGTTCAAGTTGATCGAAAAATTCAGTGACAGTGCAAAACATTGTAAAGCACTCGCCAAGAGGCTCCAATCACTCAAGCAAGCACTCCCAACAAAATTGTTAAATGAATGGCTGCCTTTAGGCAGCGATTAAGCTATCGCATGATTCAGTCATATAAACACCATGCACCCGGCAGGATGCCCAGAATGTCAAGCGATGTCCGAACTGACAAATGAACACTTTTTTTTAGCAGTCGAACTATTGCTGAAGTCAATAAGGGAAATTTAAATTTTGAAATTTGGCTTAGATTAAAGATTCGGGAGGTATGGCATGTGTGGAAATGAAATAAAAGCACGGACGCTGGCATATCCGTCATTTATAGCATTGGCAATGTATCAGCGATTTTGTAGGTATGGAGGGATGATGCAATTCGATGAAATGAGTGAGCGAAACTTGAAAAAAAAAAGTAAATACTTTATTTGTTGAGAAACTGTTGCAGCCTGTTTCAGGCCAGGGCATTGTTGAGCAAATAAAAAAAATGCCAAATTAAGACCCCAGAAAAGGGACCAGCAGGCTACCAAGGATGAGCCTTGATTAAAGCAATAATTAAAATATGGCCCGTAATTATCTTCAAAAGGGTGTTTTAATTATCTGAACACCCAATTTTCACTTCTGCACTCGTGAGTTCCATCAGTGTGGAATGCAAAGTTTCACGCTGCTTGGTCTGATGGTTGGAGTGTGGAGGTCACACAAGACACCACACACACACACACACAACACACACCACACATGGAACGCACACGTGCAGGAAATGATTTTCAGTCGAATGATAAAAATAAGTTTTGCCCTGATCCATCCGTCATGATTCATCCTGAGTTACTGAAGCAACCAGTTTAAAACAAAAAGTGGTAAATGACAGGATCTCAGTTCCTGTGGCATCCAATGTGTTCGATACTTGTTTTGACTGAATCCCAAGCCGTGGATCTAAATGGTTCACTGGGTCAGGGCAATCAATCGAATTATCAACTCTTTATTTGTTGTGCGGAAGTATCCAATGATGACAGTTAGTACAGCGGATAAGCTCTCATATTTTAACAAAAAATTGTGCATTTTATGAGAAAAGCATGAAATTTCTAGCATAGTGTTATGTCATTTACCATAAGTTTATTTTCGGGATGTGGAGTGAAGTCAGATTTGACCTCTGGAGGGACAGTGAGATGGTCAATCCCAAGATGGCCGTCTGGTCACCGGTCTAATGTTCCAAACGTCCTTCATTTTGGGAACAGACTGCGCAGAAAAACATTTTTGATCATGTTCGGTGGTTCTCACATCGACATGGCTACGTTGAAGTTGCTGGGAGACTGGCTGGAGACAGTGGCTGGACGAACCCTGGTACAGGCTGACTTGCAAGTTCCCGCGAACAGCAAATTCCTCATCATGCCACCAGTCACCAAGACCCGCC
>CM068955.1:155075652-155102922 GCA_035128595.1 Eptatretus atami | reverse complement strand
GATTTTAGAAATACCACCTTAGTTGTTGACCTTTGGCCAATGTTGACATTTTGACCTTTTGACCTCAAAAACAATATGCTTCTTCCTGATGACAAACTCTACCATGTGGTGAGGTTTCGTGAAGATCGGTTTAAAATTGTGACCTGTAAGCGACAAACAGACAGACAGACATATAAACAGACAGACAGAACAACAAAATTGACTAACCAATAAACTTGAAAAATCTTCGATTTTGCAAGTAACAAACAGACAAACAGACAGACAGACAGATAGACAAATGGACCCAAACGCAATGTCCTCTCTTTTGGTGAGGGTAAAAAACAATATTTAAAACGAAAAAAGATAAATGTGAAAAAGTAGAAAGAAGAGTGAAAGGAACAAAGATCAAAGATGTTGGGAAGAACCGAGACAGATATATTTCAGCAGTTACTTCCCAGGCTTAAAAGCAGCAACAGGTTCAAGTTACCAGAGGTCCATCAGCGGGGATGCACAGTCCACACAGCATCAGGATATGGTACAAACAATCAAACGGAATAACAAATACTGCATTTGAGTCATCAGACAGAAAGAATAGCGTTTTGGTGGGAGAACATCCTCCGAGTTGTGACCTATTGCTGCCACCCAGTGATGTAGAAGGAGAATTGCTATTTCGAGTTAGTTATTTGTCCGCTAGGCGCATGTTGTTTGATGTCGTTCAATCTCTGAACTCAATCACTGATCGACAGCAAGCAGAGAATCGATAATTAGAAGTTGATAATATTTAAGGCCTCCCCCTCTCGGATCGGGGAGGTTTATACCTGTTGTGGGTTTATTTATACAAGTTGCCTCAATTTTTAATCATATGATACAGAGGTGAGGAACATCATTAAAAGTGAGGTTGCACAACTTGTAAAAACGTTACCACCAAAGGCATGTTCTGCTCGATGGGGGGGGGGGGGGAGGGACGGAGGGGTCTTGAGGCATGCCCCCCCCCCAGGAAAATTGAAATTCTATGCTTCATTTTATGTACTCTGGCACATTTTATGGGCTTTTGTATGGGGGAGGGGGAATATTTCAAGTTTTTAACTAATTTATAAAGATTATTTTATTTTTCAATGATGGGCCTGAATGTGATGTAACAGTTTATTGTTATTTTTGAAATCAATTTCAGCAAAATTTGGTGGAAAAATTCTGAAATTCAAAACTTTGCACACTTTTTGAGTTTATAAATTACTCCATCCTTCCATCATTTGCTTGACAAAAGTTATTCACCAATGCCAATCTGTCGATCTTGTCTTTGCGATATTTTTTATGGCATGGCAGATCAGAGCATTGTTCAGCCTTTGTTGGATCATGGTTGACATCAGATAGTTTTTCACCATTCTCAGGACTGATTGACTTTGCTCGGATGTTGCTTCGGTGACTAACATTATATAGTAGAATTTGAAAAATTTGTGGACTTCTGTAAAGAGCTTCTTACTGTTGGCTACATATAAATGGACTAGACTAACAAATGGTGTCTATGCTCCTGACTTGGACCGCTCTGGTCTCCAGTCTTACAAGATTGGGTAACTTTGTATCTGAAGACGTACACATTCCAGATTGATGTCATTTTTACCTCCGCCACTGAAGGTGAAGGAGGTTATGTTTTCACCCTTCTCTGTCTGTTTGTTACTTGCAAAATCAAAGATTTTTCAAGTATATTGGTCAGTCGAATTTATTCTGTTTGTCTTTATTATTCTGTCTGTCTGTCTGTTGGGTCGCCGAAATAGGTGACCCTTATTGTCAGTAATTCTGTCTGTTTGGATGTTGTTCGTTGTCATCAGCATAATTGGTAGTAAACGTGGGCGGATTTTGACCAAACGCGGGTGGAAGGTAGATCTTATGACCTAGTGCTTTGGAAATTGTGATGGTTGCTAGGGCAACTTTGGTTCCCTAGCAACAACCGAAAAACCTTCAAAATCGGTACCGTTCACGCGGAAATCAATTCCGAAAGCCATTATCCCACGTAGGGTTATGAAATTTGGCACGAATGATCTACAGGTGATGCTCTATCAAATATATTCCGTTTTTGTGATATAGGAATACTTTACCACAGGCCCCTACAATTAGGGTATGCGCGAAAATTGGCGAAAATTGAAGGCCCCTAGCGACCAGGTGAGTGCATCGATACGAATGAAACTTTCAGGTTCATGGTATAAATGAGTACTACAACTTGCCTCAGGAAATATTGACGCGTTTCGCTTAGGTCAGGGTCAAAGGTCAATTAGTGAAAAATCGATAATATGCGAAGCTGGAGGTCCTTGCGCCAAATGCTACTCCTCCTAGGTTATGGTCGGATGGTCATGAAAATTCACACTAATCGTCTGGAATACATGTGCACAAACGATCAAGCCGGATTTTCGATTTAGATCTTTGTTCACCACAGCACCCCCTCGAACTTTGGGGATTTCCGATTTCAAACCGCATTTTCGGTACTTTTCATTTTAATGGATACCGAGTATTTAGGCTTAAGTCACATTTGCCACGGCGGCCGTGGGGTCTTCAAAATCTACGGCCACTAGCAATTATACGGCGGCCGCAGTATTTCCACGGTCACACAATGTAGCAGTCACATATGTTTTTATTTTTCGGGTAGCCGCACGGCGTATTTATAAATTGTGGAGACCAAAAACGTGGGGGTCCGTACGGTCTTTGATTTGATGTCGCACGGTGACTTAAGGGGCCTGCGGCGGCCATAGATTTTCAAGGCAGATGCAAGGGAGCCTCAAGGGACCGCAGGGGGCCCTAAGGCGAACGTGCGGCCAGGACGGTAACGAGTGGGTTAATTTTTTTTTTTTTACCAGTTTTTGTTTCGGATTGTCGAATTGCACGGCGAACGTAGAAAGAAAAAAGTTATAACTCCGCGTTATATTCCACGGCGACCTTACGGCCTCTAAAAGATAGCCAAACGGCGTAGGGCCACCCTGAGCACCGCAGAAACTCTGCGGCCGCCGACGTTTCTGTCAATTCAGAGGGTGACGGCCGTCGTATCCTCGCCGTAGAGCAAATGTGACTTAGGCTTATCAGTAGATGGAACTGGATGAATTTGATATGCATCATCTTAAGGTGATTCCCTATCCGCTATATGACATCCATTTTGCTCTATATCTTATAGTTTCCATGCTGGCGACCCATCGCCGCCTACCGGCTTGTTTGTCTGTCAATCGCCAACAGGTCACAATTATAAACCGATCATTATGAAACTTTACAAGTTGTAGAGGTAGTCTCAACTGAGAAGCCTATTGATTTTGAGGTCAAAGGTCATCTTGAGGTCAGATTTCTAAAATCTTCAATTTTCATCCGATTGACTTCAAATATCTTAAGATGATATATGTTTCAGGTCACTGAATTCAACCAGCCAATTATTTGAGGTCAACATAGAAAAAAAGGTCAATATAGGCCAAAGGTCAACAACTAAGCTGTAATTTCTAAAATCCTAAATTTTCATCCCATTGCTTGAAATTTGAAGAGAATTTATATTTAAGGTCATTGAATTCAACCACCAATTATATTTGAGGTCAACATAGGCCGAATTTCTAAAATTGTCAATTTTCATTCGATTGACTTGTGATCTTAAGAGGAGTTGCATATTTGGTAATTGAATTCAACCACCAATTATTTTTGAAGTCAAATTTGTTTTATGGATTTTGCAAGTATCGTGTAATGCATGACTTCATCTTTTTGTTATTCTGTCTGTCTGTTTGTCTGTCTCTCTGTTTATCGCCTACAGGTCACAATTTTAAACCGATCTTCACGAAACTTCACCACATGGTAGGCGAGAGTTTATCATAGGAAAGAAGCCTATTGTTTTTGAGGTCAAAAGGTCAACATAGGCCAAATGTCAACAACTTCGGTGAGATTTCTAAAATCCTCCATTTTCATTTGATTGACTTGAAATTTGAAGAGGATTTATATTTCAGGTCATTGAATTCAACCACCAATTATTTTTGAAGTCACATTTGTTTTATGGATTTTTCAAGTATCGTGCTCTGCAAAACGTCTTCTTCTTGCTTGTTTGTCTGTGTGCAGGATATCTTAAAAAGTTGTGGACATATCCAGATGAAATTTGGTGGGTAGATTGGGTGTGTGATAAGAACGAAGGGATTAGATTTTGGTGAAGATCCGGATCTGATTACTTATATTTTTAAAGTGATACTTCACCAATGAGAGATAGGGCCGAGAATGATACGTAGCACGATATCTCAAAAAGTTGTGGATGGATTCGGATGATACTTGGTGGACAGATTGGGTGTGTGACCTCGACGAATTGATTCAATTTTGGTGAAGATCCACATCCAGATCTGGATATGAGATTTATTTAATTTTTAAATTGATTCTTCGCCATTGAGAGATAGGGTCAAAAACGATATATAGCATGATATTTCAAAAATGCATTGGGCCCGATATGTTCTGATGGATCAAACATTACATGGCGAGGTATGCGCTCTACCCAGTGCCCTTCTAGTTTTATTCTGTGCACTACTCCTTTGTGTCTGCCAGTCATTGTATATACACCGATGCAGTTGGGCCATCTTCAGCCATTATTACTCGTAAAAACATCCAGGATTTCAAAAACTTGTCTCAATGCAAAAAAATCTTTGCAAAACAAAAATTATTCTCTTATCTCGTTCTCCCACTCAAAGAACACATACATTCTGTACACCTGTAAATGTGACATTTTGAACACATTTGTCGACACATCCAATTGGATGGGGAAGTCATATGTTAAAAACTGGACTGAGTCAATAATTTTCCCCTGCCATCTTGTGGCCCTCCTGGCAGTTGTCTGTGGCCCCCTTGGGGTCCTCGGACCCCAGCTTGAGAAACCCAGTTTTACCACACCATATTTAAGAAGTTACATTAGTTCATCGTGCCTGTTGTTTCTGCCTTTTTTTTTTGTATACCTTGTTGAGGCTCGTATGAGAGCTAACACACAACGCACATCAAGGGGGGGGGGGGGGCATGAGACAGGAGGGGAGGGAGTGGGAAGGACAAAATAGTGGGAACAGAGACATTTGGAGATCTGTGGAAGGGAGAGGATGGGACAGGCAACATGGGGAATAGAAGATGGCATTACAGGGACTTTCAGGAAGGAAAGCAGGGAATTTGAAGGAGGTGGGCTTGGGTGGATTATCGGGGGTAGAAAAGATCGAGGATTTGGATGGGGGATGATAAGAGGTGTGGGTGAACAGCTGTTTTGAAGGCCTGGAGGGAAGAATGGGAATGAATAGAGTGAGGGAGTTATTCCAAAGGCGGGGAAAAAGACGAATGAAAGAGTGAAGGTGAGCAGTGATTCGTGATTTTGGTAGTTTTACCAGAAGGGGGTTGTTGGCGGACCTTGAGCGCCCTGCGGAAATGTGGTGGGGACAAATCGCAGAGAGAGCAGGGGGGAGGTGGAGAGGAGACGGTAGAAGACAGAAAGACCACCGACCAACCTGCGGTGATTGAGTGAGAGGCCCAAAGACTCAGCCTCATTGCGGGAGATGCCAATGATCCGAAATGCCTTGGTTTCTACAGCGTGAAGCCGAGAAAGGTGGGAGCAGGAGCACCAGCCCAGAGGGAGAGCAGTACTCCATCAGCTGCGGACAAAAGCTTTGTAAGTAGTCAGGAGCTCAGGTGGGCCGAGGAAGGACCTTGCATGAGGAGGATTCCAGTCGGCGACTGGCTTTGGAGGCGAGGTTTGAAATGTGGCTTTCCCAGGAAAGGTCATGGCAGATAGTGAGACCCAGAAGCTTGAAAGAAAGGACTTCTTCCAGAGGATTGTTGAGAAAGTGGATGGGGGGTTTTCTAAACGGTCCTTTCGAAGAGACATAGTGAGAGTGTGAGATTTGCCGGATTGAAAGACATGTTCCACGTGTTGGACCAGTTTGTGATTTTATCCAGATCAGCAGTGAGCGAAGAAGCTGCTGCTTGTCAGTCTGAGGGATTACTGATGGTACGGCAGAGGGTGGAGTCATCAGCAAAGAGATATAGAGGATTTCCAGAGAGTCGGAGAGATCATTGATGAAAACCAGAAAAATAACAGCCCAGAACGCTACCTTGAGGAACTCCAGCCTGGACAGGAAGGGGGGGGAGGGGATGAAAGAACTCCATTTAGGGCCACACGTTGACTGCGACAAGAGAGAAGTCTGCGAGCCATGAGTGGAGATGGCCTTGGATACCATAGGAAGAGAGTTTGGTGAGCAGGGCAGGGTGCCAGACCGTGTCAAAAGCACGTGATATATCCAGGGATACGGCTCGGATTTCCTGTCTGGCATTGAGGGCTTCCATCCATTGTTGGGAGAGCAGAAGCAGCATATCCAGGGTAGAGTGACCTGTCTGAAACCAAATTGATTATCAGAAATCAAGCCATTGGAGAAGAGGAAGGATTTGATGTCTGAAGATGATGGATCCATACCTTGCTGATGATTGGGAGAAGGCTGATTGGTCTTAGTTGCAGGGATCTGTTTTTGCACCTTTTTTGTGCAGGGCAGTGATGTTTGCTGATTTCCAAGCAGATGGCAGATGGCCTTGAGCAAATGAGAGGGTGATAGAACAGAGAGAGGTGAGCAAGAGCAGAAGAGCAGGCTTTGAGGACACGTGGCGCATTGCCGTCTGGACCGGTTGCAGATCTGAGTCGAGGTTTGACAGCAAGCTCTCCACCTTGTCAGGAGAAAAGGACACAGAGTCCAGGGACAGTTAGGTGCGACTGGTAAGGTGGGTAGAGAAAGTGATGGTTTTGGACACAAGATTTAGCTGCAAACACCGAGTTTAGGCATTCAGCTTTTTCACGTGCGGTATCAGCAGTGCTGCCATTTGAGATAAGGGAGGGGATGGAGGGGGAACATACACCAGAACAGATTTGATTAGACGCCACCAGGATTTTGAGGAGGGAGAGAGGTTTGAGAGTTCAGACTTAGATGAGAAAGATGTTGTTTTCTGGCTCTCCTGAGGGTAGATACACACTTGTTCCGAACTTTATGGAAGAACTGAGATTGCCCTCAGTTGGGTTTGCTTTCCATGAGGCAAAGGCAAGTTGTTTCAGGACAACTGCCTCACCACAAGCTTCAGTGAACCAAGGGCGGGAGGAAGGGTAGGACAACTGAAGACGAGAGGGATACATCTGTGCATGAGGGAGAGCAAGTTTCTTTGAAAGAATTCCCAGGATGAGTTGATGTTGGAGAAAGTAGAGATAGGAGACCAGTCTATAAGTTTGAGGGCTGCTTGAGGACCCTGCCAGTCGGCTTGAGTGAAATGCCAGACTCGACGGCGGTGAGGTGGTTCTCTGATAATAGCCAGAGAGATGTCCACTTTGACAAGGACTGGTCAGAAGAACCGATTGGAGCGGAGGAAGAGCAGCAGATATTGTCAGGGAAATTTGTCAAAATCAGATCCAGAAGAGATGGAGTACCATTGGTTGAGATCCGGGTAGGGAAGTTGACCGATTGAGTCAGTCCCAATGAGTCTCAGAAAGCTTTTGCTTGAGGTGCCATGACAGGGAGAGAGGTACCCACACCAGCCAACAGGCATGATGACAATTGAAGTCGCCACATATGAGGAAGAGAGAGTTTGGATGAGAAGATAGAAGTTGCCATGTTTTCAGATAGTGAGGTGTAGATGGAGTCATCACTGTTAGGTGGACGGTACAGTACACATATAAACATGAGTTGGGAGTTGAGGGGAAGCCGTGGCCAGAGGTATTCCTGGGGGTGTGGGGAGTGAGGGCAGTGCATGGAGAGTGAGGAATAGAGTCTTTGATGAAGAGAGCAACTCCTCCACCAGGGCGAGGCTCAGGTCTGTCAAACCGGAGGAGGGATAACAGGGAGAGATACTTGGAGTCAGACACGTTTGGGGAGGAAAGTTTCTGTTAGGCAGATTATGTCTGGTTTGTCAGTGGCAACCTCAATGGAAAGATTTGAAAGGTTTGAGCAAAGGCCCCGGATATTTGAGTCCATACTTTTAATGAAGAGGTAGGGGAGGAGGCTTTGGGTGCAGGGGGTGGGGGGGGGAGGAGGGTAGGACAAGGGACGAGGAGGGGATGTAAGGAGTGTTGTTGAAAGAGTGTGGGGGATTGCAGAATAGCTAGGGAGGGGGCCGAATGAGGAGGGGAAAAGGCTCTGTGGCGCTGGGGGAGAGGGACATGAGAGGGGGAAGAAGGCAGTTGAGGATTTGAGGAGGTGGAGTGAAGAGATGGAGGTGAGAGGGCAGTGGAAGGAGGCAGCTTTGTGGATGGGAGGGGGGCAACTTTGGGAAGGATGAGTGAGGGGATGAATGGTGGGAGAAAGGTGAGGGGGAGTTTTTGAGAGAGGTGAGAGGGAGGCTTGGAGGGAGAAGAGTGGGATGGTTGCTTGAGAGTGAGGGGTGAGAGGAGTGAGTTGGCACTGAAGTTGGAAAAAAAGAATGGTTGATGGAAGCGAACATTTATAGCAAAGTGGGGTTTTAAAAAGTTTAGTCAGTTATGCGATTAAACACATTTCTTAGGGATGCAATAAAGGCGAATTCAGAGAATGGAGAGAAGAAACGCTGTAACAGTTGGATTTTTTAGGCAAGGTATGAAGGAAAGGTCGAATTGAGAGCAGTCTGTTTAAAAGCAGAAGAGTAGTGCATTCTGATACAGTAAAGAGTACCACACATGTGAAAGAGAAGATGAAGCATTATAGAGATCGTTTTGTTATTATTATTAATGTTTCAGAGAGTTTTCAACAGATTAGGTCATGGAAGTTGTTGTAGAAAAAATCGAGGAAGAAGAAGAGGAGGAGAAGAAGAGGAGATGAAGAAGAAGAAGAAGAAGAAGAAAGAAGAATCGGAGAAAGGTAGCGTTTTTTTTAAAAAATTTTTTATTTTTTAGATAAGAAATAGTGATTAGTTGGGATGGGGGATGTTAAGAAAGTGGGAAAGATAGAAATTGAAGATAATGCGGGAGAAAAAACAAATAGACACGATCGTACACCGAGGGGAACAAAGGGTAGGCCTCAAGCCTCAAGGATAGGCCTCAAGCACCCAAGAAGACAAGTTCGACGAAATCTCACAAAATAGCACGATTTTTGAAACAAAACCGAACTAGGAACACACAGTAACATGTAGGTGAGAAAATAAACAGTTAAAACGGGACAGATAACGACCGGAAACTTAACTTTGAGATCGTCAGCAGGTAGCCCCCAAGGAGACCTGCCAATGCTCCAAACCCAGAACCGGAAGTGTTACAGGGATGTCCTTTATGATGTCTTTATGATGCCCATAAAAACTGTACGTTTCCTGTTGGTATGATTTTCATTTTGGGTGGACTGCCAGACAGGCAGAGACAGATGAAAACTAGAACGATACTTGGTAGAGCACATACCTCCGCCAGAATGAACACTTTACATTTTATATCCCACTGATAGGCCAGATCTACATCTGAACCTGAACCAAAATCTCATTGGCTTGTTGTCGTCATCTCCCAAACTCATCCATCAAGTGTTGTAATAACTCGTCCACAACTTTTTGAGATATAATGCTATCTATTGTTACCATCTCTCAATGGTGAAGAATCACTTTAAAAATTATAAAATTCTCATATTTGGATCTTCACCAAAATCTAACCAATTCGTCCTTGTCACACACCAATCCTGCACACCAAGTTTCATCCAAATCCATCCATAACTTTTTTGAGATATCATGCATATACAGGGTGAGTCAGTGGAATGTGACAGTTTTCAGAAAGCAGCTACAGCTTAAGGCACGCTGTGGTGGGGGAAACCTTGTGTGTCACGTGATCTGCAAGTTACTGCAGTTTCTCCTGCCAGTGTTGCGAGTGACAGTATGGAGAACTGGTCGATGCCACAACGCGCTTTCACGGTGAGGGCATTTTTTGGATGCAAATCGGTAGTGTAGGTGCAGAGAAAATTTAGATGCGAGTTTGGTGTTGCACAACACGGTAGAATTCCCTCTCATAACATGATTTTGAAGTGGGTGGAAAAATTCAATAACACCGGCAGTGTTTGTGATCATTGTGATGCCACCAAACCTCACACCACCATGGCATTGAACCAACACATCATTGAAGAAATTCGAGCAATTGACATAGGTTTATTGTAACGGCTAATGGACGATTTCAAGTCTAGATTACATGATTGTATCTGTTGTGGTGGAGGCCACTTAAAATATGTTATTAAGAAAACATAAATACAGATTAATAAATTGTATTGTGCTGCTGTTTTTCAACTGAAAGCGTTTTGCTTTTTATTCAACCCAGTTCTCCACAATAACTCTTTAAAAACCGTCACATTCCATTGACTCACCTTGTATATATCCTAGAAAATACAACCAATCGCTTCGATGACAGGAATATTAGGACGGTGGGTTGGGGGGGGGAGAGGAGGGAGTGACAAAGGTTAAGAGAGCAACAAGGAGGTCTTCTTCTTCTTGCAAACGGCAGCTTGACAACCAGGAAGCTATCATATTGTTGGGGCATAACTAGTCTGCATATACTAATTTCCCCAACCTCAGAAGGATGACAGGCTGAGTCAACCCCACCTGGTGTTAATTCAGCAGCCATTGGGGCTTGAACTCAGGACTCTAAGATCCAAAGCCAGCCACCCTAACAAAGAAGCCAACACCAGGCTTGACAAGGGGGCGAGGAGTGTGGAGCTGGGAAGGTGGGGAGAACAACGGCTCGCCACACGTTGCTATACCTCTGGGAGGAGGAGAGGGGAGCGAGGAGGATGAGGGAGAGAAGGGGGTAGTGGGGAAGGGAAGGGGATGTTCTGGACTTGCGTTTGATAGGGAGGCTTGAGGAGGAAAGGGGTGGAGGGGTTCTCAACTTGCAATTGGCAGAGGGACTTGAGGGAAAGTGAGGGGGAAAGGGGTGATGGTCCCTTTCTACTGGCATTGCATCATCACATTATGCCATTGACCATGGAAATTTCCTCATGAGATGAGTTCTCCATGCACAAATCAAAAAAAAACGGGTTAAGCAAGAGTGAATACTCTACCTTCGACATGACGTAATCCACCCCAAATTGCTCGCAGAGATAGGGAGTGACAAAGTCAATCGGAGCAGCATGATTGTGTACCATACGTGCCAGATAGTGATTGTAGCATGACATGGCTCACCAAGCCTTTGAAGAAGCCAAAAATACTTGGAATGTACCTGTGAGAAATTGGTGTGTCCTCTGCACAACTAAATATTCCGAGAACTTTCTGATCAGGTCAGGTCAGGTATGGGAGCATGTGCCAGAACAGCGCGTCGCTGCGTCCACTTTTCCGCGGTACTCCAGGGGCCTCCGTCTGGCCTTCCCCCAGGCAGATGCCAGGCCATCCCCATCTCCTTGAGATGCTGGTCAACCTGCTGCAACCACGAGGCAAGTGGTCGGCCATTGGCCCCTCCACTCATGAGACTCCCTCACTGAGAGAATCTGGTGAGCAGGATCAGCATCAGGAAAACGAGCCACATGTCCATACAGCCGCAACTACGCTCACGGACCATGCAGGTAACAAATCTCATCCGAGTCTCTCTCAGCAACCGCTCGTTGGACACAAAATCTGACCAGCGATAGCCAAGGATTCTCCGAAGAGACTTGGTACCAAAGGAATTAAGTCTCCTCTCAGATCCTTGGTCAGAGTCCAAGTCTCGCATCCATAGAGCAAGACTCGAAGCACCAAGGACCTGAAGACTCGGACTTTCGTCCTCCCGCACAGGTACCGGCAGAGCCACACCCATGATCCAGTGAATCCTGACTCCCCAGGCCCCCCAGACGTCTACTGACCTCTGACTCAGCCAGCAGAGACATGAATATCACTGCCAAGGTAAGTGAATCTCTCCACGACCTCAACATCCTCACCACAAACAGGCATAGACAGGACAGCAGCATCCAAGATGTCATTGAAAGCCTGGATCTTAGTTTTGACCCAAGAAACCCGTAATCCCAGCGGCTCACTACCTCATTCAGCACCTCGAGGGCCCCCAAAAGGATATCTAAAGTCTCCGCTAAGATGACTGCATCATCTGCGAAATCAAGGTCGAGATCTTGACATTCCCAAACGATGCACCGCAGCTTGATCTTTCCGACATCCTCCCTAAAATCCAGTCCATACAAGTGGTGAAAAGTGTGGGGGCCAGTACACACCCCTGACAAACTCCAGTTAGAACTGGAAATAAGTCAGAGATGGTACCACCACACTTCACAGCACTTTCAGTACCAGAGTAGAGTTCAGACATCAGATCGATCAGTTTTGGTGGCACCCCACAAAGACCAAATCCTCCAGAGGGCATCCCGATTCATGAATCGAACGCTTTACAGAGATCAACATAGGCTGCAAGCAGCCCCTGCCGAAACTCTCGTCTGCGTTCGGTGAGGACACGAAGAGCAAGGATACGGTCAATCGTTGACCTCTTTGGTGTAAAGCCTGACTGCTCTGGATGCTGGTGCTCAAGCAGATGTGGCGAACCTATCAAGAATTATCCGAGCAAAGACCTTGCCCGGCACTGAGAGCAGCGTCACCCCCTCGGTAGTTGTTGCAGTCTTGGTGATCACCCTTCCCTTTCCAGAGAGGGACAACAAGGCCCCTCTTCCAATCAGTTGGGATGATGCCTGTGTTCCAGGCAGAGCACAAAACTGCATGCAACGACACGAGTGCAGCATTTCCACCAGCCTTGAGAAGTTCAGCATGGATGCCACAGATCCCTGGAGCTTTACCCCGTTTCAACCGGTTCACCACAGCCCGAGTTTCCACAAGCGAAGGTGGACCACAGTTGATTGGAGGTCAGCAACAGGGATTGTAACACCCTTGACGTCCAACTCGAGAGCTGGAGATCAGCCTGGTACAAACGCTCAAAGTAACTTGCCCAGCGGGCCTTCACTTCAGACTCCTCTGTCAAGAGCCTACCACTCTCTGCTCTAACTGCAGTGCTCCGAGGGATGGGCTTGGATGAACGCAATGCGCAAATTCCCCTGTAAGAGACGAGAATCACCTGTCCACAGGTGATGCTCTACCCCCCTCACAGATTCCTCGCACATGGGCCTCCTTGTCCACCCTTAGTGCACGTACAGTTTTACGCCTCAGCTCCCTGAACAGCTCAGCTCTGCCATTCAGCCTGACCTTGCGACTCTGGTCAATGGTATCCAGTGTCCCTTGAGAGTCAAAATTCTTCTTTGCCCTGCGGTGAGTTCCAAGACATCCACCGGCAACATCAAGGACGGTGGTCTTGAAGGTACTCCACAACTCTTCAGGACCCCCCAAAGCACCCAGACCCCCCAAATGTCCACTCAGCTGTTCGCAATCTCCTCAGCTACTCTCTCCTCCTTGGGCTTGCCAACATCCAGCCGAGGCTGGGATGGTACCAAACTCCAGGATTTAAGGTGCAGCTTTAGAGTTGCTACAACAAGCCCGTGGTCAGTATCGAGGAACTGAGCACTCCGGTAGACACTGCAGTTCTGTATCATCCTCCAGCGACCGTCAACGAGGACATGGTCAATCTCCTTTGCCACACCACCAGCATTGGAATACCAAGTCCAGCGATGAGCTTGTGGGCGCTGAAACCATGAACCAGCCACCCGAAGTCCATGACTTCTTGCAAAGTCAAGGAACCTAGTGCTATTCTGGTTCATAGTTCCTGACCCATCGGGACCAACACATGTCTCATAACCATCCCCATCAGTTCCAAGCGATGCATTGAAATCCCCCAAGACTAGAAGTGTATCTCATCTGGGCACTGATCAACCAGACTCGAGCGTGGCGGAGAATGCATCCTTCACAGTGAGGTCACTCGCCTCAGTCGGAGCATAGACAGAGACCAGGAAGTGACACCTAAGAAGTGACGAATCCTTAGTCTCATAATACGCTCGTTGACCGGTGTTACCTCAATTATCATTGGGGTCAGCTTATTGGACACAGCTACAGCAACTCCTTGAGTATGGTAACCATCAGAGCGACCAGACCAATAGTAGGTGTAACCACCCACCATTATCTCGCCGGAATCTGGTCTCCGAACCTCAGAGAGTGCTGCAATACCGATGTCCAAACGCTTGAGCTCAGATGATAACAGAGACAGGTGGTCATCCTCTCTTAGGGATAGGACATTCCAGGCACCCACCCGAAGGGACCTCCTCACGTTAACCCAAGGAGCCCGCCGTCTGGTGGACGACACCTCAGCACCACTCCGACACACTCTCCCGCATCTGACCCAGGAAGTTCCCGTGGTTTCCCTCCTTTCATCAAAGATTGGGGGTCCCAAAGGCTTTGCCCCAATCCCGTCATCCGGTGAGCTGCCCTGCGAAGGGAAGCTGCACAGGAGTACTCCCACGGAGGGGTTTTCAGATTTTTTTGCGTTTTTCTGTTTTGCGGAATGAAGGGTTTTACGGTGGCCGGAGTGCAAATCCTGCCACCAACCTCCTAATAAAAAAGTAACCCAACTGCAGGAGGACGTCCGCAGACACAATTGGGCACTAGATATGGATGGCCGTTGGTCACAAGGAGCTCCTCCGCCCTTTGACAGGTTTTGTTTTTAATCCTGTTTTTAATTTCTGATCAGCTTGTCAAAAAGCTGATATCTCGCAGCCCTTACTGCAAAACTCCTCACCATGTTGGCCTGTGAAAGGCCCATAGATGGGCATGTTTCAAGCAAACCTTCATGATTCTCAACTCCAATTGGAAGGACATATTTGGAACTTGTCGTTGCACAGGGTAAGTATAAAATAATATTTACCGTTGATCATTGCCTTTGGAGGAAGGGTGGTGGGTTGTGTTGGGCTGTAAAGCCATCATAAATGGGTATTATATATAATACTATATATATGTATATGTATTGTTAATATAGTATAAATATATTGATATGTGTATAGTATAATGTATATGTATTTTATATGTATATTATATATATTATATTATATATATGTATTATATAAATTATTTTGTTTGGTTACAGGGCTATAAGAGAAAATTATTCGAGATTTTTGTATCTATTGGTGAAAGGAGGACGTGTGGTGGTCGTGGGTGGGTTGGTGTGTGTGTGTGTGTGTGTGTGTGCGCGTGCGCGTTAGAACCACTACTGCCGCTAGCTCCTTGTGTGTACAGGTAGCGAACCTGAATCCTCTCATCCAGAGATATTTCTTGTATTCATTATTCTTGTATTCAATGGATGCACGTGAATAATGTAAGGATTAATATCAGATTATATATTGTGTACTGGTAATTAATCTGCTATAAATTGCAAATAGAGTGTTGCAACATCCATCGAACTGACCAACAAGGTTTTGATGTACCATACATACATCAAACAGTTTAATCACTTCTCATCTTTTAGTGCAAAAAAGGAAAGGATTGTACGAGAAAAAGAAATATTGAAATTACAATTGATGTTGCAAAAACCCAGTTCAAACAAATCCATCGCTACTGGAAAAGCCCTTTATAATGATCTTGGTTGACTATCAAGTGAAGTGCATATCATTACCGTATGGATCAGTTTTATATTTGACTAGCCAAAATTTTTTTATTTGATAAAAAGCCCATCAAAGGCAAATTAGAACCTAACTTCAATGGGGACATTGTGAATAAAGATAGCCATAAGAGGGAGATCTAAACTTTTCTAGATCGTGTTTATGGCAACGATGTTGACAATGATGCAATAATATTTACGTTGATCTAACCGTTAAGTGCTACTCAAGGGACATTGATTCTTACTTCCTGGAAGAACTTACACTCTCGCTTGCTTTCTGGCTGGAAATTCCTGGATAGACGGCTCCAGTGAGTTTTAAAACCTTTTGGTCCATTATAGGTCAGTTTTGGAGGTCTTTATAGTTTTTACAATGTGGGGTTGCCAATGAGTTTCTGAACGTATTACTTTATACGAAAGGGACCTCAGTCGTTGCACTGGTGCCAATCTTCTTTTTAACTTCTGATATAAAACTTTCAAAGCTCTAGTCGACGCTTCCCCTTCTAGAATCTTTGATTCAAAGTGTCAGTCCTCTGTATCCTAACAGAAGATAACTGAACATATTCCTATAAGAGATTTTGGGATGTGTGTAAGCAAAATGATATCTTGGTTTGATTATGCTCGACAAGAGAAGCTTTTGACCGTGTTAGTCATGCATATTTTTAAGGTTCTCGAGTGTTTTGGACTTGGTCCAGGTTTACTCCTTATAATTTTTTTCATGCTGTTTCCAGTATCGAGTAAACTCTGAACTGACTTCACTTGTAAGGTTGGAGGGGTATCCATAGGGATGTCTTTATCTGGCGTTTTGTATCTTAATATCGAGCCTCTCTAATCAATGCGAGTTCTAACTGGATACAAATCTGCAAAGTAAACCTGTGAAGTTCTGCCTATGCTGATGAATTTGTGCCATTGTAGCAAAGCAGGAGATCAAGAAACTGGTGGACTGTTTGAACTATTATGGTTTAGTATTCTTCAGCTGCAATAAATGGAACAAGTGCCAGGCACTGTGGATCGCCATGCAGCTGCCAATGCCTGTTCTTCCGGAACGCCTCACCTGGTCTTAACAACTGGATTGAAGTATTTGGCGTTTCATGGTGATGCGCAACACAAAGAGATTGGGAGGGTTCGCTGAAGCTCGAACAAAGCTGCTGAAATGGAAGCTTACTGATCTGCTCTTTATCGAGGCGAGTCTGGTATCAATAACTTAGCAGCATCTCTATTGTGCACAGGATCAAAGCATACACATCTGAACTTTTTGCTGAATACAGAAACCTTCAACTTTTTCTGGAGTGGAAAACACGGCTTCGTCCAGATCTGACTTTCCATTGGAGGAAGTGGAAGGGTCTTGTGGCATTGTGTGCAGGGCAATGGCCTTCGGCATCGCTCAATTGGCGGTTCTCTACGGTCGTCGGACTTAGTCTGGAGGTCGCGCCTTCTCATCCTTCGTAAGCTGGTATGCTTGACTTTTATCAGGTATTTTTTTTAATGATGTGAATGTTGATTTGTCTTGCTTCCTTTTTATAATGTTTTAAATTGCTTGGCGTGTTTTTATAGTTGACCGTGATTATCTTTCTACCCAAAGATTGTTTTCGAACGAATCTGTTTTCACAACTCTTTTTTAAAGATAAGAAGGAGCGTTTTTTATCGATCATTTTATTCAGAACGGTGTCCATTGCGTTTCTGATCTAATGTGACACATGAGATGGTTGAGTGCTGCAGACAGAAAGGTGGCATACGGTTACCGAGTCTTTTTTATTGTGAAGTACTTCAGGTGTACAGAGAGTTAAGGTACACTGGGAGAGATCTCTCGCACTGGCGTGGCTAACTGTTGTGAATCAAATCACTCTTCCAAATCTCGAAATCACCCTGTCATGATTTCGTTCAATTGTAAATATTTCAAAGATACATTTGGAATCGCACAAGTAGGTCTGAGGAAGTCACTTACGGCTGTGTGAAGCAATTCGACTTTCTTATAGGAACTTGGCGCAAGGAAGTGGACCTACTTGCTCCAGAATACCCTTTCAATAACTGGAAGCTTTTCATGTTTTATTCCAAAGAACTGCTGACTCTCTTGGAGTTGGCACATTGGTATTACGACCATAACTCTGCATGTTTTCTCTGAATACTGACATGTCCTTGTGGAATCTCGGACTTGTCACATGCTTATGTTGAATGTGCATTCTTGATCCCTTTGTTTGGTTTGCTTTGTGAATTGTGCTCCAGGCTTTCTTTGAAGTTCATGTTAAAAGTTTTTATTTTTGGCTTTGAATCCAAAACACATCCACTGGAAGTGATTTTGGCCAATTTTCTCATTGCCACTGCAAAGAAGTCAATTTATCGCACAAGGAAAGCGAAAATTGAAAATATTTTAGGGTGTGCTGATAACCTTCTGGCTTTGTTTAAAGGAATCTTTTTTGCCCGTTTTACCCCGTTTTCTCCTTGTACCATTAAAATGGAATTTTATTTTTACAATTCGATAAACAAAATGTGCATTTTTAAAAGTGTGTGGGCTCTAAATGATGCACTTTGTACTGTTCAAAATGGTCTCTTCATCACAGACTGATCACTTTTCTATCATGATGTAACCTTGTATTCTTGAATATGTACTTTTTTGTGTCCTTTTGAAAAATGTTTCTCCTTTATAAATTGATTTTTATACTTTTGTAATAAAAGGACATAAAAGTCAAAGCTGTCTCTGTCTCTGTCTCTCTCTATATTATATATATCTCCATTATACATTCTCCCAACATGCATTCTTCTTTTTTCTCTTCTACTTTATTGGGCAATATGTACAGGGTGTACCGGTGTATGATCAGATCAGTCAATGTGAAATTGTTGTAGCAGTTTTATTTATGAACCAAACTGCAAATGACAGAATGTCCAATGAGGTGTTATGGACAACTCCTTAAACCCCTACAAGTGCTTCAGCACTGTCAACACCTTTCCTTCATCGTACTGGCCCATTTCACAACTGCCGATTGCAAAATTGTTTTCAGGAATGTTGTAGAGAAGTGTTTATTCTCTCCTCCAGTTCATCAAGGTTTCCTGCCTTCATGCTATTGCACACTCCATCATTACCCTGCTGAAGGAGAGGGTATTGCATTTGGGTCCGTTTGTTACTTGGCGAAATTTTATTTTTAGCAAGTATGTTGGTCTGTGGGCTACCGTTACAGTAATTTTGGATTCATCTCACCAACCATGGCGCACCAAACGAGCAGAGATCAATCGAACTGACATGGCCAGGACCTGACGGATGAGTCAGTTCATGTGACTGTGCTCGTCATTGTATTCACCACAGGCTCTCTTAGCTTTTCTGACGAGATCTCTCGGTGGATCAAACTTATGACCTGGGGGTTTTCAGAATGAGTTGGTTTTGCATGTGAGGAGAGCATGTGACCTCATTTGACAAGCACTCTCAACAATCCATCTTGTTCGTGTGAACTTGTGAGAAGATACAGTACTTTCCTCTTCGGCATTACTGTGAGGCAGGACAAGTGTACATGCTGAACTACTGGAAACTGAAGGCCAAATCATGGATCCTGGTCTACCATTCTCATCAACGACACAAGCTGGGTGTTGGTTTGACGGTTAAGGTGGCTGGCTTAAGATCTTAGGGTCTTGAGTTTGAGCCCCTCCTTTGCCGTTGAAATAACACCAGGTGGGTTGACTTAGCCTGTCATCCTTCCGTAGTCGGCAAAATGAGTACAAACTTATTGGTAACGGCCACCAATTACCATTCCAAATTGAAACGGCAATAAACATTAAAGAAATGGGAGACTGCCCTCCAGCCAATGGAACAGGAGCAATGGGACACTGCACTGTACTGAGATGTATGCTAATGCTAACGTAGTTATGCTAATGCATGCATACATGGGTGCACTGGGGCATGGTTAAGAGGAGTCATGTGACCTGCCCATGTCCCGGTGGTGTACTGTGCTGTGTTGTGCCCATGGCCGAGAATAAACCTGTTGTTCCCACTTCAGAGTCTTTGGCCAAGGTGATGACAATAGTTCACTTAATCTTCACGAAGGTCACTGTGATCCAAACCCATGTCAGACAGTTAAGAGGCAAGTATGCATTCCTCTCGGCCAGCAGTTCTGAACTGGTGGTCCATGAACACACAGGTGGTACGTGATGCCTTACCATAGGGTACATGGGATACATTTAGATTCGAGGCAACGGAAGATAAGTTGTTTGAACACTTAGTACAGTATAAAAACGACTGAGTCACCATTGAAAGGGAGTATATAACACCTCACGTTGACACCAAGCGTTATGCAGACTGAAAAAGGCTCAAAAGCATTTCTACACTAGGGTCTAGGCCATCCTGTCAGCTTCTGCAACTGCTGTTAAACTAACAGGCCTGTAGTTCTTTGATTCAATCTTTGGATCCTTTCTTGAATAACAGTGTTACATTTGCTTCTGTCCAATCCTCTGGTATCTGTCCTGACTCCAGTGAGCTTCCAAGGAGCTGTTAAAGAGTTAACATGTCACTTAGCTGATCTGCCACCTCCCTCGATACTCTTGGATGCATATTATCTGACCCTGTGGCTTTTATATTCTTTAAGTTTTCCTGTTTCTTTACTCCCTCTACCCCAATCTGCAACTCCTCTAAAAGCCCTTTCTTACCTCCGAGATAGATTATCTCAGCAACTGATAATTCTCCTGACTGGTGTGTAAATGTTGAAGCAAAATAACTATTTAATAAATCTACAATCTTACTTTCATCACAAACCAACATCCTTGTGCTGTCCCTCATTTTGGTCTATATTTGTCTGTTCAAAAACAAAATTGCGATATTTTTGACCACCTGTTGGGGTGTACCAAAAGTGAAACATCCACATCCTCAATGGGTCTACTCTCCTCATGACAATATACAATCATTAATTTGTTTACTTTTCAAACACTCACCTCAGGTGTGTAAACATAAAGGCTCATGAAAGTACCCGAAATCATTGCTCGTGCTATGAACAGCAGCACAGTTATTATGGTCCTGCACAATGGAAGAGCACAAAATAAATATTTCAACTGAATAACTACTTCAAAAGTATAAAATGAAGGTTATAATTCTGCAACTATTTTTTAATTTCTGCTCATGTGATACTGTTAATTACATGGGAAGAGGATGGACCATCTATAACGTATCAGTGTAACTAAAACCGCTTTTATTCAAGTTGGGACTGTCGATTCCTAAATGACAAGCCATAGTTTTGAGGTGATGCATGTGAGGCCATCTGTCAACCACGAAGTACTGCAAGTGATCCCACAGGGTTATGTCAACTCATCTTCCTTTTTTTTGTCTTTTTCTTTGAATATTTTTTCTATTTTAACTTAAATCTTCAACTTCAATTGCTTATAAAAACAAAATGTAATATAACGAATATTACAAGTAAATTTGCAAAATAATTGTTTGAATCTGCTTGGTGTAAAGCAGGACAACATGACAAATCACGTACTTATTCTCAGTTAAAACAAGCCTGTCTCGATAGCGACGTGTGGTGAGGTGTTTTGAATTGCACAGCGGGAGTTGTTTTGAATTACGTGAAGTGAGTATTAAAACACTAGTACAGGCCTGTAGGGCGGCCCGTAGCGTGCCCATAGGTGAGTGCCAGTATGTGCAGCCCTCTCTCGCCCCTCTCTCTCCCCCCCACTCTCGCCCCCCACTCTCGCCCCCCACTCTCGCCCCCCTCTCTCGCCCCCCCTCTCTCTCCCCCCTCTCTCGCCCCCCCTCTTGCCCCCCTCTCTCGCCCCCCTCTCTCCCCCCTCTCTTCCCCCTCAATCCCCCTAGTCTCACCCTTCCTCTCTCCCCCCTCCTCTCTCGCCCCTCTCTCTCGCCCCCACTCTCATCCCCCTCTCCCGTCCCCCTCTCTCGCAGATATTGGTCGAGAGATAAATGGCCGAACTTGGGAACTGCTAGTCCGATTAATATCAAACCTCGAAAAGGCACATCCGCGGGTCCCCAGCAATATTCCTGGCAAGTTTCAATCAGATCGGACCGTCAATCGTGCAAAAAAAACATAAATAAATGAAAAATAAATAAACAAACATTAATTGTACGTCATTCGTGACGTCATAGCACCGTGTCTTGTCATTGGTCAACAGAGAAATGGCCGTAACTTGGGAACCGCTTGTCCGATTAATATCAAACCTTGAAAAGGCACATCAGCGGTCCCCGGCAATATTCCTGGAAAGTTTCAATCAGATCGGACCGTCAATCGTGCAAAAAATAAATAAATAAATAAATAAATAAATAAACATTAATTGTGACGTCATTCGTGACGTCATAGCACCGTGTCTTGTCATTGTCGACAGATAAATGGCCGTAACTGGAACCGCTCGTCCGATCGATATCAAACCTAAAAGGCACATCCGCGGGTCCCCGGCAATATTCCTGGCAAGTTTCAATGAGATCGGACCGCGCGTCGTCGAGAAACGCGGTCGCAGACAGACAGACAGACAAACAGACAGAGACACAACAGATATGCTGGAATTATAGATAGATGGCGTTACGTGGTGGTGAGTGTTTAATTACATGGTAGTGAGGTGTTTTAATAATGTGTGGGTTTGTCCCACTGCAGCAATGTGTAAGCGAGTGTAGCTAGCCGATCCACCCTAGGATGTATGTGTTGTGCTGTCCCGTCTTGTCCCACGCAGGAATTTATTCCTGTTATTAAATTTCTACACAAGTTATCTCCAACACACACACACACACACACACACACACACACACACACACACCAACAACACACACAACACACCACACACACACACACACACACACACACACAGTCTGCCTAGCAGGCACGTAGACATCAGCATTATAAAGCTTGCAATGTTATTGTGAGAAAGTTCTCAGGATCCAAAGATCCAATAGCCTCAGTGGCTGTCATTGCGTAAGTGATGAGGTCCTGGGTTTGAGTCACAGGTTGTCAGAATATTTTCACACTAGCTTCAAGTCGGAATTTATTCCTGTTTATAATTTTTATAACATATATATAATCCCCACCAGTCTGTCTGTCCCTCTGTCTGTCCATTCATGGCAGAGCTTCAAAATCAAATCGCTTCCATTTGTTCACTCCATGTAGGTCTCAGGTTTCGTAGGTGTCTTTTGTAAGGCTCGTGCTTCCTACCTCTATCACGGAGTTACGAAACTCCAATTTGACTTCTGATTTCATTTTCACAGTTGCTAAGATGGTCAAGACTCGGTTGCAGCAAACGGAAAAAAAAAATCAGCCAAAAATTTGTTAAAATAGAAAAACACATCTTAATAGCTGTTTGAACATATCTGGCCAGGCATGATATGGAGATAGAGAGCAGGGAAAGGGAGAGGGGAAGGAAACATATAAAAAAAAGGAGACAATATATAAAAAAGTGCATATATATATATACGTATATGAAGAATATACATGGTTTTTTTTTGGTGAAATAATAATTCCATCAATAATTAAGGTGAATCAATGGATAATGTCACAATAAAAGTGTGAAATTCTCATTGTACAGGGTGAGCCGTAACTCACAGGACACTGTTTTAGCTGCTTATACAAGATTTGTTTATGCCATGTACTTATACTGCTTTCTTTTCTATTTTTTCAGATAATACAAATAAATACATTAAACCATGATGGCAGACACCAGTCCATTTACAGTGCAAGAGAGGCTGTTAGTGGTTTGGTACCACAAGAGGTGGTACACAAACAAGACTATTAAATACATATGGATGCCCTCAATGGCCAAAGAGGCATTGTAATTGTTGTATTACTGTCATATTTTATTATTACTTCTGTTATTATGTATTACTGTAATATGTTATTACTCCTGGGGCTTATGGCTCACCAGGATAGATGGTATAAACAAGTCTTGTATAAGCAGCTAAAACTCTGTCCTGGGACTTACAACTCACCTTGTAGAATAACATTTGTATAAAATAATTACTTTAAAATAGAATTTTTATCTTGTGATTCTTTCTTCACCTTTTCAATACTTATGCAAGTTAAATATTTTCAAATGTAATTGAAGAAAAGCAATTCTTACATTCTCAACTCCCATTTTTTTCCTTATAATTACCCTCTGAGATTAATTTCAACGTTTCATTCTTTGGTTTTTGTTCAACATCCTTGACCCAAATCTCCATAAGTTCTTAATCCAAACCCTGAACACATTGAGGAGAGATAAAGGCATCAAATATGTTGGGGCACCGACACATTTATTCAGACCACATTGTGCGAAGGAGTATCTTGCTATTCTTTAAGAAATGTTAACACCAGTACTTTCAGCTCAGTTAACAATAATAATAATAATAATAATAATGATAATAATAATAATAAGGAAAAAAGACATGGAATATCACAATATAACAGCCCCCATTGCTTTAGTGATTTTGCTGTACGAAGTTAAAGGGCTAGCCCATATTTATTTCCAACTAAAATGGTCGCCAGTCTACGAGTCAGCCATCTTTGATCAGATCATAAAATAAAGTGAGGTGCATGTCTATGCCATCATGTACTGTGATTGTGCCAAGTTTGACAAAAATCGAACAATACATGTCTGAGAAATGGTTGGGGACACATTTAAGTTTAAAAAATGGCCACTAGTCAGCCATCTTGGATATCATCTCGAAAAAATGGCATGCATATGTAAACCATCCTTCCTTATCTGGGTGCCAAGTTTGAACAACATCGGTAAATGCATGTACCAGAAATGGTTGAGTTCGTGTTCAACATCAGGTTTTTTTTTTTACAACTAAAATCGCCACCAGTTGGCCAACTTGGATCTGATCTAAAAAAGAATGGCAGGCATGTGTTAGCCATCATTATTTATCTGTGTGTCAAGTTTGAACAAGATCGGTAAATGCATATCCGAGAAATAGTTGAGGACGTGTTCAACATCATTTTAAAACTTTTTTTTTACAACTGAAATGGCCGCCAGTCGGCCATCTTTGATCGCAACGCGAAACAAAATGATGTAGATATGTATCCCGTCGTGTGTTGTCTTTGTGCCAAGTACAAATAACATTGGTCCACACATATCAGAGATATGGTTGCGGACGCACACACACACATGGACACAATTAAAGACTGAGACCAAATCCATAAGCCCCAGACGAAGTCGAATGGGGGCTAAAATACGAAAGATGGACTAAACAGCAAAATGCTGAAGAATTTGAATTCAGAACTTGAAATTCACATGGTACAAATGATTCTTTGATAATACACAGCCTTGTGGAGCTCCAGTATTCAAGATTGATGACTTTGATAAAATACCATTCACCTTCACCTGCTGAGGACGGTCGAGTAAAAAACTTTCCACACACAGCAGGATATGGGGGTTCAGGCACAAATCACCCAACACTTTCAGAAGGGTAAATGGTTGCATTGTTACTTACGAAATCTAGTATATTGATGACTTCCGTCATCTGTTTGTGTGTTTGTTTGTTTGTGTGTGTGTTTGTTTGTAGGCACGATAACTCGAGAACGGAAGAAGCTACCAATGTCAAATTACACCACGTGATTCAGGAGGGTGATGGCTAGCGCTGATTAGATTTTGGTCAAAATCGGTCAAAGGTCAAGGTCACAGTGAGGTCAAACATTCGATTTTTGATGGTTTGGTACAGAATCATCGTAGAAACTTCTGGTTTGCGTCGCTACCTTCTCTAGAGACAGCTTTTATTAGACAAGGTCAGAGGTCAAGTCGACGATTTCGTAAGTACCAGTCTATGACTGCTTGTATAAAAGGTTGACGAGAAGTCAATAAACTAGAAGGGCACCCAGGAGAGCACATACCTCCGCCACACAATGCCTGATCCATGAGAACATATCCGGCCCAATACATTTTTGAAATATCATGCTACATAATCGTTTTTGGCCCAATCTCTCAATGGTGAAGAATCACTTATAATATTAAATAATTCTTGTATCCAGATCCTGATTTGGATCTTCACCAAAATCAAATCAATTCGTCCTTGTCACACACCCAACGCGTCCACCAAGTTTTGCCCGAATCTGTCCACAACTTTTTGAGATATCCTGCATACAAACAGATAGACAAACAAACAAACAAGAACAAGCAGTCATAGACTGGTACTTACGAAATCGTCAACTTGACCTCTGGCTTCTTGCTTATGCCAAACTCTACCATGTGGTGATGTTCCGTGAAGATTGGTTTAAATTTGTGACCTGTAGGCGATTGACAGGCAAACAGACAAACAGACAGCACAACAAAATTGACTGACCAATACACTTGAAAAATCTTCGATTTTGCAAGTAACAAACAAACAGACAGCCAAAGAGGGGTGAAAACATAACCTGCTTCACCTTCGGTGGTGGAGGTAATAACACACGGACATGTAGGTTCCATTCTGGTCAAGGTGACTTGTGATTAGATGAAGCAAACTGAGCCATGCATCTTTGACACCACGTCTTGTTTTGTATGCAAATTGTTAAGGATCCATTTTGGGAGCTATAATCATCTGATACTATAAACTTGCTGATCAATTTCTCCATACATTTACACATGATGGAGGTAAGGGCAACAGATCATTGAGCTGCCTTGGGTGAACATTTTTTGGCATGGAAATAATGATGGACTTTTTCCAGCAAATAGGAACAGTGTGAGTAGTAAGAATCAAGTAAAAACATTACTAAGTTCAAAACAGCACTCTTTCAAAATGCAAGACTTCATGCCATCTGGACCACAAGCCTTCCTTTTACTCAACACCCTCAAACACTTCACGACATCGGATTCACGAATTACCGGCATGGGACATGCTCGAGTATCCAGATCCTCACAGAAAGTATCACATTTTACTCGGTTCCCTGGAACATCAAATCTACCTTAAACGTCATTCACTTCATCTGAAAAATCGGAATCGGGAACATGAATGGGCAATCCACTATCCTTCACCTTCTCATTCATGCCCATCATATTTCTGAGTCCCCTCCAAGTGTTCCAAGCATCACCATCGTGTAGATGTTCTTCAATCTAATCCCTGTACAACCGTTTACACTTGCTGATGACAGAGCGCAGTTCTTTCTTCACCACCCTAAGGGCACAGGCATTTGAGATGGCATCAGCAACTTCACATTGAAATGGGTTCCTAATGAATTTCCAGGCTTCGCACTTCTCATCTATATCCGGAAAGTATCTGATGAATTCTGCTTTCAATTCAGTCAGATGAGAATTATTTGTTCTTTAACTCAGAATCAAGTAACTTGAATGAGAGCAGAATCCAAGTGAGCAAAACTGGCTGTATACATCCTGAATTCGACATTTCCAGAGGTAGAGTTTGGCCACGAAGCTCGAATGACGTCCATGGTGCATGATTATGTGATGTTTTCCCTTGGAGTTTGAGGTTAATGGCATTCAGCGCTTCAAAGATGTCCACCAGTAAGCAAGAGATAGCCAAAAATTCTCAGACTGGAACTTGTCATGGAAGATCTGCTTCTGCTGTGAATCTAGGAATGTGCCGACTT
The DNA here is from genome assembly GCA_035128595.1 of Eptatretus atami. Classification (NCBI taxonomy): domain Eukaryota; kingdom Metazoa; phylum Chordata; class Myxini; order Myxiniformes; family Myxinidae; genus Eptatretus; species Eptatretus atami. The sequence goes on along the minus strand of CM068955.1, from coordinate 155,076,042 downwards.
AGGTCGTAGTCATAAACCGTTCAAAGCATGTTTCCTTCGAAATCCATCGTACGTTGTGGGAAAGCAAAGGCTTGATGTTCAGAATCCATATCCACACACAGCTATTTGAAGAGATGACCGTTTAAGGCTCCAGCTTTGATGAAGTTGACTACGTTGAGAGCCAGGTTCATGACATCCCTCATTTCAGCAGGTAGAGTTCTGGATGCTCAGGCTTCACGATGAAGGATGCAGTGCGTACCTATAGCAGATGGACTTTTTTCTTTCACTCTTGTTATGAAACCAGATTGCAAACCAAGCATGGCCGGAGTTCCATCAGTACACACCATGACCAGCGAGTCCCACAAAAGTTGATTTTCCTGGAAGAAGTTTGATACCACTTGAAAAACATCT
>CM068955.1:155063369-155074897 GCA_035128595.1 Eptatretus atami | reverse complement strand
TAGAAAACGAAAATTATTAAAGGCGATACTTTTGTTTTTCTTATGTTCATCACATATTATGCAAACACTTGTTAAGAGAATTCCAAAAATAATTATTAGAGAAATTCCTACTTTTTTCTCCGGGTTCACGCCCCCTCTGAAATGTACTCACGCCCCCCAGGTGAAGAGCCAATGGTTTATACAATTCAAGCTTACCTTTCCATACACGCCATCAAACAAAACAAACTTCCGCCGAGGAAAAGCATGCCAAAAGCGATTGTTGGTTTTCTTCCCAGGAAGTCTGTGGTGCAGGATGCAACGACTAGGCCTGAATAAATAAAGAGAACATAACATCAATGTTTTTCATTCGCTTCTTGCCTGATAGTGAACAGTCTTTAATCCAAACAGTAAAAATTACCCCCGTGTGGAGGTGACGGTCATCTCTATAATACCACAAGTTCTCAATGTTCAGTTCAGGTGAGAGAGATCTTCCACTCTCGGCCTCTCTCTCTCGCCCCTCTCTCTCTCGCCCCACTCTCATCCCCCTCTCCCGTCCCCTCTCTCGCAGATATTGGTCGAGAGATAAATGGCCGTAACTTGGGAACTGCTAGTCCGATTAATATCAAACTCTCGAAAAGGCACATCCGCGGGTCCCCAGCAATATTCTGGCAAGTTTCAATCAGATCGGACCGTCAATCGTGCAAAAAAACATAAATAAATGAAATAAATACAAACATTAATTGTGACGTCATTCGTGACGTCATAGCACCGTGTCTTGTCATTGGTCACAGAAAATGGCCGTAACTTGGGAACCGCTTGTCCGATTAATATCAAACCTTGAAAAGGCACATCAGCGGGTCCCCGGCAATATTCCTGGAAGTTTCAATCAGATCGGACCGTCAATCGTGCAAAAAAATAAATAATAATAAATAAATAAATAAATAAACATTAATTGTGACGTCATTCGTGACGTCATAGCACGTGTCTTGTCATTGGTCGACAGATAAATGGCCCGTAACTTGGGAACCGCTTCGTCCGATCGATATCAAACCTCGAAAAGGCACATCCGCGGGTCCCGGCAATATTCCTGGCAAGTTTCAATGAGATGCGACCGGCGGTCCGTCGAGAAACGGCGGTCGAGACAGACAGACGACAACAGACAGACAGACACACAGAGATTGCTGGAATTATAGATAGATGGCGGTTACGTGGTGGTGGAGGTGTTTTGAATTACTGGTAGTGAGGTGTTTTTAATAATGTGGTGGTGTTTGGCCCACTGCAGCAAATGTGTGATAAGGCGAGTGTAGCTAGCCGATCCACGCTAGGATGTATTGTGTTGTGGCTGTCCGGTCTTGTCCCACGCAGCGAATTTATTCCTGTTTATTAAATTTCTACACAAGGTTATCTCCAACAACACAACACACACACACACACACAACACACACACACACACACACACACAGCACACACACCACCACACACACACACACACCACACAACACAACACACCCCACACACACACACAACACACCTGCCTAGCAGGCACTAGAGACATCAGCATTATAAAGCTTGCAATGTTATTGTGAGAAAGTTCTCCAGGATCCAAAGATCCAATAGCTCAGTGGCTGTGTCATTGGCGTAAGTGATGAGGTCCTGGGGTTTGAGTCACAGGTTGTCAGAATATTTTCACACTAGCTTCAAGTCGGATTTATTCCGTTTATTAATTTTATATATATATATATATATATATATATTATTCCCACCAGTCTGTCTGTCGCCTCTGTCTCTCCATTCATGGCAGAGCTCAAAATCAAATCGCTTCCATTTTGTTCACTCCATGTAGGTCTCAGGTTTCGTAGGTGTCTTTTTAAGGCTCGTGCTTCCTACCTCTATCACGGAAGTTACGTAAACTCCAATTTGACTTCTGATTTCATTTTTCACAGTTGCTAAGATGGTTCAAGACTCGGTTGCAGCAAACGGGAAAAAAAAAATCAGCCAAAAATTTGTTTAAAATAGAAAAACACATCTTAATAGCTGTTTTGAACATATCTGGCCAGGCATGATATGGAAGATAGGGAGGGAGAGGGGAGAGGGGAGACATATAAAAAAAGTGCATATATATATATATATACGTATATGAAGAATATACATGGTTTTTTTTTGGTGAAAATAATAATTCCATCAATAATTAAGGTGAATCAATGATAATGTCACAATAAAAGTGTGAAATTCTCATTGGTACAGGGTGAGCCGTAACTCACAGGACACTGTTTTAGCTGCTTATACAAAGATTTGTTTATGCATGTACTTATACTGCTTTCTTTTTATTTTTTCAGATAATACAAATAAATACATTAAACCATGATGGCAGACACAGTCCATTTACAGTGCAAGAGAGGCTGTTAGTGGTTTGGTACCACAAGAGGTGGTACACAAAAAGACTATTAAATACATATGGATGCCTCAATGGCCAAAGAGGCATTGTAATTGTTGTATTACTGTCATATTTTATATTACTTCTGTTATTATGTATTAACTGTAATATGTTTATTACTCCTGGGGCTTATGGCTCACCAGGATAGATGGTATAAACAAGTCTTGTATAAGCAGCTAAAACTCTGTCCTGGGACTTACAAACTCACCTTGTAGAATAACATTTGTATAAAATAATTACTTTAAAATAGAATTTTTATCTTGTGATTCTTTCTTCACCTTTTCAATACTTATGCAAGTTAAATATTTTCAATGTAATTGAAGAAAAGCAATTCTTTACATTCTCAACTCGCCAATTTTTTTCCTTATAATTACCCTCTGAGATTAATTTCAACGTTTCATTCTTTGGTTTTTGTTCAACATCCTGACCCAAATCTCCATAAGTTCTTAATCCAAACCCTGAACACATTGAGGAGAGATAAAGGCATCAAATATGTTGGGGCACCGACACATTTATTCAGACCACATTGTGCGAAGGAGTATCTTGCTATTCTTTAAGAAATGTTAACACCAGTACTTTCAGCTCAGTTAACAATAATAATAATAATATAATAATGATAATAATAATAATAAGGAAAAGACATGGAATATCACAATATAACAGCCCCCATTGCTTTAGTGATTTTGCTGTACGAAGTTAAAGGGCTAGCCCATATTTATTTTCCAACTAAAATGGTCGCCAGTCTACGAGTCAGCCATCTTTGATCAGATCATAAAATAAAGTGAGGTGGCATGTCTATGCATCATGTACTGTGATTGTGCCAAGTTTGACAAAAATCGAACAATACATGTCTGAGAAATGGTTGGGGAGCACATTTAAGTTTAAAAAATGGCCACTAGTCAGCCATTCTTGGATATCATCTCGAAAAATGGCATGCATATGTAAACCATCCTTCCTTATCTGGGTGCCAAGTTTGAACAACATCGGTAAATGCATGTACCAGAAATGGTTGAGTTCGTGTTCAACATCAGGTTTTTTTTTTTACAACTAAAAATGCCACCAGTTGGCCAACTTGGATCTGATCTAAAAAAATGGGCAGGCATGTGTTAGCCATCATTATTTATCTGTGTGTCAAGTTTGAACAGAATCGGTAAATGCATATCGAGAAATAGTTGAGGACGTGTTCACATCATTTTAAAACTTTTTTTTTACAACTGAAATGGCCGCCAGTCGGCCATCTTTGATCGCAACGCGAAACAAAATGATGTAGATATGTATCCCGTTCGTGTGTTGTCTTTGTTGCCAAGTACAAATAACATTGGTCCACACATATCAGAGATATGGTTGCGGACGCACACACACACATGGACACAATTAAAGACTGAGACACAATCCATAAGCCCAGACGAAGTCGAATGGGGGCTAAAATACGAAAGATGGACTAAACAGCAAAATGCTGAAGAATTTGAATTCAGAACTTGAAATTCACATGGTAACAAATGATTCTTTGATAATACACAGCCTTGTGGAGCTCCAGTATTCAAGATTGATGACTTTGATAAAATACCATTCACCTTCACCTGCTGAGGACGGTCGAGTAAAAACTTTCCACACACAGCAGGATATGGGGTTCAGGCACAAATCACCCAACACTTTCAGAAGGGTAAATGGTTTGCATTGTTACTTACGAAATCTAGTATATTGATGACTTCCGTCATCTGTTTGTGTGTTTGTTTGTTTGTGTGTGTGTTTGTTTGTAGGCACGATAACTCGAGAACGGAAGAAGCTACCAATGTCAAATTACCCACGTGATTCAGGAGGGTGATGGCTAGCGCTGTAGATTTTGGTCAAAATCGTCAAAGGTCAAGGTCACAGTGAGGTCAAACATTCGATTTTGATGGTTTGGTACAGAATCATCGTAGAAACTTCTGGTTTGCGTCGCTACCTTCTCTAGAGACAGCTTTTATTAGAAAAGGTCAGAGGTCAAGTCGACGATTTCGTAAGTACCAGTCTATGACTGCTTGTATAAAAGGTTGACGAGAAGTCAATAAACTAGAAGGGCACCCAGGAGAGCACATACCTCCGCCACACAATGCCTGATCCATGAGAACATATCCGGCCCAATACATTTTTGAAATATCATGCTACATAATCGTTTTTGGCCCAATCTCTCAATGGTGAAGATCACTTATAATATTAAATAATTCTTGTATCCAGATCCTGATTTGGATCTTCACCAAAATCAAAAATTCGTCTTGTCGCACACACCAACGTGTCCACCAAGTTTTGCCCGAATCTGTCCACAACTTTTTGAGATATCCTGCATACAAACAGATAGACAAACAACAAACAAGCAGTCATAGACTGGTACTTACGAAATCGTCAACTTGACCTCTGACCTTGTCTAATAAAAGCTGTCTCTAGAGAAGGTAGCGACGCAAAAGAGCGCGTAATGCTGTGTCTTACAATCCCCCTCATTAGCAGCTATATCTTCAGTGCATAATACCTCAGATACGACACCCGACATAAATTCTCATAAAACATCCGATTTTTACCAGAATTTCGACAACCGAGTTTTAAGCGTCCTAAGCGATCGCAAAAACCGAAGACAAAATTAAAATCGAAGTTAAAAATGAACTCGCAACGTCGAGCAAAGCAAAAATCGGGCATTTCTCCACGCAATTATTTAATATTATTTATCAAAGTCACAAAACCGTAATATCGGCATCACCAACAATCTTTACATAATCCGACGGCTCAGCGAGTCAGGCATGTGACGATAACCTTTATTGGGATAAAAAATGACTTTTAAACACCATCTTTATTGAAAAAACCGTCACCCTGCGCACACGGAAAAACCTTAAACGTGACTCAACGACGCGTCTGCTCGAGCGGCACTGCATCATGGGACGACCCGTGACGTCTGCTCGAGCGCAACTGCATCATGGGACGACCCTTGACGCTTCGAGTGAAATATTTTTTATTCAATCTTAAAACGTCTCCAAAACAATTCCGATTTTTACCAGAATTCGACAACCGAGTTTTAAGCATCCGAAGCGATCGCAAAAAACCGAAGACAAAATTAAAATCGAAGTTAAAAACGAACTCGTAACGTGGCGAGCGAGCAAAATACTCACATTTCTTCCATGTTAATTTACGGAATTATGTTTGAGCCTCACTGTGACCTTGACCTTTGACCGATTTTGACAAAATCTAATTAGCGCTAGCCATCACCCTCCTGAATCACGTGATGTAATTTGACATTGGTAGCTTCTTCCGTCTCGAGTTATCGTGCCTACAAACAAACAAACAAGTAGTCATAGACTGGTACTTACGAAAATCGTCAACTTGACCTCTGACCTTGTCAAATAAAGCTGTCTCTAGAGAAGGTATCGACGCAAACCAGAATTTCTACGATGATTTCTGTACCAAACCATCAAAAATCGAATGTTTGACCTCACCGTGACGCTTGACCGTTGACCGATTTTGACCAAAGTCTAATCAGCACTAGCCATCACCCTCCTGAATCACGTGGTGTAATTTGACATTGGTAGCTTCTTCTGTTCTCGAGTTATCTGTACCAAACCATCAAAAATCGAATGTTTGACCTCACCGTGACCTTGACCGTTGACCGATTTTGACCAAAATCTAATCAGCACTAGCCATCACCCTCCTGAATCACGTGGTGTAATTTGACATTGGTAGCTTCTTCCGTTCTCCGAGTTATCTGTACCAAACCATCAAAAATCGAATGTTTGACCTCAACCGTGACCTTGACCGTTGACCGATTTTGACCAAAATCTAATCAGGCACTAGCCATCACCCTCCTGAATCACGTGGTGTAATTTGACATTGTAGCTTCTTCCGTTCTGAGTTATCTGTACCAAACCATCAAAAATCGAATGTTTGACCTCACCGTGACCTTGACCGTTGACCGATTTTGACCAAAATCTAATCAGCACTACGCCATCACCCTCCTGAATTCACGTGGTGTAAATTTGACATTGGTAGCTTCTTCCGTTCTCGAGTTATCGTGCCTACAAACAACAAACAAACAAACATACAAACAAACAAACAAACAAACAGAAGCGGAAGTTCATCAATATACTTACGAAATCTTTAGATTCGTAAAGTAACAAGCAGTCATAGACTGGTACTTACGAAATCGTAACTTGACCTCTGACCTTGTCTAATAAAAGCTGTCTCTAGAGAAGGTAGCGACGCCAAACCAGAAGTTCTACGATGATTCTGTACCAAACCATCAAAAATCGAATGTTTGACCTCAAACCGTGACCTTGACCGTTGACCGATTTTGACCAAAATCTAATCAGCATAGCCATCACCCTCCTGAATCACGTGGTGTAATTTGACATGGTAGCTTCTTCTCCGTTCTCGAGTTATCTGTAGCCAAACCATCAAAAAATCGAAATGTTTTGACCTCAACGGTGACCTTGACTTTGACCGATTTTGACCAAAATATAATCAGCACTAGCCATCACCCTCCTGAATCACGTGATGTAATTTGACATTGGTAGCTTCTTCCGTTCTCGAGTTATCGTGCCTACAAAGAAAGATACAAACAAACAAACAACAAACATACAAACAAACAAACAAACAAACAAACAAACAAACAACAGAAACGGTAGTCATCAATATACTTACGAAATCTTTAGATTTCGTAAGTAACAAACATACAACACAAACAAACAAACAGAAACGGAAGGCATCAAATATCTTACGAAATCTTTAGATTTCGTAAGTAACAAACAGAAACGGAAGGCATCAATTACTTACGAAAATCTTTAGATTTCGTAAGTAACAAGAACAAGCAGTCATAGACTGGTACTTACGAAATCGTCAACTTGACCTCTGGCTTCTTGCTTATGCCAAACTCTACCATGTGGTGATGTTCCGTGAAGATTGGTTTAAATTGTGACCTGTAGGGATTGACAGGCAAACAGACAAACAGACAGCACAACAAAATTGACTGACCAATACACTTGAAAAATCTTCGATTTTGCAAGTAACAAACAAACAGACAGCCAAAGAGGGGTGAAAACATACCTGCTTCACCTTCGGTGGTGGAGGTAATAACACACGGACATGTAGGTTCCATTCTGGTCAAGGTGACTTGTGATTAGATGAAGCAAACTGAGCCATGCATCTTTGACACCACGTCTTGTTTTGTATGCAAATTGTTAAGGATCCATTTTGGGAGCTATAATCATCTGATACTATAAACTGCTGATCAATTTCTCCATACATTTACACATGATGGAGGTAAGGGCAACAGATCATTGAGCTGCCTTGGGTGAACATTTTTGGCATGGAAATAATGATGGACTTTTTCCAGCAATAGGAACAGTGTGAGTAGTAAGAATCAAGTAAAACATTACTAAGTTCAAAACAGCACTCTTTCAAAATGCAAGACTTCATGCCATCTGACCACAAGCCTTCCTTTTACTCAACACCCTCAAACACTTCAGACATCGATTCACGAATTACCGGCATGGGACATGCTCGAGTATCCAGATCCTCACAGAAAGTATCACATTTTACTCGGTTCCCTGGAACATCAAATCTACCGTTAAACGTCATTCACTTCATCTGAAAAATGAATCGGGAACATGAATGGGCAATCCACTATCCTTCACCTTCTCATTCATGCCCATCATATTTTCTGAGTCCCCTCCAAGTGTTCCAAGCATCACCATCGTGTAGATGTTCTTCAATCTAATCCCTGTACAACCGTTTACACTTGCTGATGACAGAGCGCAGTTCTTTCTTCACCACCCTAAGGGCACAGGCATTTGAGATGGCATCAGCAACTTCACATTGAAATGGTTCCTAATGAATTTCCAGGCTTCGCACTTCTCATCTATATCCGGAAAGTATCTGATGAATTCTGCTTTCAATTCAGTCAGATGAGTAATTATTTGTTTTCTTAACTCAGAATCAAGGTAACTGTGAATGAGAGCAGAATCCAAGTGAGCAAAACTGGCTGTATGTACATCCTGAATTCGACATTTCAGAGGTAGAGTTTGGCCACGAAGGCTCGAATGACGTCATGGTGCATGATTATTGATATGTTATGTTTTCCCTTGAGTTTGAGGTTGATGGCATTCAGCGCTTCAAAGATGTCCACCAGGTAAGCAAGAGATAGCAAAAATACTTCAGACTGGAACTTGTCATGGAGATCTGCTTTCTGCTGTGAATCTAGGATGTTGCCACTTAGTGTCGTAGTTCATAAAGCCGTTCAAGCATGTTTCCCTTCGAAGCCATCGTACGTTTGTGTGGAAAAGCAAGGCTTGATGTTCAGAATCCATATCCACACACAGCTATTTGAAGAGATGACCGTTTAAGGCTCCAGCTTTGATGAAGTTGACTACGTTGAGAGCCAGGTTCATGACATCCCTCATTTCAGCAGGTAGAGTTCTGGATGCTAGGCTTCACGATGAAGGATGCAGTGCGTACCTATAGCAGATGGACTTTTTTCTTTCACTCTTGTTATGAAACCAGATTGCAAACCAAGCATGGCCGGAGTTCCATCAGTACACACCATGACCAGCGAGTCCCACAAAAGTTGATTTTCCTGGAAGAAGTTTGATACCACTTGAAAACATCTGTTGCTGTTGTATAAATTTCCATGAGATGCAGAAGAGCATTTCCTCTTTTACACTATTGCCTGACATGAAACGAGAATACATCAGTAGCTAAGAACACTGAGCAACATCAGTCGTTTCGTCCAACTGGATGGCAAATACAGGAGAAGCTCGTACTTGGTCGAGAACTTGATCTTTGATGTCTTGAGACATTTCATCGATCCTTCTCTTGATGGTATCGTTTGATAGAGAGATTTGTGAAAGCTTGTTTGCACTATCCTTCCCCAGAACGAGCTCTGCTGCACGCAGTACTTGGTTTATGAGTCTCTCCGATGTTATGGCTCTTTTTGCTCTTTGCAATCAACATGGCGATCTCATAGGAAGCCTCAACAACCTTTGAAGTCTGTTGCCGAAATCTTCCACTGCTGTCCATCTTCGCTTGCTTCAAGGACTGCCTTTTGTTTCAAAGAATGCCTTGGGTTTGGCAGCTAGAGCAGGATGCATTGTCTTCAAGTGGCGTTCCAAGCATGTGGGCTGCAGTCATCATTGCTCAGTCTTGTAGCATATTACACACTGGGTACCTCTGTGTCACCTTTTGGAGGGACACAAATCCAAATCGAATATAATCGTCAAGATACTTCTGCTTTTTTGCATCATGTCGAATGATTTAGTTTGAAATGGGTACTGGCAAATCTGTGAAAAAAATAAATTTAAATACTAAAATTAAAATAAAATATAATTTTAATATTAAATTTAAATAAATGTCAAATTTTAAAATTTATTTTAATACAGAAAATGGTAGCCTAGTAGCGAATAGAAAACGAAAATTATTAAAGGCGATACTTTTGTTTTTCTTATGTTCATCACATATTATGCAAACACTTGTTAAGAGAATTCCAAAAATAATTATTAGAGAAATTCCTACTTTTTCTCCCGGGTTCACGCCCCCTCTGAAATGTACTCACGCCCCCCAGGTGAAGAGCCAATGGTTTATACAATTCAAGCTTACCTTTCCATACACGCCATCAAACAAAACAAACTTCCGCCGAGGAAAAGCATGCCAAAAGCGATTGTTGGTTTTCTTCCCAGGAAGTCTGTGTGGCAGGATGCAACGACTAGGCCTGAATAAATAAAGAGAACATAACATCAATGTTTTTCATTCGCTTCTTGCCTGATAGTGAACAGTCTTTAATCCAAACAGTAAAAATTACCCCGTGTGGAGGTGACGGTCATCTCTATAATACCACAAGTTCTCAATGTTCAGTTCAGGTAACCGAAACAGTCCAAACTAACCGTTTAGATTGAAATAGTTCACAGAGATACACTAGGATAATACTACTAATGACATAATTAATAAATATGTATTGTTCATTTAGTACCCGGATCAACACATCAGAATCACCAGTAATGCAATACGTGGTTTTCCGGTCCGTCCACTCTCTGGGGACATTTCACTTCCGGTTGTAGAAAAAAACGAAAAAATAGGCTTAGCTCTCGGAGATTATGATAATTCTGTAGATTATTCTTCACTGATTATAATGTAACTTTCAGAATGAAAATTGGTCAAGTATTTATAGAGATATTGAGGTTTGAAAAATCGTTAGAGCTCGCAAATTCATTAATTATTAATTCCACAGAAGTTCGTGACACTGCACAAAGTAACATGTCAGGTATGAAAAAAAATTTTGTATGCCAGAGTTCATTAATTATTAATTCATTAATTATGGAATGTACTCATTGATATATTAATCAGAAAGCCCGAAGCATGTAGCATAATTTATCACTATCCCCTCATCCGGGATCCGTGGCCTCGCCCACAGCCTGAAGCCTATGTCCGCCGGTGATTATATTAGATATCGGCACGATCGAGTGGAGCCTGCGAATCATCCCTGCTGATGCACTGAATTGATGCAATCGTTCGGCCAGAATATTCGTTGTCAAATGTTGCGTGATTAAATCACCAATACAGTCACTCAAATTTATACCGCCGACATACTTCTTAACAATCACCTTCGCCCCAGAAACCACAGTCAATCTGAACCACGCTGGCCACTGCTCAGCCGCCATGACCGGACTACTGCGCAGTTCTACTCGCGCAGTTTGGTTAAAGGTGACTCGGCATTTTGGCGCGCACGCACGAAATTATATTTTGAAAAAAATGCCGACGTTTACATTTCGGGTTTTGAAACTTTTGCACCTTCGGCGGAAAATGTATAAATATAAAAGGCTAAAAATGTGTTTTATATTTATATTTCATTTCTCCTTCCTTCCTTCTTTGCGAATCGCATCGGCGTTTTTGGCCATCTTCCAGATCACGTGACGATCAAACGGGAAGGAAATTCAAAAATCTGTCCAGTTAGATACAAGATAATATTTTTTACTATCATAATCAATAAAAACAGTTGCCGAATATCTTGTAGAATGGCAGACTAGATAGGTTTTGAAATGGCGATTTTTATAACTTACGTGACCTCGTGACCTCGTCCTTGACCTTGAACCCGGACAAAATTATA
>CM068955.1:155035204-155054428 GCA_035128595.1 Eptatretus atami | reverse complement strand
CACAAAGAGAGAGATCGCTACCTTCTTAGAGACAGCTTTTATTAGAAAAGGTCAGAGGTCAAGTCGACGATTTCGTAAGTACAAGTCTATGACTGCTTGTATAAAAGGTTTGACGAGAAGTCAATAAAACTAGAAGGGCACCAGGAGAGCACATACCTCCGCCACAACAATGCTGATACAATGAGAACATACCGGCCCAATACAATTTTTGAAATATCATGCTACATAATCGTTTTTTGGCCCCAATCTCTCAAGTGGTAAGAATCACTTATGAATATTAAAATATTCTTGTACTCCAGATCCTGATTTGATCTTCACCAAAATCAAAAATCATTCGTCTTGTCGCAACACCAACGTGTCCACCGGAAAGTTTTGCCCGAATCTGTCCAACAACTTTTTTGAGATATCCTGCATACAAACATGACAAACAAAAACAAGCAGTCATAAGACTGGTTACTTACGAAATCGTCAACTGACCTCTGACCTTGTCTAATAAAAGCAGTCTCTAGAGAAGGTAGCGACGCAAACGAGCGCGTAATGCTGTGTCTTACAATCCCCCTCATTAGCATAATCTTCAGTTGCATAATACCTCAGATACGACACCGACATACAATCTCATAAAACATCCGATTTTTACCAGAATTTCGACAACCGAGTTTTAAGCGTCCTAAGCGATCGCAAAACCGAAGACAAAATTAAAATCGAAGTTAAATGAACTCGCTAAACGTCGAGCAAAGCAAAAATCGGCATTTCTCCCAGCAGATTATTAATATTATTTTATCAAGTCACAAAACCGTAATATTCGGCCATCCACCAACAATCTTTACATAATCCGACGGCTCAGCGAGTCAGGCATGTGACGATAACTTTAATTGGGATAAAAAATGACTTTAAACACCATCTTTATTGAAAAAACCGTCACCGCTGCACGACGGAAAACCCTTAAACGTGACTCAACGACGCGTCTGCTCGAGCGCACTGCATCATGACGACCCGTGACGTTGCTCGAGCGCACCTGCAATCCATGGGACGACCCTTGACGCTTCAGAGTGAAATATTTTTTATTCAATCTAAAACGTCTCCAAACATCCGATTTTTACCAGAATTTCGACAACGCGAGTTTTTAAAGCATCCGAAGCGATCGCAAAAAACCGAAGACAAAATTAAATCGAAGTTAAAAACGAAACTCGTAACGTCGAGCGATAGCAGAAATATCACATTTTTCTCCATGTAAATTTACGGAATTATGTTTGACCTCACTGTGACCTTGACCTTTGACCCGATTTTGTTTACAAAAATCTAATTAGCGCTAGCCATCACCCTCCTGAATCACGTGATGTAATTGACATTGGTAGCTTCTTCGTTCTGAGTTATCGTGCCTACAAAACAAACAAACAAGTAGTCATAGACTGGTACTTACGAAATGTCACTTTGACCTTGACCTTTGTCTAATAAAAGCTGTCTCTAGAGAAGGTATCGACGCAACCAGAGTTTCTACGATGATTCTGTACCAAACCATCAAAAATCGAATGTTTGACCTCACGTGACCTTGACCGTTGACCGATTTAGACCAAAGTCTAATCAAGCACTAGCATCACCCTCCTGAATCACGTGGTGTAATTTGACATTGGTAGCTTCTTCTGTTCTCCAGAGTTATCTGTACCAAACCATCAAAAAAATCGAATGTTTGGACCTCAGCGTGACCTGACCGTTGGAACCGATTTTGACACAAAATCTAATCAGCACTAGCCATCACCCTCCTGAAATCACGTGGTGTAATTTGACATTGGTAGCTTCTTCCGTTCTCAGAGTTATCTGTACGCAAACCAATCAAAAATCGAAGTTTGACTCACCGTGACCTTGACCGTTGACCGATTTTGACTCAAAAATCTAATCAGCACTAGCCATCACCCTCCTGAATCACGGGTGTAATTTGACATGTAGCTTCTTCCGTTCTCGAGTTAATCTGTACCAAACATCAAAAATCGAAATGTTTGACCTCACCGTGACCTTGACCGTTGACCGATTTTGACCAAAAATCTAATCAGCACTAAGCCATCACCCTCCTGAAATCACTGGTGTAAATTGACATTGTAGCTTCCCGTTCCTCGAGTTATCGTGACTAACAAACAAACAAACAAACATACAAACAAACAACAAACAAACAGAAACGGAAGTCATCAATATACTTTACGAAATCTTTAGTTCGTAAAGTAACAAGCAGTCATAGACATGGAATTACGAAATCGTCAACTTGACCTCCTGACCTTGTCTAATAAAAGCTGTCTCTAGAGAAGGTAGCGACGCAAACCAGAAGTTTTACGATGATTCTGTACCAAACCATCAAAAATCGAATTTTGACCTCAAACCGTGACCTTGACCGTTGACCGATTTTGACCAAAAATTAAATCAGCATAGCCATCACCCTCCTGAATCACTTGGTGTAATTTGACATGGTAGCTTCTTCCGTTCTCAGAGTTAAATCTGTACCAAACCTCAAAAAATCGAATGTTTTGACTCACCGTGACACTGACCTTTGACCCGATTTTGACCAAAATATATCAGTCACTAGCCATCACCTCCTGAATCACGTGATGTAATTTGGACATTGGTAGCTTCTTCCGTTCTCGAGTTTATCGTGCCTACAAAGAAGATCACAAACAACAAACAAACATACAAAACAAACAAACAAACAAACAAACAAACAAACAAACAGAAAACGGTAGTCATCAATATACTTACGAAAATCTTTAGATTTGCGTAAGTAACAAACATACAACAAAACAAAAAACAAACAGAAAACGAAGGCATCAAATACTTACGAAATCTTAGATTTCGTAAGTAAACAAACAGAAACGGAAGGCATCAATATACTTAACGAAATCTTTAGATTCGTAAGTAACAAAGAACAAGCAGTCATAACTGGTACTTACGAAATCGTCAACTTGACCTCTGGCCTTCTTGCTTATTGCAAACATTCCATGTGGTGATGTTCGTGTGAAGATTGTTTAAATTTGGACCTGTAAGGCGATTGACAGGCAAACAGACAAAACAGACAGCAACACAAAAATTGAGCTGACCAATCAACTTTGAAAATCTTCGATTTTGCAGTAACAAACAAACAGACAGCCAGAGAGGGGTGAAAACAAAACCTGCTTCACCTTCGGTGGTTGGAGGTAATAACACACGGACATGTAGTTCATTCTGGTCAAGTGGACTTTGATTAGATGAAGCAAACTGAGCCATGCATCTTTGACACCACGTCTTGTTTTTGGTATGCAATTGTAAGAGATCCATTTTGGGAAGCTTAATCATCTGATACTATAAACTGGCTGATCAATTCTCCATACATTTAAACATGATGGAGGTAAGGGAACCAAAGAATCATTGCGGGAGCTGCCTTGGTGAACATTTTTGGCATGGAAATAATGAATGGACTTTTTCCAGCAAATCAGGAACAGTGTAGTAGTAAGGAATCAATAAAAAACATTACTAAGTTCAAAACAGCACTTCTTCAAAATGCAAAGACTTCATGCCATCTGGCACCACAAGCCTTCTTTTACTCAACACACCTCAAACACTTCACGACATTCGATCACGATATTACCGGCATGGGACAATGCTCGAGTTCCAGATCCTCACAGAAAGTATCACATTTTACTCGGTTCCCTGGAACATTCAAATCTACCTAAACGTCATTCACTTCATCTGAAAAAATGAATTCGGAACATGAATGGGCAATCCACTATCCTTCACCTTCTCATTCATGCCCATTCAATATTTCTTGATCCCCTCCAAGTGTTCCAAGCATCACCATCGTTGTAGATGTTCTTCAATTAATCCCTGTACAACCGTTTTACACTTGCTGATACAGAGCGCAGTTCTTCTTCCTCAACTCACCCTAAGGGCACAGGCATTTGAGATGGCATCAGCCAACTTCACATGACAATGGGATTTCCTAAGGAATTTCCAGGCTTCGCACTTTCTCATTCTATATCCGGGAAAGTATCTTTGAAGATTCTGCCCTTTCAATTTCAAGTCAGATGAGTAATTATTGTTTCTTTGATACTCCAAATCAAGGTAAACTTGTGAATGAGAGCAGAATCCAAGTGAGCAAAACTGGCTTATGTACATCCTGAATTCGTACATTTCCCAGAGGTAGAGTTTGGCGCCACAGGCTCGAATGACGTCATGGTGCATGATTATTGATCATGGTGATGTTTTCTTCCTTTAGAGTTTGAGGTTTGAATGGCATTCAAGCGCTTCAAAGATTGTCCACACAGGTAAGCAAGAGATAGCAAAAATCCTTCAGACTGGAACTTGTCATGGAGATCTGCTTTCTGCTGTGAATCTAGAATGTTGCCACTTAGTGTCGTAGTTCATAAAGCCGTTCAAGCATGTTTCCCTTCGAAGCCATCGTACGTTTGATGTGGAAAAGCAAGGCTTTGATGTTCAGAATCCATATCACACACAGCTATTTGAAGAGATGACCGTTTAAGGCTCCAGCTTTGATGAAGTTTGACTACGTTGAGAGCCAGGTTCAATGACATCCCTCATTTCAGGCAGGTAGAGTTCTGGATGCTTAAGGCTTCACGATGAAGGATGCAGTGCGTACCTATAAGCAGATGGACTTTTTCTTTTCACTCTTGTTATGAAACCAATTGCACCAAGCATGGCCGGAGTTCCATCAGTACACACCATGACCAGCGAGTCCCACAAAAGTTGATTTTTCCTGGAAGAAGTTTGATACCACTTGAAAAACATCTGTTGCTGTTGTATAAATTTACATGAGAATGGCAGAAAGAGCATTTCCTCTTTTACACTATTGCCTGACATGAAACGAGAATACATCAGTAGCTAAGAACACTGAGCAACATCAGTCGTTTCGTCCAACTGGATGGCAAATACAGGAGAAGCTCGTACTTGGTCGAGAACTTGATCTTTGTGTCTTGAGACATTTCATCGATCCTTCTCTCGATGGTATCGTTTGATAGAGAGATTTGTGAAAGCTTGTTTGCACTATCCTTCCCCAGAACGAGCTCTGCTGCACGGCAGTACAACTTGGTTTTATTAAGTCTCTCCGATGTTATGGTTCTTTTTGCTCTTTGCATCAACATGGCGGATCTCATAGGAAGCCTCAACAACCTTTGAAGTCTGTTGCCGAAATCTTCCACTGCTGTCCATCTTCGCTTGCTTCAAGGACTGCCTTTTTAGTTTCAAAGAATGCCTTGGGTTTGGCAGCTAGAGCAGGATGCATTGTCTTCAAGTGGCGTTCCAAGATGGGGGCTGCATGTCATCATGCTCAGTCCTGTGCATATTACACACTGGGGTCCTCGTGTGTCACCCCTTTTGGAGGGACACAATCCAAATCGAATATAATCGTCAAGATACTTCTGCTTTTTTGCAGCTCATTGCGAATGATTTAGTTTGAAATGGGTACTGCAAATCTGTGAAAAAAATAAATTTAAATACTAAAATTAAAAATAAAATATAATTTTTAATATTAATTTAAATAAATGTCAAATTTTAAAATTTATTTTAATACAGAAAAAATGGATAGGCCTATAGCGAATAGAAAAGAAAATTATTAAAGGCGATACTTTTGTTTTTCTTATGTTCATCACATATTATTGCAAACACTGTTAAGACAGATTCCAAAAATAATTATTAGAGAAATTCCTACTTTTTTCTCCGGGTTCACGCCCCTCTGAAATGTACTCACGCCCCCCAGGTGAAGAGCCAAGGTTTATACAATTCAAGCTTACCTTCCCATACACGCCATCAACCAAACAAACTTCCGCCGAGGAAAAAGCATGCCAAAAAGCGATTGTTGGTTTTCTTCCCAGGAAGTCTGTGGTGCAGGATGCACGACCTAGGCCCTGAATAAATAAAGAGAACATAACATCAATGTTTTTCATTCGCTTCTTGCCTGATAGTGAACAGTCTTTAATCCAAACAGTAAAAATTACCCCCGTGTGGAGGTGGACGGTCATCTCTATAATACCACAAAGTCTCAATGTTCAGTTCAGGTAAGCGAAACAGTCCAAACTAACCGTTTAGATTGAAATAGTTCACAGAGATACACTAGGATAATACTACTAATGACATAATTAATAAATATGTATTGTTCATTTAGTACCCGGATCAAACACAATCAGAATCACCAGTAAGTGCAATACGTGGTTTTCCGGTTCGTCCGACTCTCTGGGGACATTTCACTTCCGGTTGTAGAAAAAAAAACGAAAAAATAGGCTTAGCTCTCGGAGATTATGATAATTCTGTAAGATTATTCTTCACTATTATAATGTAAACTTTCAGAATGAAAATTGGTCAAGTATTTATAGAGATATTGAGGTTTTGAAAATCGTTAGAGTCGCAAATTCATTAATTATTAATTTCCACAGAAGTTTCGTGACCTGCACAAAGTAAACATGTCAGGTATGAAAAAAATTTTGTATGCCAGATTCATTAATTATTAATTCATTAATTATGGAATGTACTCATTGATATATAATCAAGAAAGCCCGAAGCATGTAGCATAATTTATCACTTATCCCCTCATCGGGATCCGTGGCCTCGCCCCACAGCCTGCAGCCCTATGTCCGCCGGTGATTATATTAGATATCGGCACGATCGAGTGGAGCTGCGAATCATCCCTGCTGATGCACTGAATTGATGCAATCGTTCGGCCAGAATATTCGTTGTTCAAGATGTGCGTGATTAAATCCCAATACGTCACTCAAATTTATACCCGCCGACATACTTCCTTAACAATCACCTTCGCCCCAGAAACCACAGTCAATCTGAACCACGCTGGCCACTGCTCAGCCGCCATGACCGGACTACTGCGCAGTTCTACTGCGCAGTATTGGTTAAAGGTGACTCGGCATTTTGGCGCGCACGCAACGAAATTATATTTTGAAAATAAATGCCGACGTTACATTTCGGGTTTTTGAAAATTTTGCACCTTCGGCGAAAATGTATAATATTAAAAGGCTAAAAATGTGTTTTATATTTATATTTCATTTCTCCTTCCTTCCTTCTTTGCGATCGCATCGGCGTTTTTGGCCATCTTCCAGATCACGTGGACGATCAAACGGGAAGGAAATTCAAAAATCTGTCCAGTTAGATACAAGATATATTTTTTTACTATCATAATCAATAAAAACAGTTGCCGAATATCTTGTAGAATGGCAGACTAGATAGGTTTTGAAAATGGCGATTTTTATAACTTACGTGACCTCGTGACCTCGTCCTTGACCTTGAACCCGGACAAAAGTTATATCGTTGTGCAACACTCATCGACCTCTACACACATACTAAGTTTCATCAAGATCGGAAAGAAAAAATGGTGACCGACTACGGATGGACGGACGGACATTTGGTCGGCTTTATTAGGTCATCTCGGTAGAGATTGACCTAAAAATGCAGGTGATCTGCTGGCTGTTACTTCATACTCTCTTGGCAGACTGCTCCATGATAACAAAGCATTTTAGAATTGATTTAAATTTCTGAATGAAATTGAGATGCTTCAGCTATGCAGACTCAAACAACAGCAGCAACAAACAACAATCACAAAGTTATCCTCCGCAGGGTGCCATATCTCAACAGCATGAGGGACATCACCATCTTGCTCTGTTGAAAGGTCAGATGAGGTATCAGAGCATGCGCCAGAGCAGTGCATCGCTGCGTCCACTTTCCACGGATACTCCAGGGGCCTCCATCTGGCCATCCCCCAGGCAGATGGCTGGCCATCCCCATCTCCTTGAGATGCCGATCAACCTGCTGCAACCACGAAGCATGTGGTCGGCCCATTGGCCTCCTCCACTCACGAGACTCCCTCACTGAGAGAACTGGTGAGCAGGATCAGCGTCAGGAAAACAAGCCACATGTCCATATAGCCGCAGATGACGCTCACGGACTATGCAGGTAACAAATCTCATTTGAGTCTCTCTCAGCAACTGATCGTTGGACACAAAGGACCAGCGATAGCCAGGATTCTCCGAAGAGACCTGGTACCAAAGAAATTAAGTCTCTGTCTCAGATCCCTGGTCAAAGTCCAAGTCTCACATCCATAGAGCAAGACTGGAAGCACCAAGGATCTGAAGACTCGGACTTTCGTCCTCTTGCACAGGTACCGGCAGTGCACCCTTGATCCAGTGAATCCATGCCTCCCCAGGCCCGACCCAGACGTCTGTTGACCTCTGACTCACAGCCAGCAGAGACATGAATATCACTGCTGAGGTAAGTGAATCTCTCCACGACCTCAACATCCTCACCACAAACAGGCCCAGACAGGACAGCAGCATTCAAGATGTCATTGAAAATCTGGATCTTAGTTTTGACCCAGGAAACCCGTAATCCCAGCGGCTCCGACTCCTCATTCAGCACATCGAGGGCCCCAAAAGCATATCTAAAGTCTCCGCAAAGATGACTGCATCATCTGCGAAATCAAGGTCAGAGATCTTGACATTCCCAATCATGCACCACAACTTGATCTCTCCGACATCCTCCCCAAAATCCAGTCCATACAAGTGCTGAAAAGTGTTGGTGGCCAGTACAACACCTCTGACGAACTCCAGTAATAACTGGAAATAAGTCAGAGATGGTACCACCACATCTCACAGCACTCTCAGTACCAGAGTAGAGTTCAGACATCAGATTGATCAGTTTGGTGGCACCCACGAAGACCAAGAATCCTCCAGAGGGCATCTAGGGAGTGTCTACGGAGGGTATCCATGCACCCCCCCCCATGACTATACGAAACCAACTTCCTTTTATGGTCCGATTACACATTTGAGTTTTTTACAAAAAAAAATTCCGGCACTCTGGTGATATTCAATATGGCGTCCAAAATGGCCGACAAAATGGGTAAAATCATAGAATACGGTATATAACATCTCAAAAATGTGGCAAATTGGAAAAATAATCATTGGGATTTGGTCCTGATCATTAGTTACTAGTTTCTGATAATTGGCTATTACTGCTTTCTGCATTTTGGGTGGTGTTGGGCCTCTGCTGAAAACAAATCAAATCCTCGGATTCGCCTTAAGAGCCACTCATGATTGTTCTCTTCTGCTATTTGCAGCACTTTCTGCCATCCATCACGTTCAAATGAAGAGGTGCCTTCCTTTGTGTCGATGCCTGCTTTTTTCACATGGATTCGGCCTTCAGTATTGCAGAAAATACAATCAGGTTCAAAAATGATATTTTCTGATGCTTTTTTATGCTTTACCCTTCCTTCTTGGTTGGTAGATGGTCCAGGAGCTTCAGGATCGTTGATGGTTTACTAAACTGTTAACCTATGTAGGTTCAGGGTAAATCTTTGATAACATGCTCAGTGATAGCCCTTGTTCTTCTGGATCTCATCAGGAATGCCCTGAGAGATATCTGTCATTCGATATGAAGAACCTGGTGGTTCAGCTAAGCGACGATCCCGTATATTTTTGAGAAGTGCCAATCTATCATTTGGATTCGTCAAGTCCGAAAAATATGTGAACGATCCATGCTTTATTCCAGACATATGAATGACACAATGTTCCCGTTTGCGTTTCTTTCATTTCAACAACTTTATTTTGACAATTACATTAAACTATTTCTTGCTTGTCTGACATCTTGACTTGTGATCCTGATTTGAATAGCTACGGTCTTGCTAAGCTAACTAATCTAACCTGGAAAGAGAAAAAAATACACATAAAAAGATTAATGCACATAATACTTGTGTGTGTGTAAATATTCGAAGTGCATCGGGGTGTGTATATAGGGGCGTGTTTGTGTGTGTGGGGTGTGTGTTTTCTGGCTTTCAAATTGTCCGCCATCTTCAATTCCAAGTACGATAACAATAATAAACATCCTTGACAAGAATTACAAGAGAATATTCCACGGTTTTGTCCCTCCATTATTATTACATTCATGATTATTTGAAGCTGACATTTGATATTTACTATGATTTTACCATTTTAAAAACCATTTTGAACTCTATCTTGGATTTATGGATGGCAACAAAACATAAATCACCACATAGGCCTATTAGTTTCGAATAATCAGGAACATATATTACAATGAATTCAAATATTCATTTACTCTATATTATTCTTTGTTTCAGGCTGTTATATACAATTTTCTATGATTTTGCCTTTTGTGGTGGCCATTTTGGATGCCATCTTGAATATCGCCAGAGTGCCGGGAATTTTTTTTTGTTAACATCTCAAATGTGTAATAGGACCATAAAAAGTTGGTTTGGTAGAGTCCTGGGGGGGGGGGGGGGGTGGGGTGGTGCATGGATACCCTCCATAGATACTTGACTAATCCCAATTCATTGCATGAAATGCTTTACAGAGATCAACATAGGCTGCAAGCAGCTCCTGCAGAAACTCTCGTCTGCGTTCGGTGAGGATCCGAAGAGCAAGGATATGGTCAATAGTTGACCTCTTTGGTGTAAAGCCTGACTGCTCTGGACGTTGGTGCTCAAGCAGATGGTGGCGAACCCTATCAAGGATTATCCGAGCAAAGAACTTGTCCAGCACTGAGAGCAGCGTCACCCTCGGTAGTTATTGCAGTCTTGGCGATCACCCTTGCCTTTCCAGAGAGGGACAACAAGGCCCCTCTTCCAGTCAGTTGGGGATGATGCCTGTGTTCCAGGCAGAGCACAGAATTGCATGCAATGACATGAGTGCAGCATTTCCACCAGCCTTGAAAAGTTCAGCATGGATGCCACAGATCCCTGGAGCTTTACCCCATTTCAACCGGTTCACCGCAGCCTTTGTTTCCACAAACGAAGGTGGACCACTGTTGATTGGAGGGTCAGCAACAGTGATTGTAACTCCCTGACATCCAACTCGACAGCTGGTGGATCAGCCTAGTACAACCACTCAAACTAACTGGCCCAGTGGGCCTTCACCTCGGACTCCTCTGCCAAGAGCCTACCACCCTCTGCTCTAACTACAATACACCGAGGGATGGGCTTGGATGAACGCAATGCGCGAATTCTCCTGAAAACAGAACGAGAATCACTTGACCACAGTGATGCTCTACCCTCATCACAGATTCCTCGCACATAGGCCCTCCTTGTCAACCCTTAGCGCACGTACACTTTTATGCCTCAGCTCCCTGAACAGCTCAGCTCTGCCATTAAGCCTGGCCCTGTGACTCTGGTCAATGGTATCCAGTGTCCCTTGAGAGAAAAAATTCTTCTTTGCCCTACGGTGAGTTCCAAGACATCCACCGGCACAATCTGTCGAAAGGCTAACACCAAAATCATCAGCTTTACTTTGCTTCCAACCACAGTTCAGCCCCTTCATCAAAATTAATTTGGTAAAAACAATCATCACAAAAGTTTGTCCCTCCATAAAAACTCATAATACCACACCAAAGTTTATTCATGCCACATTATTCTACCCAATTTCCATCCTCTTCAAAGCCCTCCATGCAGCAATCAAACGACTTTTTGATCTCAACCACCAAAGCTTTCCTTCTGAAGTGTTCATTATGCAGTGGACGTGGCTGTGCTAGCCTCTGCAGCAGATGTAAAACGTCTAATAGTCCCCTTTAAAAATCCCGAAGAGCAAAGTTTAATTGGACAGGTTAAAGCAAATTTCTCAATGGGGTGGTTCCATTTGACCATCAAGTCAAAGCTTGAAAAGCTCATTCTTAAGCTCCACCAGATCAGAAGAGCACCTCTGGCACCAAATTGAAGTGGCATGTAATTCTACACATTTATTTAGATTTTCGAGTCCAGATACCAAACTCATATTTTCAGATTTCACCCATCCTATGCAGAATGGAAACATGACCAAAGAATGAATAAAGATCGATCAGACTAATTAGCATAACAATGACATTATTTAGCAGTAATTGTAACTTAAATTACACTATTGACTACAAACATAAAAGTTGTCAGAAAAGCATGCTGACCACACATGTAACAAGAATCAAATACTTATGAATGAAAATAAATCATCCTAATGATCTTAATGTTCTTGTTAAAGTTAATTGCCAGTGGCCAAATGTGACCATTTCTGCTTTAATATAAATCGAGAACACAAATTTGAAATATACATGCATGAATATACTTGATACATGCACTCTCAATTTGTCAATCAAGAATTATTAAAATCTGACTAATTAGTAGAATGAGTAATTAGTGCTAATTACAGCTATAATTGACTAATGAGTACAAGCACAAACAAAAGTTGTCAGAAATTAAAGCTGACCATCTAGTACATGTAAAAAGAATCAGCTACTGTACTTAAAACGAAAAAATTTTTTTTTTCTAAAAACCATTGAAAATCAATAATCATGGTCTAATCTGAAGGGAAAAGATTTTTTGAAGTGTTTTGGTCAATCATAAAGTGCCGAAAAAGTCCCGAGTGTCGATTTTCGATTTACAACAGTGACGTCACAGCTTGAGCCCACCTTGATCCAAACAGCGGCATATTTGTTCAAAACTGTCGAATAAAACCAGGTCTAGCTCTCTTATACAAGCTTGGTGGATTTTTATTTTTGCTTTCAAACTTTATTGGTGGATTACTTGTTGATCTTTCTTCTGCATCACCATAAATTTAACAGCAGTTTGGATCCCATATTTCCAAAAGCTTTCTTCTCTGGCCATTTCATTGAGATTCGATGTAATTAATTTCCACAGATTTATGAAATTGATTTAACTCCAGAAACATGAAAAACGGTTAAGAAATTATATGTTTACAATTAACATCGGTAAATAATGGGACAGTTTATGCTAAATTGTGCAAATAACTGCACGCTTCATAAAAATAATGTTACAAGCAAGGTGACAACTTTAGGATTTACCTTGGTAAAGGGCAGGTTTTAATGCAGATGATTTTTGGAAAAAAAACACAGAAATGACATCAAAAATATTATACTGAAATTACACTGCACTGCTGATTAAACTGGACAACCTGGAGTTTAAACAAGCCATTTAAAAATAGTATTTTGCTGAAAATGAGTGTTGTCATATTTTTATTTTTCAAGCGAGGCATCTGTTGATGAAGTCACTATTGAAAAATGTTCCCTAAAAAATATGATCAGCTTTATAGATATTTCTTAAATGGCTATTCAACTCGTACCTGGACACTCAGCAAGTGTTGTCCACAGTATATCAAGATAGTTTTTGGTCGTGAGCAAGTGGCACGGATGTATGCAGTTTGCATCCTCTGTGTAAACATTGTCAGGAACTGCAAGGAAAAGGTTAAACTTCAACATCAAAAGCAACTCGAAAATGGAGGCTACACTCCCAGTATGAGGGTGTTAACAACATCAAGAGAAGAAAATCGATTAAAAAAATTGGAGCGAGGCCGGTCTTGCCCTAAGGACAAGACCAGGTTGCCGCCAGAGATAAACTCTGCAGGATCACAGTTTTCGTGTGAGCACGAAAAGCAAGTGCAGGGAGATTCTGGTTATTAATTTAAATTGCATGCCAATATATTAGCGTGCTTGTATGTCCCAAAATGTATTCTCAAGCAATAATTTATCACACTGGAGGTGCATTCATGACCCCAAACCGAGAATGAAATAGAAGTAAAATCACGTTTTTTAAATTTTCTTTGCAGGAGTAAGGCTCATGGAAGAGCAAAGTAGAACAGACAGTGGGTTAAAGATCGAGGGAATTAACGAACAGGAAAAACAGAGGGAGGAGGGGAGGAAACATAGAAACCAGCAAGTAACATGGTTGGTTAATGGGGGTAATAAAGATCATGCGTCAGAATTGGGGATCGCAAGAGTTGGCGGTGCACTGCTTGCTTGAAGTTGTGTAGGGAAGAGTGAGACAGAACAATCTCTGGCAGGTGGTTCCATAGATTGGCAAAGTGAGGAATAAAATATTGAGGTGTGTAGTCACCTGGATTTTGAAAGTTTCACCAGAAGGGTGATACTGGAAGAATGTGTGCATCTTGGAGTTACAGGGGAGGGTCAGAGGACAGAGAGCAGAAGTTGGAAATTATGTTGGAAAATACATGGTATAAAACAGACAACCAACCTGCCTGCAACAAAGATTTGATTCGGTCTCATCATGGGAGATACCAATAACTTTTAGAGCTTTAGATTCCAAAGAGTCCAGCAGAGACAGATGTCAAGCTGGGCACTAGCCAACATTGGAGAGCAGGACTCCATTGAGCAATGGACAAAGGCCTTGTCTGATATGTGAGTAGCTCAAATTTTCCAAGGAAGGACTTGGATCGATGGAGGATGCCAAGTCTGTGGCTGACTTTGAAGGCCAGCTTCACAATGTGGTTGCCCCAGAAAAGGCATGGCTTATGGTGAGGCCAAGAAGTTCAAGAGACTGAACCTATTCCAGTGGATAACCAGGGAAATAGATAGGATGGTTCGTTTTACAATAATTCTGGAGTGATGGGGTGAGACTGAGATTTTCCAGGATTGAAGGACATCTTCCATTTATCAGACCAGAGTCTAATACTTTCCAGATCAGGAGATAAAAGATATATATATATATATATTATAATACCAAGCTTGCACACTAAAAACTCGGCTCGCCGTCACACGATCCCTATGAAATTGCTGTGGCACTTAGCGGAGATGCCGACAATGTTTGGGAAGTCTTGGCGTTCCATAGTACCACTTTGCATTTTGCACAATGCGTATTTTTGTCATTCCCCATGTATGGTCTGTCGTCTGCTACCAGCTATGTTGTACTGCTATCCCGTGCATGTGCACGGGTATCGCTAGTATATATATATATATATTTGCAGGCCGGAGGTCCGGTGGTGAGAACGACCACTTGGTGGGGGAAGTAACGTCGACTCCCACCAGACTCCCGGAATTGTAGGCCGTCGCTCAAGGATAACTCCGTGAGGCGGCGGGTCGCTGAACCGACCGTGGCGCCAATACCTCCACCGTGTAGCGTAGGGTCATTTTGTCGAGAACCAATTTACCTAATTAACTACGCGGTGTCATCTACTGGAAACCATGCCCTCGGCACGTCTTGCTCGAACCGGGTCACTCTACCGACTGCGGTAAAGTTCCAACTACCGACTACAACTCGGTTCGGGTGCCGTCGAGCGGAACTGCCAAAGCCGTGCCGGCTCGGATGAGCAGATTAACAGGAACCAAAAACCCGGCTAAAATCAGATCCGAACCATGCTGGACCAATGGAGGAAAAGACGAAAATGAACTGGGAAGATTTCTACAGTAATTTATTTATAATAAACGAGGAAATGTATGTGGCACAGAAACAGGTTTATTGGGGTGTTATGCAGGGGAAAGAAAGAAGATGTAGTGCGACAATTTACAGCAACTTATAAAGCAGACACAGAGCAGACTTATCGCAGGATATACAGGCAAGATTTACAATGATCGAAAACACTTATACAGTTTCTACTTATTAGACTGGCGCCACACACTCAGACACACACTCGGACAAAATAAACCCAGTTGAAGGCAAAGGACTTTTGCAGCCAGGGAGGGAGGCGGGCTGAGGTCGCAGTTCTTTTGAGTACCTGAGTCTCGGGAAAGGAATGCTCCATGGTGCGGCACCTGCCAACAGCGTGCAGTCAGGTCCACAGCCACCCGTGTGGAGTTCGGGTCCGTGGAGGAGCTCGAGTGGGCCGGGACCAGTAGTCGGGCCATCGGGGCGAGACATGAGCGGAGCTAAGCAGCGGGAACTCCTTCGTTTTCCAACCAACTCCACGCCTCCAAGCACAGAAGCACGAACGGCCCCAAAGAACTGAATGAATGACCCCCAAAAGAACTGAACGAAGGACCTCCAAAGAACTGAACGAACGACCCAAAAGAACTGAATGAACGACCCCAAAAAGACTGAACGAACGACGCCCAAAGAACTGAACGAACGACCCCCAAAGAACTCAAGACTGAGGATGATGTCGTGGTTTATAGACCTCCCTCAGCGGGCGGGGCCTTGGTGAAGCTGACGTCACTGTCCACCTTGATTGGACGGGGCCTCCATGGGTCCGCACTTTCTGGGCGGGAATTCGGCCATACGGGAAGCCCGTCCACTCCACGCGTGTGGACTCGTCAAGAAGAGTTGGAGCGTTTGGAGAAGCCGAATAGGAACTGCGGACGTGAAGATTCTGTCTCTGGAAAATGAGCCTCCAGAGACAACAGGTGACCGTGGTACGTTGTTGCCAGCGAACCGAAGGCTGCAAGCGCTCGGGTACCGTGGATCGCAATGGAGGATGGGATATAAAGATTTATTACCCTAACTAAAAAAACATCGCAACGCATCCCTTCGATTTCCCACTACATACAAGGAGGGCTTCTGTCTACACATATACTTAATGGCATAACTGACTTGGGACACCTGTATGTTGTATGCGTACCGTTCCTAGAACCGTAAACAATATATATATTATATATATATATATATTATATATATATATATTATAATATATATATATATATATATATATATATATATATATATATATATATATATAGCTGCTGTCTGCCAAGCAGAGAGATGGGAGCACTGTACGACAGTGAGCTTGTCTAAGCTGAGAGCTTGGCAACCAAAGTAGTATGACAAACTGTGTCGAATGCCCAATATATGTCCAAGGAGATGGTCCTAACATCTTGTTTGAGATTGAGGGCCTCTATCCATGCTGAGAAAGGAGCAGAAGCCTGAACAAAGTTGGATGACCAGGATGGAATCCAAACTGATAGTCTGAGAGGTTGTTTGAAAACATGAAAGATCACATCAGAAGCAAATGATGGATTCCATGACTTTGCTTTGCAATTGTAAACAAGCTCACTGGTATATAACTTGTGTGGTCTTTTTTTGTTTTTTTTTACCCTTCTTGTGGGTGAGAGTGATGTTTGCTGACTTCCTTGCAAAGGGGAGGTGGCCAAAAAAAGACAGACTGACAGTGAGTTGGGAAGTGAGGGGGCAAGAACGGCAGAGCAGGATTTGAGAATATGTGCACTGATGCCATCGCTGAATCAGGGTCAAGGCTGTACATTATTTTCTCGACCTTCTTGGTGAGGACAAGTCCAGTAGACAGTGGGTACATGAGGGTAATATGGAGACAAATATAGGACGGGTTTTGATGCACACACAAATTTAGACATTCTGCCTCATCTCAGGCAGAGTCTGTGTCAGTTAAAAGCTATTTGTTGTTGTAAATTTAAATATCCGCAAATGCATATAAATGATTGATTAAAATTGATGGTTCCATGTTTTAAGTTTCAGTCGGCACACAACTGCTTGATTTAATGAGAGAACTTTGACTAGATGGCAGTATTGTACTGTAAACTGCCTGGTAAGATTAATGAAGATGCTGGAACGTTCTCAGACGAAACTTGCGACATAGACAAGAATTGCATTTGCTATAAGACACGGGATTATTCTGTGTTACTATATAAACCTGCGAGAGCGGAGTGATATGTGACGAGCTGTGAGTTTCCATCGTCCCCATGCTCGATTTAACTACGATGAGTGAACAAGTTGTTAATGTCCAAAGCGGTTGTTAACATGTGGAGCCGATCGTAATCAGGTTGATTAAAACTCATTCAGATTGTGGATCGGAAGATAATTCCTTTGAGTTCTTTAAATCAGCCTTGTGGACGGGCCATCGTATGAGAGGACACTGCGACGGGAATCGAAGAATTGACAGTCCCCAAGGACGAGGTGAACATGCGTGAGTTGTGCTGACATGACTGGGACACTGGGCGACAGAAACAACTACTCGCTGGAATTGGAGTTGAACATGGCATGTAACAATGAACTTCCTCATTTGACTTTGCATCTGTTTGTTTGAAATACAAGTTTCAAAAACGTTATGCTGTTGACGTGGTCATTGTAACGCCTCAGAAGTCACAGACACCAACTGACAAAGATCCTATTTGAGTGGTAGTTGACCTGTATGTTCGTCCGGACTCGTGAAGCTCAAAGCTTTGTTTGTGGTCATTGGAGGACGCGCTGGGTCCGGCACCACGAACAACGTACATACACCAAAGGGAAGGAAAACCCTGAAGATGGGCATGTCTCTCACCACCCTCAATAGTCTGCAGTACTGCCGTTTGAGGTGAGGGATGGGATGGAAGCAGAGCATACACTGGAGACAAACAGGACAAGGTGCTACCATGACTCCGAAGAAGGAGACTTTAATTTATAATGGGTTGGAGGACAAAAAGGCAATACAGTTAATGACAAAATAAGAACAAAGCTGATGGTAACTGCTTGAGCTAAAGGAAAAACACCACTGATGGGATGGAGGGAGAGCACACACCAGAGACAAACTTAACAAGGTGCCACCACGGCAAGCTAACCAGCATCATAACATTTTATAAGAACAAGGGCAACTGCAGCAACTACAGAGGCATCTCTTTTCTAAGTATCACAAGAAAGGCATTCACAAGAGTGATTTGGACATGCCTACAACAACTGGCAAGTTGTGTCTATCCAGAATCACAATGTGTGTTCAGACATGAGATTCTCAATGATATTCTCAATGCGTTAACTTCAAGAAAAGCACCAGGAACAGAATAGACCACTATTCATAGTCTTTGTGGATCTAACAAAAGTGTTTGATACAGTGAGCAGAGCAGGATTGTTCACAGTGCTGGAGAATATTGGATGCCCACAACATTAGTGAGCCTGTTGCAATCTGTCCATGATAAGATGAAAGCAACAGTCCAGTTTGACGGATTTACTTCTGGTGAATTCGAAATGAAGAGCAGGATTGAAACAAGGATGTGTGCTTGCCCTTACAGTCTTTCGCATCTTCTTCTCACAACTGAGTTGTGCATTTGAAGACAGGAAGATGGAGTGTACTTGCACATGAGATTAGGTGGAAGGCTTCACAACCTGTTATGACTCAAGGCAAAGACCAAAGTTAGATGTGTGCTCATCGAGGAGTTTTGATTTGCTGATGATGCTCTTGTGACCCAACAAAGAAATACTCCAATAATTTATGGATTGCCCTTCAAGAGCCTCCTGCCAGGCATTTGCTCTCACTATCAGTATTAAAAATACAGTGGTACTATGACAGGGACTACCCAACGGACCTTCAATCTTTCTGGATGGATGTCCTCTTAAGACAGTCAAGAAATTCACCTCCCAAGGATCCATAGTGACCAGCAATCTCTCGCTAAAAGAAGAGCTATGCATATGCATAGGAAAGGCTGTGAATACTTTCAGCAGATTGACCGGTAGAACTTGGAATAATCAAAACCTCACCACAAAGTCAAAAATGTTTGTTTACAAGGCCTGGACACTGAGCATCCTTCTGTATG
>CM068955.1:154946888-154959498 GCA_035128595.1 Eptatretus atami | reverse complement strand
TTCCAACAGTGCTGTATTGCGGTCCCCACATTTCAGTTGCAGGAGGTGTTTTGAATTATAATTCAGTAGGTATGTTTTGCCTTCAATGCACATATACCTGGGTTATTTTTGTTATTTATTTTGGGAGCGTTGGGCGCTCTCAGTGTCCAATACACCACCCAAATTAAAGGTATGGTCAGAGAACGTGTTGCATGCTTGGAAAAAACATCACCTGTATAGCGGGTCCTGCACTGCATAAAAAATAATGATCCAAACAAGACAATAGGCCTTCCCACCAGTCGGCGCTTGGAAGGTCGAGTTTGTGGGGGGGGGGGGGGGGGGGGGGGGGGGGGGGGGGGGGGGGGGGGGGGGGGGGGGGGGGGGGGAGGGGGAGGAATTAAGCAACACAAACGTTATATTTAAGATGTCAAAACCTCTTTTTTTCATATTAGTCTCCCTTCTCCTCCCCCCAAACTTTATGCAACCACTTTACAAGCCTCAATGCCCCTGATGCTGCCACCAAAAAAATACCAAGCCAATTTCTTTCTCCTGCTCTAAGTATGATAGAAGTACTGAGACATGTATAACACATGGGACAAGATTATTAGAAGTCATCTCGATACATTTACATGAATTAAAGGACATTTAGACAATGGCCAAATAAATACAATACTGTGATGTAAGCCTCATTCCTTGCAGCATCACAACCAAGATGCTACTTATATGAAGTATGCCAAGCAGAACACCTCTACCATGTATTTATATACGAGCAAATCCACCCTTTGATTCACTGATGGGATGGTCCAAGAGTGGGGAGGGGAGAGAAAAGAGTGAGAGAGACAGAGACAGAGACAGACGTGTGGTGGGAGGTGTGGGAGCGAGGAGTGGTGTGTGATGCTTCAGTCACATTTGGCTCGGCGGCCGTAGCATCTAAAAATCTACGGACACTAGCAAATTTTGGGCGGGCCGCAGTATTTCACGGTCACACAATGTAGCAGTCACATATTTTTTATTTTTCGGTTTCCCAACCTTGACGAACCAGTACCTGCAGAGCGAGCAGCCGCATGGCTGAGGAAGTCGCCATTGTAAGGCTTCTTTCTTTCTTCTTTTTCTTCTTTCTTCTTCTCCTATTCTTCTTCGCCTCCTCTTCTTCTATCTTCTCTTCTTCCTCCTACTTCTCTTCTTCTTCCATTTCTTCACGCGGCGGCCTGATTCAGCATTATTTGTAAAACAAGTAATCTATAATCATGTACATTTTTCTCCTCATTGATAATTAATTAGTTCGGCGAAATGCGACCGGAAACGATAAAATGTTATCGGACAAAAAATTAACGGACATTATGGGACAAAAAAATTGAGTTACGGAAGTTAACTGCGTCCGATAACGATAAATGGAAGTTAACTTCCGATAATAGTCCGTAAAAAAGTAAACTTCGATAATTATCTGTTATCGATTATCGCTTTTGTGCCCAACACTGGTGCAAACACTATACTCCGATCTCTAGCGGTAGCGCACGGTGGACCACGGTGACGCACGCGTGGACGCACGATGTGGACGCAGACTGCCACGGAAGCCGTACGCTAGGACGCACGGTGACGCAGACTGCAACGGAGGCCGTACGTAGGACGCACGGCGGGCGTAGGGGAACCGTGCGTCGACCCTGCGTTGCCCGCAGGTACACAGACCGCAAGGCCACCGTACGTTGAACACAGGGACGCCTTAGGACTACACCTACGGCGACCGTGGCAAATAGTGCGCGTCGTAATTTTTGGGGGTTGGCAAATTCATTTTTCATTGATAAGACCTACGGCAGCCACACGAATAACGCAAGCCCACCGTACGCCCTATGTACGGTCGACGTGGAACACATATACGTCATGTTACGGCTTGTCGAATTGCTACGGCAACCGAGAAATGAAAAAAGTTATACTCCGCGCTTATAATTCCACGGAGACCCTACGACCTGAAAAAATATCCTACGGCGTAGGGCCACCCTGAGGCACGCTCAGAAACTCTGCGGCCGCGCCACGTTTCTGTCAATTTGGGGGGGGGTACGGCCGTCATATCCTAGCCGTAGAGCAAATGTGACTCATGCTTAAGGCGTCCTACGTACGGCCTCCGTGGCGTCTGCATCCACGTGCGTCCACCACACCATGCGCTACCGCTAGAGATCGGAGTATAGGTGTTTGCCTATGCTCCCAACTGGTATATTCAGTTTATATTATAGTTATAGTAATTCAGTTATTATACTGGTATATTCCGAACTGTTTATATTTTATTTCAGTAAAAAAGAAACTGGTATATATACCACTCGTTACGTCCGTCTGTCGCACATTCGACTTAGGGCCCCTGCGTCCCCCTGCGGTCCCCTGCGGTCGCCGTTGCGTCTGCTTGAAATTATATGGCCGCCGCAGGGACGCCTTAAGGTCACCATGCGACATCAATCAAAGACCGTACGGCACCCTCACGTTTTCGCGTCTCCACAAATTTCCAAATACGCCGTGCGGCTCCCCAAAAATAAAAACATATGTGACTGCTACATTGTGTGACCGTGGAAATACTGCGGCGCCCCTATAATTGCTAGTGTCCGTAGATTTTGTAGACCCTACGGCCGCCGTGCCAAATGTGACTTAGGCCTAAAGCATGAGTCACATTGCTCTACGGCTAGATACGGCGTCGTACCCCCCCTTGAATTGACAGAACGTGCGGCAGCCTTAGAGTTTCTGAGGTGGCCTCAGGTGCCTTACGCCGTATGATATCTTTTACAGGCCGTAGGGGTCTCCGTGGAATTAAAGCGGGATATAACTTTTTTCATTTCTCGTTGGCGTAGCAATTCGACGAAACCGTAGCCATGACGTAGATGTGTTCCACGTCGACCGTACATAGGGCGTACGGTGGGCTTGCGTTATTCGTGCGTTTCCATAGGCTCTTATCATGAAAAATGAATTTTGCCAACCCCAAAAAATACGGCGGCCGCACTATTTCCACGTTCGCCTTAGGTCCCCTGCGGTCGCCTTGCGGGCCCTTGAGGCTTACCTTGCGTCTGCCTGAAAATTCTATGGCCGCGCAGGGACGCCCTAAGGTCACCGTGCGACATCAAATCAAAAGACCGTACGGCACCCGCCACATTTTCGTCTCCACAATTTCTAATATACCCCGTGCGGCTACCCAAAATAAAACATATGTGACTGCTACATTGTGTGACCGTGGAAATACTGCGGCCGCCCTATAATTGCTAGTGGCCGTTAGATTCTTAGACCCTACGGCCGCCGTGCCGTAGGGTCTAAGATAAATAAGGTCTAAGATAATATATAATAAGTAAGGTCTAAGATAATAAAAATAACATTATACTCAACATTATACCTCAACATTACCGTCACAAACAAACAACTACACCGCCTAGAACAGGATCTCGTCTAAGAAAATAATAATACTCAACATGATACCTCAACATTACTCTCACAACAACAACTACACGCCTAGAACAGCGATCTCATCTGAAAAAAAAAACAATTCCCAACATTACCTGCACAACAACTCCCCGCCTAAACAGGATCTCATCTAAAAAAATTAATATTACCTCAAGACATTATACTCAACATTACCTCACAACAAACAACTACAACGCCTAGAACAGGAATCTCATCTGAAAAAATAAAATTACCTCAATTACCTTCCACAACAACAACTACACCGCCTAGAAACAGATCCAATCTAAAAAATTAATATTACCTCACATTACCTCACAACAACAACTACACCACCTAGAACAGAATCTCATCTAAAAAAATTAATAATATACCTCAACATACCTTCACACAACAAACTACACCGCCTAGAACAGGATCTCACTGAAAAAAAAAAAATTCCCAACATTACCTTCACAACAACTACACCGCTAGAACAGGATTCACTAAAAATTAATATACTCAACATTCATACTCAACATTACCTTCACAAACATACAACTACCACTACCTAGAACAGGATCTCATCTAAAAAAATAAAATATTACCTCAACATGATACTCAACATTACCATCACAACACAACTACACACGCCTAGAACGGATCTCATCTGAAAAAAAAAAATCCCAACATTACTTCACAACAACTACACCGCCTAGAACAGGATCTCATCTAAAAAATAAATCATTACCTCACATTATACTCACATTACCTCACAACAACAACTACACCGCCAGAACAGGACTCTCCTAAAAAAAAATAATAATACCTCAACATTATACCTCACACATTACCGTTCACAACAACCAACATACTGGCCTTAGACAGGATCTTCATCTAAAATAATATATACTTACCTCAACATTATACTCACATTACCTCACAACAACAACTACCACCGCTAGAACAGATCTCATCTAAAAAAAAAAAATCCTCAACATTACTTCACAAACGACAAACTACACCGCTAGAACAGGATCTCATCAAAAATTAATATTACCTTAACATTATACCTCAACATACCCCTCCACACAACAACTCACGCCCTAGAAAGATCTCATCTAAAAAAGAAATACTAGAAGCGACGTAGAATTCTTCTTACATTCGCTTTCTGACTTACCTATAACTTGTTCACAACTGTATACGCAATTCCGGTTACTACTTTCGTCCTGGATTCGGAATCAACGATCAAATAATGTAAATCACATAATATAAAATATTTTTTGATGAGCAGGAGATATTTTATTAAAATCAGTGAGAAATAACCCATGTCTGATCTGTGGGTCTTTCATTCTCCGACGATGCCTTAATCTCCCGCAGATGCCCTCATTCCCATGCAAAAAAAAAAAAACCGGAAGCAAAAAAAAAACCGGATGAGTGAAAAAAAAAAGGGCATAGCCAACGACACGATTCAAATTTGCCAGGTAATGTGTTGTTGTTGTTGTTTCCTATCTCTCATGTGCACGCGTTTAAGTAAATGAAGCTCACTACGTTCGCTATAATCTCAAACAGAGAAAAGCGAATTAAATGCTTTGGAAATTTCAACATTTGTGTTGTGATATGTATGGAGGAGCGGAGCCACAGCCTTGCTTGCTTAAAAGTAAATAGTATAATCGGTTTGGTATAGAACTCCGTTATTCCTAAAAGATTCGACAATTATGTAGTCCGCACAATATCCGATCCTCAAAGCGAATAATATTCATATATACGTTAATTAGTCCGTGGAGAGTAGATATGAAAATCGTATCATATGATGCATGAAAATCACTCCACGCTCCAAATGTGGAAAACTAAAGTATTGACAAAGCGATGTATACAACTGATTCATTAGCTATAATGAACAGGAATTCAAATATGAGTGAGGAAAGTGAAAAAAACAACTATCGTTAGAAATTGTTGTGCCTGTCCAATCAAGGCATGGTTTGAGCAGCCAAAAACAGGCGGCTTCAGACCCCCAGCGTACCCAGAGATGCCTGAAGACCTAAAGCTGGTCCTGAAATCCATTTTGCCACCATTCATACTATAATCTGACGTCTGGAGACAACACTGCCTTGAGGTATACGGAACAAAGTCGGTCCGAAGGAAACACAATCAACAACATCTGGGACTAAACCCGGCTGGACATGTCTCGGCGCGAACTCCCGGCTGGACACGTCGGCCAAACTCCCATCCCAGACATAAATACTGTCCGGAAATGTTCAGGACAAGCGCCGTCCAAACACATTTGAAGCAAGCTGTCCAGACACAAAACTCACGACATGTCGTGAGATCATTTCCCTTTGGACATACAACACTGCTGAACATGTGCAGACACAAACGCATCAAACACGCCAGAGACAACCCCATCTGGACATAGATACCACCATGACACATCCGGAAGCCAAGCTGTCCAGAGACACACTTCCCTTCCAGGACATAAACAGTGTCTCAACGTGTCGAGATGAGCAATGCCCCGACACGTCCGGAGACGAGCAACGCCCGATTTTTGAGACGAGCAGCTCACTGAATGTCCGGAGACAAGCACGCCTCCGATCGGTCCTGAGACGAGCAATCTCCGATGCGTTTTGAAACGAGCAACGCCCTGACTGTCCGGAGACCGAGCAACGCCCTGACATGTCCAGAGACGCGCAATGCCCAATTGTTCCTAGAACGAGCAACGCTCCGAGCACTGAAGAGCAATGCCCGGATTTGGAGGACGAGCAACGCCCTGACATGTCCGGAGTCGAGAAACAGCTCCAAATGCATCTGGAGATGAGCAACGCACCCGGTTTGGAGACGAGCAAACGCCTGAGTCTGGAGACGAAGCAACCCCCAATGTGTCCTAGACGAGCAATGCTCCGATGCGCTCTGGAGACAAGCAATGCCTGACATGTCTGGAGATACGACAACGCCCCAGTGTCGTCCTGAGACGGCAAGGCTCCGATGCGTCTGCGAGACGAGCAACGCTCTGATGTGTCCATAGATGAGCAAATGCCTTGACATGTTCGGCAGGAAACACGCAACCCACCAATGTGTCCTGAGACGAGCAACGCTCGATGTAATCTGGCGTGAGCAACGCCCCAATGTTTGGAAGAGGAGCAAACGCCTGGACATGTCCGGCGAGACGAGCAACGCCCTGAGTGTCCTGAGACGAGCAATGCTCCGATAGCATCGGAGATGAGCAACGCCCGATTTGGAGAGGAAGCTATGCCCCGGCCAACGTCCGGAGATGAGCACGCCCCGAAGTTTGGAGTAACGAAGCAAACGCCCACATGTCCGGAGACGAGCAACGCCCCAATGTGTCTGAGACGGAGCAACGCTCCATCGTCTGGAGACAAGCAACGCCCTGACATGTCTGGAGACGACCAACGCCCCCATTGTGTCCTGAGACGAGCAACGC
Organism: Eptatretus atami; assembly: GCA_035128595.1. Lineage (NCBI taxonomy): Eukaryota > Metazoa > Chordata > Myxini > Myxiniformes > Myxinidae > Eptatretus > Eptatretus atami. The sequence goes on along the minus strand of CM068955.1, from coordinate 154,952,672 downwards.
TCCGATGCGTCTGGGATACGAGCAACGCTTGAGTGTCGGAATGAGCAATTGCTTGACATGTCTGAGACAACAACGGCCCTCATTGTTGTCCTGAGACGAGCAACGCTCCGATTGCATTCTTGGAGATGACAACGCTCTATGCGTCTGAGGACAAGCAACGCCTGACATGTCGGAGACGAACAACGCCCCAATGTGTGAGACGAGCATGCTCCGAATCATCTGAGAAATGAGCAACGCCCCCGAGTTTGGAGAGAGACAACGCCCTGACATGTCCGGAACGGAGCAAACGCCCCGATTGTCCTGAGACGAGCAATGTCCGATGCATTGGAGATAGCAACGCCCCTGACAGTCGGAACGAACAACGCCCCAGTGTGTCCTTGAGACGAGGCACGCTCTGATGCTCTGAGTATGAGCAACGCAGCCTGACATGTCCGGAACGAGTAACGCCCCGATGTTGTTCCTGAGACGAGCCAATCTCCAATCTGCTGAGATGAGCAACGCCCCGATGTTGAGACGAGCAATCGCCTCTGCTGTGTCCCCAGACGAGCAACGCTACATGTGTCTGGAGAACGAGCAACACCCTGACATGTCCGTAGACGAGTAACGCCCCGATTGTCCTGACACAGAGCCAATGCTGCGATTGCATTGGAGACGAGCAACGCCCGATGTGACCAGAGATGAGCAACGCCCCGATGTTTTGGAGACGAGCAACGCCCTGTACGACATGTCCGAGAGAAGCAACACCCCCAACATGCCAGAGGACACGCCCTCCCCAAACGGCCAGGAGACATGCTGTTTAATGATTAGAGACACCACTGGAGACATCCGCCATGTTTACTAATCGCCTCGCTGAAATAATCATTGAGACAATCCGCCATGATTGCCTGCTCGTCTGTGCACGCACACCTGCGTATATGGTTTCGCAGCCTCCGCGCAATACATTAATAACTTTCTCTTTCTAAAATGTCCGTTTTGCATAAGATTTGCTTTGATTCCCCGTGGAGCACCTCACGAACCTCAGAAAATATAGAGTACAGATCTGCAGATGCTATGGATAGCAGCCCTCTGGGGGACAGGGCTGAGCGTCTTGAATCATGTGAATGCATTACGTATAGACGGTCATTGCAAGCTGTTCAATTTTGGCATATTCTGAAACTTTGTTCACTCAATATAATTCTCCAAAACAGTAAAAAAAGATGTTTCATGCTTTGAAGTTTCCACATTTCTTGTGCATACATGGAAGAAGTAGGGATACATACCTTGCTTACTAATTAAAATAGGTAAATCAGCTTAGTTATAAGACCAATATTCTGTATATCATTCAAAAGATTTCACTCCGATTTCGACACTTGTTTAGACCGAATTTATCCGATCCTCAAATCCGAAAAACATTTCGATGATGTCTTATTTGTCCGTGAGGTAGGATCGTGTTAAATATCATACATAATGCATGAAATTGCTCCAAGTTCCAAATTATAAACTTTAGCACTTACATAAAGCGATGTATACAGCGATTCGGATTCTGATGACAGCATTCGATGATATGAGTGAGGAAAGTGAAAAAAAGAAGCTTCATCATTAAAAACCGTTGGGCCGTTCAAGTCAAGCGTTGTTGAGCAGCGCCAAATAAACATCACTTTTCAGACTCCAGGGAGGTTATACGTGGATACGCCCTTAAGATCCATAGAGGCGGTGATGAGGTTGCGCCTATAAAGTGATAATTACATAACGCCAATTATTCATCCTCAAAAAGGGTGTTTTATACGAACCCAAACAACCAATTTTCCAGTCATGCATTCCGTTTTCTCAGTGTGATGCAGAGTTTCAGTTGCTAGGTTTACATGTTGGAGTTATGGAGGAGATATACTGACACACACAGACACACACACACACACACCACACAACACACACACACACACGTACATTCTTATCAACCCATTCTAATTGTGAGTTGCTTGCAATGAGTCCTTGGTAAGCTACTGCCGAGTGCCCATTGGTCAATAGCGTACCCGACATGTCATTCTGGAATGAACCGTTCACTCTCCGCACACACTTTAGCCGTGTCACGTCATTCAGAGCGAGTGGTTTCGTGCTCCATCACCCTGAGCGGTAGTTTGTGCTCCGTCACCCTGAGCGAGTGGTTCGTGCTCCATCACCTGAGGAGTGGTTCATGCTCCGTCACCCTGAGGCAAGTGTTCATTTGCTCCATCACCCTGATGGACTGGTTCATGCTCCATCACCCTGAGCGAGTGGTTCGTGCTCCGTTACCTGAGCGAGGTGGTTCAGTGCTCTATGCTTCTCACCCTGTCCGAGTGGTTCCTGCTCCAAGCACCCGTGATGTGGTGGTTCGTGCTCATCACTTTGAGCGACGTGGTTCGTGCTTCATGCAACCCTGAGCGAGTGGTTCGGCTCCATCCACCTGATGTGAGTGGTTTATGCTCCGTTCACCCTGAGCAAGTGTTTCATGCCTATCCCTGTGCGAGTGGTTTGTTGCTCCATCACCCTTTGCAGTGGTCATTGCTCATCAACCTGAGCGGACTGGTTTTGTGCTCCATCACCCTTGAGCTAGTGGTTCATGCGTCCATCCACCTGGTGAGTGGTTCATGCTCCGTCACCCTGAGCAAAGTGTTTCGGCTCTATCACCGCGAGCGTGGTTCGTGCTCCATCACCTAGTGAGTGTTCGTTCTCCATCACCTGAGTGAGTGGTTCATGCCTCCGTCACCTGAGCAAGTGTTTCATGCCCTCCATCACCCTGAGTGACTGGTTCATTGCTCCATCACCCTGAGCGAGTGGTTCGTGCTCCGTTACCCTGAGCGAGTGGTTCGTGCCTCATGCTTCGTCACCTGTCCGAGTGGTCCTCGCTCCATCACCTGATGACTGGCTTCGCTGCTCGTTATATCACCTTTGAGCGAGTGGTTCGTGCTTCATCACCTCTGAGCGAGTGGTTTCGTGCTCCATCACCTGAGTGAGAGTGGGTTTTATGCTCATCACCCTGGCAAGTGTTCATGCTCTATCACCTGTGCGAGTGGTTGTGCTCCATTCACCTTTGCGAGGGTTCAATGCTCATTCAACTGACGACCTGGTTTGGTGATTCCATCACCCTGCAGCGAGTGGTTCATTGCTCCATCACCGGGTAGGGTGGTTCACTCTGCCGTCACCCCTGAGCAAGTGTTCGGGCATCTACCCTCAACCCCCTAGCGAGATGAGTTACGTACATACTCCATCAACCCTGAGTGAGTGGTTCGTTCTCCAATAACTAGACTCGGAGGTGAGTGGTTCAGTGGCTCCGTCACCCTGAGCGAAGTGTTTCATGCTTCACATCCAACCACTGTTAGACGCTAGTTCGTTCTCCGTCACACTCTGAGCGCGTGTTCCGAAAGCATCCAATACAGCCCTGAGCAGTGTATCATGCGATCCATCACCCTGAGGGAACGGGGATCATGCGTCCATCACCCTGAGTGAGTGCGTTCGTGACCCCAACATCCAACCATGAGTGAGGTCCCCAAGTGCTCGTAAGCATCACCCTGAGACAGAGTTTTCATCTCCAGTCACCCCTGAGCAAGTTGTTTCGTGCTTCATCACCCTGTGCGAGTGGTTGGGATGTTCGTCACCGAGTGGGTTGTTGAGAAAATAGCACGGGGACCATTTCCAACTGTTTTGCGAAAGCCCTACTGTGTTATCTTAAAAATTACCAAGGCCAAATATTTTTTCCACCTGCCACACACAAGCTGTCTCCCGCTAAAAGATTAGAAAAACAGTTGAACAACTAGGTCCCTGAAACTGTCTTATAAGAATGCAATGTTGTTTTTTCGGTGAATAGTCAGGTTCCTGTTGTATTTCGTTCAATATTCGTGGAGATTTGCAACAACACTGCATTTTTTGGAGGATTTGACCTTTATGAACACTGAAAGACCAGTGTCTAACAATAATTGAAAATAGATCATATGTTAGAGGACGAGACCATCTCTGGATTTCACTAAAAGTTGACGGACCCCACACAAGTGATATGGCATACACTTATTTATGGTTAGGTATCTTGGGAGTAACGATAACGCAGCATATTGTGTGGTGATGTTCACCCTGGAATAGACCCCACAATTTATGGAGATACATGAGGAACAGTTGTTGGTGTCACAAAGCAAAAACTAGAGACTGTGCATGGACAGCGCATCTGTTGACCTCGGCGTGCCATATTGGAAATATCCAACATGGCCAGTCAATGAAAAACACAATTCATTGGTGGACTATAATTTTCATCGCCGAAAGAGCCTACAGCAGAATACCTGTGACCAATAAGGTAATTATTTCAACCAAGGGTATCAGCGGTAGGCTTACAGTTAGAAAATGATTAGCAACCCGATAGTGCGCGGAAGAACAAATTTTTCAATACGATCAAAAGTAAATGTGAAATCATTACATATATACATCTCAATTCAGAAAGTTTGTTTTACGTATTTTTCATGGTTGCAAGCCCCATTCAATGAAACCGCCGAACCGAAATGGACCAATTCTTAGTTAAGGGGACTCCACACCAGAGCAATGCGGGACATAAGCACTTTGAATGCCACAAACAATTAATGAGAGTACAATGTCCAGGGCATAGGTGTCGGGGGCGGCAGCTTAGATTGCGCACGTATAAGACTTCGTAGAATCTAAACTCTGAGACAATAGGATTGCCTCTCCAAATACGCTAATGAATTAATGCTTAGGCCCGCGATACTCAGCTGATCTTCCTCACCCAAATGCCAATCGAGTGGAAAGCACTTGACCTTGTCACTGCAAGGCATAGCAATTGGACTCAACTACACAGGGTTGTCGGGGTTGCAAGGTCGCACAATCTTGCCTGCACAGACCTGATGTCATGCAACCACTGAATTGCCAAAATGATTGACAACTCCCTCAGTATTCCTGTGTTTTTGCATACAGTTCAGAAGATGACAATTCAACTAAAACTTGTTGGCGTCCAGTGAATAATATTCTATGGATTGTTCCAGTGTCACAGTTTGTATTTGATCTTGGTACATTTTGACAGTAACAATTTTTTTTCTATTTTACCGAATTTGGAATTTTTGGCAAAAAAGAACTTCACTTGTGTGTATCGTTTCAAGTTTAAAACAGATCGGGGAAACTAAAACAGGGCATTGTGTCCCTAACCTTACTACCATTACTTGAGAAGAGGAGATAAGACAGGGGTTTATACTTTTGCACGTGTTGGCCACCCAACGTCCTGCATACATTATAACAATAACAAGAACAAGACAAAACTCACCCGGATCCTGTAAAGAACCATCCATTCGGCCTGCCCGCCAAGCCCCGAACCCAGACACCAAGCCAGAACAAAGGACAGGTAGTTGTTGGACAGAACTCAGAATTTCTTTTGCCTTCCAGTCTGGAGACTATAGACTCGTTGTGCCCTGCTGGAGCATGCTCGTTACGAGGCTTGGGTCAAGACCTGGATAGAGGAATGATGAAATTATGCTTCACCCGACAGCCGTAGGTGGAATAATGGTTAGAGCATCTGCTTTGAGTCTGAGGGGCTCGCGTTGAACCCGACCCACGCCAAGTCAGAACCAAACACGAAAATGATTCCCAGGAACAGTGTTGCTCCTTTCTTGCGGATGCTCGGCCCACGCGAGCCAGTTTTATTAAGAACCATAGGGCCAAGGCAAAAATCCCCCCAAACTTTATGCAACCACTTTACAAGCCTCAATGCCCCTGATGCTGCCACCAAAAAATACCAAGCCAATTCTTTCTCCCTGCTCTAAGTATGATAGAAGTACTGAG
>CM068955.1:154934776-154946506 GCA_035128595.1 Eptatretus atami | reverse complement strand
TTAGCATCTAAAAATCTACGGACACTGCAATTTTGGGCGGGCCGCAGTATTCCACGGTCACACAATGTAGCAGTCACATATTTTTATTTTTCGGTTTCCCAACCTTGACGAACCAGTACCTGCAGAGCGAGCAGCCGCATGGCTGAGGAAGTCGCCATTGTAAGGCTTCTTTCTTCTTCTTTTCTTCTTTCTTCTTCTCCTATTCTTCTTCCGCTCCTCTTCTTCTATCTTCTCTTCTTCCTCCTACTTCTCTTCTTCTTCATTTCTTCACGCGGCGGCCTATTCAGCATTATCTTGTAAAACAAGTAATCTATAATCATGTACATTTTTCTCCTCATTGATAATTAATTAGTTCGGCGAAATCACCGGAAACGATAAAATGTTATCGGACAAAAATTAACGGACATTATGGGACAAAAAAATGAGTTACAGGAAGTTAAACTGGTCCGATAACGATAAATGGAAGTTAACTTCCGATAATAGTCCGTAAAAAGTAAACTCGATATTATCTGTTATCGATTATCGCTTTTGTGCCCAACACTGTGCAAACACTATAACTCCGATCTCTAGCGTAGCGCACGGTGGACGCACGGTGGACGCACGCGTGGACGCACGATGTGGACGCAGACTGCCACGGAAGCCGTACGCTAGGACGCACGGTGACGCAGACTGCACGGAGGCCGTACGTAGGACGCACGGCGGGCGTAGGAGGAACCGGCGTCGACCCTGCGTTGCCCGCAGGTACACAGACCGCAAGGCCACCGTACGTTGAACACAGGACGCCTTAGACACCCTACGGCGACCGTGGCAAATAGTGCGCCGTCGTAATTTTTGGGGGTTGCAAAATTCATTTTTCATGATAAGACCTACGGCAGCCACACGAATAACGCAAGCCCACCGTACGCCCTATGTACGGTCGACGTGGAACACATATACGTCATGTTACGGCTTGTCGAATGCTACGGCCAACCGAGAAATGAAAAAAGTTATACTCCGCGCTTATAATTCCACGGAGACCCTACGACCTGAAAAATATCCTACGGCGTAGGGCCACCCTGAGGCACGCTCAGAAACTCTGCGGCCGCGCCACGTTTCTGTCAATTTGGGGGGGGGTACGGCCGTCATATCCTAGCCGTAGAGCAAATGTGACTCATGCTTAAGGCGTCCTACGTACGGCCTCCGTGGCGTCTGCATCCACGTGCGTCCACCACACCATGCGCTACCGCTAGAGATCGGAGTATAGGTGTTTGCCTATGCTCCCAACTGGTATATTCAGTTTATATTATAGTTATAGTAATTCAGTTATTATACTGGTATATTCCGAACTGTTTATATTTTATTTCAGTAAAAAAGAAACTGGTATATATACCACTCGTTACGTCCGTCTGTCGCACATTCGACTTAGGGCCCCTGCGTCCCCCTGCGGTCCCCTGCGGTCGCCTTGCGTCTGCTTGAAATTATATGGCCGCCGCAGGGACGCCTTAAGGTCACCATGCGACATCAATCAAAGACCGTACGGCACCCTCACGTTTTCGCGTCTCCACAAATTTCCAAATACGCCGTGCGGCTCCCCAAAAATAAAAACATATGTGACTGCTACATTGTGTGACCGTGGAAATACGTGCGGCGCCCCTATAATTGCTAGTGTCCGTAGATTTTGTAGACCCTACGGCCGCCGTGCCAAATGTGACTTAGGCCTAAAGCATGAGTCACATTGCTCTACGGCTAGATACGGCGTCGTACCCCCCCTTGAATTGACAGAACGTGCGGCAGCCTTAGAGTTTCTGAGGTGGCCTCAGGTGCCTTACGCCGTATGATATCTTTTACAGGCCGTAGGGGTCTCCGTGGAATTAAAGCGGGATATAACTTTTTTCATTTCTCGTTGGCGTAGCAATTCGACGAAACCGTAGCCATGACGTAGATGTGTTCCACGTCGACCGTACATAGGGCGTACGGTGGGCTTGCGTTATTCGTGCGGTTTCCATAGGCTCTTATCATGAAAAATGAATTTTGCCAACCCCAAAAAAGTACGGCGGCCGCACTATTTCCACGTTCGCCTTAGGTCCCCTGCGGTCGCCTTGCGGGCCCTTGAGGCTTACCTTGCGTCTGCCTGAAAATTCTATGGCCGCGCAGGGACGCCCTAAGGTCACCGTGCGACATCAAATCAAAAGACCGTACGGCACCCCCACATTTTCGTCTCCACAATTTCTAATATACCCCGTGCGGCTACCCAAAATAAAACATATGTGACTGCTACATTGTGTGACCGTGGAAATACTGCGGCCGCCCTATAATTGCTAGTGGCCGTTAGATTCTTAACCCTACGGCCGCCGGCCGTAGGGTCTAAGATAAATAAGGTCTAAAGATAATATATAATAAGGTAAGGTCTAAGATAATAAAAATAAATATTACTCACATTATACCTCAACATTACCTTCACACAAACAACTACACCGCCTAGAAACAGGATCTCGTCTAACAGAAAATAATAATACTCAACATGTATACCTCAACATACTTCACAACAACAACTACACACGCCTAAAACAGGATCTCATCTGAAAAAAAAAAAATCCCAACATTCCTGCACAACAACTACCCCGCCTAAACAGGATCTCATCTAAAAAAATTAATATTACCTCAAGACATTATACCTCAAACATTACCCTTCACAACAACAACTACACCGCCTAGAACAGGAATCCATCTGAAAAAATAAAATAATACCTCAAATTACCTTCCACAACAACAACTACACCGCCTAGAACCAGGAATCTCATCTAAAAAAATTAATATTACCTCACATTACCCTCACAACAACAAACTACACCACCTAGAACAGATCTCATCTAAAAAAATAATATATACCTCACATACCTTCACAACAACAAACTCACCTGCCTAGAACAGGATCTCATCTGAAAAAAAAAAAATTCCCAACATTACCTTCACAACAACTACACCGCCTAGAACAGGATTCTCCACTTAAAAAATTAATATACTCAACATTATACTCAACATTACCTTCCACAACAACCAACTACCACTACCTAAGAACAGATCTCATCTAAAAAAATGAATATTACCTCAACATGTATACCTCAACATTACCATCACAACAACAACTACAACGCCAGAACAGGATCTCATCTGAAAAAAAAAAATTCCCAACATACTCACAACAACTACACCGCTAGAACAGGATCTCATCTAAAAAAATAAATCATTACCTCACATTATCACTCACATTACCTCATCAACAACACTACAGCCGCCAGAACAGGACTCGTCCTAAAAAAAAATAATAATACCTCAACATTATACTCACACATTACCTTCACAACACAACATACTGCCTAGAACAGGATCTCATCTAAAAAAATATATTACCTCAACATTATACCTCAACATTACCTCACAACAATCAACTACAACCCGCTAGGAACAGGATCTCATCTAAAAAAAAAAAAATCCTCACATTACCTTCACAACGACGAACTACACCGCTAGAACAGGATCTCATCTAAAAATTAATAATTACCTTAACATATACCTCAACATACCCTCACACAACAACTCACGCCCTAGAACAGGATCTCATCTAAAAAAGAAATACTAGAAGGACGTAGAATTCTTCTTACATTCGCTTTCTGACTTTACCTATAATTTTCACAACTGTATACGCAATTCCGGTTATCACTTTCGCCTGGATTCGAATCAACGATCAAATAATGTAAATCACATAATATAAAATATTTTTGATGATGGCGGAGATATTTTATTAAAATCAGTGGGAAATATACACCATGTCTGAATTGTGGGTCTTTCAATGTCTCCGACGATTGCCTTAAACTCCCGCAGATGCCTCATTCCCCATGCAAAAAAAAAAACCGGAAGCAAAAAAAAAACCGGAAGTGAAAAAAAAAATGGGCATAGCCACGACACGGATTCCAAAATTTGCCAGGTAATGGTTGTTGTTGTTGTTTCCTATTCTCTCATGTGCACGCGTTTAAGTAATGAAGCTCACTACGTTCGCCATAATTCTCAAACAGAGAAAAGCGAAGTTAATGCTTTGGAAATTCACATTTGTTGTGTATATGTATGGAGGAGGAGCCACAGCCTTGCTTGCTTAAAAGTAAATACGGTATATCGGTTTGGTTATAGAACTCCGTTATTTCCTAAAAGATTTCGACAATTATGTAGTCCGACAATAATCCGATCCTCAAGCGAAATAATATTCAATACTATACTTAATAGTCGTGAGAGTAATCATGAAAATCGTATCATATGATGCATGAAAATCACTCCAAGCTCCAATGTGAAACTAAAGTACTGAACAAAAGCGATGTATACAACTGATTCATTAGCTATAATGAACAGGAATTCAAATATGAGTGAGGAAAGTTAAAAAACAACTATCGTTAGAAATTGTTTGTGCCTGTCCAATCAAGGCATGGTTGAGCAGGCCAAAACAACAGGCGGCTTCAGACCCCAGCGTACCCAGATGCCTAAGACCTAAAAGCTGGTCCTGAAATCCATTTGCCACCATTCATACTATAATCACGGTTGGAGACAACCCTGCCTTTGAGGTATACGGAACAAAGTCGGTCCGAAGGAAACACAACAAAACATCTGGAGACTACAACCCGGCTGCGACATGTCTCGGCGCGAACTCCCGGCTGGACACGTCCGGACCAAACTCCCATCCCAGACAATAAAATACTGTCCGGAAATGTTCAGAGAACAAGCGCCGTCCAGAACACATTGAAGCAAGCCTGTCCAGACACAAACTCACGACATGTCTTGAGATCAATTTCCCTTTGGACATAAACACTGCCTGAACATGTGCAGACACAAACGCATCAAACACCCAGAACAAATCCCATCTTGCGACGATAGATACCGACCAGTGACACATCCGGAAGCCAAGCTGTCCAGAGACACACTCCTTTCCAGACATAAACAGTGTCTCAACGTGTCGAGATGAGGCAATGCCCCGACAGCGTCCGGAGACGAGCAACGCGCCCGATTTTTGAGACGAGCAATGCTCCTGAATGTCCGGAGACAAGCAACGCTCCGATCTGTCCTGAGACGAAGCAATCTCCCGAGCTGTTTGATAACGAGCAACGCCCTGACTGATCCGAGACGAGCAACGCCCTGACATTCCAGAGACGCGCAATCCCCAATGTGTTCCTAGACGAGCAACGCTCCGATGCACTGAGATGAGCAATGCCCGAGTTTGGAGACGACCAACGCCCTGACATGTCCGGAGTCGAGAAACAGCTCCAAAGCATCTGGAGATGGCAAGCACCCGGTTGGAGACGAGCAACGCCTGCAAGTCTGAGAGACGAGCAACGCCCCAATGTGTCCTGAGACGAAGCAATGCTCCGATGCGCTCTGGAGACAAGCAATTGCCTGACATGTCTGGAGAATACGAACAACGCCCCAGTGTGTCCTGAGACGGCAAGGCTCCCGATGCGTCTGGAGACGAGCAACGCTTGATGTGTCCCATAGATGAGCAAATGCCTTGACATGTTCCAGGACAACACGCAACCCACGCAATGTGTCCTGAGACGAGCAACGCTCGATGTATCTGGGTGAGCAACGCCCCAATTTTGAAGAGGAGCAAACGCCCTGACATGTCCGCGAGACAGGCAACGCCCTGAGTTGTCCTGAGACGAGCATGCTCCGATAGCATCTGGAGATGGAGCAACGCCTCCGATGTTGGAGAGAGCTATGCCCCGGCACGTCGGAGGATGAGCACGCCCCGATGTTTGGAGTAACGAAGCAAACGCCCTACATGTCGAGACAGCACACGCCCCAATGTGTCTGAGACGAGCAACGCTCCGATCGTCTGAGACAAGCAACGCCCTGACATGTTGGAGAACGAAACCAACGCCCCATTGTGTCTGAGACGAGCAACGCTCGCGATGGCGTCTGGATAGAGCAACGCTCTGATGTGTCGGAGTGAGCAATGCTTGACATGTCTGAGACAAGCAACGGCCCCATTGTTGTCCTGAGACGAGCAACGCTCCGATTGCATTCTGGAGAGGACAACGCTCATGCGTCTGGGACAACCAACGCCTGACATGTGGGAGACGAACAACGCCCCAATGTGCTCGAGACGAGCATGCTCCGATCATCTGGGAATGAGCAACGCCCCGAGTTTGGAGAGGACCAACGCCCTGACATGTCCGGAACGGAGCAAACGCCCCGATTGTCCTGAGGACCGAGCAATGTCCGATGCATTGGAGATAGCAACGCCCCTGACAGTCGGGAAACGAACAACGCCCCAGTGTGTCCTGAGACGAGCACGCTCTGAGCATGCTGGAGTATGAGCAACGCGCCTGACATGTCCGGAGACGAAGTAAACGCCCGATGTTGTCCTGAGCGAGCAATCACCAAGTGGCTGAGAATGAGCAACGCCCCGATGTTGGAGACGAGCAATCGCCTCTGCTGTGTCCCCAGACGACAACGCTACGATGTGTCTGGAGACGAGCAAGCACCCTGACATGTCCGAGACGAGTAAGCCCCGATTGTCCTGAACGAGCCAATGCCGATTGCATTGGAGACGAGCAACGCTCCGATGTGCCAGAGATGAGCAACGCCCCGATGTTTTGGAGACCGAAGCAACGCCCGTGACATGTCCCGAGAGAAGCAACACCCCACAGCCCAGAGACACGCCCCTCCCCAACGGCCAGGAGACATGCCTGTTTAATGGTAGAGACACACTGGAGAACATCCGCCATGTTATAATCGCTCGTGAAATAATCATTGAAGACAATCCGCCGATTGCCTGCTCGTCTGTGCAACGCAACAACCTGGTATTGGTTTCGCGCTCCGCGCCAATACATTAATAACTTTTCTTTCTAAAATGTCCGTTTTTCATAAGATTTGCTTTGATTCCCGTGGAGCACCTCACGAACCTCAGAAATATAGAGTACAGATCTGCAGATGCTATGGATAGCAGGTCCCTCTGGGGACAGGGCTGAGCGTCTTGAACAGGTGAATGCATTACGTATAGGACGGCTCATTGCAACTGTTAATTTTGGCATATTCTGAAATCTTTGTTCACTCATATAATTCTCCAAACATAAAAAAAGATGTTTCATGCTTTGGAAGTTTCCACATTTCTTGTGCATACATGAAGAAGTAGGAACATACCTTCTTACTAAATTAAAATAGGTACAATCAGCTTAGTTATAAGACTCAATATTTCGTATATCATTCAGAATTTCACTCCAGATTTCGACACTTGTTTAGACCGAATTATATCCGATCTCAATCGAAAAACATTTCGATGATGTCTTTATTTGTCCGTGAGAGTAGGCGATCGTGTAAATTCATCATAATGCATGAAATTGCTCAAGTTCCAATTGATAAACTTTATGCACTTACATAAAGCGATGTATTACAGCGATTCGGATTCTGATGAACAGGCATTCGATGATATGAGTGAAGGAAAGTGAAAAAAAGAAGCTTCATCATTAAATAATCGTTGGGCCGTTCAAGTCAAGCGTTTGGTTGAGCAGCGCCAAAAAACATCACTTTTCAGACCCAGGGAGGTTATCGTGGATACGCCTTAAGATCCCATAAGAGGCGGTGATGAGGTTGCGCCTAATAAAGTTGATATATACATAACGCCAATTATTCATCCTCAAAAAGGGTGTTTTATACGAACCCAAACAACCAATTTTCCAGTCATGCATTCCGTTTTCTCAGTGTGATGCAGAGTTTCAGTTGCTAGGTTTACATGTTGGAGTTATGGAGGAGATATACTGACACACACAGACACACACACACACACACCACACAACACACACACACACACGTACATTCTTATCAACCCATTCTAATTGTGAGTTGCTTGCAATGAGTCCTTGGTAAGCTACTGCCGAGTGCCCATTGGTCAATAGCGTACCCGACATGTCATTCTGGAATGAACCGTTCACTCTCCGCACACACTTTAGCCGTGTCACGTCATTCAGAGCGAGTGGTTTCGTGCTCCATCACCCTGAGCGGTAGTTTGTGCTCCGTCACCCTGAGCGAGTGGTTCGTGCTCCATCACCTGAGGAGTGGTTCATGCTCCGTCACCCTGAGGCAAGTGTTCATTTGCTCCATCACCCTGATGGACTGGTTCATGCTCCATCACCCTGAGCGAGTGGTTCGTGCTCCGTTACCTGAGCGAGGTGGTTCAGTGCTCTATGCTTCTCACCCTGTCCGAGTGGTTCCTGCTCCAAGCACCCGTGATGTGGTGGTTCGTGCTCATCACTTTGAGCGACGTGGTTCGTGCTTCATGCAACCCTGAGCGAGTGGTTCGGCTCCATCCACCTGATGTGAGTGGTTTATGCTCCGTTCACCCTGAGCAAGTGTTTCATGCCTATCCCTGTGCGAGTGGTTTGTTGCTCCATCACCCTTTGCAGTGGTCATTGCTCATCAACCTGAGCGGACTGGTTTTGTGCTCCATCACCCTTGAGCTAGTGGTTCATGCGTCCATCCACCTGGTGAGTGGTTCATGCTCCGTCACCCTGAGCAAAGTGTTTCGGCTCTATCACCGCGAGCGTGGTTCGTGCTCCATCACCTAGTGAGTGTTCGTTCTCCATCACCTGAGTGAGTGGTTCATGCCTCCGTCACCTGAGCAAGTGTTTCATGCCCTCCATCACCCTGAGTGACTGGTTCATTGCTCCATCACCCTGAGCGAGTGGTTCGTGCTCCGTTACCCTGAGCGAGTGGTTCGTGCCTCATGCTTCGTCACCTGTCCGAGTGGTCCTCGCTCCATCACCTGATGACTGGCTTCGCTGCTCGTTATATCACCTTTGAGCGAGTGGTTCGTGCTTCATCACCTCTGAGCGAGTGGTTTCGTGCTCCATCACCTGAGTGAGAGTGGGTTTTATGCTCATCACCCTGGCAAGTGTTCATGCTCTATCACCTGTGCGAGTGGTTGTGCTCCATTCACCTTTGCGAGGGTTCAATGCTCATTCAACTGACGACCTGGTTTGGTGATTCCATCACCCTGCAGCGAGTGGTTCATTGCTCCATCACCGGGTAGGGTGGTTCACTCTGCCGTCACCCCTGAGCAAGTGTTCGGGCATCTACCCTCAACCCCCTAGCGAGATGAGTTACGTACATACTCCATCAACCCTGAGTGAGTGGTTCGTTCTCCAATAACTAGACTCGGAGGTGAGTGGTTCAGTGGCTCCGTCACCCTGAGCGAAGTGTTTCATGCTTCACATCCAACCACTGTTAGACGCTAGTTCGTTCTCCGTCACACTCTGAGCGCGTGTTCCGAAAGCATCCAATACAGCCCTGAGCAGTGTATCATGCGATCCATCACCCTGAGGGAACGGGGATCATGCGTCCATCACCCTGAGTGAGTGCGTTCGTGACCCCAACATCCAACCATGAGTGAGGTCCCCAAGTGCTCGTAAGCATCACCCTGAGACAGAGTTTTCATCTCCAGTCACCCCTGAGCAAGTTGTTTCGTGCTTCATCACCCTGTGCGAGTGGTTGGGATGTTCGTCACCGAGTGGGTTGTTGAGAAAATAGCACGGGGACCATTTCCAACTGTTTTGCGAAAGCCCTACTGTGTTATCTTAAAAATTACCAAGGCCAAATATTTTTTCCACCTGCCACACACAAGCTGTCTCCCGCTAAAAGATTAGAAAAACAGTTGAACAACTAGGTCCCTGAAACTGTCTTATAAGAATGCAATGTTGTTTTTTCGGTGAATAGTCAGGTTCCTGTTGTATTTCGTTCAATATTCGTGGAGATTTGCAACAACACTGCATTTTTTGGAGGATTTGACCTTTATGAACACTGAAAGACCAGTGTCTAACAATAATTGAAAATAGATCATATGTTAGAGGACGAGACCATCTCTGGATTTCACTAAAAGTTGACGGACCCCACACAAGTGATATGGCATACACTTATTTATGGTTAGGTATCTTGGGAGTAACGATAACGCAGCATATTGTGTGGTGATGTTCACCCTGGAATAGACCCCACAATTTATGGAGATACATGAGGAACAGTTGTTGGTGTCACAAAGCAAAAACTAGAGACTGTGCATGGACAGCGCATCTGTTGACCTCGGCGTGCCATATTGGAAATATCCAACATGGCCAGTCAATGAAAAACACAATTCATTGGTGGACTATAATTTTCATCGCCGAAAGAGCCTACAGCAGAATACCTGTGACCAATAAGGTAATTATTTCAACCAAGGGTATCAGCGGTAGGCTTACAGTTAGAAAATGATTAGCAACCCGATAGTGCGCGGAAGAACAAATTTTTCAATACGATCAAAAGTAAATGTGAAATCATTACATATATACATCTCAATTCAGAAAGTTTGTTTTACGTATTTTTCATGGTTGCAAGCCCCATTCAATGAAACCGCCGAACCGAAATGGACCAATTCTTAGTTAAGGGGACTCCACACCAGAGCAATGCGGGACATAAGCACTTTGAATGCCACAAACAATTAATGAGAGTACAATGTCCAGGGCATAGGTGTCGGGGGCGGCAGCTTAGATTGCGCACGTATAAGACTTCGTAGAATCTAAACTCTGAGACAATAGGATTGCCTCTCCAAATACGCTAATGAATTAATGCTTAGGCCCGCGATACTCAGCTGATCTTCCTCACCCAAATGCCAATCGAGTGGAAAGCACTTGACCTTGTCACTGCAAGGCATAGCAATTGGACTCAACTACACAGGGTTGTCGGGGTTGCAAGGTCGCACAATCTTGCCTGCACAGACCTGATGTCATGCAACCACTGAATTGCCAAAATGATTGACAACTCCCTCAGTATTCCTGTGTTTTTGCATACAGTTCAGAAGATGACAATTCAACTAAAACTTGTTGGCGTCCAGTGAATAATATTCTATGGATTGTTCCAGTGTCACAGTTTGTATTTGATCTTGGTACATTTTGACAGTAACAATTTTTTTTCTATTTTACCGAATTTGGAATTTTTGGCAAAAAAGAACTTCACTTGTGTGTATCGTTTCAAGTTTAAAACAGATCGGGGAAACTAAAACAGGGCATTGTGTCCCTAACCTTACTACCATTACTTGAGAAGAGGAGATAAGACAGGGGTTTATACTTTTGCACGTGTTGGCCACCCAACGTCCTGCATACATTATAACAATAACAAGAACAAGACAAAACTCACCCGGATCCTGTAAAGAACCATCCATTCGGCCTGCCCGCCAAGCCCCGAACCCAGACACCAAGCCAGAACAAAGGACAGGTAGTTGTTGGACAGAACTCAGAATTTCTTTTGCCTTCCAGTCTGGAGACTATAGACTCGTTGTGCCCTGCTGGAGCATGCTCGTTACGAGGCTTGGGTCAAGACCTGGATAGAGGAATGATGAAATTATGCTTCACCCGACAGCCGTAGGTGGAATAATGGTTAGAGCATCTGCTTTGAGTCTGAGGGGCTCGCGTTGAACCCGACCCACGCCAAGTCAGAACCAAACACGAAAATGATTCCCAGGAACAGTGTTGCTCCTTTCTTGCGGATGCTCGGCCCACGCGAGCCAGTTTTATTAAGAACCATAGGGCCAAGGCAAAAATTTCTTCTTCTTCTTCTTCTTCCTATTCTTCTTCCGCCTCCTCTTCTTCTAATTCTTCTTCTTCTTCCTCCCTACTTCTCTTCTTCTTCCATTTTTCTTCACGCGGCGGCCTGATTCAGCATTATCTTGTAAAAACAAGTAATCTA
>CM068955.1:154910357-154926979 GCA_035128595.1 Eptatretus atami | reverse complement strand
CCGGAGTCGAGAAACGCTCCAATGCATCTGGAGATGAGCAACGCCCCGATGTTTGGAGACGAGCAACGCCCTGACATGTCTGGAGACGAGCAACGCCCCAATGTGTCCTGAGACGAGCAATGCTCTGATCGCTTGGAGAGCAAGGCAATGCCTGACATGTCTTTGGAACGAGCACTCGCCCAGGGCGGTACCTGAAACGAGCAAGGCTTCCTGATGCGTCTGGAGATCAGCAACGCTGGGATGCTTCCGTAGATAGCAAGATGCCTTGGACCATGTCGGAAGACAAGCAACAGCCCCAATGTGTCCTGAAAGCGACAAGCTTGCCGATGTACCTGGAGATTACAACGCCTGCCATGTGGAGAGAAGCAACGCGCTGACAAGTCGGCGACGAGCACCGCCGCTGATGTTCTGTGACAGCAATGCCCGATGCCGTCTGGAGAGAAGCAACGCCGCCGATGTTTGGAAGAGGAAGCAATGCACCGACACGTGCCGGAAGAACAGCAAGCGCTCCGGATGATTGGAGACGAGACAACGCCTGACAATGTCCCGTAGGACGAGCAAACACACGCCCAATTTGCCTGAGGACAGTCAACGCTGCTAGATTGGTCTGGTAGAACAAGAACGCCCTGACATGTCTGGAGACGAAAAATACGCCCAAAGTGGTGTCTGCAGACGAGCCAACAGCTCCCGATGCGTTGGAGACATCAGAGCAACGCTCTGCGGTGTTCCGGGGAGGAATAAGACAACTGACTTGACAGTCTTTGGAGACAACGAACGTCCCACCAATCGTGTGTCCGAGACGAGGCGAACCGCCGCGATGACATCTGAGATGAGCAACGAACCGTGAATTCGTCTGGAGACAGCAACAAGCTTGACAATGCTGGAGACGAAAACGCCCTCAATGTCTGGTCTGAGACGAGCAGATTGTCCTCCGATGGCATTGGAGATTGAGCAACGCCGATGTTGGTTGGAAAGGACAAACGCCCTGAACATTGTCCGGAGCGAGCAATCGCCAGATACATGTGTCTGAGACGAGCAATTGCTCCGAGCAAGTCTGGAGATGACCAACGCTCCTACTGACATTCTGGATAGACGAACAAACATTCCCCCAGTTGTGTCTAAACGAGCAGACGCTCAGAGCGTGACTGGAGCGAGCACGTCTGAATGTTCTCCGAGAGAATGACAATGCTTGACATGAGTCCGGAACAAGCAACGCCACCAATGTGTCCGCAACCGAGCAAGCGCCTGAATGCATCTGGAGATGAGCAACCGCCTGACATGTCGGAGACCGGTAAGCCCGATGTGTTCCCTGAGACAGTAATGCTCCAGATGTTGTCTGAGATGAACAAACCGCCGATGTATGGAGACGTAGGCAACGCCGATATGTTCCCCAGACGAGAATCGCTACGAATGTCGGAGACGAGCAACACGGTCGACAATGTCCGTAGGCGAGTATTAGCCTGCTGGATGGGCCTGAAGACGAGCAAAATGCTACCGAAGCCATGCTAGGGAGATGATACGCCATCGCCGATGTTGAGAGGAGCAACTCCTGACAGGTCGGAGACGGAGCAACGCCCGATGTGCCTGAGACAGCCAATGCTCCGTGCATCTGGAGATATCAACGCCCTGAATGTCGGAAATCGAACAACGCCCACAATGTGGTCCCTGAGAGAGCAATGCTCGTGCAGTCGAGATAAACGACCGTCGGATGTTTGGAGAGAGCAAATGCCCTTGACATTTCCGAGACAAAGCAACGCCTCCAAATGTGGTCGAGGACGAGCAACGTCTGATGCAGGAGATAGCACGCCCTGACAATGTCCGAGACGAGTTAACGCCCCGATGGATCCTGAAGAGCAATGCCCATGTGTGGAATGAGAACGCTTCGTGGTTGGATGAAGGAGTGCAATAACGCCCTGACATTCGAAGGACGAGCAAACGCGCCGTGTGTCCTGAGACCGGAGCAAGTGCTCCGATCATCGGGAGATGGCAACGCCCTGACATGTGGATGAGACGACAACCTCGCTGTGCCAGCGACGAGGCAACGCTGCCATGTCGTCGAGACGGAGCAACCTCGTGAATCGTGTCCGAGAAGACAACTAGCTGAATGTCTGAGTACGCAACAACGCCCAGATGTGTCCTTGAACGAGCAACCCTGATGCATCTGGATGAGCAACGCCTACATGTCGGAGACGATAACGGCTCCATGGTGTGTCCTGAGACCAGGCTCAATGTGTCTGGAGTCAGCAACGCCCGGATTCTGGAGACGACAACCCCTGATGTGTCCCAGCGAGCAACCGCTACATGTTACTGGAGACGTAGCAACACCCTGAAATTCCTGGAGACGGAGGGTAAGCAACGCCCGATGTGCAATGAGACGAGCATGCTCCGAGTGCATTTGGAAGAGCAACGGCTCGATGTGTCCAGATATGACAATGCTCGCCTGATGTTTGAGACAGCACCCACTGACGACAGTCCGGAGAAGAACAAACCCAACATGCCCAGGACACGCCTCCCCAAGCCAGGAACATGCTGTTTAATGTAGAAACATCATGAGACATCTGCCATTTAATTCGCGCGTGAAATAATCATGTGAAGAAAATCCCCTGTGTGCTGCTCGTGCGGTGCACGAGCAACACCTGGTATATTGGTTCTCGCTAAGCCCGGCAAACATTAACTGTTCTTTCAAAGAATGTCCGTGATTTCATAAAGATTTTTTGCTTGTTGATTCCCGGGAACTCAGAAACTCAGAAATATAATACAGAGATCTGGGCCGTTGCTATGATATAGCAGTCCCTTGGAACAGGGCGTGAGTCTTGCAGTGAATGCATACGTATAAGAGCTCATTGAAGCTGTTAATTGGATATTCTGAATCTTTTTGTCCATCATATAACCAAACAGTAAAAAAGATGTTTCAGTTTGGAATTTCACATTTCTGTGCATACAGTGAAAGAGTAGGAATAGCCTTGCTTACTAAATTAAATG
This sequence comes from Eptatretus atami, assembly GCA_035128595.1. Taxonomy (NCBI): domain Eukaryota; kingdom Metazoa; phylum Chordata; class Myxini; order Myxiniformes; family Myxinidae; genus Eptatretus; species Eptatretus atami. The sequence goes on along the minus strand of CM068955.1, from coordinate 154,923,997 downwards.
TCATCAGCTTAGTTATATAAGCCTAATATTCTCTTTATATCATCAGATTTCACTCCAATCGACACTTGTTTAGACCGAATTATATCCATCCTCAAATGAAATATCATTTCGATTATGTGCTTATTTTGTCCGTGAAGTAGAATCGGTTAAATTAATCAATATGCATGAAATGTCCAAGTTCCAAATTTGAAAACTTTAGCACTACAAAACGATGTAACAGCGATTCGGAGCTCTGATGACAAGGCATCGATGATATTGGGAAAAAAAAAAGTAGAAAGTGAAAAAAAATTCATCATAGGAAATCTGTGGCTGTCCAAGTCAAGGCTGGTTGAGCAGCAAAAACATCAGGTTTTCAGACCCCAGGGAGTTACGGATACCCTTATAATCAATAGAGAGCGGTGATCGAGGTTGCGCGATAAAGGATATAATTACTACGCCAATAATTATCCTCAAAGGGGTGTTTTATACACCAAACCACATTTCAGTCATGGACTGCAGTTTCTCATGGCATGCAAGTTCAGTTGCTAGTTAATGGTTTGGACTATGGAGAGAATACGCACACAACAGAACACACACACACACACATCACAGTACATTTCGATCACAGAATCTATATTAAGAGTGCTGCCATGCAGTCCTTAAGCTACTATGCGGAGTGCCATTGTCAATGAGGCGGTAACCGGCATGTCATTCTGAATGAAATCGATCAATCTCCGCACACACTTTGGCCGGTCTACGCATCAGAGAGGTGGTCGATGCCCATCACCGAGCGGTATTTGTGCTCCAGTCCCGACTGAGCGAGGTTTCGTGCCAGCACGCTGGAATGAGGGATATGCTCCGTCACCGTGAGTCAATGTTTCATGCTCACATCACCGAGAACTGGTTCATGCCGTCACAGCCTGAGCGAAGGATTCGTGCTCCGTACCGAGTGATGGTTCGGCCCATGCACACATTGATGCGGGTTCATGCTCACCGTCACCGGCGAGTAATATTTGTGCTCCGCTTCCTGAGCGGTGGTTCAGCGCCACACTGAGCGAGTGGTTCCGTGCTCCGCACCTGATGTGAGTGTTGTGCACCAGTACTAGTGATGTTATGCCCCGTCACCCCTGAGGCGTGGTTCGGCTCCGTCACCCTGAGTGAGTGTTTCGTGCTCCATCACCCTGTGCAAGTGGGTGTGTGACGTCACCCTGAATGATGGAATAGCACCATTCCAGGTGCAGCAGTTACTGGTTCTAATTAAGCAAATAGTTTCCCACTCCCACAGCCCTGTTGTGATAAGAGAGAAGTGTTGAAGCATATCCCGAAACGGCTATATGAATGCCAGTGTTTTTTTCCAAGTGGGATAAGTCTCAGTTCCCCTGTGTATCTTCGATTCAATATCGGAGATTGCAAACCCACTGCATTTTTTTGGTGAGTTGACTTATGGAAAAAAACCAGTCCCATTGAATAATCTTAGTGCACGCATCTTGGAATTTTCACAAAATTTGGCACGTTTCATACATTTTAGTTGAATACTTGAATTAGCAAGATATGTGTTGATTTCATATGATAGGACCCACATTTTTTGGATGAGAAATTGGTGCAACAAAATAGGCTGTGAGGCAGCCATCTTTGAAAGCTGCAAAGTGGATTCCAAAGCCGTTCAGAAATAAAATCAGTGACTTTAATTTTCAACCGAGAGCTTCACAAATACGATATGAATTGGTATTCTTTCAACCATGGGTACTACTACAGGGATTGAGAGAAAATATAGTGTGACAAGAACAATTTCACTATAATCAAAAAATGCGAACCCATTAAACATTATTAATCTAATCATAAATGTGTTTACTGTATTTTCAAGGTTGTACCATTATGAAGGACCGCCCATTTTAGTAAAGGAATCACACAAACAAGGGAAGCATTGAGCAGAGCATATGCGAGATACATGTCCAGGTAGAGTGGGGCAAGCTAGGATGACATAAAGCCTTTCGTAGATCACTGAAGAATGATCTTCACAAACGCCTAATGGTAATCTTAAATCATACTACAGTTGAATCTTCTCTGTAAACCTAAATCAAATCGAGATTGGTTCTGTCACGCGAAGGGCGGACTTGGCTCAACACACAGGTGTTGCCAAGTCGACTAATCTTGCCTGCACCAGACCTGTGGTTCAATGCAACACGGAAGCCAAAATAATGAAACGTCCTTCAGTATCTGTGTTTGATGACAAGTTCAAAGAATGACAAATTAAACTAAAACTGTGGTCCGTGAATATGATTCATGATTAATTCCATGTCAAGTTGTATGTTGATCGGTACTTGACCAGCAGTAAAGGTAGGAGAGTGTAGTGGAAAAGTAAGGAGGAGGGTAGGAGGAGAGGAGGAGAAGAGGGGAACGGGAGGGGAGGGAGGAGAGAGAGGGGAGATAAGTAGAGAAGGTAGAGGAGGAAGAAGAGGGGGAAGGAGGGAGGGAGGGGGAGAGAAAGGAAAGGAGGAGGAGAGAGGAGGAGGGAAGAGAAAGAGGGAGAAGGGAAGAGAGGTGGAAGAAGGAAGAGAGAGAGAGGGAGAAGGGAAAAAGAGAAAGAGTAAAAGAAGGGAGAGGGAAAAAATAGGAGGGGAGAGGGAATATAAGAAGTAAGAGAAAGGGGGGTAGGGTGAAGAAGGAGGGGGATGGAGGGGAAAAGAAGGCAGGGAGGAGTGAGGGGAGTGAGAGGAAGGGGAAAGGAGGAAGCGGGGACGAGGTAAGGGAGATGAGGCAGGCAGAAGCAAGAGAAGGAGCAGAGATAGGAGAGGAAAGCAGGTAAAGAGAGAGAGGGAGCGGAGGAGAGAGGGAAGAAAAGTAGGAGTAAGTGGAGGCAGCGGAGGGGAGAGAGAGAGAGAAGAGGATGAAAGGAGAGTAAAGAGGGAAGAGAAGAGAGCAAGGTAGGCAGAGAGGGGGAAAATGAGAGGAAGGAGAGGGGAGGATATGGGGGAAAGAGGGCTGTATAGAGGGAGAGTAAGGGGAGAGAAGGGAAAGAGCAGAGGAAAGGGGAGAGTTAGAGAAGGGGAGGAAGAAAGAAGGGGGGAAAAAGGGGAAGAAGAAGGGGTGAAGGGGAGGAGAGGAGGAAGTGGAGAGAAGGAGGAGGGGGAAGAGGAACAAGAGGAGAAGGAGAAGAAGCGGTAGTAAGAAGAGAAAGCAGGAGGAGAGAGAGGGAAGATGAGAAGAGAGTGAAAGGTAGAGTAGGGTAGGAAGGAGAGCGAGAGAGAGGAGGGAGGGAGGAGAAAAGAGGGGAAGGAAGAGGGGAAGGGATGGGGGAGGGAGGGAAAAAAGAATAAGAGAGAAGGCAAGAGAAAAAGTGAGAGGTAAAAGAGAGGAGAGAAGAAGAGGAGGGAAGGGGAAAAGGGGAGGAGAGAAAGAAGGTTAAAAAGGAGGTAAAGAGAGTAGGAGGGGGGTAGAAGGAAGAAAGGAGGGGAGAGGGAGAGAGGAAGGAGAAGAGAAAGGATGGAAAGAAGAAGGGGAGAGAGAGTCAAGAGAGGAGGGGAAGCAAGAGCAAGAGCGAAGGGGGAGAGGGGAGGGAGAGGGAGGGAAAGGAGGGAGGAGACAGATGAAAGAAGGGAAGGTGAGAGAAGTACAGTGGGTAGGGGAGAAGAGAAGAGAGAGTAGAGAAAAGAGAAGAAAGCAAAGAGGGAAGGGGGGGACAGAAAGAAGGGAAGGTAAAAAAGAAGAAGAAAGGGGGAAAGAAGAAGGAGAGTAGAGAGGAGAGAATAAGTCAGGGGGGAGGAAGAAACGGAGAAGAGGGAGAGAAGTAGAAAAGGGAGGGGAGGAGGAGAGGTAGAGGAGGGGAGGAAGGTGACGGAAGGAGAATGAGAAGTAAGGGAAAGAGAGGAGGAGCCAGGAGAGGAGAGCGAGGGAAGAAAGGAAGAAGAGGGAAAGGACGAGGGTAGAGGTGAGGAAGAAGGGGAGAAGGAGAAGAAAGGGGATGGAGGAGGAAGGAGCAAGAAAAAGAAGTAAGAGGAGAAGCCGAGGGAAGAGGGAGGAGAGTAGGAGAAAGGGAGAGAGGGAGAGAAGTGAGAAGGGGGCAAGAAAGGAAGAAGAGACGAGTGAGGAAGGAAAGGAGGAGAGGGGAGGAGGGGAGAAGAGAGAGAGGAAAGGGGGAAGGGGGGGGGGAGGACTAAAGAGGTACGAAAAAGGAGAAGGAGGAGGGAAGGAGAGGAGAGGAAGGACAAGAGGAGGGGAGGAAGGAAGAGAGAGGAGGAAAGGTAAGAAAGAAGGAAAGAAAGGTAGAAGGAAGAGAGGGAGGGAAGAAAAGGGAGGGAAGGAAAGGAGGGAGTACAACAGAGGAGGAGGAGAGGGGAGGGGGAAGGGGGGAGGAGGGAGGAAGAAAAAGGAGGGAGGGGAAGAGGGGAAGAGGGGAGAGAGTAGGAGAAGGGAGTAAAGAAGTAGAGAAAGAGGAAAAGAGAAAAGGAGAAGAAAAGGAGGAGAGTAGGGGGTAGAAGGAAGGGCGTAAAAGCGAAAGGGTAGGAAGAGGGAGAAAGGAGAGAAGAGGAGGAAGGAACGGAAGAAGAGGAGGGGTAGAGAGGAAAAGAGAGGAGGGGATGGGAGAAGAGTGAGATGGAGAAGGTGAGAGAGAGAGAAGGAAGAGACGGAGGAGGAAAGGAGAAAGGGAGAAGAGGAGAGAGAGAATAGAGGCAAAGGGAGGAGAGGGGAGGGGAGGAGAGGAAGAGAAGAAGGGGAGGAGAGGGAGGAGGAGAGGGAAGAAAGGAGAAAGAGAAGGAAACAAGAGAGGGAAGAAGGAGGAAGGGAGAGGGGAAGAAAGAGGGAGAGGAGGAGAGAGTAGGGGTAGAGAGAGGAGGTAAAGACGGAAATAGGATGAGGAGAGAGTGAAGGAAAGAGGAGGTAGAAAGAGGGAAGAAAGTCAAGAGGAGAAAAGCAGAGAGAAGAAAAAGTGAGAGAAAGGAAAGGAAGGTAAGAGGGAGGAAAAGAGGAGAAAAAGAGAGGAAGAAGGAAGGGACGTGGAAGTAAGAAGAGGGAGGATGAGGAGGCAGAAGAGGATAGAAATGAGAGAGAGAAAGGGAGGTGTGAGAGAAGAAGAGGAGAGAAAGGGAGAGGAGAGAGAGAGCAGGAAGTAGAAGAAGAAGGAGGGGAGGAAGGTAGAAAGAAGTGCTAGTGGTCAGTAAATAGCGCAGATAGAAGGAGATGAGTGCGGGAAAGAGAAGAGAATAAGGAGGAGGGAGGGGGGGGGGGGAGGAGAAGGGAAGCGGAGAGAACAAGAGAGAAAGAAGAAAAGAGGCAGGAGGGGGGAAGGGAGGGAGGGAGAAGGAAAGAGAGAAGGAGAGAAAGGGATAACGAGGAGAGGAGAGGAGGAGAGAGAAGAGTAGGAAAGGGGAGGATAGGGCAGGAGAGAGAGAAGGAAGAGAGAGAGAGGGAAGGAGAAGGAAAGAAGAGCAGAGGTAAGTGGAAGGGGAGGAAGAGGAAGAGAGGAGAGGTAGAGAGGAAAGGAGACTGTAAGAAGAAGGAGAGAAGAAAGAGGAAGGTAGGATAGAGGAAGTGAGAAGGACGGGAGGGAGTAGGGAGAGGGGGTAGGAGGGAAGGGGAGTGAGGGAGAGAGAGGAGAAGGAAGGGAGAGGGAGAGGAGAGAAGGAGGAAAGAGAAGAAGGAAGAGGGGAAAGAAGGAAAGAAAAGAGGGAGAAGGAGAAGGAGGGGAGGAGGAAGAGATAAGGAGAGAGGAGGTAGAAGGAGAGCAGAAAAGGAGTAGGAGACAGGAGAGAAGAGGGGAGGGGGCCGGAAGAGGGGAAAGAAGAGGGGGAAAGGGGGGAGGAAGGGGAAGAAGGAGAGGGAGGGAAAAGTAGGGGGCAAGGAGAGAGCAGTAGGAAGAGAGGTAGAATGGGAAGACTAGGTAGAGGAAGAGAGGAGAGGAAGGGGAAGGAAGGGGTAGAGTAAGGGAGGAGGAGGAAAGGAAAGAGAGAGAGAAGAGGGGAGAGGAGGAATAAGGAAAAGGGAAGGGGGATAGGTGAGGGGGGAGGGGACGGAGAGAAGGGAGGGGGAGGAGAGGGCGGAGAGAAGAGTAAAGTTGGAAGGGGAGAGAGGAGGAGGAAAGGAGAGGGAGAGAGAGAAGAGAGGGAAGAGAAGGAGGGGAAGGAGAGAAGAAAGGAAGAGAGAAAAAGGAAGGGGAGGAAGAAAGAAAGAGATAAGGGGAAAGGAAAGAAGGGAGAGAATGAAGGGAGAGGAGTTAAAAGGGGAGGGAAGAGAGAGAAGGAGGAGAGGAAGGAAAGAAGAGAGGGAGAGAAGATGAGGGGAAGGGGGAGGAGAAGGAGGGAATAGGGGGAAAGGGGAGGAGAAGAAGGAAAGGGAGAAAGGAAGAGAGAAAAAGAGGAGAGGAGAGAGGGGGGAAAGGGGGAGGGAAGAGAGGGAGGGGAGGAGGGAGAAGGAAAAGGAGAGAGGAGAAGGAGGAGAGGAAAGGAGGGGACAGAGGAAGAGAGTGGAAGGGGGGGAGAAAGGAAGGAAAGGGAGGAGAGGAGGAGATAGGAGAGAAGAAGAAGGAGGAGAAAAGAGGGGAGGGAAGAAAAAGAGGAAGAAGTAGAGAGGGAAGAAGAGAAGGGGAGGGAAGAAGAAGAGGAGAGAGGGAAGGGGAGGAAGAAGGAAGGGGAGGGAGGGAAAGGAGTGGGGGAGAGGGGAAAGGTAGGGGAAGAAGAGAGGAGAAGAGGGGAGAAAGAAAGGAAGAGGGAGGACGGAGAAGAAGAGGAAGGGAAGAGGGAGAGGGGGAGGGCGGAAGGGGAGGAGGGAGAAAGGAGAAAGAGAGGGGAGAGAGAAAAGGAAGGAGAAGAAAGAAGGAGAGACAGTGGGAAAGGGGGAATGAGGAGGAAGGAAGGGAAGAGGGGGGAAGAGAAGGAGAGAAAAAAAAGGAAAGGGGAGAAAGGAGGGTGAGGAAGAGGGGAGGAAAAGAGGGGAAAGGAAGAGAGAGAGAGAAGAGAAGGAGTGAAGGAGAAAAGGAGGAGGAAGGAGAGGTCGAGAAGGGAAAAGAAGGGGAGAGAAAGAATGAAGAGGGGAGAGAAGGGGAGGGGGGAGAAGAAGTTCTAAGGAGAGAGAGGGGAAGGGAAGAGAGAAGAGAAAGGGAGGAAGAGAAATGAGAAGGAAGGGGAGAGGGAGGGGGAAAGGAAGAAAGAAAGGGAGGGAGGAAAGGAGGGGGGAGAAGAGAGGGAGGGAGAAAGGAAAGGGCAGTAGAAGAGAAGAGGAGAGAGGAGGAAAGCAAGAAGAAGGGAGGGGAAGAAGCGAGAGAACGGAGGAAAGAGAAGAAAAAGAGGGGCGAGGGGAAGAGAGAGAGAAAGGATGGGAAGAGAGAGAAGGAGAGAAGAGGGGGAGAAGGGGAAGAGAAAGGAGAGGAGGGGGGAGGGGAAAGAGGAGGACGTGTGGGAGAGGAAGGAGAAAAAAGGTGAGAGGAGGAGAGAGAGAGAGTAAGAGAAGGGCGAGGGAGAGAAAGAGAGAAGGAAAGGAAGGGAAGAAGGAGAGGTTAAGGAAGAGAAGAGGGTTTATAAGAGAGGGAGGGGGAGAGAGGAAGGAAAAGAGAGAGGAGGGGAAGGAGTGAGAGAAGAGGGAAGAGAAAGAGGAGGAGAAAGGGAAAGGAAGGCAAGAAGAGAGAAGAGGTTGAGAGGGGTGGAAGAAAAAGGAGGGGAAGAAAGAGAGAGGGAGAGAAGGGAAGGGAGGAAGGGTAGGGGTAAGAAGGGGGGGAGGAAGGTGAGAGAAGGAAGAAAGAGCGGGAAGAAGAAGGTGGAGATAGAGAGAGAGGAAAAGGGGCAGAGAAAAAAAGTAAGAGGAAGGAGAACGAGAGGGGAGGAGGGGAGGAACGAGAGGAACGGCGGAGGGGAAAGAAAGGGAGAAAAAGAGAGAGAGGGGGTGGAGAAGAGAAGAAAGGGAGGAAAGGAAAGAGGGGCAAGGAGGAAGGGAGTGGGGGAGGAGAGAGAAGAGGGAGCGAAGGCAGGGAGAGGAGGAGGAGGAGAGAGGAGAAGAGAAGAGGAAGGGGGAGGGAGGGAGGTAGAGAGAGAGGAAGTCAGGGAACAAGAAAAGAGGGAAGGGAAGTGGAGGAGGGAGGGAAGAGGGAGAGAGGAGAGGAAGGAGAGAAGGAGTAGAAAAGAAAGAGTGGAAGGGAGGGGAAAGAGGGAAAGGAGAGAGAGAGGAGGGTAGGAGGAAAAGAGAGAGGAGGGGGGAGAGAGGAGCAGAGAGAAGGGGAGGAGGCAAGGGAGAGAGAGAGAGGGAAGAAGGGGAGAGAGAAAGAGAAAGAGAAGGAAGAGAGAGGGAGGAAGAGACAGGGAAGTGGGAAAGGAGGAGGGGAGAGGGTATAATCTCGATATGAGAGTATAAAGGACGGGAGGAGGAGAAGGGAGGAGAGAGGAAGGGGAGAAGGGGAAAGAGGAAAAAAGGGAGAAGAAGTAAAAAGGAAGAGAAAGTGGAGAGGAAGTAGAGGGGGGGAGGAGAGATAAGCAGAAAGAAAGGGAGGAGGAGAGAGAGAAAAGAGTGGGAAGGAAAAAGGAAGGAGAGATGGAGTCAAGGGAGGAAGAGAGAAGTAGTGCGGAGGGTAAGAAGAGGGGGGGGAGAGAGGGAGAGAGGTGGAGAGTGAGGAGCGGAGGTGAGAGGATAGAGAAGCATATATAGGATAGGAAGGAAAGGAGAAAGGGAAGGGAATAAGAAGGAGGAAAGAGGGAGAGAGAGGGTAGAAGAGAGTGAGAAGGAGAAGACCCCACCCAACACGAACCCACGGCCGGAGCAGCACGCACGGCAAGGGGAGGATGCGCGGGTAAGAAAGCCAAGCGCAGCGCGCAGAGAGGCCAGACGCGCGAAGCAACGCGGGTAAGGCGGGTAACGGCCCCCCTAATAGGGAGAGAAGATGAGGAAAAGGGAAGGGCCAGCCGAAGACGCAGCGAAGCAAGCCAGCGGTAGAAAGGCCGACCCACACGAAGCAAACGGCCAACCCTACCGCCGCGACCAAAGAGACCACAGGCACGCCAAACCGCCCACGCCAAGGTCCGAGGACCCCGCGACGGCGCCGACCGGAAAGAAGGAAGATGCCGAGGGGGAAGAGGAAGGTGGGGGAATATCCTACTCTAAACGAGGAAGGCCAGCAGGTCAAAGCGCGCTCAGGTAGAGGGGATAGTACACGGGCGAGAGCAGCCCAGTGAGAGGCCACGCAATAGGCGCGAGAGAACGCAGGAGGAACAGCAAGGGGGAGGAGAGGAGTGAGAAGAGCCAACAACAGTGAACGGGACGGCGTGACCAGAAGACGAACAGGAGCAAGGGAAGGAGGAGAGGGAGGGGAGGGGAGGGATGGAGGACAGGCAGAAAGACGCAACAGACCTAGCCGACCGGAGGCAGCAGCGGCAAGCCCCGAACAGAGCTTATGAGGATGGCCAAGCAAAGCGGAGCGGGCCACGCCACGGGAAAGAAGAAGGGGAGGAGGGAGAGGGCACCCACCACACCACCCTCCCCGGCCCGGACGAGCAGTGGACGAAGCAGGCCAGAGGGCAAGCAGGTAGAGGCAGTCAAGACGCAGCGCCGCACGGGCAGAGGATTGCCGAATGAGGTTCTATTCGAGGACCCACATATATATGACCCAAGCCCCCATACCACAAGTAGTGATGATATATATGTCATATATCGAGACAGGACAACGCCACACGGCCGGAAGAAAGGAAAGGAGTCCACCCCACCCCGGCCCGCCACCAGAAAGGGCCCCCTAAGCCAACGCCTCCAGCCCAAGGTAAAGCCAACAGCGCGGTTCGACGCGGAGTACGTAGCAGGAGGCGGGAGGAGGGGAGAAAGAGAGAGCAGAGACCCCAACCCAAGAAGGAAGAGAGGGGGGGAGAAGAGAAGGGGAAAGGCGCGGCAAGCAGAGGGAGCGCGAGAGGGAGGGAAGTGGAAAGGCGCCAAAGAGGGGGAAAAGAAAAAGAGGGGAGGAGATGCTTAGTAGGGCCGGAAAGATGAGTAGACGATTATGAGTAGAGGAGAGGAAGCACGACAGAGACAGGGGAAAGAAGACCAAAGAGGGAAAGCAGGCGAAGGCACAGGAGGGGGACGGGAAGAAGGGGAAAGAGAAAAGGCAAGCAGGGCCAGCGAAAGCAGACAGAACGAAAAAGGGGAGACACCTCCACCCCCCCGGAGGAGAACGCAGAGAAGCCATAAATCAGGGAAGCAGCGACAGACCAAAACGGCGGCACGGAGCGAAGGGAAGGGAGAGGGAAGGAGGGAGAGTCAAGGAAGAAGGGGAGAAAGCAAGTGGGAAGAGAAGAAGAGAAGGGGAAGAGAGAGGAGAGGAGGGGAAGTCTTGAGAAGAAAGGAACACCCCGGACGCACCAGCGAGAAGAGGCAGAACAGCGGAAGGAGACAGACGCCCGGAGAAGAGCGCGCACGGAACGTAGAAAGGCCCAAAGAAAGAGGTAGGAAAGATGAGGGGGAGGAAGGGGACAAGGGGGGGGAAAGGGAAGACACAGGGGCGTACGTGGAGGAGAAGCCGAGGCACAGTGCGACAAAGCGCCACCAAGAAAAAGAGAGGAAGAGGAGGAGAGGCACCGCAAAAGATGGCACTATAACATGATCCAGTTAAGAGTAGGAATGTAGTGGTTGTTGGGAAGGTAATGCATATAGAGAGCGAGATGGGCATGGGAAAAGGGAAAAAAGAATGGAGTAATTTGTAATTTTATGTAGATGAGAAAGTGGATGTTCTAGAGGTCGTCAGTTGTTGTTTGTGAAGAAAGGGTGAGATCGCTGGAGAGTATAACTGTTGAGGATTAATTAAATGGTTTGAAATTAATTTAGATAGGGAGGGGTAATGTCTCTTAGGAAGTATAGTTGTTGTTGGTCGAAGGTAAAAAAATAGTTATAGTGGGTAGAGGTAAAATGGTTGAGGTAAAATTATGTTTTTTTAATTAGAAAGAGAATAATAGGGAATTGCTATAGAGGAGGAGCTGTAGAGTTTAATGTTGGTTGTGAAGAAGTATAGATGTGTATGGGACGGAGGTAGACTATGTTGAGAGCGATAGACTATGGGGTCATATTTTTAAAACGGTATCATAAGAGAGTGAGACGCTCACTGTATATCAAAATAGGAAGAGTGAGCTAGCTTAGGGATAGGCATCGTAGAGACCGGTAACATGCGTTGAGCGGTAGTATATACAATTAGGGAATAAGGTGACATATATTTAGTGTAAGAGAGAGAATAGAGAACATGTGCTGGCTGATGAGGTCGTAGTTGTTGAGAAGAAGGTGAGATGTTGGGAATTTTTTTCACTTCTTCTTAAGAGATGGAGGATAATGTTGGGATAGGCAGGTGGTAAGGTTGTTGTGATATGTGGAAGGTAAATAATTAGACAGGGTAAATAAAGGATGTCATAGAGCGTCATATATTCAAATTTTAGGTTTGTACGGAAAAGTGAGATAGGCATGGGTAGTGACGTGGGTGTAGTATTGTCTTTGAGGTGTGTGAAGGAGTAACTGTTTTGAGGCTAATATGTATAATTTCTTTGTGAGACTGGAGAAATGTTAATGAGGAAGAGGTTAAGTAGTATAGTTGATGAAGGATAATGTCCGTGAAGGGGATTGGTGGTTATTTAATTTTTAAGGATGAGAATAGAATGTTATAGGAGGTGTAGTTGTTGCTATGTTGAAAGGTATGATTTGAGGTATATGTTTAGAAGGTAAATAATTAGAGCTTTTTTATTAGTAGATGAGATAACTGTTATATGGTGGGTGTAAGTTGAAAATTGTGAAAAGGGTTAAATGTATAGTTGAGGACATTTCTCTTGGCTAGTTTATCTTAGATGAGATAACAGTGTTAAATACGCACGCGTGTAGTAATGTCTGCTAAGTTGTGGAAGGTAACAATGCTTGCACGGTATAACTGTTGACGGTACACACCTCCATTAATTATAATTTTAGACTGGATAAAAAATGTCTAATAGAAGGTGTAGGAGTGGTTGTGCGTGTAGAAGGTCAGAAAAATGACGTTGGAGAGGTCACCTACTACTTTTATATTCTGTTTTGGTCGAGCAGGTGGGAGATAAGAATACGCTCTACGGGTGTACGGGAGGAGTGGTACGCTACGAGTTGGTTGGTGAAGGAGTGATATAGTTAAGAGGAAAATACCATGAGTTGAGGATAATACATTAAGGGTTTTCACTTAATTAAAGGATGAATACAAGGTGGTTCAGATAGGACAGATAGTAGGCTGTGTTCCACGCTTGATGAGGTGCAAATGTGTAGGACGTAAACGATAGGCTTCAAATTTGTTCTCTAGGATGAAAAGAAGTAGAGTGAATCGTCGAATAGGAGGTGTAGTTCTGTCTGTTCGTCGAGAAGAAAAAGCTAAGACTCCGCAGCTCACCAAAGCTCTAAGAGCGTAATCATGTTCAAATCTCTCTAGAGATGAGATCGAATCGCTCTCACTAGCGCAGAGTGATAGGTTGTTGTAGAGGTGAAGGTAAAAATGGGTTGACGGTAAGGATATGAAAGGTAGATAGTTCTAGTGGAAGGTTATGAACGAAGCTGAAAAAACAAATAAGCTTAATGATTGATATTATCAGAGTAAATCAAAGACAAATAAAAAATTTACATGAAATAAACAAAATTAAGAAAAAAAAATAGAGAGTAAATAAAATAAATCAATGAAGTTTATAGTAATTAATATAATTGTATAGAATAAGGGAACCATAGTGTTAAAAAGAAAGTAAGTCAAAAATAATATATTGTTAAAATCGGATTTAGATTAATTTTGATAAAGAGATGATGAAAGCTAAAGGACACACAGGAGAAAGAGATAAAAGCGGAAGAAAGTGTTGAGGACATTGAGAATATAAAAGAAGAAATTCTAAAAGAGGTAAGTAAGATTCTAGAGGCGTTTGAGAGCAATATGGTCAACAATGATTAATTTAAGTGAAGCAAAGAAAAAATTCAGGGAACGGAGAGAAAAAAAGAAGTTAAGGACCAGCTTCAGGATTGAGAACTGAAATGAATTTCATGCATGTCCACGTATTCAAGAGATTGCCAGCCAATACGTTCCCCCTCAGAGGGAGAACAATAGACTGAAAATCCAAATAAGGCGAGACTGCAAAAGAATCTGGTGATCATAAAATATGTCGGAAGTATCGCGAGTGTCTATCTGGGAAATCATGGAAGCAGGTATAAAACAAAAAATTTACTTCTTCAGAATCATTACTTTTGTTTCCACTCCTCACCTGGTATTTCTACCCACGAAATACCTATAAGTTATGTAAGGCGACAGTATGAAGCTAATGTATAAATTTTATTAATGGGTATACCAGCCGCACGACCTGCCATGGTCACCAAAATGCCTCTAACGACCTCACTGGATCTCAATTAACCTTCCCCCAGCCACACAAGCAGTCCTATGGCTATCAGTCAAACATTTGGAATCGGAGCCGAGGCCAACGAGTGGAGTCTAAGAGGATGGTGCTGGAAACGGCACTAATAGCAATGGTAAAATCGGGCGCGGCCCGCAAGTATATGGTCCGACGAAGTCACACAAGGGTTAACAGCGGAGTCACAGTCACTAAAGTGTTTATTTTTTGGTAGCGCAGCAGGGTATTTAGACAATTTGGTGGGAGACCGAAAACGTGGGGGCTTGCCGTAAGGGTCTTTGATTTGATGTCGCAACGGATGCGACCTTTAGGGCGTCC
>CM068955.1:154865415-154881967 GCA_035128595.1 Eptatretus atami | reverse complement strand
CTGGAGAATATTGGATGCCCACCAACATTAGTGAGCCTGTTACAATCTTTCCATGATAAGATGAAAGCAACAGACCAGTTTGATGGATTGACTTCTGATGAATTTGAAATGAAGAGCAGGATGAAACAAGGATGTGTGCTTGCCCTTACACTCTTTTGCATCTTCTTCTCACAACTGGGTTGTGCATTTGAAGACATGGAAGATGGAGTGTACTTGCACATGAGATTAGGTGGAAGGCTTCACAACCTGTTATGACTCAAGGCAAAGACCAAAGTTAAATGTGTGCTCATCGAGGAGTTTTGATTTGCTGATGATGCTCTTGTGGCCCATCAAAGAAATACTCCAAGAATTTATGAATTGCCCTTCAAGAGCCTCCTGCCAGGCATTTGCTCTCACTCTCAGTATTATGAATGCAGTGGTACTATGACAGGGACTACCCAACGGACCTTCAATCTTTCTGGATGGATGTCCTCTTAAAACAGTCAAGAAATTCACCTCCCAAGGATCCATAGTGACCAGCAATCTCTCGCTAAAAGAAGAGCTATGTATATGCATAGGAAAGGCTGTGAATACTTTCAGCAGATTGACCGGGAGAACTTGGAACAATCAAAACCTCACCACAAAGTCAAAAATGTTTGTTTACAAGGCCTGGACACTGAGCATCCTTCTGTATGGAAGTGAAGTATGGACACCATACTCTCATCAAGAGGAGAGATTAAACAGCTTCCACATATACTGTTTATGCCACATCCTTGGCAAGAAGTGGCAAGATAAAGTTACAAATGCATCATCGGTCCTTGAGAAGGCAAATATACCAAGCATGACAGCCATACTGAAGCAGAGATGATTACGGTGGCCAGGATACCTCAGCAGAATGGAAGATGGATGCATATCCAAGGACATGCTCCATGGGGAATTATCAGAAGGAACAATAAATGTTGGATGCCCCAAGCTACGCTTCAAAGACTCATGCAAGCATGACATGAAGAGATTTGACATAAACCCAGAGGATTCGGAATAACTGGCCAGTGGAAGTGGTGTCACCAACTCCTTTGAGATATCAAGGACCATGACACCAACCGGATGCTACAACTTGTAGAGAAGCCAGTTCTGAGAAAATAAGTAGCCCTCCAACAACCACATTGTGACAACTGCACGTGCAATTACTACTTCAGTAAGTGCAAGTCTCAGACTGGAGTATCTAGTCATTGGAGGCATTTCAAACTGACAACATCTTGATCTGCTAGACAACCATCTTCTGTAGATGAAAGGATAGCAGAGTACTGCACCTCCACTCTCTCGACTCCAGCTCTCATGCTGACTGGGTGCAGCACGCTCAGCCACCAGGTTCTATTACCCTGACATGCGGCGTCAGTGTGGCACTACGATGGGTTTCACTATTCGCTATGTGACCACCTGGTGCACGGAAGGAACCCAAGGTGTCGCAAAGCCATACACCAAGCTATGGTACCGAGGGCACATGACTACAATAAATGAAGGGGAAAGAGACAAATAGAAGCACACATAAAATGGAAAAGTACAGAGTGAGGGCAGGAACATGAGGAACTTCCACACCAGTCGATCCTACAGTATGAAATGCAGTAAGTATGGCACAACTTATTTTAACCCTCTGAGAAGTATTGATCCGTCCTCAGTGATGGGAAAGTTTAAGTTAATTTTTCAATTTAAATTATTTCATGGAGTTTAAAAAGGCAATTGTGTTGCACTCTGTTTCACTCAGAGCCAAAGCTCTGAGTACTTAACACCCACCACAAATGGTGGTGCAACATTGTGTGGTGGAGGTTTCAGTTTGTCTGAAAAGAGGGCAAATTATCCTGCTTACGAAATAAAATTTGGCCTGCATAATCTGCCCATCAAGCTGCATAATGGCTGCTAACCTATGACAGTTCTTTTTGTATCCAGAATCAAGGTTCGTGGAAGAGTTACAACACTGAATGGATCAGGATGCAACATACAAAAGGAACAGCAAAGAGAGGGGGGGGGGGAGACGGGACCTCAACAGCGTAGTTGAAGGACAACATTGAGGGAGACTTGGACCAATAACAAGTGGAGAGGAATGAGGTGTACAGGATGGACACAGAAGGAAACTTCTTCCCCTACTCCACTCCTCCCTATCCCCTCTCTCTCATCCTGCTCATTCCCCTCCCTCTCTACCACCCCTTCCACTTCTCTCTCTCCCCACTCCCATCCTCCCTCTCCCTTGCCTCTCTCTATGTGTCTGTGTCTATCCTTCTGAGCGGAAGCTCTAACTCTTAACGAACTACGTCATCGAGTCACGATAAGTAAGTTTAAGCTTATTTTGGACTCTTTTAAAGTTAATTATTATTAAACGTTATTTTTAGGCGCCAATGCCAAAATGCAAGTTTTCTTTCAATTAAATGTCACTTTGTACTGCAAACATTTGTTCAAAAACTTGCAGTGTGGGCTACTGTTATTAATAAAATTATATGGTTGGTTGTTCACCTTTGTGTAAACTCGTATCTGTACAGGGGTCGGTGCACCAAAGCAGCTTCCTTAGCAAGGATTATACTGGGTTTTTGCAATTGCATTTACAGCAGTAGTTAGGCAGGAATTTGCCAAGGTGCGGAGATAGCTCGCCTACTTTCGCGAAAAACACTGTGAG
Organism: Eptatretus atami; assembly: GCA_035128595.1. Classification (NCBI taxonomy): domain Eukaryota; kingdom Metazoa; phylum Chordata; class Myxini; order Myxiniformes; family Myxinidae; genus Eptatretus; species Eptatretus atami. The sequence goes on along the minus strand of CM068955.1, from coordinate 154,879,323 downwards.
AATCTTTAATCAACCAACTAATGTCGCTAGATGGGATGCACAGTTGACGTCCATTGGAGGGATGCACAACATTGATGATTTACCCAGTCTGTGAAACACCGGGATGACAGTTTATAGCTGGTCGATTCAAACCCAGGCTAGACAGCTGATAGGTGAGTGTGCGTACTTAGAGGCCATTCTGTCAGCCCAGGTAGTCTCTTACGAACTGTTAAACAAACCGCAATTCCAAGTTGTATTTTTACCTTTTAAAATGTATCTCTTGGTATCATGTTCTTCTTCTGGTTGAATGTTGAGCTTTGCCTGCATGCGCAGCTTTTCAAATGCGGTCGCCAGAACAGGAACAGCGAACGTACAAACTCACAACACACAGACGGAACCACGCTTCACATTATATAATAAATTAATTATGAGATAACTGTCATTGATTAATCATCCCCCCCCCCCCCCCCAGTCCCAGCTCTGTCCCCCATATATTTTGGCAGGGCACTCAAGGTCCCTAAACCCTTCTGCCAAAGTCAGAATCAGTGCTCACGTCCATCTTTCATTCCTCTTTCTCTGCCTCTGGGGCAGATAGACTCCACACTCGTCATCCACTCTCTCTCCAGGTCGTACAAAACAGCTGGCCATCACCATCTCATATCTTCCCCATCCAAAATCTTGATCTTTTCTACCCTAGTTAATCACCCCAACCCAACCTCCTTGAAATTCCCTCTTTTCTTCCTGAAAGCCTTGGTGTCCATCTTGTTTTACCCCATGTACTCCGCCCCATCCCTTCCCTTCCACAGATCTCCTAAGTCGCTGTTCCCACTGTTTTGTGCTTCCCTATCCCTTCCCTGTTGTCTCCTGCTCCCTTGTTATTGTTCTGTGTGTTTGCTCTTATACGAGCCTCACAATGTTCAAAAAAGAAGAACATTTTCGTCACACTCTCATAGGTTTAATGAAGTATATTTGTACATATCTTGTACATTAACAAAGATGGAGCATGAAGAAAAAAAAAAAAGGAAAACAAATCCAGAGTAAACGTGTAAATCACAAACGTGACACCAAATAAAAACAGTGAAAAAGAAGAAAGTCACTGTCAAATTTGCCCAAACAGCTCTGTCAGCTGCGTGGATTTCAGTTCATCTGTCTGTAAGCCAGTGTTGCTGCAGACAATACTAATCAACGTTAAGTTCGGCGACCGACTCTCCTTTCTGTTGGTTTCCAAAGTAGGACACTGTTTGCCATCTATTCTTCATGCCGGAGAACATGACACCTTTCTCCAAAAGTCTCTTCGAACAACATCAGAAATTTTTGGCAGATTACTATATATTCAATGTTTGTGACTGAGTCTTGCATCATATGTTATGAATTTCGGCCCGCCCCGGGTGCGATCGGCCACGTAACTCGAATGCGCGACCGCGTCGCCACCGGGTGGGCAATTCAGTCGTGACCTCTCGGAACAACGCCGGGAGCTAGTCACGGGTGGGTCTTTCGACTCACCACAATGCGTGCAATCGGCACCCGCGCAGGATAGGGTTGTTCGCCAAACTCGACCTACCTAAGTACCTGCGCGGGTAGTTAACCGGGCGATCGTACCTCGCCGCAGGTCGCTAGGCACGAACGCTTAAGCGGTCCGTTTGTGCTACAATGATAAGCCGAGCGGTGTTATGCTGACTCGACAGACGTGATTATTTACCGGTATTCAAAACCTCACTAATTATTGCAGAGTAAGTGGCACTTTCAACGAAGGAAGGACGCAACGACGGGATACAGTTCAACACGCACATTATTACACACTCAGACAAGGGGACGTATTTACAGTCAAAGCAAGGCAGAGAAACATGCATGTATGTACAGCCAAACAAAGGCAAAGAAGAGTTAATTCCGAATAAAGCATTATTTACAGCACAGTCACTTGCAAGTTCTACTTACAGGACACGGCGCCACAGCATCCATACAAAAACCGAAAAGAAAGTAGGGACTTCCCTTGGTGGCGTCGAGTCCTCCTCCACGACTGTTAGTGTGGTCGCGCCTGGCCCTGACCTCTCTCGCGGCCGGCGAACCCTCTCCGGCACTCCTCGTTCGGACGCGCAGGTCACCACACAACGGGACTGCCGCGTCTCCCGTCCTTGCCTCCCTGGACAGGCCGCTCGCCAAGCCGCGAGCGCAGGACCAAGACGACAGGAAGACAAAGACGAAGACGAGGGCAAGACGACAAAAGACTCAGCAACTCTCGGACGACAAAGACTCAGCAACAAAGACCCAGGCAACAAAGACTCCAAGAGCAGACGAGCGAAGAGGAAGAGGGTGCGCCCGCCCGTGTCCGCCTTTATGGAGCGGGGCTCCGCCCGTCGCTCCGCCCGTTCTCGGCTCCACCTCCTTCGAGGCGTTTCGAGAAGCCTCTCGAAAGGGGCGTGCCTCGCTCCGACCGCCTCACCCGCGCATCCACCAATCGGGAGCGAGCCACCCACCCCTTCCCTTCACACCAAGCCGGGGAAATTCAGGCAGAAGAATTCAGGCGGGAGAAGTCGTTCAGGCCCCGCAAGAGCCTTTCTTGCAGCAATCCTGCGTCCTTCCTGTAATGGCTCGTGCGCGGAGATCGTCGCGCGTGGTCCGTGGAGGACGGCGTTCGGAGTGCGGGAAGTGGCGAAGATGGTGTGGTGGATGTGGTGAAGGTGGTGTTGTTGGTTTGATCCAAAATAACGACAGAACAGAAAAACGGCTATCTCAAAGGATGCAGCCTGTGAACACGGAAATTCCCTCTAAACAACGGTGGGAAATCTAACTACACAATACTTATCGTCATAACTGATCTAAGGACCCTTTATGGTGTATTTGCGAATTTCCACAGCCGTAACAATATGTTGAGTATTTTGCAGAGGAGCTTGGTGCAGTTGCCATCTATTTTGAATGTCATGCTACTGTCAGCTCCACGACTCACACCCATACAGTAAGATTTATTCAACTGTAGCTTTAAATAGCTGGATTTTAGTGCTTCGTTGCAGCAGGGCATGCCATACCTTCTCAGGCAGTGTTAGTATATGAGCCAAGGTATTTGAAGTCATGAATGTCTCCAGCACTTCACCACTTGCTGCCCTAAGAGTTCACTGTTCGTTTGGTCTCTGTGCATGTACTTTGTTCTTGAGGCATTATAAGAAGACCGACTTTGCTGACTGTTTTTTCGATTCTTGATAGGATGCCCCATGCATCTGCAGTGAATCAGCAGCTACAGCGATGTAATCAGTATCGTCGAGTAGTTTCTGAGCAGGGTGTCTTCCACTCATGGGCATTGCAGTGTGACACCGTCTTCTTCCGTCAATGCGGTACGCATCACATAATTGAGCACCATGATGAATAAGAAAGGCGCAAGAGTGTCACCTTGCGCACTCCCACAGTCATGTCAAATACCCTTGTTGGCCGATCAGCTGTCGAGGACAACAGCTGAAGTGTGATTGTACATCTCCTTGATCGTGCTTGTTATCTTGGTCGGTACACCATAGGAACGAAGTATTTTGAATATAGCGGTCTGTCTATCGAGTCAAATGCTTTTGTAAAGTCAACAAACAACAGCACAAGTTCCTATCCAGCTTACTGTTTCTTACTTCTTCAACCAGCCTTCGCAGTGCAAGAATCTGACCAGCTGTAGATCAGCTTCGTCTGAAGCCATTTTGATTGAAGCGGAGCAGTGGTCAATCGTTGGTCGATGCGATTGAGCAACATTTTGTTGTAGATTTTGGCTGCGATTTGTGGAAAGTCGAAACACGATATTTTGTGGGAAATGCCAAATTACCTTTCTTGGAAGCTGAATGAGGAGGAGCCGCTGGGGATTACGAGTTCCTGGGTCAAAACTAGATCCAGGCTTTCAATGACATCTTGGATTGCTGCTTCCTGTCTGTGCCTGTTTGTGGTGAGCATGTTGAGGTCCTGGAGAGATTCACTTACCTTGGCAGTGATATTAATGTCTCTGCTGGCTGTGAGTCAGAGGTCAATAGACGTCCGGGTCGGGCCTGGGGAGTCATGGATTCACTGGATAATGGGGTGTGGCGCTGCCACCTGTGCGGGAGGATGAAAGTCCGAGTCTTCAGGTCCTTGGTCCTCCAGTCTTGCTCTGTGGATGTGAGACTTGGACTGACCAAGGATCTGAGATGGAGACTTAATTCCTTTGGGACCAGGTCTCTTCGGAAAATCCTTGGCTATCGCTGGTCGACTTTGTGTCAACGAGCGGTTTTTGAAAGAATCAAATGAGATTTGATACCTGCATAGTCCGGTGAGTGTCAGCTGCGGCTGCTGACATGTGGCTCGTTTTCTGACGCTGATCCTGCTCACAGATTCTCTCAGCGAGGGAGTCTCTTGAGTGGAGGAGGCCAATTGCCGACCACGTGCCTCGTGGTTGCAGCAGGTTGATCAGCATCTCAAGGAGATGGGGAGGGCCAGGCATCTGCCTGGGGATGGCAGACGAGGCCCCTGGAGTACCGGGGAAAGTGGATGCAGGACGCGCTGCTCTGGAGCATGCTCCCATACCTGACCTGACCTTTCTGTGAATGGGAACTATTCCAGCTTCACCCCTCGACTCGGTGACTTCCAGTAATTTTCTTTTGCACCGATTTTACTTTTTAAGATCAACTGTATTTTAGCATCACGATTCGGTTGTCATTCAAATAGCGTTAAAAGTTGAAAAGGACGTCCATGCTTCACCCTATTTCTCCACCACTACACACAAAGATAAAGTCAATTTAGACCTGAATCTGGCCACAAATCTGGACCTGAAACAATCCACAGCCAATTAAATCACCTTAACAAGTGTTATAATTAGTTTTAAAATGTACAGGGCATTTGCAGAGAGAAAAGACAATCAGAATAGAGAGAATAATGGATCAAAAGAGACAAGTGTGTTTACCTGCACAGCTGTTGTCCGCTTTCATCAACTCTGTGGTGAGCAGAACCATGCCGTAGTAGAAAAAGAAGTCACAAACCTGTTAACAGTACAGAGCGAATGTCGACACAGCTGTTGATTGAAGTAGTAATAGTGTAGCCATAACTAGAGCTGCAAAAACAGGAAATGAGCTCCAATTTTCTAAACTCGACAATAGGATTGCAAAGCATTTGTTTTAAATGGATTCAGCATGTGGGTATACTTACCTTTGGTTTGTGATACTGCACTATGGTCCCAGTTCAAGCCCCATATATGTGTTGCTTGCCTATTTTAGGTTATTTCACCAAAATAAGCTTATAGAGTGGGTCCCGGTTCCGGTCGTCCGTAGTCTGTCGTTCCGTCCGCTTAACATTTGACTAGAATATCTTCTCACAAACTATCCGACCGATGTGGACCAAATTTGGTACAAACGCATCAGAGCAGCAAGGTCTCACAGGCTTGTCCTCCCCATCCGGTGTGCCCCTTATAATGTGCAAGTGAAAGGGGGGATTTACACCAAATATTGGAACAGTATTTTATTCAAAATCTTCTTCTCAGAAATAGATCCAGACCAAACTCGCATGATCATCGGGACCATGCACTAACCTTAAATTGTGCTCCCTCATGGCCATATCTCCCTGAAAAGGGGGCCAAAGGCCCCCTCCCCAAATCCTTCATTTTCACAAAAACATCTTCTTCTACATAACTACCGAAGCGATACGGACAGGCCAAATCTTGTACAATGCATCACGACAGTGAGGTCTCATTCTGATCTCATTCTCATTCTGATCCCCCATTTAAGGAGTCAGAAGGGGGAGTGGGTTGCCACAATATTGTATTTCATTTAAAAATCTTCTCAGAAAACGACAACTGGATCCAGACCAAACTGGCCATGCAGCATCGTGACAATGCCCTCACCTTAAGTTGTACCCCCCCTCCCCATGGCCATATCTCCCTGAAAGATGGCCTTGGCCTCCCTCCCTAATCCCTCATATTCATTAAAATATATTTCTCTCACAAACTACATGACTGAAATGACCAAATTTGGTGTGATACATCAGAACAGTAAGGTTCATGGGGTTGTGCTCCCCATTCAAATCCGCCCCCGCCCCATGAGGCTGAAAAAGGGGGGTTTCGCCTCAAATTCAGGTAATTTATTTAAAAATCATGTCAGAAACCGACGGCCAGATGCAGACCAAATTCTTCAGGAAACATAATGACCATGCCGTTAAGTTAAATTGTGCTCCCCATGACCATACCACTTCAGGAAAGGGGGCCATGGCCCCTTCCCCCTAATCACTCATTTTCACCTCACCTGTTGGGGAAATACCCATCACTCCCCCATGGGGCTATTTTAACCATGTCTTCTGTTGACCGTGAAAATCAACGACTCTAAGTATGTTTTCTTATACCCCTTTTTGTTGGTGGTTTGTTTGTTGGGTACGACAGGCACAGATAACGCACTTATCTTTCAACTGGTTTGTCTGCACTGGATCCTCGGTCTCACTAAAAACTGGCAGGTTGACATTTTACAGGCAGGACATTGCATCACATAGTGCACCATCCCTCGGATGGATGTTAAGCTGGGGACCAGTCTAGCCTCTGTTGGCAGAATTTTGGAATCCCATGGTGTCTTTTGAGAAGAGTAGGCGAGTTATTGCTTGAACGTCAGCAAATTTTCAAATTCCTGCCATCACCAGTTAAATGTTAGGCCTGGCCAGCTGTTAAGGAATTTTTTTTTCCAAAAACAATCCTTAGTCAATCCAACAAGGAGGAAATAAATGGGGCCATTGAAGTAGTTGTCATATTTTGTTTGGTTGCTCGCATTTCTTAATCGGCAGGCCTGATTCATTCCTTTTGTTTAGCGATATCTATCTCGACTTTCCACCCTTCTCTTTTGCTAAAGATATGATGATTAAACTTTGGAAACATCAATTGCTTCAACCTTTATGTTATAGCCCTTTAATTACTGTATTTCTCTGGTGTTTTGATCATTAATATGAAATCGCTCATGTACCAGGTGCTCAGGTAATTCACCCCTCTTCTACCTCTGTTTTAGTTTTCTGCTTAAGTGTCTTTACTGCCTCTCATACCCTCACCAAATATAATTTTTAAAATCATAAACAGTCATCGTTTATAATCTTCTTGTCCATCCCAGTCTTTACCTTTCACTCTTCCTTCTCCTTCCAACATCTACCTTATCCTTACCTCTCTCCCTGCTCATTGAAAAAAAATCCTCTCATTGCTGTCATCACCAGCATCTCTCTTCCATTCCTCATCGATAGGACTCTAATCATGCTGTCTCTTCACATGAACGATGCCAAATCCTTTGCTATTTATTCATCATTTGCCTCCTCCTCTGACCCTTTCTCACCCTCCCACCATGCTCACTTCCAGTTCCCTTTCGCATTCCTGGGTAGTAAATTTGGCCTATTCATATTAAATTTCAATATGGGTGAAATGTAGCCTTCCTGAAAGCCTTTAATAATCTTTCTTTTCACCCCTACATTGATATGCGTGGCCACATTGCTGATTTTGGTGACCTGGAACTGAAAAGTCTTGCCATAAAGGAAGACACAATGGTCCTCCCCTCCACATCAACTCCCACCCACTCCATCCTGTCAATTCTGTTATAACCCTCACCCACACCCCAACCACACTCTCTGTGTCCTCAAGCCCAACAGCTCCCACTCACTCCACTACCCATACCACCACTATCCCTCCCATCACAACTCAACCATATATATGTGTTTCACTACTATTCGAGGCTTGCACTCTCATTTCATGGAGTTCTCCCTTGAGGTTGCTGTCTCATCTCCAGATGTTATTTCTCAAAGGGAAACCTTTCTGTCACAGAATGTCCCAATATCCGTACCCAATTCTTTTTTGTACTGCTTTGATACCCATTTCTTGTAGAGCTGGTGGTGCTCTCATCAACATCATAAGCTACCTTTCCTAAACCTCCTGCCCTGTTCTGCTCCTCCCAATCCTCAAATAATATTGCTAAATCTTCTTTTATGACACCCCCATCAAAACAACTGCGACTGGAAAAACATGTCCAACCATCAATAATAACTATTTTTCAGCCTGGTGACAACAAGCAGCTCTAGTTTTGAGTCACTCTCACATCCATCCCTGAGCTGTGCTGCAAGCACCACCATGCAAGCACCATCTGTCATCGTGCTGTCAACATCAGAGGTAGGCCTACATCATGTAGACAGCACTGAGTGGAGCGCTTACAACTTACATGTATCTGTGACCTGAAATATCTTCAAATTAATTGTAGTAAACATATATTGAATTTTTGAGATTCCAAACAAGGTCACCTGTGACAAATTGGCTTGGCCTGGTTGAAGATAGGTTTGGGTTAAACATAAGACATCACGTTACAACAAAGATTCCACATGGAACACATAGCACACTGACGGTGTTTTGTGGGGTTTTTTTGTTGTGTGAATAGGCCACTGGAGATGAGCAAACATGCTCTGCAATATGCTGCCAAAGCAACATGCCGCATCAACCAAGGGCAAGGTGATTCTCGAGAGAACAAGCAAGCAATACAGAGATGGGACCAGAAGTACCCAAGCTGGTTGCTTTGAGAACCACCCATGGCTGACTGTGTGAGACAAGGAATAAACTGTTTTGCTTTGTTTGTACAGTAGCAGCAGAACATCAAATTCGTTCTTTCGGCAAAAATGCAGAAAAGACATTCACACAAATTGGATTTCAGAACTGGAAGAAAGTAAGCATCAGACTGATGAAACACAGTCAGTCATGCACAGTTCTAAAGCTGAAAGCTTTGGGAAGGACTGGGATCAATGTGCAGCTCAATGAAGCATCGAGGGAAGACCAGCTAAGACACAGAAAGGGGCTCATATGCAAATTAAACTAAAAGAGAATGATATTCCAGGAATGGTGACTGGATCAACCAGATAAACTACATGCCAAGCAAGACTGTAAATGAGCTGATAAGAAAAAAGGGTCTTGCCATTCTATGTTCAGTCCGAGCTGAAGTGAAAGAAGCAAGCTGGTACTCAATTATTGCCGAAGAGATGACTGATATTTCTTGTGCAAGAAAAATTCATATTTTGTTTGAAGTGAGTTGATGACAGCCACCAAGTCTATGAGGCATCAATGGGATTTATTGAGGTGCAGATATTACCGTCAAACTCACAATGAGGCCCTGAAATATGTCCTGAAATTACTGCAATATTGGGCTGGATCAATGTTAAGGTCAAGCATATGATGGGGGCATCAAACAAGACGGGAAGGATTCATGGTGATGCTACTCAAATTTAGCAAGAGAACAGCTCAACCATTCTCTGTTCATTGCTTGGTCCAGGGTACCAATTACCAATTTGTGCCTTCAAGATGTTTCCCAAAAAAATCAAGCCGATTTGTGATGCACTGGATCTTATGTGAATAATCAAACTTGATACAGTGTTTACCCAAAGTGATCGACCATCTTTGTACCATGCAAATTTGCGCTGGCAAAGAGAACCCCAATCGGCTGAGACCCTGATTAACTTACGGTTCTGGGTTTGAAGCAATGGCAGCTTCTCTCAGGGGTCTCTGCCGACTTTCTCAAAGTTAAGTTTCTGGTCTTATGTTATGTTTACTGTTGTGTTCTAGCTCGTTTTGTTTCAAAAATCTGCTATTTTGTGAGTTTTCGTCGACCTGTCTTATCGGGCTCCTAAACCTACTCGTCCTTTCCGTTAGGTGGACGATCTATTTTTTGTATTATCTCCCTATTAACCTCAATTCCTATTTTCACTCGGCTATTTTCTTTTGTCCAAGAGTTTTTCCCGTCACTTCTTATTCCTAAACCGAGTTTGTTATAATATAAGATATAAATAATTTAATTTTCCCCACTTTTCCAACGCCCCCCCCCCACCCCCATCTATCCCTCCAACTACACACGCTGTTTCTTGTCTTAAATTAAAAACCAACACAAAAAAAACAACAACCCTTTCTTCCTCCATACCATGAGTACCGATCCTTCTTCTTCCTATTCTTACTCTTCTTCTCCTCCTCCTCCTCCTGCCGGCACACCATCTTTCTTCTATTTGAGCTGACCCACTCTCACCATTACCTTCACATTTTTTTTCTACAGCCTTACATTCTCTAATCTTATCTCATCTTCAAAAATCCATCAAAAAAAAAATTCCTTGTATCCTTCCTAACTATACAGCTCCTGAAACCACGTGTCTCTCCACCTCTTCCTGGTACTTTTCATTGATCCATCAGCTTCACTCTGCATTTTACCATTCCAAATTCACCATACATCTCCACGATTTTTACTTCAACCTTTCCTTTTCCGAATCTTATGCAATCCTTATTTAAAAAAATAAATAAATAAATATAAATTCACTTTTAAAATATTCACCTCCCGTAACCACGTGGTTCTCAGGTAACCACGTGATCTGTTTCCACCATCTGCGTTTACCGACCCAAATTCACAATTCAATCACAATCTTTTCTTCAACCTTTCCTTCACCGAATCTTATGCAATCTCCATCAAAAAAAATTTTGCAATAATAATAATAATAATAACAACGATCTCTTCTCATACTTCATCTTCCTCTTTCACATGTGTGGTTCTCATTACTGTATCATAATTCACGACTCTTTTTCTATTTCAACAGAGTGCTCTCAATTCGACTTTCCTTCATGCCTTGTCTCAAAATCCAACTGTTACAATGTTTCTTCTCTCCATTCTCTTAATTCGCCTTCATTGCATCCCTCAAGAAATGCCTTTAGTCGCATTTCTGAACTAAAAATAAAAAACCCCAGTTTGCGATGCATGTTCGCTTTCCATCAATCATCCATTTTTTCGAACTTCAGTGCCAATTCACCCCTCTCACCCCTCAATCTCAAAGCAACTATCACACTCCTCCCCCTCCAAGCTTCACTCTCACCTTTCTCAAAAATCCCCCCTCACCTTTCTCCCTCAACTCTCCCCATTTTCCCTTCTCCCACCAATCACCCCCCTCACTCTTCTCAAAGTTTCCCCCCACCCTCTCATCCACAAAACTGCCTCCTTCCCTGCCCTCTCTTCCTCCATCATTACTCTCCCTCCTCAAATCCTCAAATGCCTTCTGCCGCCTCTCTTATTACTCCCCACTGTACCTCAAACCCAGCACCACAGAGCCTTTTCTCCTCCTCATCCGGCCCTTCCCTAGCTCTTCTGCAACCCCCAACACTCTTTCAACAACTCTCCTTACCTTCCCCTCCTCCCTTGTCCCTCCTCCCTCCTCCCCTTTGCTCAAGGTCATCTGCCATCTGCTTGGAAGTCAGCAAACATTACTGCCCTGCATAAAAAGGTGCAAAAAACAGATCCTGCGACTATCGACCAATCAGCCTTCTCCAAATCATCAGCAAGGCTATGGAATCCATCATCACTCAGACATTAAATCCTTCCTCTTCTCCAATGGCCTAATTTCCGATCATCAATTTGGTTTCAGACCAGGTCACTCTACCCTGGAATGCTGCTTCTGCTCTCCCAAAAATGGATGGAGGAACTCAATGCTAGACATGAAATCAGAGCAATATCCCTAGACATATCGTGTGCTTTTGACATGGTCTGGCACCCAGCCCTGCTCACTAAACTCTCTCTTATGGTATCCAAGGCCATCTCCACTCATGGCTCGCAGACCTCCTCTCCTGTCGCAGCCAACATGTGGCCATAAATGGAGTTCTCTCATCCCCTCTTCCTGTCCAGGCTCGAGTTCCTCAAGGCAACGTTTCTGGGCCCTGTTCTTTTTGTGGTTTTCATCAATGATCTCTCCGACTCTGGAAAATCTCTTTTTCTCTTGCTGATGACTCCACCCTCTGCTGTACCATCTGTCATCCCTCAGCGAGCAAGCAGCAGCTTCTTCGCTCTCTGCAGATCTGGGTAAAATCACAAACTGGGCCAACCGTGGAACATGTCTTTAAATCCTGCCAAATTTCACACTCTCACTATGTCTCTCCGAAAGAACTGTTTGGAAACCCCCACATCTACTTTCTCAACAATCCGCTGGAAGAAGTCCTTTCATTCAAGCTTCTGTATCTCACTATCTGCCATGATCTTTCCTGGGAAAGCCACATTTCCAACCTGGCCTCCAAAGCCAGTCGCCGACTGGGAATCTTCCATCGCGCAAAGTCCTTCCTCGGCCCACCTGAGCTCCTGACCACATACAAAGCTTTCATCCACAGCTCATGGAGTACTATCTCCCTCTGGGCTGGTGCTCCTGCCTCTCACCTTTCTCGGCTTTGCACTGTGGAAACCAAGGCATTTAGGATCATTGGTATCTCCTGTGGTGAGGCTGAGTCGTTGGGCCTCTCACTCTCTCACCGCAGGCAGGTCAGTGGTCTTTCTGTCTTCTTCCGTCTCCTCTCCGGTCTCGCCCCCCCGCTCTTGTCTGGATATGTCGCCCCCCATATTTCCACAGGGCGGTCAAGGTTCGCCAGCAACCCCCTTCTGATAAAACTACCAAAATCACGAATCACTGCTCACCTTCACTCTTTTTCCCGCCTTTGGAATAAACTCCCACACTCTCTTCAATCCCATTCTTCCCTCCAGGCTTTCAAAACAGCCGTTCACCACCACCTTTTATCTTCCCCATCCAAAACCTCAATGTTTCTACCCTCTTTAATCCACCCAAACCCACCTCTTCAAATTCCCTGCTTGCCTTCCTGAAAGTCCCTGTTATGTCCATCTTGTATACCCCATGTTCCCGCCCCATCCCTCTGACTTCCACAAGATGTAATGTTCTCTATTCCCCACTGTTTTGTCCTTCCCTTTCCTGCCCCTCTTGTCTCATGCCCCCATTGCTGTGCATTGTGTGTTAGCTCTCATCCGAGCCTTGACAATGTAGACCAAAAAAAAAAAAGTCTTTCTTGAAACAGTTCGTCATGTCTGACGTTTCGACTGAAGTTGCAGAATTTGGAATTTAGGCATGATGCTGGCAATAGCTCGTCGACTCCTCGTGAAGGATACTCTGGAAATATTTATGTCCACCACTTAATGCTAGCAAGAATGGAACACTCATTTTAACATCCATCTGACTTTGATGTATCATCCTGCTGACAAAACATCAAGGTGATAGTTTATAGCTTTGTCAAGATTTTAATCAAGGTTAGACATCTCAAAGGTGAATTCTACCAACATCCAATAAATAAAGTTTTATGTTACCCTTACCTCTTCAAAAAATCTGGTAGAAACTTTTTAAAAAATTACTATTAAAACTTGGTTGACTTATTAAGACCAGCAGAGTACCTGCCGTACAGGCGATCTTGTTCCAAACGTGCAACAAGTTCTTCTGGCGCATATCTTTATTTTGGGCAGTGTATAGGCAATTGACTGCTCTGGATAGGCTAAAAAAAATAACCTGGGTTACTTGCAAGAAGCAAAACCACACCTACTGCTTACAATTCAAAACACCTCACAGCATTGGAAAACGTTGGGACAGGAATACTGCACTGTAAATGGTGGAGACTTGTAATACTCCCCCCACTTGGAGGTGGCACTACATGATACACATTTACATGGAGAATTTGCATCCTTTCCAAGACCACTCACAAAGATAAAAACACAACTACATATTAATTGGGGTTATGCTGATCCGATGTCACAAGTCTGGATGTAATCAGAGCATAACTGTAGGAGTTGCATGACAAGCAAACAAACACACAAACACCGGTCCGTGAATTATAGTAAGGATATAGGGCTGGCAGGATAACCTAGAGGTACACAACTCACCTCTGAGCTGTCTAGCCTGGATTGGAATCCAAACCCAGCAATAAACTGTCACCCTGGTGTTTCGCATGCATGGATATTCATCAACGTGTGCTATCCCTCAGATGGATGTTATTTAGTGTCCCTCTGCCAACATCAGTTGGTGGATATTACTTATCCTACAGGTCTCTCGCGAAGAGTAATAGGTAATTATAGAATTTTTAATGTAAAAAAGGGTAATAGTAAAATATATGAAATAAGTATAAAAAAGTAAAAAGTTAAAATATATAGTATA
>CM068955.1:154767671-154778838 GCA_035128595.1 Eptatretus atami | reverse complement strand
TGGAAATGGTACAAAAGTTAAAGCAGGGAAACTGCAAGAGCGTTAAAAAAAAGTTTAGGTTCCCAAAAAACTGGAAACATAATGTAAATTTCAGAGTTGGTAAAAAGCCCTTTTCAGGGAACATAATTGGTTAGCAAACTGCAGCTGTTCTGCAGCAATGGAAGTAAATAGCCTGGAACAGTTGATGAAATAATTCCTACAGGTGTCCCAACTTTGTTGATTAGTTACAAACCCTCTGTCTGTATATAAAAGCAGATGATATGGAACAGACGTGTTGCTACAACCTATTTGAACATTATGATGGACAATATTGCACGCAGGAAGTAGTATATTGCTATATAAGGCACGGAAAAAAGACAATTAAATTTCACCCAACTGAACATGCAATCCTATTCAAATTTCATGTCAATGGGACAAACAATGAGGATTTTAGAAATACACCTTAGTTGTTGACCTTTGGCTTATGTGATCTTTTATTCGATTGTACCTTCAAAATTAATTGGACTGTGGATCAGTGACCTGAAATATAAATCCGTCTTCAAATTCCAAGTCAATCGGATGAAAATTGCAATTTAGAAATATGGCTGGTGTTGACTTTTTAGCGATTGGACCTTAAAAATAGTTGGGTGTTGAATTCAGTGACATGAAATTGAAAATCCTCTCAATTTCATGGTCAATCGGATGAAAATGAGGATTTTAGAAGATCCCCTGAGTGGTTGGACCCTGCGGTGTATGTTGACTTTTTGTCCATGTTGACCTCAAAGATAAATTTTCTGGTGAATTCAGTTACCTGAAAATTACATCTTTCAAATTTCAAGTCAATTGGATTAAAATTGAGGATTTAAAAACACCACATTAGGTTGTTTTGACCTTGGGCTTTAGGTTGACCTTTTTGTCCTGTTGACCTCAAAAATAATTATCTGGTGAATTCAGTGACCGAAATATACATCTGTCAAATTTCAGTCAACGGGCATTAAAATGAGGATTTTTTAAGAAACACCACATTAGTTGTTGACATTGGGCGATTGTTGTCCTTTTGGTCGATGCTACCTCAAAAATAATTTCTCTGGTTGAATTCATTGACCCTGAAATATAAAATCCTTTCAAAGTTCAAGTCAATTGGATGGAAAAATTGAGGATTTTACAAATGCTACTTTAGTTGTTGACCTTGCGGCCATGTGACCTTCGTCTTTGTTCCACCTTCAAAAAAAAATTGATGGGTTGAATTCATTGACATCATATGCAAAGTCTCTTCAAATTTATGGCAATGGGTTTGAAAATTAATGATTTAGAAAAAACCACATAGTTGTTTGACCTTGGGCCTATTGTTGACTTTTAGTCGATTGTTGAACTCAAAAAATAATGCGCGGTGAGTTTGAATTCCTGACCTGAAATAGAAGTCATCTTAAAAGTTTCAAGTCAAGTCGGATGAAAAATTTCACAATGTTAGAGAATACCACATTAGTTGTTGACCTTTCGGCCCGGAGGTTGACACCGAAAAAATAAATGGATGTTGAATACTTGACGTGAGAGATAGAAAATCCTCGTTCCAAATTCCAAGTCAATCGGGGATGAAATTGAACAATTTTAGGAAAATGCCGCAAATTGTTGACCTTAAAGGGTCAATGACATGACATGCAGGTTGTTAAATTTCAATGACATGAACATGAGATCCTCTTCAAATTTCAATCAATAGGGATGAAAATGAGGATTTAGAAATACCACTTTAAATTGTTGGACCCTTTTGGCATGGTTGACTCTTTCCTAACTCAATGTTACCTCAAAAATAATTGCTGGTTAATTCAGTTACCTGAAATATAAATCCTCTCATAATTTCAAGTCAATCGGATGAAAAATTGAGGATTTTAGAAATACAGTCTTAGTTGTTGCCCTTGGTCCTATGTTTTGACATTTGGCCGATGTTGACCTGAAAACGAAATGAGTGTTTAATTCAATGACCTGATATTGCAATCCTCTCATTATAAGTCAATGGGATGAAAATGAGGATTTAGAAATATCACCTAAGTGTTGGCCTTAGGCGACATATTGGACCTTTTTGTCCATGCTGACCTCAAAAATAATTAATCGCTTGGTTCAATTCATTGACCTGAAGTGAATAATCCTTCTTAAAAATTTCAAGTCGATCGGATGAAAATGAGATTAGAAATACCGGCACTTAAGTTGATTTGGTCACGCCTTTGGCGATGTTGACACGAAAAATAATAGTGGCTATTTGGAGTTCATACACTGAAAGTAAATCCTCTTAATATCAAGTCAATCGGGATGAAATTGGAGAATAATTATGAAATCCAATCGGACGTGTTGAACCTTTTGGCCGTTGGTTTATCGATGGTTACCTTCAAAAATAATTGTGTTGAATTCTTACGTTTGTGATAAAATGAAATCTCTCTTCAAAAATTCTGAAGTCAATCGGATGAAAATTGAGAATTTTAGAATTCCAACTTGTTGTTGACCTGGCCATGCCTTTGATGCCTTGACGAAAAATATAATTGGGCACTGTTGAGTTCAGTTGACCTGAATTAAATCCTCTTCAATAATCAAGGTCGATCGGATAGAAAATTGCAATTATAGAAATACACCTAATTGTTGACCTTTTAGGCTGATGTTGTGTCCGGACCTCAAAATAATTGGCTATTGAATTCATTGCTGAATGAAATCCTTCCATTAGAAGTCACATGCAGAGAGATTAACACTTAGTTGTACTTGGGCCTATGTTGACCTTTTATCCATGCGCATAAAATAACTGGTTTGAATTATTGACTGATTAATCCTCTTCATTTCAAGTCGATCGGATCAGTTGAGGATTAGAAATACACTAAGTGTGACTTAGCATGAACCTTTGTTCATGACCCAAAAGTAATCGGCTATTGATTCAGTGACTGAATAAAATCCTCTTCAAATTCAAGTCAATGGATGAAATTGAGATTGACAAACCCCTATGTTGAACTTGGCAATGTTGACCTTTTGACATTTTGTCCTCAAAAAAACAGGCTTTCCTCAGTAAAACTCCAACAAGTGCGTGAAATTTCGTGAGATCGCTTGAAAATGTGACTTGTAGGCGCCAAACAGATACAGACAGACAGACAGAATAACAAAATCGACTAACCAGTATCCTTGAAGAATCTACGATTTTGCAAGTAACAAGAAGATACGTCGTGCAGAGCACGGTACTTGCAAAATCGTAAAATAAAAATTTGACCTCAAAAATAATGCCAAGTTGAATTCAATGACCAAATATGCAACTCCTTTCAAATTTAAATCAATCACATGAAAACTGACAATTTTAGAAATTCGGCAATGTTGACCTCAAAAGGAATTGGTGTTAAATTTCAATGGACACTGACAGCAAAATCTCTTCAAATATTCAAGTCAATGGATGAAAATTGGATTTAGAAATCACCCTAAGTTTTGACCTTTGTATGTTGACCTTTTTTCCATGTTGGACTCAACAAATAATGTGGTTGAAATCAGTGTCCTGAAATTCATTCTTCAAATTTCAACGTAAAGGTGATATGAAAATTGAGGATTTTGAAATACGACTAAGTTTTTGACCAGGCTATTTGGCATTTGTTAATGTTGGGGGAAACTCTAAAAATGGAATTGGCGTGTGAATTCCAATACCTGAAAATATAATCTCTTCAAATTTTCAATGTCAATCGGGATGAAAATTGAGAATTAGAAATCACAACCTAAGTTGTTGACTCTTGTGCCTCTGTTGACTTGACTTGACAAAAATAATGGCGATTGAATCAGTGACCGCTGATTAAATCACTTTCAAACTTCTCAAGTCGAATCGGGATGAAAAATTGACGATTTTAGAAATACGCACGATTAGTTACTTTGGACCATCGTGACCAATATTTTAAGCATTTGGTGTATGCAATGCGTTGACTCAACAAATATTGGATGCAAGTATATGACAACAATCCTTCTCAAATTCAATTCAATCTGATTGAAAATTGACAATATTAAATCCCTAATGAGACTTTCGCTATGTTGACTCCAAAAATAATTGCTATTATCTGATGTTGTAATCCAATCAGAATCGATGAGTTTATAATCGGAATTGCTATTGGTGTGGCTCAAATTGTGGTTGAATCAAACCTCTAAGTGCAATAGCATCTAATATCCATCAATCGGAGAATTGACAAAATTGAATTTGCAATGTTTACCAAAAATATTGTTTGAGTTCAGACCTGTTATTAATTGTCATCGATTAAAAATAGACGAGTGTTTGACTGATGTGGACCTCAAAAAATAATTGGTGGTTGAATTCATTGACATAAATGAAAATGCAAAACTTCAAATTTGAAGTCAATCGATGAAAAATTGAGGAAATTTATAAATCCCACCGCAGTTTGTTGACCTTTAGGCCTATGTTGACTATTGTCAATGTTTGACCTAAAAAATAATGGCTCGTTGAATTCAGTGACCTGAAATATAAATCCTCTCACTTCCAAGTATTTCGGCATTGAAATTGACAAAATTTTTAGAAAATACGGCTAATGTTTGACCATTTGGCACAATTGGACCTCAAAAAATAATTTGTGGTTGAATTCAGTTGACCTGAAATGAAGAATCCTGCTTCCAATTCAAGCAATGCGATGAAAAATTGAGGATTAGAAACAACAACCTTAGTTGTTGACCTTTTGCTGATGTTGACAGTTTGGTCTCCGATGACCTCAAAAATAATTGGCTACTTGAATTCTGTGACCTAAATAAAAATCTCTTCAAATTTTCAAGTCAATCAGATAAAAATTAGCATTTGAAATTCCTACCTCGTTGTTGAACTTTGTCCATGTTGAATTTCTGATCCACTGCTGACCTCAAAAATAATTGCCTGGTTGAATTCGGTGACCTAACAATAAAAAATCCATCTTCAAATTTCAAGTCAATCGGATTGTAAATTGAGGATTTTAGAAATACAACGTAAGTTGTTGACCCTTGGCCAATAGTTGAGTAACGCCTTTTGACATTGACCTCAAAAACAACAGCTTCTTCCTTATATAAAACTACAAGTGGTGAAATTTCATGAAGATTTCTTGAAAATTGTGGACTTGTTATGTGACATACAGAAAGACAGACAGACCACAGACAGAATAACAAAATCGACTGACCAGTTCCTTGAAGAATCTACGATTTTGCAGAGTAACAAGAGATGATGTCATGCAGAGCATGGAACTTGAAAAATACATACCACAAATTTGACCACCAAAATAATTGCCAGTTGAATTCAATGACCAAACATGCAACTCCTCTTCAATTTAAAGTCAATCGGATGAAAATTGTCAATTTTAAAATTCGGCCAATGTTGACCTCAAAGGGAATTGGTTGTTATATTCAATGACCTGACTTGCAAATCCTCTTCAAATTTCAAGTCAATGGGATGAAACTTGAGGATTTTAGAAATACCAACTTAGTTGTTGACCTTTGAATATGTTACCTTTTAACTCTATGTTTACCTCAAAAATAATTGGCTGATTGAATTCAGTTACCTGAAATATAAATCCCTCTTCAAATTCCAAGTCAGTCGGATGAAATTGAGGGATTTTTAGAAACACGACCCTAAATGTTTTGAGACCTTGAAATCTAATGTCGTGTCAATAAAAAGACAAAATAGAAATTCTCCAACAAAGTTGTTGACCTTTCGCCTATGTTGACCTAACAAAGAATTGGCTATGTGAGTTCAGGTGACCTGATATGTAAATCCTTTTACAATTTCAATGGGATGAAAATTTCAAGAAAACTTTTTGTGCCGATGGTGGACCTGAGAAAGGAATTGGTTGTTGAAATTCTCAATGACCTCATGCAATCCTCTCAAAAATTTCCAAGTGAATGGGATTGAAAATTGAGGATTTTAGAAATACCACTTTCGTTGTGACTACGGCCTATAGTTGACGTTTTGTTCAATTGTTGACCCAAAATATTGGTATGCTGAATTCATTTGACGTGAAAAATAAATCTCTTCAAAATTTCAACTCAATGGATATGAATTGAGAAACTTAGAAATCCACCTAAGTGGTTGACCTTTTGCCTATGTTGACATCAAAAATAACTGGCTATTGATTCAGTGACATGATATGGTAAATCGTTTCAAATTTCAAGTCAATCTGGATGAAAATTTGACAATTTAGAGAAATTCGGCGGAGTTGACCTTTTGTGCCGATGTGGCCTCAAAAATAATTTGTGGTTGAATTCAGTGACCTGAAATGAAAATCCTTTTCAAATTTCAAGTCAATCGGTATAAATTGAGGATTCTAGAAAACACAACCATTAAGTTGTTGACCTTTTGCTGATGTCGAAATTGGTCAGTGACCGATGACCTCAACAAAAATTCCTTTGAATTCATGTGTGACTGAAATAAAATTCCTTTCAAATTTCAAGACAACGGCAAGAAAAGAGAAAACAATCCACCTAATTGTTACCTTTTTGCCATGTTGACATGCAAAATAACTGGTCTATTTGATCAGTACAATATGCATTATAATGTTCTTCAAATTTTAAGTCAATTGAGGATGAAATTGATCAATTTAGAATTCGGGCATGTTACTTTGCAGATGTGCCTCAAAAAAATTTGCTGGTTGAATTCATGACCTGAAATGAAATCCTTCTTCAAATTTCAAGTCAATCGTGAAATTGAGGATTATTAGAAACACAACCTTAGTTGTTGACCTTGTGCTATTCGAATGTTTGTCTACATACCTCAAAAATAATTGGCTATTGAATTTCTGTGACCTGAAATAATCTTTCAAATTTCAAGTCAATCGATGAAAATAGATTTAGAAATGCATCGTTTGAACTTTCCTTTTGAGACCATGTGGCCTCAAAAATAATTTGGTTGAATTCGTGACCAAATAAAAATCCTTCAAATTTCAGTCAATCGGATGAAAAATGAGGATTTGAGAAACACAACATAAGTGTTGACCTTTGGCCAATGTTGCCTTTTGACATTTTGACCTCAAAAACAACAGGCTTCTTCCTTAGTGTAAAACTACAACAAGTGGTGAAATTCGTGAAGATTGCTTGAAAATTGTGACTTGTATGCGAACATACAGAAAGACAGACAGACAGACAGACAGAATAACAAAATCGGACTGGACCAGTATACTTGAAGAATCTACGATTTTGCAAAGTAACAAGAAGATGACGTCATGCAGAGCATGGAACTTGCAAAATACATACAACAAATTTGACCTCAAAAATAATTGCCAGTTGAATCAATGACCAAACATGCAACTCCTCTTCAAATTTAAAGTCAATCGGATGAAAATTGTCAATTTTAGAAATTCGGACAATGTTGACCTCAAAAGGAATTGGTTTAAATTCAATGACCTGACTTCAAATCCTCTTCAAATTTCAAGTCAATGGGATGAAAATTGAGGATATTAGGAAATAACCACTTAGTGTTGGACCTTTGGCATATGTTGCCCTTTTACTCTATGTTTACCTCAAAAAAATTGGCTAGTTGCATTCAGTTTCCGAAATATAAAATCCTCTTCAAATTCCAAGTCAATCAGATGAAAATTGGATTTTACAAAACACACCTAAGATGTTGACCTTTGCCAATGTGACTTTTGACATTTTGTCCTCAAAAACACAGGCTTCTTCCTCATGTAAAACTCCAACGAATGGAAATCGTGAAGATCGCTTGAAAATTGTGACTTGTAGGCGAACAAACAGAAAGACAGACAGACAGACATTACAGGTAACAAAATCGAAGACCAGTATCCTTGAAGAATCTACGATTTTGCAAGTAACAAGAAGATGACGTCATGCAGAGCATGGTACTTGCAAAATCCATAAAACAAATTTGACCTCAAAATAATTGCAAGTTGAACATAATGACCAAATATGCAACTCCTCTTCAAATTTAAAGTCAATCACAGGAAAATTGACAATTTTAGAAATTCGGCCAATGTTACCTCAAAAGGAATTGGTTGCTAAATTCAATGACCTGACATGCAAATCCTCTTCAAATTTCAGTCAATGGAAGAAAATGAGATTTAGAAAATAACACCTTAGTTGTTGACTTTGGCCTATGTTGACCTTTACTCCATGTTTACCTCAAAAAAAATTGGCTAATTGAATTCATTTACCTGAAATATAAATGCTCTTCAAATTCCAAGTCAATCGGATGAAAATTGAGGATTTTAGAAATACTGTTCGGGCCGGTATCGGTGGCGAGCCGACCGCTAGAGGGAGCAGTAGAGTCGACTCCACCGAACACACCGGAATGAGGTCGTGCTTTTGGATAAGTCCGAAAGGCACGGCCCTTATTGGACCATGAATCGCCAATAATTCGACCGCGTGGGGTAGGGTCAATTGCCAAACTTCAATAACCTAATTACCCACGCGGGCAAGCTACCGGGGAATTCACACCTTCGACGGACCTCGAGCGAACGAGCCGTTACCGTGCCCGAACCGTGTGCAACCCGTTCGGAGTTACCAGGCCCGTCGGTCCAAATGAACAATTTTACAGCAAAACGGCTCGCTATTTCTCAATACAAGCCATGCCAAGCCAATGAAAGAAACACAGAAACAGCTGGATCATTTAACAAAAGGGATATTTATTTATAATGGGCAGGGAGTACGCAAGAGCAGAGTTAACCGAATAAAAGGAATGCAATTTACACACATGGCACTTAACGTTTCTATTTAAAAGACTGGCACACACAGACAAACACCCCCAAAAAGAATGGTGGCTGCGGCCTTATTGATACCCCCAGCTCGGAGGAAGTGAGCTGGAGGTAAGAATCTGCTTGGACCTTCCCGCTTCATGCGGTTCTCGACGATCTGGCGGCGGAACTCGAACTGCAACACGATGCCACTCCAACCACCAGGTATGGAGGGTAGCGTCTGGCGCTGGCACACTCCACCGGCAAAACAGCGACAAGGCAGGCAAAGCAAGTCAGCTAGGCAGGCAGGCAAGCGATTCTCCTCCAGCTCGCAGGCAGGCGATTCACGGCGGGAAGACTCTCTCACCGGATCGCCCCCACACAATTATCCCTTTTTCTTGACAGGTGGGAGGGATCCTTCTTGTGTCATTCCCCTCCTCATTGGACAGCGTGTTTGGGCGATCTCCCGGCCGTCCAAGTTGGTCGGGGGGGGGGGGGGTGCTCATGTCTCCACCCCTCGAACAGGAAGTCGAGCAGCAATATGTTGCATTTTCTACCCATTGGCCGAGAGGCGCAGACGTGCTCACACCCCTCGATTGGCTGAGAGGGGCGCCATGCCCGTATTTGGAGCGAAATCCAAGACGCCAACGTCCAAAGAAACCCCACTGGCACATTGGACTCCGCCACGGCTGTGCTTGACAGGCATGCACGTGGAAAGGCCGATGCTGAAGAAGCGAAGAGGGGTGTTGTTGTTGTTGAAGTTTTAAAATGTAAAAATCCTAACTATAAAATAACTCACAGCGCACTACAATTAATCACCCATTAAACATAGACGGACCCTCATGAGAAACACATACTTATCGATATAGCTGATCTATAGGACCTGCTGTTGTGTGCAGTAAGCTTCCAAATTCACAACAATACGACCTAAGTTGACCTTTGTGTCGATGTGGACCTGAAAAAGGAATTGGCTGTTGAATTCAATGACCTGATATGCAATCCTCTTCAAATTTCAAGTCAATGGGATGATAATTGAGGATTTAGAAATATCACCGAAGTGTTGACCTTGGGCGTATGTTGACTTTTTTGTCCATGTTACCTCAAAAATAATCGCTGTTGAAATCAGTGTCCTGAAATTCACTTCTTCAAATTTCAAGTGAATGGATGAAAATTGAGGATCTTAGAATACCACGTTAGTTGTTGACCATGGCCTATGTTGACATTTTGTTCAATGTTGACCTCAAAAATAATTGGATGGTTGAATTCATTGACGTGAAAAATAAATCATCTTCAAATTTCAATCAATCGGATGAAAATTGAGAAACTTAGAAATCCCAACTAGGTTGTGACCTTTCGCCTATGTTGACCGAAAAATAATTGGCTATTTGAGTTCAGTGACCTGATATGTAAATCCTTTTACAATTTCAAGTCAATCGGATGAAAATTGACAATTATAGAAATTCGGACGATGTTGACCTTTTGGCCAATGTGTACCTCAAAAATAATTGATGGTTGAATTAATTGACTTGAAATGAAAAATCCTCTGCAAATTTGAAGTCAATCGGATGAAAATTGAGGAATTTATAAATCCCAACGCAGTTGTTGACCTTTAGTCTATGTTGACCTCAAAAATAATTGGTTCTTTGAATTCAGTGACCTGAAATATAAATCCTCTTCAAATTCCACGTCATTCGGATGAAAAATGACAATCTTAGGTATACGGCTTATGTTGACCATTTGGCCAATGTGGACCACAAAAATAATTTGTGGTTGAATTCAGTGACCTGAAATTAAAATTCTCTTCAAATTTCAAGTCAATCGGATGAAAATTGAGGATTTCAGAAACACAACCTGAGTTGTTGACCTTGGGCCTATGTTGACCTTTTGATCCATGCTGATCTCAAAAATAATTGCCTGTTAGAATTCATTGACCTGAATTATAAATCCTCTTCAAATTTCAAGTCGATCGGATCAAAGTTGAGGATTTAAAAATCCAACCTAAGTTGTTGACCTTCAGCCGATGTTGACCTTTTGGTCTCTAATGACCACAAAAGAAATTGGCTATTTGAATTCAGTGACCTGAAATAAAAATCCTCTTCAAATTCCCAGTCAATCGGATGGAAATTGAGGATTTTACAAACACAACCTAAATTGTTGACCTTTGGCATATGTTGACATTTTGACCTTAAAAAGAACAGGCTTCTTCCTTATGCAAAACTCCAACAAGTGGTGAAATTTCGTGAAGATCGCTTGAAAATTGTGACTTTTAGGCAACAAACAGTAAGACAGACAGACAGACAGACAGAATAACAAAATCGACTGACCAATAACCTTGAAGAATCTACGATTTTGCAAGTAACAAGAAGATCACGTCATGCAGAGCACGGTATTTGCAAAATCCATACAACAAATTTGACCTCAAAAATAATTGCGAGTTGAATTCAATGACCAAATATGCAACTCCTCTTCAAATATCAAGTCAATCGGATGAAAATTGTCAATTTTAGAATTTCGGTCAATGTTGACCTCAA
>CM068955.1:154744605-154757860 GCA_035128595.1 Eptatretus atami | reverse complement strand
AAACACTGCATACACAAAACGCCACTTAATTAATAATTTTATATGTGCCCACAATAACTCACCCACTCTTCATGAAGACACCGTGGGGATATTTAACACTTCAAACTACATGCCGATCCGTCAGTTTGTATTTAAAATATATACAATACATTGAATATTCTGCTATTAACCTTACATTTTTAAAAGGCGCGTTCCCTTGACCCATTCCCGAAATTGCTTCCACCCGCTGAAAAAGCTGTTATCCTTCCGTTGCGCAAAACAAGTACCAGTGTACTGTACAGCGGCACAGCGTCAGCAGCATCGTGACCTCCAACAAAATGACAGCTACACAGCAGCCAAGCTGCCATACACAAGAAAAAAAAATATATATATATATTAAGGAGACGGAGGGACCCCCCTCCTTTTAACGCTCATCCGAGGCCGGCACATACATTGAGGTTGATCCCTATTATTATAATTGACTTGAGCAACTTCAGGGATTATTAACATTGTATTTTAAACCGCAATGCAAGATCAAAACATCGGGCAAGGCTCAGGGACCGCCGTCACCAGACCACGAAACACACCCACCCGGACAGCACTTGGGAAACTCACCTGTCAAATATCATGTCACCAATGAAGAAAAGACGACATCACAGGATCATTGGGTAACTTGAGTATCCGAATAGATGCATTTAAGACTCACTTTAGTCAAACCGCAAGCATCTCCAAGCAAACTCAAGAGGGGAGGGGGAGCCAACATCACCTCTTCTCGGTCGAACTCCTCTCCTCGGCAGGCTTGGTGTTAGCTCTCGGCTTATTAAAAGGGTGTTTTTTAAAACAGCGACACCCCATTGTAAAATGTTTAGCATCATTTCAACATTTTTGTGGCCTGTTAAACCAGTGTGACGCATCATCAACCTTAGCCGACCATGGTAACCAAACACTTCTGACTTATCCACATTGGAACATTCTTTATATCCTCTTTACTGGATTTGAGTCTTGGTTTTAAAATGAAATCAGCTGCATGACATTCCACAGGTATCACGCACGCGCTGGAATTTCAAACCCTTTTCGCAATTGTGATATCATCGTTACAGGAATCGGCATTCCTCGAGCTCTTCCATGATCCCGTGTTGTGGTAGTCCAGGAGCCAGAAGGTTTATTCAGTGAAAAGTGCCGAACGTTTGACCTCATGGGCTGATGGGTCATCACCGACACACAAAAATGCATTGCTGCCGGTCTGACCGTGGCTTTCTCCCGAAATCACTCAATTAGTGACGACATTACGATAACTATTTTGGCTCAATATCTGGAAAAATATGCATGATAATATAACGAATTGAGGTGGTCTACACCTATGTTTTCATGGTCAATCATTAACTGACACCCGCATTATTGCTAGAAAATGTATAGTTTACCATGTAAATATGTAGTTACTACCCTTTCGCATACGTTTCGCATGCATTGAGGAAAAACCCATTTTCATTAATATCTGAAAAACACTGCATATATATCACAAATAAGGTGTCTATACCCATGTTTTTATGGTGAAATATTACAATGCCAACTCTAGTGCTTCAAAATGTTGAGTTCACCCTGAAAGTTGCCGACTGGAGTCGTACCATCCTGTCTTTTGTACAATGTGGCAATAAATGCATTGTCTCTTCCCTGTTTGTTATTTAGATCATGGCAAATGATGCCCCCGTTGTATAACTTGCAAAAATAGAGGAGAAAGGAAACGTTTGCCCTGAAGTGTTTCAATTCCAGCAACTGGGGAAACAGCCAAAAATGCTGCTAAACGGCAAAAGGCAATTCAAAGTGACAAGTTTTCAAACACCCCGAAGAGATCAGAACAGCTGAGGGCCAGAAGGCAAATACTACCACTCAGTTTGCCTCGGTCGATTCTGTGCTGTTAAGAGAGGAGCACCTCCAAGCACAGAACCATCTGAACCACCTCAGAAGACCACTCGTTCAAGTTCCGATCATCCTTCTACCCGCACGAGAGGCGTCCTTGGACACGAATGTCTTTTTTGGACACAAGAGGAAGTTGCAGAAAAATGAACCCTCAGCCAATGTTTGACCACAGACGGGAGCAAGGCAATCCTTCTTGCTGCTAAGAAAAAGTGTGATACTAGGATCATGGACTAGGGGAAGATCTTATTGCCAAAGGAAGCCAAATACCATAACACTTGTCGTCGTGACTATGTAAGACTGGATGTGACGGATGAAGAGCAAACGTTCAAATCGGAAGATGCACGTTGAAGCCTTCAAAAACTTGTCGATGTTCCTCGAAAATGAAGTCATCAAAAACAAAACTCCCATGTTGGCATCAGTATTTCAATTTGTACAAAAAGAGTTTCTTGCTCTTGCAGGAACACAGGATGACATTGATAGGTACACTACACAAAGTCTGAATCGAAGATAAAGGAAAGATTCCTGGAAAGTCCTCGTTGACAAACCAGCAACACATCTTGAAACCTTGTGTTCCACTTCATCACTGACGTCTGCTGAGCATTTGCTATGCTGACTGATTCCAATGAAATGATTGAAGAAATCAGGTGTGCTGCCATGGCGTTGTGACAGAAAATTCTTGCAATCCCCCAATCAAAGACCCATCACCCACTTCAGTTCACACCCTGAAGGAAATTTCCCAAGTATCCCCGATCTGACTCTCCTGTTCTTCCGTACTCTCATCGGTGGTTGCAATCAGAAATTGGTGTAAATAACTCCAATAGGGATGTGATCGAGAGAAAAACATTAGCTGGTGCATCGGATGCTGTGTTCAACTGTACCAGAGGAAGAGTTAGGACTTGGAAGCATCAAGCCCTTGGGCTCGGGTTAGGAACACTGACAGGATTGAACACAGTGTTGACCACCCTGAACCGCTTTGGTCATTGTATCAGCTACGATGAAGTAAAGCGGCTCGAGACTGAAATGGCCGACACCTGCTCTGACTTGGAACAGGAAACTCCTGCCGGTCTCCATCTGTGTGATGGATTGGGAACAGGTAATAATAATAATGATAATAATAATAATAGTAATAATAATAGCACAATAATAATAATAGTAATAATAATAGCAATAATAATACAAATACACGTTGTGGTGAAAATGTATTTGTTATTACCTTTTTGTATTTTTCAGCATTAGCCTGGGATAACTATCGTGTAAACACGGAGACACCAGATGGCAAGAATACTCTGCATTCAACAGTAGGATATGTTACCAAAATCAACTTCCATCTGAACCACTACCAGACCCATCACATAATGTGGATGAACCATGCATTTACATGGTAAACTATACATTTTCTAGCAATATACATACAGTCAGGTAATGATTTGACCATGAAAACATAGGTATGGACACCTTATTAGCTCGCCTGTTCGAAGAACAGGAGCTATAGCGATACCCCCGGCGTGAGCGCTGAAAATGTTAAAGTTTTTTGGTGCAAGTTATTTTTTCCTTTCTAATGTTTTTATCTTCCACACTATTTTTTATACGCCCTGAATATATATCGGGGCGTATTAGTGTCGCCCTCCGTCCGTCTCTGTCCGTCCGTCCGTCCGTCCGTTCCTCTCCGCCACTCTAACTCCCAAAAGTTTTCAACTTTCACGTTTCATATTTGGTACATAGGTACAGACTGTGGAGCGGTGTGTCACGACATACGTTTCGTCATCTAAGTGGTTGCCATGGCAACCAGGATGCTGTTTTCCATCCGTTCCTTTCGCACTCTAACTCCCAAGTTTTCAACTTTCACTGTTTCATATTTGTACATAGGTACAGGACTGTGGAGACGGTGTGTCGCGACATACCTTCATCATCTAAAGTGGGTTGCCATGGCAACCAGGATGTTTTCCATGTAGCACAATTTGTATATACCTTCTTGTTCGGGCGTATATTGTGCTCACTTGCGCTCTCGTTACTGATTACAATATACAAAATACATATATTGCTTTAAAATTATTTGGATCAGACTTCACTGCAATGCTTTATAAAAAATATTAATTATTAGACGAGTCTTTTAAAACGATAAATGTATAAACAGGCGAGCATTGGTGGCTTTGACACCAACTCTGGTTCGTATATGATCATGCATATTTTTTCAGATATTGAGCAAAATGGTTTATCAGTAATGGTGTCACTAATTGAGTGATTTCGGGGGGAAAGCCACAGGTCAGACACGGGCACCAATGCATTTTTGTGATGTCGGTGGATGACCCTATCAGCCCATGAGGTCAAACGTTCCGGCGCTTTTAACTTGAATAAACCTTCTGGGTTCCTGGACTATATATTTCCCAACAATGCGCAACCAAGCGAGCCACAAAATCATGAGACAGGCATTTGAATTTGAGTCTGGCCAATCTCCTCATGCATATGGCATGTCATGTGTAGATGGAAATACCTTCTTATCATCTCACACAGAGGCATACATTTACAACCTTCTTCACCCAAATGCAACCATTGTGTCAGGAGAACCTTGTTCCTGATGAAAAAATTTAAAATCCAAATTCCTTTTACCTTTCATCTTGCTGTCCACCCCTCTTTTTTTAATTCTTCTCAACAGCCTGTGCATAACAGCATGTTTAATGGCATACCATTGTAATTCCCATCATTCAAAAACTTCCCATAATCTTCCAAACAATCTCTAGGATCCTCACCTACTTTCTCCTTGCAATTCTGGCAATTAAAATTACACACAATGCTTGTAAGTGCTTTGTGTAAATCATCGACCCAGCCGTTCACTTCTCACCACGTTTGAATCCATACACACTAGAAAGCCGTTTTTAATTTTTAAAACTCATTCTTATCGCACCGTCGTGGATCGACTTGTACCAAAGTGCTCGCTTCACCAAACGATGGCCCAGCATGGCTTAGGTGTCCATCACATACGTTCGTGCTGCGAACAGCCAGCAGGCTCGTTTCTACCGCGAACAAAGGCACACAGCTCAGGAGATGTTTGGCACACAATCCAAATCGTGATGAATCAGTCTTACAACTCCTACTGCACGGATGTGCACCCCTGAGGGATTGTACACCGCCTGCACGAGTTTTCACTGCTCGTGCTCCAATATCACCAGCTTTTACCGTCAATCCGAAGTCTCTCTTGTCCCGGCCAATTAGTACGTGAGACACCACAATGTCCAATAAATTCCAACGATTTCCAATATCATCCAGTCACAAACTGCCACTTTGGCGCTTCTCACACACAAGGCACCAAACATCCTGAGACGTATCCACTAAGCACAGCGATGTTCAGTGGGATCATTGGAATCTATGGGAATCAGGATGAATCAATGGGAATATATGGGAATCTGTGGAATCACAATCGACTGTCAAAACCAAATATGCAACCAAAGGCAACCAATGATACAACCAGCCGACACTACTCACGTATCTACATCGATATAATAATGGGCTTTGTTACCCTTTCTGAAGTATTTTTTGATGGTATTTTTTTTTAACATTGGCAAATGTTATGCTCAAAGAATTGTCGTTCTCATATCTTGATCTCGTGTGCACTCGAGGATCAACAGATAAGATCGAGCAATATCTCTGGCTTCAACATTTTATTCTTGAATCTTATTTTCTCTTACAAACACCAAACCAGTTTTTATTTATTTATTATGTATTTTGTATATATATTTTTTGTACAATAGCTCGCGCAGGTCAGACACTGCTCCTACAGTCAGCCTGTGATCAGATACGTCTTAAATTCCTTAAATTCCACCGCAGGGCATCCCCCACCTTATCCGTTACATTAATTCCAGTGAAATTCACTGGATTGGCACATGGTTAATTTTAAACATGCCTTTGCATTTATGATGTTATTATTTTGTAATTAACATAGGGAAAATTAAATCCTCCAAACCAAACTAAAATTATATCTCTTACAATCTTCTTCTTCTTCTTTCTTTCGGCTGCCTCCCGTTAGGGGTCGCCACAGCGAATCATCCGTCGTATGATCCGCATAGTGATTTGGCACATGTTTTTACGCCGGATGCCCTTCCTTGACGCCAACCCTGGTTGTCTCTACAACACAGGATATGGACACCTATTTTTAACCGCGGTATACACCGGCCCAGTATACTGGTACTCATTTGCCGACCTCGGAAGGATACAGGCTGAGTCAACCCCCCTGGTGTATTTAAAATTCAGTGCCAACGGGGCTTGAACTCAGGACCTTTTGGATCCCAAGCCGCGCCCTAACACTGCCGCCAAACACCAGGCTATTCTCTTACAATAGGATCTTCCAATACGGTACTTACCAAATCCAACTATTCCTCCACTGCATTAGCATGACGATCCCACACTAAAGAAAAAATGGGCACACCCAATACTGGTTGCCTGGGAGGTGGAGGGGTTTTCTCAAAACAAATGACCTCTTCATCAGTTATCTGAGGAGTACACTTGAGCGTGCTGCAGGGCTGATGCCTTTGCCATTAATGGGGCACTGAGTTCTTGCAGTCTTCAATTTTCCTGTACTTATTGTCTAAGCTATGTTTTAAGCCTGCCAATTTAGACTTTTCCTCCTGGTCCCTGCATTCCGAGCTCCACATCATAAATGCCTTACAATTTTCTTCTCTAGCCGTTTTCACTTTTTGATTCATAAATTGTGTTCAAGTACCTTTTTCAGGTGCACTCACCTGTTTCACATTTTCAACGAGTTACCCATCTTATTAACTTAGTGCAAGAAATTCAAACAAGACAACACCTAGTACAGTATGCAAATCAATGCAATGAAATGCAAATACAGCGACACAAATACAAAAACAGGTGCAAATACAAAACAGATACATTGTAATCATACAAGAGCTCTATTGAAAACAATACACAGTTCCTCAATTGCAACTTCAAACCCTAGTTGGAAACACACAATTCCTTTGATTTCAATTCCAACTCCTCGTTGAAAACAATACACAATTTTCTTCCAAGGACATAACAGGTGGAAATACCAAATCAATTCAGACATAGACAAATCAGACCTTTTGGTCAGACAAATCAATTCAAATGCATACAGTGCCGATGCATGCAGTGGCCCTTTTCATCTGATCAGGACGGGGACTCCAACCCCAAAACAACAGATATTAATCTCAAAGAGAAAGGACTTAAACCTACGAACAATAAATGGCTCATTTTTTTTGTTTTTTCATTCGGAGCACGTTAACGCTTCGGACAAGAGATGAGGCACACAATGAGCTGGCAGCAGACACATATCCCCAAGGATTTCAAAAGGCCCCTTACCTATGATCTGTGAGGTCATGTTTTACCACCTCCTCAACTGCAACCATGCTCCTCCAGGTCTTCATGCTCCTGCCCAGGCTCGACAAATTGTGGAACTATTCAATTCCTCTTGTGAAGTTGAACCATTTATTTACTACATATGCATATGGAGAATCAGAGGAAATCCAATAACACAAGCAAGCAACATGCTTTATCCTCTGATCCCACTAGTACATTGGTCCTGAGTTTCTTTTAAAATAAGCAAAAGTAGGGAGGGTGAGATTATGGCATGATATCTGGAAAATTTTCAAGACAAGGCATTTGCTGAGGCTTCAATTTTTGTGGTTGGGGAAGTGATCACTCAAAAGCCTTTTTGGAGCAGTTATGAATTCAAAGGCTGGAAAACAATTTATGATGTGAAGGTGATAAGAATTCAAGCAGACAAATGGACATTGTCTTTGGACACATTTCATTGATGCGAGACTCAAGCTTCCAGTCAGACTTTCAGACGCCAGCATATAATTATATATTTATGAGGATCTCCTAATATAAAATAAGCTAAATAAAATAGATCATTCTATTCTACTGAATATATATTAAAGATTATTTGGAAGGCAAATCTGTTTTTGGGTATGAGGGTGTTTCACTTAGCAGACTGGTAACCTTCCAATACAGCAAAGGAATATAAGGCTGTTTAAAATGCAAATGGATATATATATATATATATATATATATATATTATATATATTATATATATATATATATATATATACTAGCGATACCCGTGCACATGCACGGGATAGCAGTACAACATAGCTGGTAGCAGACGACAAGACCGTACACGGGGGAATGACAAAAATACGCATTGTGCAAAATGCAAGTGGTACTATGGAACGCCAAGACTCCAAACATTGTCGCATGTCCGCTAAGTGCCACAGCAATTTCATAGGATCGTTGTGACGGCGAGCCGAGTTTTAGTGTGCAAGCTTGGTATTATAATAGATATATATATATATATATGTATAATATATATTTATATGGATAGACACACACACATTAATAATATATATATTATATATATATACATATATATATATATATATACATATATATATGTGTGTGTGTGTGTGTTGTGTGTGTGTGTGTGTGTGTGTGTGTGTGTGGTGTGTGTTGTGTGTGAGTGTATCCATATAAATATATTTTATGTATATATATATATATTATGCACACATATATATATATATATATATTATATATATATCGATACATTTACTTTTACTCTACTGTTCAAAATTTTAATAACACCCCCATTTTTCAGTTTTCACTGAAATTTAAGCAGATCAAGTCCAGTGAATAACCTGAAATGGTACAAAGTTAAGCAGGAAACTGCAAGAGGTTAAAAAAAAGTTTAGGTTCCCAAAACTGAAAATAATGTAAATTTCAGAGGTGTAAATAAGGCCTTTTTCAGGGAACAAGTAATTGGTTAGCAACTGCAGCTGTTCTGCAGCAATGGAAGTAAATTAAGCCTGGACAGTTTGATGCAAATAATTCCTACAGGTGTCCCAACTTTTGTTGATTAGTTACAAACCCTCTGTCTGTATTAAAAGCAGTGTTGGAACAGACTGTGTTGCTACAACCTATGAAGCATTTATGGACAATATTGCACTGCAGGAAGTAGTATATTGCTATCATAATGGCACGAAAAAGACAATTAATTCACCAACCTGACATGCAAATCCTATTCAAATTTCATGTCAATGGGACAACAATGGAGGATTTTAGAAATACCACCTTAGTTGTTGACCTTTGGCTTATGTTGATCTTTTATTCGATGTTACCTCAAAATAATTGACTGGTTGAATTCAGTGACCTGAAATATAAATCCTCTTCAAATTCCAAGTCATCGGATGAAATTGACAATTTTAGAATATGGACTGGGTTGACTTTTTAGCGATGTGGACCTTAAAAATAGTTGGTGGTTGAATTCAGTGACATGAAATGAAAATCCTCTTCAAATTTCATGTCAATGGATGAAAATGAGGATTTTAGAGTATCCCCTAAGTTGTTGACCCTGGGTGTATGTTGACTTTTTTGTCCATGTTGACTCAAAGATAATTTTCTGGTTGAATTCAGTTACCTGAAATATACATCTTCAATTTCAAGTCAATGGGATTAAAATTGAGGATTTTAAAACACCACATTAGTTGTTGACCTGGGCGTAGGTTACCTTTTTGTCCATGTTGACCTCAAAAATAATTATCTGGTTGAATTCAGTGACCTGAAATATACATCTTCAAATTTCAAGTCAACGGGATTAAAAATGGATTTTAGAAACACCACATTAGTTGTTGACATTGGCGATGTTGTCCTTGTGGTCGATGCTGACCTCAAAAATAATTCTCTGGTTGAATTCATTGACCTGAAATATAAATCCTTTTCAAAGTTCAAGTCATTGGATGAAAATTGAGATTTTACAAATGCTACTTTAGTTGTTGACTTTGGCCTATGTTGACCTTTTCGTCTTTGTTCACCTCAAAAAAAATAATTGAGTTGAATTCATTGACCTCATATGCAAATTCTCTTTCAAATTTCATGTCAATGGGTTGAAAATTAATGATTTTAGAAAAACCACATTGTGTGACCTTGGGCCTATGTTGACTTTTAGTCGATGTTGAACTCAAATAATCGCTGAGTTTGAATTCCTGACCTGAAATAGAAGTCATCTTAAAAGTTCAAGTCAATCGGATGAAAATTCACAATGTTAAGAATACCACATTAGTTGTTGACCTTCGGCCGAGTTGACCGAAAAATAAATGGATGTTGAATTACTTGACGTGAGATATAAATCCTCTTCAAATTCCAAGTCAATCGGATGAAAATTGACAATTTTAGAAATGCGGCAATGTTGACCTTAAAGGTCAATGACATGACATGCAGGTTGTTAAATTCAATGACATGACATGCAGATCCTCTTCAAATTTCAAGTCAATGGGATGAAAATTGAGGATTTTAGAAATACCACTTTAATTGTTGACCTTTGGCCTATGTTGACCTTTAACTCAATGTTTACCTCAAAATAATTGCTGGTTGAATTCAGTTACCTAATATAAATCCTCTTCAAATTTCAAGTCAATCGGATGAAAATTGAGGATTTTAGAAATACAGTCTTAGTTGTTGCCCTGGTCCTATGTTGACATTTTGCCGATGTTGACCTGAAACCGAATTGGTGTTAAATTCAATGACCTGACTTGCAATCCTCTTCAAATTATAAGTCAATGGGATGAAAAATGAGGATTTAGAAAATATCACCTAAGTTGTTGCCGGCGCTATTGACCTTTTTTGTCCATGCTGACCTCCAAATAATTAATCGCTAGTTCAATTCATTGACCTGAAGTGAAAATCCTCTTAAAATTTCAAGTCGATTGGATGAAAATTGAGGATTTTAGAAATACCGCCTTAGTTGTTGACCTTGGTCTATGTTGACTTTTGTCGATGTTGACATCAAAAATAATTAGATGGTTGAATTCATTGACATGAAAAATAAATCCTCTTCGAATTTCAAGTCAATCGGATGAAAATGATGAATAAAATAAATCCCAACGAAGATTGTGACTTTGGCCTATGTTAGCTTTTTTAATCGATGTTTACCTCAAAAATAATTGGATGGTTGAATTCATTGACGTGAAAATAAATCTTCTTCAAATTCCAAGTCAATCAGATGAAAATTGAGAAACTTAGAAGTCCCAACTAAGTTGTGACCTTGATGCCGATGTTGACCGAAAAATAATTGGCTATTTGAGTTCAGTGACCTGATATGTAAATCCTTTTAAAATATCAAGTCAATCGGAAGAAAATTGACAATTATAGAAATTCGGACGATGTTGACCTTTTGGCTGATGTGACCTCAAAATAATTGGTGGTTGAATTCATTGACTTGAAATGAAAATCCTCTTCAAATTGAAGTCCATCGGATGAAAATTGAGGATTTTAGAACACAACCTTAGTTGTTGACCTTGGGCCTATGTTGACCTTTTGATCATGCTGACATCAAAAATAATTGCCTGGTTGAATTCATTGACCTGAATTATAAATCCTCTTCAATTTTCAAGTCGATCGGATCAAAGTTGAGGATTTTAGAAATACAACGTAAGTTGTTGAACTTTAGCCAATGTTAACCTTTTGGTTTCCGATGACCTCAAAAGTAATCGGCTATTGAATTCAGTGACCTGAAATAAAAATCCTCTTCAAATTCCAAGTCAATTGGATGAAAATTGAGGAATTTACAAATTCTCCCTTAGTTGTTGAACTTGGGCCAATGTTGACCTTTTGACATTTTGTCCTCAAAAACAACAGCCTTCTTCCTCATGTAAAACTCCAACAAGTGGTGAAATTTCGTGAAGATCGCTTGAAAATTCTGACTTGTAGCGCCAAACAGAAAGACAGACAGAATAACAAAATCGACTACCAGTATCCTTGAAGAATCTACGATTTTGCAATAACAAGAAGATGACGTCGTGCAGAGCACGGTACTTGCAAAATACGTAAAATAAATTTGACCTCAAAAATAAATGCAAGTTGAATTCAATGACCAAATATGCAACTCCTTTCAAATTTAAATCATCACATGAAACTGACAATTTTAAATTCGGCAAATGTTGACCTCAAAAGAATTGGTTGTTAAATTCAATGACATGACATGCAAATCCTTCTTCAAATTTCAAGTCAATGGATGAAAATTGTGGATTAGAAATATTACCTAAGTTGTTGACCTGTGTGTATGTTGACCTTTTTGTCCATGTTGACCTCACAATATCGCTGGTTGAATCAGTGTCCTGAATTCACTTCTTCAAATTTCAAGTGAATGGGATGAAATGAGGATTTAGAAATACCACGTTAGTTTTTGACCACGGGCCTATGTTTACATTTTGTTCAATGTTGACCTCAAAAATAATTGGACGGTTTGAATTCATTGACCGTGAAAAATAAATCTTCTTCAAATTTCAATTCAATCGGATGAAAATTGAGAAACTTAGAAATCCCAACTAAGTTGTTGACCTTTCGCCTCTGTTGACCGAAAAAATAATTGGCTATTTGAGTTTCAGTGACCTGATATGTAAATCCTTTAAAAACTTCAAGTCATCGGATGAAAATGACAATTATAGAAATTCGGACGATGTTGACCTATTGGCCGATGTGGACCTCAAAATAATTGGTGGTTGAATATGCAACTGCTCTTCATATGTATGCAAATATGCAACTCTCTTCAAACATTCAAGTCAATCGGATGAAAATGACAATTTTAGAATTTCGGCCAATGTTGACCTCCAAAATAATTGGTTATTTGAGTTCATTGACTGGTTTATAAATTATTTTCAAACTTCAAGTCAATCGGATGAAATGACAATTTTAGAAAATAGGACAATGTTGACCTTTTGACTGTGTGGACCAAAAAATTGGTGGTAATTCATTGACATTAAATGAAAGCAACTTCAAATTTGAAGTCAATCGAAGAAATTGAGGAATTATATAATCCACCGCAGTTGTTGACCTTTAGCCTATGTTGACTATTTGGCCAATGTTGACCTAAAAATAATTGGCTCGTTGAATTCAGTGACCTAAATATAATCCTCTTCACTTCAAAGTCATTCGATGAAATTGACAATATTAGAAATACGGCCTATGTTGACCATTTGGCCAATGTGACCTCAAAAATAATTTGTGTTGAATTCAGTGACTGAAATGAAAATCCTCTTCAAATTTCAAGTCAATCGGATGAAATTGAGGATTTTTAAAACACAACCTTAGTTGTTGACCTTTTGCTGATGTTGACAGTTTGGGTTCTCCGATACCTCAAAAAATATTGGCTACTTGAATTTGTGACCTGAAATCAAAATCCTCTTCAAATTTCAAGTCAATCAGATAAAAATTGAGATTTAGAAATTCTCCTTCGTTGTTGAACTTGGTCCTATTGTTGACATTTCGGGTCCACGCTGACCTCAAAAATAATGCCTGTGTTGATATCGGACCTAACATAAAAATCATCTCTCTT
>CM068955.1:154711682-154726269 GCA_035128595.1 Eptatretus atami | reverse complement strand
GCTGGGAGTGTGATGGAAGGGGTTGGAAAGGAAGGGAGGCGAAAAAAGAAAAAGGAAGGAGGGGAGGAGGAGGAGGCGGAGAATAAATAAATGGTGATTGAGACGCGAAAGATCGGGGCGGAACGAGCCGGTGAAAGAGAAAAGGCGCTGGGAAGGGGGAATAATCTGAAAAAACGGGGAGAAAGGGAACAATGAAAGGTGAGGGGTCGAAGGGAAAATTTCAGGAAGGAAAGAAAATAAGCTGGGGAATCGATACCGAGCGAAAGGAAGGAAACGAATGGAAAAGGGGATGAGCATGGGGGAAAAAGGAAAAATAATAAAGGGGTGCAGGCGGGAAGGAGAAAGGGGGAAGGATGCGGAATAACGATATTCGGGGGGGGGAAGTAGGGGATGAGTTCCGATTCGGGAGTAGAGGAAAAAGGGCTGGGAAAAAAGAGAAAGTGAAGGAAAAAAATATTAGGAGAGAATGGGACTGGGCGGGGGTGTAGCGATTAAAAGGAGTGGACGAGGAGGATCAGGGAAAGAAAAGAAAAAAAGAGAGGAAAAAGAGAAAACGCGTGGGATCGAGATAACGGGGAAAAATCATGGGCGGCGGAGGAGAAGAGAGAAAAAAAGGGGGGAGGCGCTCGATAGAGAGGAGGGGGAGATGTGTGGAGGAGAGAAGGTGGAGAGGATTGGGAAATGGGAGGGGAAGGGAGGAAGAGGGGGAGAATCGGAATGTGGGGAGGGAGGGAGGGAAGAAAGGCGAACCGGTGGAGGATAGAAGAAATGAAAAGGATGGAAAAGAAAATAGAGAAAGAAAGGAGACCGACTACGGAAACAGAAGGACTGATCAGAAGAGGTGGGAGGGAAAGAGGGAAAAGGCTTTGATGAGGGAACGGGGGAAGATGCCGGGACGAATCTGAGGTGAGAAGAAGGAAGTGAGGAAGGAGAAAAGGGGCGGGAGATACGATTAAGGATGAATTGACGGATGGCTGGAAACGAATTTTAAAAAAAGAGGGGAGGAGGGACGGAGTGGGGAGTGGGATAGAGTGGGGCGGAAAGGATGGGATCGAGGGAGAGACGGGAGGGTGGGACAGCGGAGTTTGGGGAAAAAGTTTATCGAACGGAGACCGGGAGGTGATCGATGTGGAGAGGATATAAGCCGTGGCGGACGGCGGAAAGGAGCGCGAATGGGAAAAAATGGATGAAAGAAGAGCGAAGAAGAGAAGCGACCGACGGGGGACGGGAAAGAGTTGCTGCGCGGGCCGAGTGGGAATGGGGAGAGGGAGGGGTGGAAAAGATAGTGTGGGGGAAGGAGAAAAGAATGAAAAAGAAGAGGGGGGACGAATGGAAAAGAAGGGGAGGGAACAGGGAAGGGAATAAGCGGAGGCGATCAAGAGAAACGCCTGGTGGAGGAACGAGGGACGGGGGAGGAAAAAAATGGAGGCACGAGAGGAAAAAGGGGGGAAGACGCGAGATACCGGAGGGGGAATGGGGGGAGGACAAAGAAGAAAAAAGCGGAAGGAAGGAGAGGAAAAAAGGGGAGAAAAAGAGATATGACCGAAAGAACGACTGAAGAAAAGAAAGATGCCGAACTGAGGCGAACAGAGAGATTAAAAGGAGCGGGATGGAAAAAGGGTTAAGAGAGCAGACAGGAACTTGGAAAGGGAAGCGAAAGTAGGGGAGAGGAATTATGTGATAGGAAAGGGAAAGGTGGGGGGGGAGGAACCGAAAGACTGAGGATGGGCGAAGTAGGGGAGATAGGGGGTTGAACTGAAAATAAGGAAAGGAATAAGGGAACGGGGGGACGAGGCGGCGGGGAAAAATGGCGAATTAAGGGGGAAGAAAAAGACCGACGGGAGTGTCGTGGGAAATAAGGGTCTTGATCGAAGGGAAGGAGGAAGAACAGGGAAGAAGAGAACGTTGAAGTGAGGGAAAGCCGGATGTGAGAAGGAAAAAAAATAGGAAAGGAAGCGGAAGGAAAAAAAGGGAAAGCTGAAGGATGGAATGGAAAAGGGGAGGGAGGTCGGCGGAAAAAGAGAGTGGGTAAGAGTGCAGGAGAGGAAGAGAAGACCTCGAAAAAGGGACGAAATGGCGGTGGAGGGAGGAAGGAGAAGGCAGCGAGCGGGTTGGAGAGGAAAAAAAATAAAATCGGAATTGGCGTGAAAAAGGAAAACGAAGAAAAAGGAAAAGAAAATTAGAGGGGTGCGGAGGCGGGGGGGGAAGAAAGAATATGGGAGCGAACGGAGAAAGATTAGCGGACGGGGATGGGGGAAGGGAGGGCAGGATTGAGGGAAGGGGGGGGGGAAGAGGAAAGTGGGCGAGGGAGAGGGTGATAATGGAATGGCGGGGAAGTGGGTAATCTTTAGAAACACAAACCTTTAGTTGTTGACCCTTTGGGCCTATGTTGACCTTTTGATCCATGCTGACATCAAAAATACATTGCCTTGGTTGAATTCATTGACCTGAATTATAAATCCTCTTCAATTATCAAAGTCGACTTCGGATCAAAGTTGAGCGATTTTTAGGAAATACAACCCTAAGTTGTTGACCCTTTAGGCGATGTTGCCTTTTGGTTTCCGAGGACCTCAAAAGTAATTGGCTATTTGAAGTTCAGTGACCTGAAATAAAACAATCCCTTCAAATTTCCAAGTCAATTGGATGAAACTTGAGGAATTTACATAATTCTCCCTTAGTGTGTGAACTTGGGGCACAATGGTATGATCCTTTTGACCATTTTGTCTCATAAAAAACAACAGGCTCTTCCTCATGTAAAATCCAAACAAGTGGTGAAATTTCGTGAAGATCGCTTTGAAAATTGTGACTTGTAAGGCGACAAACAGAAGACGACAGACAGACAGACAGACAGAATAACAAAACCGACTGACCAGATCCTTGAAGAATCAACGATTTTGCAAGTAACAAGATGACGTCAGTGCAGAGCACGGTACTTGCAAAAATCGTAAAATACAATTTGACTCAAAAATAAATGCAAGTTGAATTCAATGACCAAATATGCAACTCCTCTTCAAAATTTAA
This sequence comes from Eptatretus atami, assembly GCA_035128595.1. Classification (NCBI taxonomy): domain Eukaryota; kingdom Metazoa; phylum Chordata; class Myxini; order Myxiniformes; family Myxinidae; genus Eptatretus; species Eptatretus atami. The sequence continues at coordinate 154,723,248 of CM068955.1, read as the reverse complement.
AGTCAATCACATGAAAACTGACAATTTTAGATATTCGCGCCAATGTTGACCTCAAAAGGACTTTGGTTGTTAAATTCAATGACCTGACATGCAAATCCTCTTCAAATTTCAATCAATGGGATGAAAATTTGAGGATTTTAGAAATACCATCTTAGTTGTTGGCCTTTGGCCTATGTTACCTTTTTATTCTATGTTACATCAAAAATAATTGGCTAGTTGAATTCGTTTTACCTGAAAATATTAATGCTCTTCAAATTCCAAGTCAATTGGATGAAAATTGAGGATTTTAGAAATAAGACAAAAGTTGGACCTTTTGGACTATGTGGACCTGAAAAGTGAATCTGGTTGTTGAATCAATGACACCTGATATGCAAATCCTCTTCAAATTTCAAGTCAATGGGCAAGAAAAATTGAGCGATTTAGAAATAATCACACTAGTGTTGACCTTGTGTGCTATGTTGACCTTTTTGTCCATTGTTGACCTCAAAAATAATCGCTGGTTGAAATCAGTGTCCTGAAATTCACTTCCTTCAAATTTTCAAGTTGAATGGGATCGAAAAATTGAGGATTTTAGAAATTACCCACGTTAGTCTTTTGACCACGGGCTCTATGTTTACCTTTTGTTCAATGTTGACCTCAAAATAATTGGATGGTTGCATTCATGACGTGAAATAAGAAATTCTTCTTCAAATTTCAATTCAATCGGCATAAAATTAGAAAACTTAGAAATCTCCAAGCTAAGTTGATGACCTTTGCCTATGTTGATCCGAAAAAATAAATTGGCTATTTTGAGTTCAGTTGGACCTGATGTAAATCCTTAAAAAAATTCAATGCAATCGGCATATATGAAAATTGACAATTATATAAATTTCGGACGAGCTTGACCTATTGGCCGTAATTGGGACCTCAAAAAAATAATTTGGTGGCTTTGAATATGCACATCCTCCGACTATCAGCTATGCAAAATCAACTCTCTCTTCAATTCAACAATCGAGCATTATGGAAAATCAATTAAATATTATCGGGCCAAGTTGACCTGTCCAAAATAATTGTGTATTTGAGTTCACTTGACCTGGTTTTATAAATATTTATAAATTTTCAAGTCAAATCGGATGAAAATTGACAATTTTTAGAAAATAGGCACGAGTGTTACCTTTTGATCTGATGTGGACCTCAAAAATGAATTGGTGCGTTTGAATTCATTTGACATGAAATGAAAATGCAACTTCAAATTTGAAGTTCAATCGGTATGAAAAATTGAGAATTTATAAATCCCACCGCAGTTTGTGATGACTTTAGCCACTATGTTGACTATATTTCGGTCAATGTTGACCTAAAAAATAATGGTGGCTCGTTTTGATATTCAGTGATCCTGCAAATATTAAATCCTCTTCACTTCCCAAGTCATTCGGATGGAAAATTGAAAATTTTAGAGAATACGGCCATATGTTGACCATTTTGGAACAATGGGGACCTTCAAAAAAATTTTGTGGTGATTCATTACCTGAAATGAAAATCCTCTTCAAATTTCAAGTCCATCCGGTCATTGAAATTGAGGATTTCTAGAAACACAAACTTAGTTGTTGGACCTTTGCTGATGTGTACAGTTTTTGGTCTCCCGATTGGACCTCAAAAATACATTGGCTACTTGAATTCTGTGATCCTGAAATAAAAAATCCTCTTCAAAATTTCAAGTCAATCAGAATGAAAATTAACGATTTAGAAATTTCTACCTTCGTTGTTTGAACTTGGTCCTGTAATTGTTGATTATTTTGATCCATTGTGACCTCAAAATATAATTGCCCTGTTGATATTCGGTGACCTAAAATAAAAAATCCTCTTCAAATTTCAAGTCAATCGCCGATGTAAATTGAGGATTTCTAAAATTACAACGTAAGTTTGTTGACCTTTGGCCAATGTTGGCCTTTTGACATTTTGACCTCAAAAACAACAGGCTTCTTCCTTATGTAAAACTACAAGTGGTGAAATTTCGTGAAGATTGCTTGAAAATTGTGACTTGTATGCGACAGACAGAAAGACAGACAGACAGAATAACAAAATCGACTGACCAGTATCCTTGAAGAATCTACGATTTTGCAAGTAACAAGAAGATGACGTCATGCAGAGCATGGAACTTGCAAAATACATACAACAAATTTGACCTCCAAAATAATTGCCGGTTGAATTCAATGACCAAACATGCAACTCTTCTTCAAATTTAAAGTCAATCGGATGAAAATTGTCAATTTTAGAAATTCAGACAATGTTGACGTCAAAAGGAATTGGTTGTTAAATTCAATGACCTGACTTGCAAATCCTCTTCAAATTTCAAGTCAATGGGATGAAAATTGAGGATTTTAGAAATACCAACTTAGTTGTTGACCTTTGGCATATGTTGCCCTTTTACTCTATGTTTATCTCAAAAATAATTGGCTAGTTGAATTCAGTTACCTGAAATATAAATCCTCTTCAAATTCCAAGTCAGTCGGATGAAAATTGAGGATTTTACAAACACAACCTAAGATGTTGACCTTTGGCCAATGTTGACCTTTTGACATTTTGTCCTCAAAAAAAATTGACTGGTTGAATTCAGTGATCTGAAATATAAATCCTCTTCAAATTTCAAGTTGATTGGATCAAAGTTGAGGATTTTAGAAATACCACCTAAGTTGTTGACCTCTAGTCGATGTTGAACTTTTGGTCTCCGATGACCTCAAAAAGTAATTGGCTACTTGAATTCACTGACCTGAAATAAAATTCCTCTTCAAATTTCAAGTCAATTGGATGAAAATTGAGGATTTACAAATTCTACCTTAGTTGTTGAACTTGGGCCGATGTTGACATTTTGATCCATGCTGATCTCAAAAATAATTGCCTGGTTGAATTCAGTGACCTAAAATTAAAATCCTCTTCAAATTACAAGTCAATCGGATGAAAATTGAGGATTTTAGAAACACAACGTTAGTTGTTCACCTTTGGCCAATGTTGACATTTTGTCCTCAAAAACAACAGCCTTCTTCCTCATGTAAAACGCCAACAAGTGGTGAAATTTCGTGAAGATCGCTTGAAAATTGTGACTTGTAGGTGACAAACAGAAAGACAGACAGACAGACAGACAGGATTACAAAATCGACGGACCAGTTTCCTTGAAGAATCTACGATTTTGCAAGTAACAAGAAGATGACGTCATGCAGAGCATGGTACTTGCAAAATCCGTAAAACAAATTTGACCTCAAAAATAATTGCAAGTTGAATACAATGACCAAATATGCAACTCCTCTTCAAATTTAAAGTCAATCACAGGAAAATCGACAATTTTAGAAATTCGGCCAATGTTGACCTCAAAAGGAATTGGTTGTTAAATTCAATGACCTGACATGCAAATCCTCTTCAAATTTCAAGTCAATGGGAAGAAAATTGAGGATTTTACAGTGAGAAAGGCTGTCCAGAGTAGTTTTGAAGCAAGCTAGGATGACTAGCGGGGAGCAGCATTGTTTTGTACATTTCCTATTGGAAAGCAAACACCAGAATTGATGTATTTCAGCTATTCTCATGATCAAAACTTCGGTTGTGGTTGCCATTTGTGAGTTTGGAAGGCATAAGGAGAATACACTCAGGACATCTTTAGACAAAGTGCTACAGTTCTTGTGAAGAAGTGCAGAATTCGAGAGTTCCGCCTCGAGATTGAACTCTTTATTTGTTCCTGTATTATACTCTGATGATGTTACCAATTGCTATTTAATTCAAAATGGAGAAATTAGCTTCGAGGAATAACAAAGTATTTTTCACGCAAATTCGTAAATTAATTTGGAATTTAGAAGACTAACTTTATATTATGTAGTTTGCAATTACTGGTGTTTGTTTGTAGAAAACAACAGTCAAGCCAGTATCAGTCTATAGCCCTAATCTTGTGGTTCTGCTGCCATTTGACAGGTGTCATATCACATGTTCTCGTATTACACCTTGTTTCTCTAGGCCATCACTTCCATTCCTCTGCTGCATAAGGCCTGCGCTCTACGTGGAGACCACAAGGCGAGGTCTGAGGATCTTTAAAAGTACGCGCAGTCCAAACAACAGAAGATGTCCCAAGATAAATTCAATGCGCGATGGTGGCCATTTCGGTATTGAAAGAAGAAGAGCTAAAGGCTTCTAGAAAAGGTATGCACTTGCCAAGGAAGGAATTGTCTGTCCAAATTTTGATCCTACGTTGCAAAGTGTTTTGAAAATCTGCAAAAGTTTGATCTCATGAATTTTATCTATTATAAACATAAAAATGCTTCCTTTACAAGCCTTCAAGCACACGAGGAGCCCAATGAGCCTGCGCTCTGATTGGCAACCTCGTAGTTATATTGGACTGATGCTGTTTTCTTTTAAAATGCTGGGCATCGAAGTAAAGAAGCAGACACACCCAATTTTAAAACTTTTGTATGACTAGCCTGGTTTGAATCCACTGGACGTTGCAGACTCGAGGGATTCTCCAAACCATTTCAATGCCACCAAGTTTTGGTATAAGTATAGAGGAAACCAGATGTTGGGATACATAACAGTTGCTCGCTCTATTACTTTAGGCCGCTGTTGTAGTTCTTAAGCACGTTAGATAGCGACATATTTTGTGCTTGAAAGTTTCAGGACAGGCGATCCGTATAAACTGTATAGTCCCTATTTAAGACTCTAAGACCCAAAAAACACAAAACTCACTTAAGACCTCAAGAGCATTTAGGGAAATTAAGACCCATAAGGCTCGCCCCTGAGACCATGAGACTCTTTGCAGGACCCTGAGACCCTTTAGAAACTTAATGACACTTTAGAACCCTCTACAGGCCATTTAACTCCAAAAGATCCATTGAAATCCTAAGGGCCCTTTGAACCCCGGAAGGCCCTTTAAATACCCTTACCGTTAAACCCAAAGACGATTTAGATGTAAGTTACCAATACACTTTTAAGACACCCTATAAACTCCAACGCACTTAAGACCTGAAGAATTCAAAGTTCCTCTTGTAACAGTTGAAACCATTATTTAACACATATGCATATGAGAATTTGAGGTAATCCAACAAAAAAGCAAAGTTAAGTGCATTTATCCTCTAACCCTAACTAGGTACATGGATCTTCTTTTTAATTTTATAACTAAGCAAAATGGGGAGCTGTGATACTATGAATTTGATTTCTTGTCAATTTTTAAGACTAAGTAAGCTGCTGCAGCTTGTTATATTTTGGGGTCTGAGAAGAGATTCACTCAAAAGCCTTTTTGCAGTGGGTATCAAAGTCAGATATTAACTCAAAGGCTGCGGGAACCAATTTACGTCATAAGGGTGATTAAAAAATCAAGAGACATATGGACATTGTCGAAGGACACAATTCCATTGACGCGAGGACTCAGCTTCCATATTCAGACTTTCAGATGCAGCAAATATTAGTTAGTTTGAGGATTCTTCAATGTATAGCTTAAATAGTAATCATTTTCTTCTGAATAATAATGAATGATGATTTTTTAGGAGAGGTATTTACTTGCAGACTGTAAACTTTTCTCAATTACATAAAGAAAATACAGGCTGTACGTTTAACATGCAAATAGAATATATAAATAATATATATAATATATATATATATATATAGGTAATATAGTAGATATTTTAACATATACGATAGTATACATAGTATATGTATATATTATGTTATATATGTATCCATAAATTATATAATATATATATATACTATACATATTTATATGGATTACATAGTAAATATTTGTAGTATTATATAGATAATATTATATAATTAGGTAGTAGAATTATATATAATATACATATATATTATTAATATATAATATAATATATGTACTATATATATGATATATAATATATATATATTACATACCAAATACATACATCATTCTTCATGTTGCCTGGGTGCTAACAGCACCTTCAAGTGGTATGGTGTTGTTCTCCACCACAATGTTTATGTTCAATGACCAGGATGATTTTTTTTTTTTCGCCGTCCACTAATTGGTTGATTGATAAATACTTGGGTGTTAAGAAAAGCTCACATGCAGTTCTCATTACAAGAAGTAACAGCATTCATCCAAAACTAGGCATTTCCTTACAAAAATCCAACGGACCATTTGCAGAGTCCCTCACCAACTCTTCCACCCACCCAAACCCCGAACCACACTCTCATACTCTGCCATGACAGACAAGTATCCATGTTTGGTAACATTATCTCACTAGGATCAATTCAGCTTCAATGTGCATCATGGCGTTTGGACAGAACGCTATAGGTAGATGGATAGAACTCATGTGGCAAGACGCCAATTGCGCAGAGTCTATCGACATTGACATGCGCGGAGCATCCAGCATACGCCGCCCACACATTCCAATTCCATGGAAGCCAAGATACCATTGCTAATGACCTGAAGAGATTCCATTAGTCAACCAAATCGGTTGCAGATGAGGGTTAGAAAGAGTTTCAACTTCTACAGGAAGCACCCAATGATAAAAGCGCAGAGGCCTGATAGACTGCATCAGGAATAACATGCCCACTGGTCATATAAAACCTGCTTCTTACTCAATAGCCTGTAAACTTTTATAAAATTGCAATGTATGCACAGATCATTAAAATTCTCCATCTGGAATCTTGGATCCTCAAAGGAAATGTGTTCTGAATTAACAATTAGTGGTGATGGCTTTTCTTTTAAAACATGTGCATTGATCAGATGAGGTAATATAGTTAATGGCACATTTTGAAAAGAGCATGATTAATAATTCAACCAGCTAACAGTCCAATAAAAATCAAAATGCAACAACTAAAAGTGAAAGTTCTAAAATCCTCAATTTTTCATCCATTACTTGATAATTTGAAGGGGTGCATATATTGGTCATTGAATTCAACCAGCTAATTATCATCTTGAGGTTCAAATATTGTTTTATGATTTTGCAAGTGTCTTTGCTCTGCACGAACGTACTCTTCTTGTTACTTGCAAAATCGAAGATTTTTCAAGTATATTGGTCAGTCGATTTTGTTATTCTGTCTGTTTGTCAGTTTGTCTCTGTTTTGGTCGACCTATATTACAATATTTGACAAGCGACCTTCAGAAATTTCACCAACGTTGTAGAGGTTCGCATAAGGAAGAAGCCTTTTTCTTTTTGAGGTACAAAAGGTTAAAAGGTCAAACTATACGCCAAAGCGTCCAACACTTAGGTTGTTTTCATAAATCCCAATTTTCATCCGATTGATTGAAATTTAAAGAGGATTTTTATTTCAGGTCAATGAGATTGCCAAGTAGCAAATTTTTTTGAGTCACCAGAGACCAAAAGTCAACATCGGTAAATCACCCAACTTAGGTGGTATCTAATAATCCATCAATTTTATCGATGACTTTAAATTATGTGGAGCATTTTTATTTCATGTTCACTGAAGTGAAGACAAGTAATTTTAGGCCAACATTACAAAAAGGTCAACACAGACCCAGGTCAACAACTAATTGTATGGTGTCTAAAATCTTCAATTTTCATAAGATAGAGTAACAAATTTGAAGAGGATTTTTATTTCAACGTCACTGAATTCCAACCACCAAAATATTCTTTCAGGTCACATTTGACCAAAATGGTCAACTTATGGCCATATTTCATATAAATTTTCAATTTTATCCGAATTTATTTGGAATTATTGAAGAGAGATTTATATTTCGGCAATGAAATTCACCGAGCCGAATTATTTTTGAGGTTATAAACATTGACCAAAATCGTCAAACATAGATAAAGTCAACACTGCGTGGGATTTATAAACTCCTTCAATTTATCCGAGACTTTCAAATTGAAAGTTGGATTTAATTTCAATGTCAAATTATTCAACACACCATTATTTTGAGGTCACATCGGCCAAAATTCAAACAATGGTCTGAATTTTCTAAAATTGTTCAATTTTCATCCAATGACTTGAAATGTGAGAATTCATCATTTCATATCACTCATGAATTCAAAAACACAATATTTGTTCAGTGCAAACAATTGGCCAACAATGGTCCAAAGAGGCTCATTCCTAAATTATCAATTTCATCAATGTGACTCTGAAATTTGAGAGGATTAATTTTTCAGTATCACTGGATCAAAGCTTCAATTATTTTGTGAGGTCAACATTGAGCCAAAAAGGCATAAGGCCAATAGGTCCTAACGGTATTTCTAAATATCCTCATTTCATCCAATTGACTTCAAATTTAGAGTGACATTTTTCATTCAGTCAATGAATTAAAACACCAATTCTATTTAGGTCCACATTGCAAAAAAGTCAACATCGTCCATATTTTCTAAAATTGTCAATTTTCAATCCGATTGACTTGAAATTTGAAAAGAATTTATATACCGCAGTGTCACTGAACTCAAATAACCATTATTTTTTGAGGTCAAGCATTGACCGAAATTCTAAAATTGTTCAATTTTCATCGCGATTGAACTTGACAATTGACACAGGATTGCATAATTAGGTCATTGAATTCAACCAGCTAATTATTTTGAGGGTCAATTTTGTTATGGCATGTGCAAATACCGCTCTGCCGACGTCATCTTCTTGTTACGTGCAGAATCGTAGATTTCTTTCAAGCGATTTATGGTCATGATTTTGTTTTTCTGTCTGTCTGTCTGTTTTCTGTTCTTGTTCGCCTACAAGTGCATAATTTTCAACGATCTTCACGGAAATTTCACCACTTGTTGGAAGTTTTGCATAAGGAAGAGCCTTGCGTTTTTAAGGTCAAAATGTCAAAGAGTCGAACATATGCAAAGTCAAACAACTTAGGTTTGTGGTTTGTAACATCCTCAATTTCCATCCGATTGACTGGAAATTTGAAAGGAATTTTATTCCAGTCACTGAATTCCAAAATAGCCAATTACTTCTGAGGTTCATCAGAGACCAAAGTCAATCTCGCTAAAAGGTATCAACAGACTTCGAGTTAGATTCTAAAATCGCTCAACTTTTGGTTACCGATCGACTTGAAATTTGAAGATATATTTATAATTCAGGTCATTATTTCAACAGGCAATGTATTTTGAGTCAGCTGATCAAAAGGGTCAACATAGGCCCAAGTCAACAACTAAGTTGTGTTTCTAAAATTCCGCAATTTTCATCCGATTGACTTGAATTTGAGATAATTTTAATATTCAGGTCACTGAATTCACACAAATTTTTTTATGAGTCCCATGGCCCAAATGGTCAACATAGCTTATATCTAGATATGTCATTTTTTCTCACCGAAATGACTGGAATTTCGAAGGGATTTATATTTACAGGTACTGAATTCAAATGAGCGAATTATTTTGAAGGTCAACAAGCTAATGGTCAACACTGGTGGGATTATAATCCTCAATTTTCAATCGCATGACTTCAAATTTGAAGAGGATTTTTTCATTTCAATCAATAGAATTCAACCACCAATTATTTTGAGGTAGACAGGCCAAAAGGTCAACATCGTCGAATTTATATATCAATTTTCATCGATTGAGCTGAATTGTAAAGAGATTTACATATCAAGTCAACTGAACATCAAAATAGCCAATATTTTTCGTGTACAAGCAATAGGCGAAAGGTCAACAACTAGTTGGGGCATTTCTAATTTCTCAAGTTTTCAATCCGATTGACTTTGAAAGTTTGAAGATGAATTTATTTCTTCACGTCAATGAATTTACAACTCATCCAATTATTTTGAGAATCAAATTAAACAGCAAAATGTCAACATAGCTATGGTCACAAAACTACATGGTATTTCTAAGATGCCTCAATTTTCATCCATTCACTTGAAATTTATGAAGAGTTGAATTTCAAAGGATCACTGATTTCAACAAGCGATTATTTTTGATAGTCAACATGGACAAAAAAGTCAACATAACGCCAGGTCAACAACTTCTGATAGTCTAAATCCTCAATTTTCATCCATTACTTATATTTGAAGAGGATTTGCATATCAGGTCATTCGAATTCCCAACATCCAATTCCTTTTCAGGTCCAGCATACGACCAAAGGTCAACTTATAGGTCCGTATTGTTGTGAATTTGGAAGTTCTACTGCACACAACAGCCAGCTAAGATCGCTAATCGATACGTATTGTGTTCTGCATTAGGTCCCGTCCTATGTTTAATGGTGATTTAATTTTCGTGCGCTGTGAGTTATTTTAATAGTCAGGATTTTTACATTTTAAACTTCAACAACAACAACACCCATCTGCTGCTTCTTCACCATCGCCTTTCCCACGTGCATGCTGTCAAGCACAAGCCGTGGGTGGAGTCCAATGTGCACGTGGTTTCTTTGGACGTTGGCGTCTTGGATTTCACTCCAAATACGGGATGGCGCCGCCCTCTCAGCCAATCGGAAGGGTGTGAGCACGTCTGCCGCCCTCATGCCAATTGGAGCAAACGAAACATATTGCAGGCTCGACTTTCTGTTTCGGGGTGAACATGAGCACCCACCCCTCACCCGACCATCTCGACGGCCGGGAGATCGCACGCGTACACGCTGTCCGAATAGGAGGGGAATGACAAAAAGATGGATCCCTCCCCTGTACAAGAAAAGGGATAATTGTGTGGGGCGATCCGCTGAGAGAGTCTTCCCGCCGTGAATCGCCTGCCTGCGAGCTAGAGGAGAAATCGCTTGCTGCCTGCCTACTGACTTGCTTTGCCTGCCTCGTCGCCTGTCTTTGCCGGTGGAGGGTGCCAGCGACCGACGTCTACCCTCCGTACAACTGTGGGTTGGAGTGGCATCGGTGTTGCAGGTTCGAGTCCGCCAGGCCAGATCGTCGAGAACCGCATGAAGCGGAAGGTCCAAGCCAGATTCTTACCTCAGCTCACCTCCCTCCAAGCTGGGGGTATCATAATGCCGGCAGCCACTATTCTTTTTGGGGGTGTTTTGTCTGTGTGTGGGCCCGTCTTTTAAGTAGAAACGTTTAAGTGCCAATGTGTGTAAATTGCATTCCTTTTATTCGGTTAACTCTGCTTCTTGCGTGCTCCCTCCCCATTATGAATAAATAACCTTTTGTTAAATGTTCCAGCTCGTTTCTGTGTTTCTTCATTGGCTTGGCACGGCTTGTATTGAGAAATAGACGAGGCCGTTTGCGCTGCTAAAATTGTTCATATTGACCGACGGGCGCTTGGTAACCTCCGCTCGGGTTACACATTTCGGCACGAGTAACGGCTCGTTCCGCTCGAGGTCCGTCGAGGGTGTGAATTCCCCGGTAGCTTGCCGCGTGGGTAATTAGGTATATTGAATTTGGCAATTGACCCTACCCACCGGTCGAATTATTGGCGATTCAGGTCCAATAATGGACCCGTGCCTTTCGGACTTATCCAAAAGGCACGACCTCAATTCCGTGTGTTCGGATGGAGGTCGACTCTATGCTCCCTCTAAGCGGTCGTGCTCGCACCATACCGGCCGCAACCAGTATTTCTAAAATCCTCATTTTCCATCATTGACTTGAATTTGAAGAGCATAATACTAGTTCAGTAAATGGAATCAATTAGACCAATTATTTTTGAAGTAACTATGAGTAACAGTAAGCTAGGCAAATGTCAACAACTAAGTGTATTTT
>CM068955.1:154674553-154687724 GCA_035128595.1 Eptatretus atami | reverse complement strand
TACTACGAAACGTACAACTCTTGACCTCTGACCTTGTCTTTTTAATAAAAAGCGTGTCTGGAGAACGAAGTAGCACGCAACCAGAAGTTTCATACAGATTTCTTACCAAACCATCAAAAATCAATGTTTTTGATGTTTTGACTCACTGTACCTGTGACTCTTGACATTTTTGACCAAAATCTAATCAGCGCTAGCATCACTCCTCTGAACACGTGGTGTAATTTTGACTTGGCCACTTCTTCCTTCTCGAGTTATCTGTACCAAACCATAAACAATCGATATTTGACCTCACTGTGACCTCCTTTAGATCCGATTTTGATCATAAATCTAATCAGCACGACCACCCCCCTCCTGAATCACGTGTATTTGTATTGCTAGCTCTTCGTCTCGATTATCTGCTACAAACAAACAAACAAAACATAACAAACAAAACAACAACAAAACAAGCAGTTATAGACTGGTAGCTACGAAATCGTTCAACTTGACCTCTGACCTTGTCTAATAAAAGCGTCTCTAGAGACCGTTAGCACGCCAAACCAAATGTTCTACGAATGATTCTGTACCAAACCATCAAAAACGAATGCTTGACGCACCATGACCTTGACCGTTGACCGATTGACAAATCTAATCAGGCACGAGCCATCACACCTCCTAATCACGTGGTTTAATTTGACATTGGTAGCTCTCCTCTCGATTACTGTACCCAAACCATCAAAAATCGAAATATTGACTTCACTGTGACCTGACCGTGACGATTGACCAATCTAATCGACACTAGCCATCACGCCTCCCTGAATCACGTGAGCTAAAATTTGACCTGGTGTTTAGCTTCTTCCTCTTCCGAGTTATTCGTGCCTTACAAACAAAACAAAACAAACACTACAACAAACAAACAAACAAAGCAGGTCAAGACTTTGGGCTACTACGAAATCGTCAAATTGGAACCTCTGACCTTTCTCTGAATAAAAGCTGTCTCTACAGAAGGTAGCGACGCAAACCAGAAGTTTCTACGATGAGCTTACCAAAAATCAATCAAAAATCGAATGTCTCTGAGATGTTGACATCATGTGACCTTGACCTTGACGATTTTGACAAATCTAATCCAGTGCAGCCATCACCCTCCCTGAAGCACGTATTAATTATTGACCATTGGCAGCTCTACCATCGTTTTCTCGCGATTATCATTTTTGATGTTACTGACCTCACTGCTGACTTGACCTGCTTGACCGATTGACTAAAATCTATACACTCAGCTATGCAACCTTTCCTGAATCACGTTCGTTGCTGCCTGTGTCAATTTGTATCATCAATCGGTCGCTTCTTCCTTCTCGAGTATACTGTACCAAACATCAAAAACGAATATTGACTCACTGACCTTGAGCCTGACATGATTTTTGACCCAAAATCGAATCAGCCCACTAGCCATCACCCCCGAATCAACCGTGGTGTAATTTGACATTGCTAGCTTATTCCGTTTCTCGATTATCGCCTACAAACAAAAAAAACACACTAAACAAACAGAAACGAGTCATCAATTATACCTTACGCAAAATCTTTAAGATTCCGTACGTAAAAAACAATAACAAACACAAACAACAGACGGATCTATCAATTACTACGAATCTTAGATTTCGTAAGTAACAAACAAACAAAACGAATAATTCATCAAATATACTACAATCTGTAATTTTCGTAAAATTAATAAGCGTTCAAAGATATACAAGTACTTGTGAAGCTGGAAATTATTGACTTTGTTGTTCTGAGTGCACCAGAACTGACATGGATGATACTTTTTTCACGGTAAAAAGATAAAAAAAAATAAATAGTAATGCCAAGAATATAAACTGGTGACAGAGCAAAAGCATTTCGGTTATGATAAATATTAAATAACATCTGTACATTCAATAATTTAATCTCAAAGAGTAAGAGCTTAACAGAATGCCTTCATTCAGGCATTCGATACCATGCACAGAGTCGAGTGGGTTTAATAGTCATTCCATTCACAAATTTTTTCACACTTAAAGAATTATATTTGTCTTTAAACTACGAGAGAAATGCATGTGATTGAAATCAACCACAGTTAGGGCTATAGACTATACTGCTGACTGTGTTTTCTACAAACAAACACGTATTGAAAAACTACAGCAATATAATATAGCATTCTAAATCTAAATTATACAATTTGCTAAATACTTTATACTTCGAAGCAATTCCATCTTTAATATATGCAATGTAACATCAGTAAATACAAAAAAATAAGAGTCAATCTCAGCTATACTCCGAATCTGCCTCTCCACAAAAATTAGCATCTGCAATCTGTCACTGATCTCCCTCATGCCTTCCCTAACTTCAAATGCACCACAACACTTTTTATCATGAATAGCTAATTACACAATTCTGTCGATTGCTTCCAAATCATGACTCAATTCAGTAAACAACAGAGTTTAAAGCCAGATGTCAACAGTGGTCCACTAGTAACAGCTAACATATGATGCGCTACATTGGTTTAAAATCCAATTAAAAAAATAAAATTTAAGCCTAACCATAATGACGTATGCGATTGGTCGTCTTGCAAACATTGGAGATTAATTGAAGCCAGGTTGTTACAAAGGACAATGAGCAGATCCTTTCCATATAAGATTAGAAATATCAATGAAGAAGATGTGGAGGTATGTGCATGTCTTCATGATTTGAGAAATGATCACGAACACTATGTACGGTATTATTAGATGTTACCCATGCTGATCTCTGCGAAAGTATGAAAATCCCCTAAAACGATAATAAATAAATTTACGCTTAAGATTCCAACCACCATTCAGTCATGAGATACTTTAATTACATCTTATATAGCCCCAACCGTGTTAGGAGGAATTAATGCTGGTATTCTGGCTCATCTTGTAGCTTTCGTTCACCTTTATTTTCGATAACCAACCAACGAACAACGCCGACCACCCACCACTACAACAAAGCCGAACCACCCTCACTACAACAACCCTAAACCACGCCACCACTACAACAACCACGCGCCGTTCTGACTCGGCACACGGTCAGAGGCCGCCTCGAAAAGCAGCTGGCCCCTTTTCCCCCCTCACCACGAACGAATACCCACGATCCCGTGAATTACACCCTGCGAGGAAGAGAGACCGCCCGAGCGCGGTCGTGCTGAACGTCACCGACTTGGCGTGAGGACCACGCGCCTCTGGAAGTATCCCAGCATGTATCTGCAGAGAGGTGGTGGAGCCGAAAACGGGCGGCGAGTGCGGAGGCGGGGCGCCCGCGATAAAAGGACGGGCGTGAAGCGACGGAGAGAGGGGAAAGTGCGAGAAAGTTCGCTCGTCAGGAGGATCTCGCGGTCGTGCGGCGCTCGGCAGGACTCGCGTCGCTGTGGTGAGCGCGGAGCGCACTGGCGTGTGGGCTGCGAGAGATCTCGCGTCCGTGTGAGACGGTGCGGGATCTCGCTGTCGTGTGAACTGCGGAGGATCTCGCGCGCTTTTCCACCACGGGTCGAGGAGCTCCCTGTTTTATTCTCGCGTCGTGCTGGAGCTGAGAGGAGTTACGTCGCCAAGGACTGGATCACAACGAGGAAGTCCGCGACTATCCATATTTTTTTGTGGATTCGTAGTGAAACGCTGTGTTGTGCGCCGAGTCTTGAGAAGTAAAAATGTGATATTAATGTTGACCGAGTGTTCGCGTTGGTCTTGTTTAAGCTGGTGCGTCGTTTTCTAGTCCTATCTTTTGATGCTATATGTTGCATTCTTGCTGTTTACTAACTGTGCCTGTATTCTGGTTTGTAAATAAAGTGCTTGCTTGTTGAATTTTCCCGTTTCGCGCGTCTCTTTCCTGTGTTGTGTCTCCATCTTGTCACGTAAAGTGGTCCGATCTTGGGCCGTTGTTACGCCCGATAATAATTGGAACTCTCAAGGGGCACGAAATCTTTTTGTCTCGTCTACCTTCCTGCTTTTTTTTGTAGCACGGAACGAATTTTTTGTGCCGCTTAAGCGTCGCTGTCCGAAGTTCGATCCTGCGTGTCGTGGTACAACCCCTCGGTCGTTAGGTTAACCTGCGGGAGTAAGTACTTTAGGTATATCGACATTTTCGGACGATGCACGCACCTGCTTCGTACGGTGGAATGCGGACTGGTTTGGGTGAGTTAAACCTCCCACCCGTGGACTGGCTCCCCGGCGTCTTAGTCCGAGAGGTCACGAACTGAATTGTCCGTTCCGGCTGGGCGAAGGCAGGGTCGCGTCGGAGTCACTGGGCCGCCGATCGCACGCCCGCCTCGGGCGGAATTCGCAACAATACTAATAAAAAGTCCAAACTATACGTCATATACAGTATACTGATACTGCATTGTGATGTACTTACGGATCGAGTTGATGCCCAACTACATGAACATCGTTATAACAATGTGTCATTCGCATGACCGCAAATACGTAAATTAAATGAATCGGAACGGTTTTCTCAAGATTTAGAAAAAGACAGCATTCACTTGATTGCACACGAAGGAAATTCAGTCCATTGACCTGTTGTGCAACCAGGTTTGGTTGTATGTGTCTGGGATTTTGAGTTAAAATGTAAAATACCTTTTGTAAGTTAAGGTTTACTAAAACTGTGAGCAACACTGAGTAAGTTTGCTAGATAATCTCCAAACTCCGAAATATGGCTAAACAAATGACTGGCCTACTCCAATGCCGCGGCGTATCGTGAATCCACCACATCGGATCCTGGAAGTCTCAACAAACACATTCAGAACGCCGTTTTGTCGTGGAATTCTTTGAACGTTTAACTGAATAGAGCACGTCACCAATATCTTCGAAATATAAGCCAAGATTACATAGACAGTAGCATAACCAGTCCATAAGGGACCAGGTACGAGTCAGGCATTACACGAAATATTGGCTCCTTACCGAATGGTTATTTGAATTGAACTTGTAAAAACAAACTTTTAAACCAAAGTG
Source organism: Eptatretus atami (assembly GCA_035128595.1). Lineage (NCBI taxonomy): Eukaryota > Metazoa > Chordata > Myxini > Myxiniformes > Myxinidae > Eptatretus > Eptatretus atami. The sequence goes on along the minus strand of CM068955.1, from coordinate 154,682,766 downwards.
TGTGTTGTTGTTGGTGATAATATAATCACGATTTTTTAAAGAGATATGTTACATATACTGGTCAGAAGTGAGGATAACAAACCCTCCTGTCTCACAAATGCACGGGAATCGCTCCAGGGGTGAGAGAAGCGTGACCCCATTCTCTCTAACTTACGACGACTTTTAATAACCCGTTACGTGAAAAATGCATCTCAGAACGGACCCGCGAAATATAAATATGAAAATTTTAGAATCCATGCCCAGGGTAACCCCGACAGACATCTGTGCAAACAGTTCCCCCCAACTAACACAGGCTCAAAGGTCGGCGCAGCCCTGTAAACACTCCCCTACCCCTCTCCACAAACCCCCACGGCTCAGGCCGATGCATCACGGCCCACTATTCCCATCGCAAAGATGAATGCGAATACCAACAAGAAGACGAAATGAAACACATATGGAACCAAAGCGCAACAATAATGAAGCGAATATAAAAAACGAATAAGCAGAGATGAAACGAATAAAGGATACTTACACAAACTAAAAATTGCAAGACCTGCGGCGAGACGCAGAACCATTCGCCGAAATCGCACGGCATGAAGGGCAACAACAGCTGAGTGCCTTATTATCCACGCCACGTTGGAGGGCGAACGAGCTGTGAGGGGGTGCAACATGTGCTCAGGCCCCGTAAGCGGGGGCGGTAGGAAAAATAATTCGAGAGACGTGGCGCGTCGAGAATCGTGAACATAGGTACGGAAAAAATATGAGACTACGAGATAAAAATTAATGGGTGCGGAACGTCACGAAGGAATTAAAATAGTGGATTGAAAAAAGATCAAACATACGAAGAGATTGATAGTGGACGAGGTAAAAACGGATGACAGAGAGAACTGGAAACGGACTAACAACACATATGCAAGCCGGAAGAACATTATAAGCCAAACGCAAGCGAGGTGCAAATTGGAGAAAAGAATTAGGAAAAAACTGATTACAGAAACACCAAAAACAAAAGACAGAAGCTGAGGTGACAATTAAAGAAAAGTGAGATGGAGGTGCGAGAGATGCAAGAAACAGCGAATGAACACCAGAAGATAACCAAATGAAGCAAACCATGAAACTGGGAAGGGGGAAGACAGAGAGGAAACAAGAAGGTAATGACGGAACAGCGAATTAAACACAGAAGAAATGAGCCAATTGAAAAAACGCAGATGAATTCGAAGTGAGAAGTCGGAGGATCAATGTGAGATGAAAACAAAAACTATTACGGAGTTGAAATTAATTGACTGAAGTGGAGAGAAAAATGAAGTCCAGACATGAAAAAACCCAGAAAAAACAGAAAAAGAAGGAGAAAATTCTGCTATATATATATCGATGGAAAGGAACAGAACCACACACACACAGAACGGTTGAGTAAATGGGGCGAGCTGCAAACATGGACCCGTCCCGCTCTGCGATGCACTGGATGCCTCCTTCGCTGGGGAACGGAGAGTACTCTATGCTCCTTAAGCTTCACACTCTTCCGAATCGTGCCTCGCGGAGTTAAGGACAGTGTGGATAGGGCAACGTGCATTGTAATAGACCCCCAAACCCGTGTGGACACGGAATCCCATATCCCAGTGGTTTGCATGGTAAGGTTTGCAGTCGGCATGCGTGCATTTCCGGCACCATGTGTGAGTAGACCCCGCTGCAAGTGAAAGGTTGTGGTGGGTAGAGGTCTCTTGAGAAGACAGTGGTGTGTAAGGTCGCCTGCTAGTGAGGTATGATGTACGTCGCTCTATCCGGTGACCACGCCCCGCGTCTCCTGTAGTGTGTTGGATTTGTGTAGTCGTGCCTCCGTAAACACCAGGTCTGTGCAATCGACGACCACCTCTCTGTAAGGATCAAAACGCAAACCGTTAGTCGTCTAGTAGTTCGAGCATAGGGGACCGTCCGGTTCAACCCGCCGGCTTTTTCAGCTTCGCCGGTCCGCTGTGCAGCGCACAAGGCCGCCACTGTGCCGCTCTTGTGTTTCGAGGAACAGGCCGGTCCGACGCCAGCGTCTTTGGATGCCATCCCGCGGCACGGACAAATTTAGCAGATTTTCGATTGACCGATGTCTCCACGCGACTGTTAAGCTCCAACGGTACAATTTAATCGCCCTGCTGGAGCCCGATGCGATCTGCTTGGGTGCGCAGCGTATCATAGGCTGCAGTGTTCGGATCCGCAGGAGGGTGAATCTCGCCGGATCTACCGTCCAAGATAGAGAGACGCGCTAGTGCAGCTGCATTACTCACGGGCTAAGGTACAAAGGCAGCGTGTGCTGCGAGTTTGCCCTCTTAGGTGCTCGCCCAAAAATTGATTAAAAATTAAAAATTAACAAAGCAAGCCCGCTTCGGTGAACAGGATTCCCGGCAAGGGTGGATCAAGACCCCTTGTCAGGCATCTATATTATTTTAGGTGAGAAGTTTAGCTTAGGCTAGACGACATCAGGTTGTCAGGTAAGTCACATCGTTTGACGTCCGTGATCTGACATGAAGGTAGTGAGAGATAGTAGTGAGTACTGTTAGATGGGGAAAATGGCTAGTAGCGATATTTGAAGACAGTACAGATTTGGGAGTGGGACTCTGTGACTTGTAAAAGACTGCATATAGTTAAGGGTGACTGACGGAAGCACAGTTATTACTATATGTGAGCAGTATGGCAGAGATCAGGTGTGATGAGATGGAAGGACAGGTAGATGGATGATGGAGAGTTGATGCCGAGGTGCTGATTATGATCAATTAATGCATGTCGATGACGTATGGGGGAGGATGCATTCCGCCATGACCCGGAGTGGTCAGTGTAAAGGAGTTACGGGTTAGTTAAATGACACGATGAAGGCCGTTTTGCTTTGTGGAGAGTTAGCTTCAAATCCTGTTGGAGGAGACAGGAGCCCTGACGGCTGTAGCGTGGCGGAAAAGTGATATACGGATGCGGACCCCGGCACCGGGCTATTGCCGTAGTAGCAAGGCCATGGGGGCCGGGGTAGCGTATGCACGGGCGCCGCAGGAGCGTGCCGCGGCTTACTTGTCCAGTTCGTGTGGGCTACGGGAACCCCGGAAAGGGCCGAATCCAGCCTGCACGCTTGAGCCTGTCAGGGTATTGTTGCCATGTTTCGAGGCCACTCCCCCAGGGTTAGGTGGACCTGTAGGTCGAGGCGCATATTAGTGCCTCGTGTGACTCGTTTGTCGTTGCCATCGCTTGGGAATCGCAGACGCGGTCTTTCCTGCAAGGTAGCACGCGTCCAGCCTATCGACCGTTAGGCACGGAAGAAATTTGGCAGGCCAAATATATCCAACGCAGCGAACACGGAATCTGTTTAGAAGACAGTAGATTTAGCAGTAGCGCTTTGCAATACACGGTAGTTTTTAACCGGAATGATTCTAGATATATAGGATAGGTTACCCCTCCCACCATCCATCCTTTCTTCTTCTGACCCACTTTGTATTAACGATCCGGAGCTGGATCCTATCCTGAGCTTTCGTTGAGCCTCGAGACAGGACGTACTAGTCTCCGCTTATTCCCTCCGGAGTGAAGGAACTAGGTTTGATAGGCTAGGACGATATGTCGAACAAGACGATAAAGGTTAGGAGACGATTTTAAGTGGGATAAGGATGAAAGAGTAAAACAAATCAAAAAGAAATTAAAGTTGGCCATAGAATGGGTTTTATAGAAATTAAGGGGAGGGCTATTACGGACAGCAAAGGCAGTAGTGGGGAGGGACGTCTGGTGCTGGTTTCTGTACTTCTTATCTTGGTATGTAGTCCGACCGCCTTCCGAGCCAAATCGGCCACGCTACTCCCTCAGCCAACCTGCACTGCACGTAAGTGAGGGCCGGCCAGCCTTCATCTGTCTACTGTGTTCGCGCAATCTCTCTCTATATTCTCTGTCTGTGTTTGCATACAGCCGCTGTCCATGCTTGCCTTCTCTCTCATGCCACTGCCCATTTCATGTGCCCCGTTCCATTTGCTTTGCCCCCCCTGTTCATTGCCAGGTGCCCAGATCACGAGAACAGTTTCAAGCTCAGGAATTGTCCTGTTGCAGCTATCAACACGGCTCGCATTGGCTGCCGCGGGCCCTTTCACCATTGACTCTTTCTTGTCCTGCCATACCCAGTCCATTGATCCTCGCCCATGTTGATGAAATTTATAAGTAGTTAAAGTGTGTCTGATAAATATGACTCGCCCCCCCGCATGCTTCCTGTAGCGCCGGCAATTTTATTTAAGTCCTGTGTGAGGGGTTTGTTTAGTATTATCTCAGCCCTCAGTTATTAATTTTTGGAGCACATATACCATGAATGTCGCGACTAGTGTCCGTAGTAAAACGTACTAGTAGAATTACACTATTTGATGGCACAGAAATTGACGACTCGGACGAGTCTGTAAAGAGAGGAGGATAGTTTACGCTGTTGAAATTCTCGACACCATCATCCCGTATAGATATCTTAATTACTGTTAGTAGCCCCCAATCCCGTTTGTTTAGATAATTAATTGTGATTCATTCGGCTGGCACCTTTTGTTGTTTCTTTCACTTATTTTCAACTGTAGTTACATATACAACGCGACCACGCCACCAGCGACAACAACGCCGAACCACGCCCACTACACACCCACCAGCCCACCAATACAACAACACCCTTCTGCTCTGGCACGACGTCCAAGCCGCCTTCGTGGAAACAGCGGCCCCCGTGCCCCGACCCCCCGAACGAATGCGCGTTTTGCGCCGTGGATACACCCTCGAGGCAAGAGAACTGCCGCGGCCGGTTCAACGTCCCTTATTTAGACCACCCTGTTTCCGGAATTCCAGCAGGGGGAAGGAGGGGGGAGCCCGAACCGGCGCTGTGTGATTGTGTGAGCGCGGGAATTTGCTGCTGTTCTGCGTTGCATAAAGACGGGGATGAGTTGTAGGAGATGATAGAGTGCGGAGAAAAGTGGCGGCGTCGTCGAGGAGATCTCGCGTCGGTTGTGGGGCTGCGGAGAGATCTCGCATCGATGTGGGTGCGAGATCTCGCGTCACGTGTGAGTGCTGTGAGGATTCGCTCGCTCTGAGCTCGGGAGAGCTCTGCCGCGGTCTTTTTCACCACGGGCGTCGAGTGGATCTCCCTGTTTTCTCGCGTCGTGTGGAGGCTGAGAGAATTACGGTCGCCAAGATCGAACACGAGGGAAGTCGCGACTTCCACTTTCTTTTGGATTCTGTTTTTTAGAACGTGTGTGTTGTGGCGCCGAGTCTTGAGAAGATGATAATTGTAAAAAGTGTTGCGAGAGTGTGTAAGTGTATATTGTTTGCGTGGGTTGGTGGTGTATAGAGCTGTTGTCGTCGGTTGGCCTCCCTCTTTATTTCTTATATGTTCATTCTTGCTGTGTGCTATACTTGTAGCCGATGTGTCTGTGTACATAAATGCTGTGGTTTACTTGTTGAATTGGTTCCCATTTCGCTGTCTTACCCTTTCCTGTGATTGGGTCACCAGCGTGCTTCACTTTTTAAAGCGTCGACGTGGGCGCGGGACGCCCTGATAATTAATTGGAACTTCTAGGTCGACGATAACTGCTGCTCGTACGAGGTCATCGTCTATCTAGGCGCCTCTGAACATTCTCTATATATATGTGGCGTCGTACAACCCCTCGGTAGGCTTACCCTGTGCGAGTGACTTAGGGTTTCTCGACTTTCGGGATTCACCCTACCTCGGCACGGGTGGGAATCGGGACTGGGTATGTGTGAGGTTAAAACCCCACCCTGACTGGCTCCCGCGTTTAGTCCGGTAGTTGTATCGTAGTGATCATTATCGGGTCCGTGGGCGAGGCGGTCGCGATTCGAGTCACGTGGACCGATTCGCACGCCGGGCGGGCGGCGGACGCAAGCGAACTAGTATAAAAAGATTCAGCAATATAGCGTCAATATACAGTTATACTGTACTTGCATTGTGTTTTTTACTGTGTCGAGTGATGCCCGAATAATTGGAACTCGTTATTACCAAAAATGTTTGTTCATGTCGTATGACGAAAGATCGCTAAATTATGAATCTTCTCGGGAACGGTTTTCTCAAGATAGAAAAAAGAAGTTCACCTTGTTTGGCACACGAAGGAAATTGCGTCCACTGACCTGTTGTGGTGTGCAACGGTTTGTTGTTTGGTGTTAGTATGTTGTCTGTGAGTGATAGTTTGTGGTTAAGAGATGTTAAAATCACTTTTGGTAGGTAGTTTTACTCAAACTGTGATGACATACTGAGGGTAATGTTTTGAGTAGATAATCTCAAACTCACGAGATAATGGCTAACATAAGACAAACTGCCTACTATGCCTATGCCGAACGGTTATCGGATCCACCAGCTCGGTCTGCTGGATTGCTCAACAACACACTCAGACGTCGCATTTTTCGTTGGATTCTTTTGGAACGTGTTAGACTGTTGATGCACGTCTATCCAAGGTCTTCGTAAATTATAAGCCAAGATTGTAATGGCGCTAGCAGGATAACCAGTCCGATAAGGGTGACAGGGTCGGGTTAGGCAGTGAACGAGATATCATGGTCGGTTGCTCCTTTTAACACGCGATGCCGTTTATTGAATTGAACTTAAACATAACGACCTCTCTGGTTTAACACCGGATGTGGTGTGGTGGAGTAATGATCATCCGTATTTTTTTTTTTTTTTTTTTGAAAGGAGATCATGTGACATTTAAGAAGCTTTTATCAAGCTCGTATTTCTCTTTGTACGATGGGAGTAAGTTTTATAATCTGCAGTTAACATACAATCGTGTTGAAAATAAAATCAGCCAGCAGCTTTCCATTGTGTGAGTGTGGACACGACGAAGCTAGCTCAACAAACGCTAGGAAATCCTGTCGTCTATCTGAGGCTCTGTATCGTTATACCGTGTACAATCGAAAGCGTTAACCAAACATAACTCTCTTCGCTTCTGAAGGCCGAGAGTTTAAATTATTACACATCCTGGATATAAGGAAGGTGCAAGAGAGAAAAGAGAATAAAATAAAAATCATAAACAACACTAGACGTATGAGACATGTCAATGCTACGTTGAAGGAAAGATGTTTTTTCATGTTTAACAGACGTGATGACTATATCGAGTTGAAAATGACGTTTGGTATTGCTCGGACGTATTTCAGAACATCAGTGTGACGAGGCATTTGTCGTGATTTTAGGTATGACATAATCAACCAAATATGCGATTATGCTTTTAAAGCCATTTGTCATTCATTCATTAGGAATACATTGAAGACGCGAACTCGGTCTACCCGGTAAGAGAGTAGGTCGTGTGCAGTTACCTCGATGGGGGCTTTTTGTTAATGCACGGTACCTTATGTTATTGAGTGGTATTGCTCACCATTGTGGTTGCCCGTTGTGGACAGCTGCTGCATGAAAAAAAATCATTTCGTGGGGGGTGGGGGGGGGGGGAGACACGCTCCGGCAAAAGTCTATTCCCGTGCTAGATGGTTGTTTGCATTGTGAACATATTCCCGAAGGTACGTGACTGAAGGGAATTGGATTTTTTAATTACCTTTTTCAGGGTGTTGGCGGTATTTGAGGAAGTTGATACTGCCCAACACGCAGGTAAGAATGAGTGAAGTAATGTCGGCCCTAAGTGTGTTTGCGGCTTCTGTACCGTTTTGGCTGTATATTTACTACCAATGGTCTGGATGGTTTTAGTAATCCAGTATGTAGATACATATTTCTGCTATGTCGATGTGGCACTAAGGATAGATCCCTCTCATTATGGGAAGTTTCGATCGGAGTATAGACACTGTTTACACACATTTCTTTCACGAGCTCTGAAGCCCACCCACATTCTTCCTCAGCGGCAATCTTTCGTGAGCTCCGACGCCCGCCTTTTTGGGGAGCACATGGGTCGTCATGGTAACCGCGTGCCAGTGGGGCAGGGTGAGCTTGGGGTGGACGGCACCCCACGGAGAGGGCCTGGGGATATAAAAACGAGCGAGAGGTACGTTCTGAAGAGAAAAAGTGAGGAGAGAAAGGAGGGGAAAAAAGCGTTCTGAAGAAAAAAGCGTGAGGAGAGGAAAAGCAAAAGGAGAGAGGAAAAAGCAAAGGGCAAGAGAAGCGACCAAGAAGCGGGTGTCTAACCAGCGCCGATGGAATAATTCGTCCTTCCCAGTGCTTGGGCAAGCGAGCGTGTGGTGCGCGTGTGGGTGTCTGACCAGCACCAATGAGACAATTCGTCCTTCCCAGTGCTTCGGCAAGCGTGCGTGTGGAG
>CM068955.1:154632475-154643652 GCA_035128595.1 Eptatretus atami | reverse complement strand
CACGCCAACAGGACTGAAAAATGGCTGCGATTAGGTCCCACTCCACGTACTCTTTTTCTTTTTTCGTTGTGGTTACTGAAGTTGTAAGCATAATTGTTTGCATACTTTCATCGACTGATGTAGTTACGTTACTTTTACACTTCGTATTAGAACACTTATTTGAACCATTGGGTCAATTTTGTATGCACAACATTGGCTAAAGTATGTGGACACCTGCTCGTCCAACATCTCATTCCAAGAGCATGGCATTAATATGGAGTTGGTCTCCCCTTTGCTGCTATCACAGCTTCCACATTTCTGGAAAGGCTTTGTTGTGTTGTTGGAACTTTCACTAGTTGTTTGGAACATGCTGTGGGATTTGCTTCCATTCAGCACAACAGCATCTGTGCGGTTGGGCACTGATGTTGGGCGATGAGGTCTAGCTCGCAGTCGCATTCCAATTCATTCCCAAAGGTGTTCGATAGGGTTGAGGTCAGGGCTCTGCGCAGGTCAGTCAAGGTCTTCCACACCGATTCTCGACAAACATTTCTGCCATGGACCTCGCTTTGTGCACAGGGGGCATTGCCATGCTGAAACAGGAAAAGGACCCCCCAACCTGTTGCCACAAAGTTGGAAACACAGAACGTCTAGAATGTCATTTTTCTGCTGTCGCATTAACATTTCCCTTCACTGGAATAAGGGGCTAGCCTGAAACCATGAAAAACAGACCCAGACCATATCCTCCTCCACCAAACTTTGCAGATGGCACTATGCATTTGGGCAGGTAGCGTTCTCCTAGCATCTGGCACCCAGATTCCCCGTCGGACTGCCAGATGGTGAAGCATGATTTCATCTCCAAGAACACGTTTCCACTGCTCCAGAGTCTAATGGCGGGTGAGCTTTACACCACTCCAGCCGACGCTTGCATTGCACTGGGATCTTAGGCTTTGTGTGCAGCTGTCTCGGCCATGGAAACACATTTCATGAATCTCGTCGAACAGTTGTGCTGACGTTGCTTCAGGAGGCAGTTTGGAACACGGTAGTGTGGTTGCAACCAATGACATATGATAGATGCTTTTTCCAACGCTATGCGCTCAGCACTTGGCGGTCACGTTTTGTGAGCTTGATGGCCTACAACTTTGTGGCTGAGTTTTGTTGCTCCGAGACGTTTCCATTCACAATAACAGCACTTACAGTTGACTGGGGCAGCTTCAAGTGGGGCAGCTCTAGCAGGGCAGAAATTTAATGAACTGACTTGTGAAAGGTGGCATCCAATGATGGTGCCACATTGAAAATCACTGAGCTCTTCAATATGGCCATTCTACTGCCAATGTTTGTCTCTGGAGATTGTAAAGCTGTGTGCTTGATTTTTTTTACACCTGTCAGCAATGGGTGTGCTGAAATAATGAATCCACTAATTAGAAGGGGTGTCCACATACTTTTGGCCATGTAGTGTCGCATTTTATGGTGGATTATGATGGTGCTTTTTTACATTTGTGTATTGTCAGCTAACGTCAGAGGCCACACTTTAGGCCACCAGGGGCTCACTGGCTGTGCAATGAGAACAGGGGACTAAAGTTTGTTCCGGCATAAAAAAATAATCAGGGTCTAAGTGGGTTCACGGGGGGGGGGGGGGGGGGTGGTCAAAGTGGGTCCAGGTTTGACCACCGCAAAATAGGTATTTGCTTTCTTCACCAAAACTGCACACACGATTTTGATGAACTTCACCAACAACTCTCAATCATATCACCTATTTTCACCAACTTTGTAAACTTCTGAGGACCAAGGCTCCTGATGCCTTGCAAATCCCATCAAAAATTGCATATTAAATAGGTCAATTTAAGGTCAAGGTCATTACCATTCTGGGATTGCTACTTTGGACTTCTTCTCAAAAAGTATTCACCAATTTAGAGGTAACTTGGTAGGAATCATCTCTGTATGGTGCTTTCACAAGTTTGTTTCAAACATCGACTAATTTACAAATTTTGTGGTCATCCATGGCTACAGTGGTTCCTTGGTTCTTCCAGGTGAGTGCAGGGGCATTGCCCTATTTTTTTTTCTGTTGATTTTCAGACCCTGGGTACTACTAACATGTGTTCATGATTAGAATCACTCCATCACAATGCATTAATTGAGGCAAGGTGCGGATTGCGGTCAATGGGCTTGAATAATCCAGTTAGAGAACTATTTCCACATTTATTCCCCTAATTAACATGGGCCGTCAACACATAACACCCTCACCGTCCAACATCATCTCCATCAAAATTTTTGTTCATTGCCATCATCAAGTCAACATCACCATCGCATTATTGGATCAAGTTTATATAATTATCATTAAAGGTAAGTTTCATGATCTTTATAACTCAAGAAAATACTAATAAATAAATAATAACTCAAGACAGTTTACGAGGTGAGAAAGATCATGATTTTGGATTGGGATGATTTGAGATGGTGGTGAGCAACTGTCTTGAAGACCTGAAGGAAGAATGAGATTGAAGAGAATGTGGAAGTTTGTTCCACAGGTGGGAAAAAAGATCAAATGAGTGGAGGTGAGCAGTGAATCCTAGATTTAGGTAGTTTCACCAGAAGGGGGTTGATGGTAGATCATGTGCTCCAGCAGAAAACTGTTGGTGTGGGAGGGGGGGGGGGGGGGAAGAAGCAGAGAAATAGCAGACAGTGCAAGACTAGAGAGGAGGGCAGCAGAAGACAGGACCACTGACCTATCTGTGATGGGAAGTGATAGGGCCATAGACCCAACCTCAGCATGGGAGATTCAAATGATTCAATAATCCTTGGTTTCCATGGAGTTAAGCTGAGCAGGTGTGAGGCAGGGGAGCAATCAGGGGGGAGAGCATACTCCATCAAGCTACGGAAGAAGCCATGTCGGTGGATAAGAGTGCAGGTGTGCAAGGAAGGCCTTTGTACGATGGAGGATGCCCAGACGGCAACATGCTGATGGTGAGATGCAAGAGTATGAATGACTGAACTTCCTCAAGAGGATTGTTGAAAAAAAAGAGATGGAGGGTTTGCCTTACGGTCTTTTCAGAGTGAGAGAGTGAGAGTGAGAGTATGAGATTTATCAGGGTTGAAAGACACTGTATCCAGTGTTTTGACCAGCTTGTTGATTTTTTGTCACAGGTCTGATGAGGGGAAGAGCCTGTTGCCTGTATGTCTGAAGGATGAGGAATGTCACAGCAGAGGGTGAAGTCATCAGCAAATCGATAAAGGGATTTTCCAGAGAGTCAGAAAATCATTAATGAAGATCATAATAGGATTGGGCTCAGAACTTTGATGAAAGATCTTCAGGGCCACAAGAGATCATTCGTGCTTTCACATACTCACTCTTGCAGGAGAAGATACAGCACATTGTCAGGCAAGATTGTATCCGGTTGCCAGACCCTGATCCCACTCTTAAAGAAGCAATTTGTGACTGGACTTCAAGACTCCTCTGTTTGTCACGAGGTTAAAATGAGGACTTCGGCAATCCAATCTATCTCATTCGCCGACCACATGCAAACAGCTATCATTTGGTCTGAGGAAGAAGAGTCAACATTCTCAGTCCTGCCTGCAGTCAAGGCAGTACAGCTCTTGTGTAGCCCCTATTGCGAGTGAGAGGGGACCCCTGAATCCTAAAACAGTTGGTTGAACAATAAAGACAAATAATTTCCCTTCTGAAACAGAACACTCTGTCCCCAAGCAGAGTTAAGCCAGCCTCACAGGCTAAATCAGAACCTGCAGGGATGTGCCGTACCTACAGTATGTTTCCAATTGTGCCAACATGAGCACATAAAGAAAAACTGCCAAACCAGCAGGATTTTCAGAAGAGTCTACTGTTAACAGTAGCTGAACAGTAGTGGCAGTGTTTTGGGCTCCATTGACCAAGGCAATGACACATTTCTTTGGCAGAGGTATTGGAGAAATGCCTTCAGGTGGAGGTTCTGATCGGTTGGCGTTCTGATGGACCTGCTGCTGGATATGGGGTCCCAGGTCACAACGATTAGTGAGAGATTCTTGAATGAACATTTCGGTCAGGGGAGAGTTATTCTGAAAGATGTTAAATCTCTGCATTTGATGGCGGCAAATGGACTTGACATTCTTATGTTGGGTGTATGGAGACCAGGGTAGAGTTATTGATAAAGCTAAAAGAGACCAAGATGTTTTTGTTGTACATGACAATCCTTTTCAGTGTGCACAGATGGCATCTTGAGAATGAACTTTCAAGAACTGTGCGAACACATGTGCTAAGAGTTCAGGATCATGTACTACATCACCCCAGGTGGTGTGAACTATCTTTCTGCTGTATTCGAAGAAGCTGCCATGCATTGTAAAAATCATAACTCCAAAAGAGAGAGGTAAAGTTGGTTATATTAAGTTGTCTGGTCTTGACTCTGTAGATGTCCCTGCAAAAGTGAAGTTGTCCTTAACGGTCATTGTAAAACTAGCCAGAAAAATGTCAGTTCGGAAGTTATAGTTGAGGCGACGCCTTGTAGCCATTTACCTGCCATCCTTTTGGTAGCTAGGGTTTGTGTCAGAGTAGAGAAGTAGCTAATGTTGGTAACATCTGATCTGCAGTTATCATACCTATCTATTGCCCCTTGAACACAGGAATTTTATTGGTGAGGCAGTTGCCTTCAAACACCAAGCCTTTTCCTTCCTGGAATGCAAATCCGACCAAAGGCAACTTCAGATCATTCACAAAGCCCAGAATAGTGTGTGTCTCTCTCAGGAAAGCCAGAAAATCAATCTCACCAACCTTAAGATTGAAACTTTCAAACTTTCTTCCTCCTTTAAATTTGGTGTTAACTTAAGTCTGGTCTCCAGAGTACGCTCCCCTCCATCCCTTCCCTCTTCAAATGACACCACAGCTGACCGCTCATGAGAAGCCTGAATGCCTTAAATGTCTGTGTTTGCTTCCAAATATTGTGTCCTGACCCCTATTCAAATATTGCATCTCTGGACCCATCCAATGCTCCTGGACTCTGTGCCTTTTTGCACCTGAGAAGGTGGAGAAGTTACTGCAAGAGCATCAGCTTCCATGTCCTAAACACCTGCTCTGCTGCTCTTGACATCTCTCTCTGCTCCTTTCACCCTATCATTGGGGCTGGGTCATCTTCTATCTGCTTGGAAATCTGCTGACATCACTGCATTGCATGAAAATGGTGCAAAATCTGATCTCCTTAACTACAGACCTCTCAGCTTATTTCCAATCATCAGCAGGTTATGGATCCATTATCGCAGATGATATGAAATCCTTCCTTTTCTCCAATGGCCTCATTCGAAAATCAATATGGTTTCAGACCAGGTCACTCTACCTTGGCCATGATGCCTCTTACTCACCCACCAATGGATGAGGTCCTCATTGTAGACATGAGATCAGGACCGTCTCTCCAGACATATCACGAACTTTCATACAGTCTTGCATCCCGTATTGCTGCTGCAGATTCTCTGCCAATGGCATCCAGGCCAACTCCACACATGGCTTACTAACATTATCTACTCTCCTTGCAACATGTGCTCTCAATAGAATCCTTTCATCTCCTCTCCTATTATGGCTGGAGTGCCCCAAGGCAGTGTTCTCAACCCAGTCCTATTCCTATCTTCATCATGATCTCTCTGAATCTCTGGAAAATCCCCTTTATCTCTGCTGAATGACTCCACCCTCTGCTGTGGCATCCCTCATTCTTCAGATAGGCAGATAGCAGCCTCTTTCCTCTCCAGGCCTTTGCAAAATCCCAAGCTGGTCAAATGCTTGGAATGCCTTTCAATCCAGATAAATTCTCATTCTCTCTCTCTGAGAGATTAGTGGCCTCTTTTGTATTCTACCACTAATTTTTGATCTTGCACCCTCTGCCCTCTCTTTGGCTCTGTTCCCTCCCAGGTTTCTGCAGGGCACACGAGGTCTGCCAGTAACCCTCTTATTGTTATAATCCTAAAATCGGCTCATGCTCACTCTTTTCTCTTGCTGTGGAACCAACTTTCCCTAGATCTGTTTAGTCCTTTTCTTTCCAGCAGGGTTTCAACACAGCTGTCATCCCCTCTCGACACTCATGATCTCCTCTGCCCCAAATGACCCCATACTAAGACTCCCTTTTTCCACTATATTTGTGATTTATCCCTCTCCCTCACCTCTTTATGTTTGCTCGTTGGTTTGTTTCTGTTCTGTTTATCCCACCTTCCCCTTTCTCTTCTTGCTGTGTTCTCATTGCCTCCACCAGATGGAGGTTATGTATTCACCCATATTTTGACTGTCTGTCTGTCTGTGAGCAGGATATCTCAAAAAGTTGTGGACGGATTCGATGAAACTTAGTGGACAGGTTGGGGTTTTGACACAGACAAATTTATTAGACTTTGGTGAAGATCTGGATCCAGATACGAGGATTTTTTTTTTTTAAATTGCAAGTGATTCTTCACCATTGAGAGATGGGGCTAAAAACTGGATATTGCATGATATCTCAAAAAGTTATGACAAAACTTGGTGGATGAGTTGGTAGATGAGAGAACAAGCAGATTAGATTTTGCTTCAGGTTTGGATCCAGATCCGGCCTCTTATTGGGATACAAAACATAAACTTTCAGCCTGGTGGAGGTATTGAGCTGTACCAAGTTCCTTTCTAGTTTAGTTTCTTGCAGCTTGTTCACCCATTGGGCCTTCTCCCTCCCTTGATCTCACTCATATTTCTATCTGTTGTTGGTGTTTCCCCTTTGCAGTTTCTTCCAATTCTACTCGAGCTCTCCGTGAGGCTCAATCATGAACGTGTATTCATTTTTATTTTTTTTTGTCTTTTCGGGAATCTCGTCGTGAATTTATTTATTTCCCAAATGGGGGGGGGGGGGGCGGGGTTCAGCCTCTGAGGACCTCCCTAAATACACCAATGTATACTTCGTTATTATTATTGCCAAATGATACTAATATATGCATGTTACATGTTATCAATTATTTTTGTTATTTCTTTGATAATTAATTGAATTGCCATGGAAGGACCTATTTAGCTGCTCTATACACTCAACCATGACGTGCATTTAAAACATGGGGATTCTTCAGGATTATTTGTAGTTAATAGCCTAATCAACTCAGGAGATCATGATGATCATTTTGGTGTTATCAACCCCCAACAGACAGCTCCAGTACAAACTCCACAAAAAACATGCCTCGCGCACGCGCGCGCGGCACACACACACACACACAACACACACACACACACACACACACACACCACACACACACACACACACACACACACCGTCCATTTATACTAGATTCATCGTCATTGTGGTTTTGTGCTGTGGATTACCCCTCGATTTTGAGATGTATTTAAATAATGATTGAACCAAACATGCACCAACTCAGCAAGTGGACCCAGTTAATTAATTATTAACTCACTATGCTGCATGGCTTATGTGGCATGTGTGAATGATAATGCCACCACTTTGTCATCCTGATTGCTTATTCTCAAGTCTTGAGTCACCTGTTAGGGAGACCCGAACTCTGTTGCACGATGTCTATGCACCAGGCTAAAGCGGATCAATTCATGGAATTACAAACATGGAAGAAAATCAAGATACTTCCCCAAAGATCTGGTTCCCTCAAAGGATAACATCAACTTCAATGGCTCACTGAGCTCTGGACCCAACTTGTAGTAGTTTTTGCACAAAAGAAGATCTTCTCTGAGTGGACGTGTTTTTACAGAAGACGTGTTTTTTTACAGGAGCGGTTGAAGGAGACAGGGAGAAAGAAATACATCTGTAAGGACTTCCTTTACATCTGTTGAAGTTGAAGTTGAAGATACATCTGTAAAGGACCTTCCTTTACATCTGTTGAAGTTGAAGTTGAAGATACATCTGTAAGAAAGGAGACAAGATTCACTAGAAAGGAGGTGGTTGCGAGGAGAGATGATAGAGATGTTTAAGATAATGAAAGGTATAGATAAAATAAGTGCAGATGAATTATTATTCAACAGAGTAGACAGTGACAGAAACCAGGGGCCATTGCCTGAGAGTGAAGAGAGAAGAGTTAAGACAGTAGTAAGGCAGCAGACTTTCACTCAGAGTAGTTAATGCATGGAATGGTCTCCTTGAAAGGTAGTGGCAGCAGAAAAAGTAGATAAGTTTAAATTAGAATTGTAAGGTACCTGGAAGTTATGGATAGGAGGAGTATGGGGATGTGTATAAGACTTTTTTGGTGTTTGAGTATTGATGGGTAATTGTGCACGGAGTGCTGTTGGTGGGGGTCTTGTTAAGGGGGGTTGTGTGGTTGATGTGTGGTTTAACCAAGCCTTGCCCCCTCTCCGAGGGGAAAAAAGAAAATAAAAAAAAAAAAAAATTACAAACAACAACAAAAAAATACAAAAAAAAAACTACAAAAAAAATTTACAAAACATTTTTTTTTTCATTAATTAAAAACATTTTTTTGTTTTTGCATTTTCTTTCTTTGGATCGTGGGTTGGTGTGGTGTTCGCGCAGCATGATGGGCTGAATGGCCTCCACCTGTGTGTGGATTTCCTTGTTGTTTCCTTCCGACCTAGATGACCACAGAGTTCACATTGATGGTCTGCTATGGGCTCGCACAAAATCATTGAGTGAAGTTCTCCCCACTCGCTCACGAGCAGAGGTGATTACGGCTGTCTTGTGCGCTGCTCAAACACCAACCCATTGAGTCTCTCAGTGAACTATCTTATTTAAAAGCAAGGTAGTTTGGAAAAAAAAAAACGATTCGGTTTCCATATCCTTCTGCAGAATGTTAGTTACTTGAAATATGTTCTTTTTAGACATTACGAGGAAGTTACACAAAGCCTATGGGATGCATTCTTCACTGAAATTTTTTGAATTGTTGAAGAACTGTCTGTCTGTTTCAGGAATATGATTCAGTGCATTACTGACAAGCAGGAATAACGATGGTCTCTGAAGAATTAATATATTTCATTCACTTTGCATTAAAATCCGATGATCATAATGCACAGATGACACAGCCTTTGGCACTAAGCATATGGATCATACTTTTAAAGGACCCAGGCCCAAAATAGCATTTTCTTTCCTGTAGTAATTCTCTGCAGACTACTGTGGTCGGACATGTTACCAACTATAATCTATGAGAGTACACTCTCATATACTATAGTTCTTAACTGTAGCATTTTTTGCCTGGGAAGGATGAAAAAAGCAAGTTCCTATGGGAATGGCAAGGTTATAATGAAGAGTATCAGACTCATCCGTAATGAAAAGAGCACCAGCGTCCCCTCCGAGTCTGGGCGGTCGTGGTTCAAAGCATGGGCCTGTACATATCCGTGTTATTTTGTTAAACGTGTACACGATCCATTTGTTGATCCTGGATACATGTAAACGTTTAATTCTACCAAGTCAAATAAGCCTTAACTGGAAGTTGTGTTGGACTACATTCCCTCCTCCCTCCCCAATCCCATTTGCCCCTTCCCCCAACTCCTCATATCCCAGCCCCCACCTCCTCCTCCCACCCTCCCACAAAAAAATAAGAGCGCGGACATAAATGAAAGGGAGGCTATGCCAAAAACAAATCTTCAACTCATGTCCGTACAGTAAAAATGACACGAAAATTTCATTTTCAAAGTAATAATGATTTTTTTTCGCAAAACGGACATACATTTTTTCTTCTTAATTCAATGTAAGTTAAGATGTCTCAATTACTTTACATCCCCGCACCACTCCTTTCTCCGGCTCCTACCACCCAGCCCTCCAGCCCTTCAAGATGTCATTGAAAGCTGGATCTTAGTTTTGACCCAGAAAGCCATAATCCCAGTGGCTCTGACTCCTCATTCAGCATCTCGGATGCCCCAAAAGGATATCCAGTCTCCGCAAAGATGACTGCATCATCTGCGAAGTCAAGGTCAGAGATCTTTGACATTCCCAAACAATGCCAGCAGCTTGATCTCTCCAACATCTCCCCAGAATCCAGTCCATACGAACATTGAAAAGTGTGGGAGCGAGAACACACCCCTGACAATTCCAGTAACAACTGGAAATAAGTTCGGAGATGGTATCACAACATGTCACAGCACTTCAGTACCAGAGTATAGTTCAGACTTCAGAATGATCAGTTTTTGTGGCACCCACGAAGACCAAGAATAATGCAGAGGGCATCCGATTCACTGAATGAAACCCTTTGGCAGAGAACAACAAAGTGCAAGCAGCCGTTGCCGGAACTCTCATCGGCATTCTGTGAGGACATGAAGGGCAGGCATACGGGTCAATCATTGACCTCTTTGGTGTAAAGCCTGACTGCTTTGGGGCTGGTGCTCAGCAGATTGGTGGCAAACCCTATCAAGAATTATCCAAGAAAAGTCCTTGCCCAGACCGAGAGCAGCATCACACCCTCGGTAGTTGTTGCAGCCCTGGCGATCATCCTTCCTTTCCAGAGAGGGACAACAATGCCTCCTGTTCCAGTCAGTTGGGATGATGCAGTGTTCCAGGCAGAGCACAAGAACTGCATGCAGCAACAGGAGTACATCATTTCCACCAGCCTTGAGAAAAGTTCAGCATGGATGCCACAGATCCCAGGAGCTTGACCCCATTTAACGGTTTCACCACAGCCTGTGTTTCCACAAATAAAGGTGGATACAGTTGATTCGAGTGTCAGCAATGGGGATCGAAACAAACACCCCTGACATCCAATTAAACAGCTGGTGGATCAGCCTGGTACAGCCGCTCAAAGTCAATGGCCCAGCGGGACTTCACTTCAGACTCCACTGTCAAGAGCCCACCACCCTCCGCTCTAACTGCAGTACACTGAGGGACGGGCTTGGAGGAACGCAATGAGTGAATTCCCCTGTAAGCAGGATGAGAATCACTTGACCACAGGGTGCTCTACCCTCACCTCTGCAGCTTCCTGCACATAGGGCTCATTGTCCCTCAGCGAATGCACAGTTTTACACCTCAACGCCCTGAACAGCTCCTACGGTGAGTTCCAAGACATCAACCGGCAGAATAAAGGATGGTGGCTTGAAAGCACTCGACAACTCTTCATGATTCCCAAGCACCCAGACCCCAAATCCCCACTCAGGCTGTTCACAAATCCTCAGCTACCCTCTCATCCTTGAACTTGCCAACATCCAACCTCAGCGAGGATGGTTCCATTCTCCCGCATTTAAGCTGCAACTTCAGAGTTGCTTGCACAAGCCTGTGTTGGTATTGAGGAATTGAGCACTCTGTAGACCTGCATTTCTGTCTCTCTTG
>CM068955.1:154615616-154632450 GCA_035128595.1 Eptatretus atami | reverse complement strand
CACGCCAACAGGACTGAAAAATGGCTGCGATTAGGTCCCACCTCCACGTACTCTTTTTTCTTTTTTCGTTGTGGTTACTGAGTTGTAAGCATAATTGTTTGCATACTTTCATCGACTGATGTAGTTACGTTACTTTTACACTTCGTATTAGAACACTTATTTGAACCATTGGGTCAATTTTGATGCACAACATGGCTAAAGTATGTGGACACCTGCTCGTCAACATCTCATTCCAAGAGCATGGCATTAATATGGAGTTGGTCTCCCCTTTGCTGCTATCACAGCTTCCACATTTCTGGAAAGGCTTTGTTGTTGTTGGAACTTTCACTAGTTGTTTGGAACATTGCTGTGGGATTTGCTTCCATTCAGCACAACAGCATCTGTGAGGTTGGGCACTGATGTTGGGCGATGAGGTCTAGCTCGCAGTCGCATTCCAATTCATTCCCAAAGGTGTTCGATAGGGTTGAGGTCAGGGCTCTGCGCAGGTCAGTCAAGGTCTTCCACACCGATCTCGACAAACTATTTCTGCATGGACCTCGCTTTGTGCACAGGGGGCATTGCCATGCTGAAACAGGAAAGGACCCCCCAACCTGTTGCCACAAAGTTGGAAACACAGAACGTCTAGAATGTCATTTTTCTGCTGTCGCATTAACATTTCCCTTCACTGGAACTAAGGGGCTAGCTGAAACCATGAAAAACAGACCCAGACCATATTCCTCCTCCACCAAACTTTGCAGATGGCACTATGCATTTGGGCAGGTAGCGTTCTCCTAGCATCTGGCACCAGATTCGCCGTCGGACTGCCAGATGGTGAAGCATGATTTCATCATCCAAGAACACGTTTCCACTGCTCCAGAGTCTAATGGCGGTGAGCTTTACACACTCCAGCCGACGCTTGGCATTGCACTGGTGATCTTAGGCTTGTGTGCAGCTGCTCGCCTTGGAAACACATTTCATGAATTCTCGTCGAACAGGTTTGTGCTGACGTTGCTTCCAGGAGGCAGTTTGGAACACGGTAGTGTGTTGCAACCAATGACATATGATAGATGCTTTTTCCACGCTATGCGCTTCAGCACTTGGCGGTCACGTTTTGTGAGCTTGATGGCCTACAACTTTGTGGCTGAGTTTGTTGCTCCGAGACGTTTCCACTTCACAATAACAGCACTTACAGTTGACTGGGCAGCTTCAAGTGGGGCAGCTCTAGCAGGGCAGAAATTTAATGAACTGACTTGTGGAAAGGTGGCATCCAATGATGGTGCCACATTGAAAATCACTGAGCTCTTCAATATGGCCCATTCTACTGCCAATGTTTGTCTCTGGAGATTGTAAAGCTGTGTGCTTGATTTTTTTTACACCTGTCAGCAATGGGTGTGCTGAATAACTGAATCCACTAATTAGAAGGGGTGTCCACATACTTTTGGCCATGTAGTGTCGCATTTTATGGTGGATTATGATGGTGCTTTTTTACATTTGTGTATTGTCAGCTAACGTCAGAGGCCACACTTTAGGCCACCAGGGGCTCACTGGCTGTGCATATGAGAACAGGGGACTAAAGTTTGTTCCGGCATAAAAAAATAATCAGGGTCTAAGTGGGTTCACGGGGGGGGGGGGGGGGGGGGGTGGTCAAAGTGGGTCCAGGTTTGACCACCGCAAAATAGGTATTTGCTTTCTTCACCAAAACTGCACACACGATTTTGATGAACTTCACCACAACCTCATCATATCACCTATTTTCACCAACTTTGTAAACTTCTGAGGACCAAGGCTCCTGATGCCTTGCAAATCCCATCAAAAATTGCATATTAAATAGGTCAATTTAAAGGTCAAGGTCATTACCATTCTGGGATTGCTACTTTGGACTTCTTCTCAAAAAGTATTCACCCAATTTAGAGGTAACTTGGTAGGAATCATCTCTGTATGGTGCTTTCACAAGTTGTTTCAAACATCGACTAATTTACAAATTTTGTGGGTCATCCATGGCTACCAGTGGTTCCTTGGTTCTTCCAGGTGAGTGCAGGGGCATTGCCCTATTTTTTTTTCTGTGATTTTCAGACCCTGGGTACTACTAACATGTGTTCATGATTAGAATCACTCCATCACAATGCATTAATTGAGGCAAGGTGCGGATTGCGGTCAATGGGCTTGAATAATCCAGTTAGAGAACTATTTCCACATTTATTCCCCTAATTAACATGGGCCGTCAACACATAACACCCTACCCGTCCAACATCATCTCCATCAAAATTTTTGTCATTGCCATCATCAAGATCAACATCACCATCGCATTATTGGATCAAGTTTATATAATTATCATTAAAGGTAAGTTTCATGATCTTTATAACTCAAGAAAATAACTAAAAATAAATAATAACTCAAGACAGTTTACGAGGTGAGAAAAGATCATGATTTTGGATTGGGATGATTTGAGATGGTGGTGAGCAACTGTCTTGAAGACCTGGAAGGAAGAATGAGATTGAAGAGAATGTGGAAGTTTGTTCCACAGGTGGGAAAAAGATCAAATGAGTGAGGTGAGCAGTGATCCTAGATTTAGGTAGTTTCACCAGAAGGGGGTTGATGGTAGATCATGTGCTCCAGCAGAAAACTGTTGGGTGTGGGAGGGGGGGGGGGGGGGAAGAAGCAGAGAAATAGCAGACAGTGCAAGACTAGAGAGGAGGCAGCAGAAGACAGGACACTGACCTATCTGTGATGGGAAGTGATAGGGCCATAGACCCAACCTCAGCATGGGAGATTCAAATGATTCAATAATCCTTGGTTTCCATGGAGTTAAGCTGAGCAAGGTGTGAGGCAGGGGAGCCAATCAGGGGGGAGAGCATACTCCATCAAGCTACGGAAGAAGGCCATGTCGGTGGATAAGAGTGCAGGTGTGCCAAGGAAGGCCTTTGTACGATGGAGGATGCCCAGACGGCAACATGGCTGATGGTGAGATGCAGAGTATGAATGACTGAACTTCCTCAAGAGGATTGTTGAAAAAAAAGAGATGGAGGGTTTGCCTTACGGTCTTTTCAGAGTGAGAGAGTGAGAGTGAGAGTATGAGATTTATCAGGGTTGAAAGACACTGTATTCCAAGTGTTTGACCAGCTTGTGATTTTTGTCAAGGTCTGATGAGAGGGAAGAGCTGTTGCCTGTATGTCTGAAGGATGAGGAATGTCACAGCAGAGGGTGAAGTCATCAGCAAATCGATAAAGGGATTTCCAGAGAGTCAGAAAATCATTAATGAAGATCATAATAGGATTGGGCTCAGAACTTTGATGAAAGATCTTCAGGGCCACAAGAGATCATTCGTGCTTTCACATACTCACTCTTGCAGGAGAAGATACAGCACATTGTCAGGCAAGATTGTATCCGGTTGCCAGACCCTGATCCCACTCTTAAAGAACAATTTGTGACTGGACTTCAAGACTCCTCTGTTTGTCACGAGGTTAAAATGAGACTTCGGCAAATCCATCTATCTCATTCGCCGACCACATGCAAACAGCTATCATTTGGTCTGAGGAAGAAGAGTCAACATTCAGTCTGCCTGCAGTCAAGGCAGTACAGCTCTTGTGTAGCCCCTATTGCGAGTGAGAGGGAGACCCTGAATCCTAAAACAGTTGGTTGAACAATAAAGACAAATAATTTCCCTTCTGAAACAGAACACTCTGTCCCCAAGCAGAGTTAAGCCAGCCTCACAGGCTAAATCAGAACTGCAGGGAATGTGCCGTACCTACAGTATGTTTCCAATGTGTGCCAACATGAGCACATAAAGAAAAACTGCCAAACCAGGCAGGATTTTCAGAAGAGTCTACTGTTAACAGTAGCTGAACAGTAGTGGCAGTGTTTTGGGCTCCATTGACCAAAGCAATGACACCATTTCTTTGGCAGAGGTATTGGAGAATGCCTTCAGGTGGAGGTTCTGATCGGTGGCGTTCTGATGACCTGCCTGCTGGATATGGGGTCCAGGTCACAACGATTAGTGAGAGATTCTTGAATGAACATTTTCGGTCAGGGAGAGTTATTCTGAAAGATGTTAAATCTCTGCATTTGATGGCGGCAAATGGACTTGACATTCCTTATGTTGGGTGTATGGAGACCAGGGTAGAGTTATTGATAAAGCTAAAAGAACCAAGATGTTTTTGTTGTACATGACAATCCTTTTCAGTGTGCCACAGATGGCATCTTGAGAATGAACTTTCAAGAACTGTGCGAACACATGTGCTAAGAGTTCAGGAT
Source organism: Eptatretus atami (assembly GCA_035128595.1). Classification (NCBI taxonomy): domain Eukaryota; kingdom Metazoa; phylum Chordata; class Myxini; order Myxiniformes; family Myxinidae; genus Eptatretus; species Eptatretus atami. Next base: position 154,628,220 of record CM068955.1, on the reverse strand, counting down.
CATGTACTACATACCCCAGGTGGTGTGAACTATTTTCTGCTGTATTCGAAGAAGCTGCCATGCATTGTAAAAATCATAACTCCAAAGAGAGAGGTAAAGTTGGTTATATTAAGTTGTCTGGTCTTGACTCTGTAGATGTCCCTGCAAAAGTGAAGTTGTCCTTAACGGTCATTGTAAAACTAGCCAGAAAAATGTCAGTTCGGAAGTTATAGTTGAGGCGACGCCTTGTAGCCATTTACCTGCCATCCTTTTGGTAGCTAGGGTTTGTGTCAGAGTAGAGAAGTAGCTAATGTTGGTAACATCTGATCTGCAGTTATCATACCTATCCTATTGCCCCTTGAACACAGAATTTTATGGTGAGGCAGTTGCCTTCAAACACCAAGCCTTTTCTTCCTGGAATGCAAATCCGACCAAAGGCAACTTCAGATCATTCCACAAAGCCCAGAATAGTGTGTGTCTCTCTCAGGAAAGCCAGAAAATCAATCTCACCAACCTTAAGATTGAACTTTCAACTTTCTTCCTCCTTTAAATTTGGTTGTTAACTTAAGTCTGTCTCCAGAGTACGCTCCCCTCCATCCCTTCCCTCTTCAAATGACCCACAGCTGACTCGCTCATGAGAAGCCTGAATGCCTTAATTCTGTGTTTGCTTCCAAATATTGTGTCCTGACCCCTATTCAAATATTGCATCTCTGGACCCATCCAAATGCTCCTGGACTCTGTGCCTTTTGCACCTGAGAAGGTGGAGAAGTTACTGGCAAGAGCATCAGCTCACATGTCCTAAACACCTGCTCTGCTGCTCTTGACATCTCTCTCTGCTCCTTTCACCCTATCATTGGGGCTGGGTCATCTTCTATCTGCTTGGAAATCTGCTGACATCACTGCATTGCATGAAAATGGTGCAAAATCTGATCTCCTTAACTACAGACCTCTCAGCTTATTTCCAATCATCAGCAAGGTTATGGAATCCATTATCGCAGATGATATGAAATCCTTCCTTTTCTCCAATGGCCTCATCTCAGAAAATCAATATGGTTTCAGACCAGGTCACTCTACCTTGGCCATGATGCCTCTACTCACCCACCAATGGATGAGGTCCTCATTGTCAGACATGAGATCAGGACCGTCTCTCCAGACATATCACGAACTTTCATACAGTCTTGCATCCCGTATTGCTCTGCAGATTCTCTGCCAATGGCATCCAGGCCAACTCCACACATGGCTTACTAACATTATCTACTCTCCTTGCAACATGTGCTCTCAATAGAATCCTTTCATCTCCTCTCCTGTTATGGCTGGAGTGCCCCAAGGCAGTGTTCTCAACCCAGTCCTATTCCTAATCTTCATCAATGATCTCTCTGAATCTCTGGAAATCCCCTTTATCTCTGCTGATGACTCCACCCTCTGCTGTGGCATCCCTCATTCTTCAGATAGGCAGATAGCAGCCTCTTTCCTCTCCAGGCCTTTGCAAAATCCCAAGCTGGTCAAATGCTTGGAATGCCTTTCAATCCAGATAAATTCTCATTCTCTCTCTCTGAGAGATTAGTGGCCTTTTGTATTCTACCACTAATTTTTGATCTTGCACCCTCTGCCCTCTCTTGGCTCTGTTCCCTCCCAGGTTTCTGCAGGGCACACGAGGTCTGCCAGTAACCCTCTTATTGTTATAATCCTAAAATCAGGCTCACTGCTCACTCTTTTCTCTTGCCTGTGGAACCAACTTTCCCTAGTCTGTTTAGTCCTTTTCTTTCCAGCAGGGTTTCAACACAGCTGTCATCCCCTCTCGACACTCATGATCTCCTCTGCCCCAATGACCCCATACTAAGCACTCCCTTTTTCCACTATATTTGTGATTTATCCCTTCCCTCACCTCTTTATGTTTGCTCGTTGGTTTGTTTCTGTTCTGTTTCATCCCACCTTCCCTTTCTTTCTTGCTGTGTTCTCATTGCCTCCACCAGATGGAGGTTATGTATTCACCCATATTTGACTGTCTGTCTGTCTGTGAGCAGGATATCTCAAAAAGTTGTGGACGGATTCGGATGAAACTTATAGTGGACAGGTTGGGGTTTTGACACAGACAAATTTATTAGACTTTGGTGAAGATCTGGATCCAGATACGAGGATTTTTTTTTTTTAAATTGCAAGTGATTCTTCACCATTGAGAGATGGGGCTAAAAACTGGATATTGCATGATATCTCAAAAAGTTATGACAAAACTTGGTGGATGAGTTGGTAGATGAGAAGAACAAGCAGATTAGATTTTGCTTCAGGTTTGGATCCAGATCCGGCCTCTTATTGGGATACAAAACATAAACTTTCAGCCTGGTGGAGGTATGAGCTGTACCAAGTTCCTTTCTAGTTTAGTTTCTGTGCAGCTTGTTCACCCATTGTGGCCTTCTCCCTCCCTTGATCTCACTCATATTTCTATCTGTTGTTGGTGTTTCCCCTTTGCAGTTTCCTTCCAATTCTACTCGAGCTCTCCGTGAGGCTCAATCATGAACGTGTATTCATTTTTATTTTTTTTTGTCTTTTTCGGGAATCTCGTCGTGAATTTATTTATTTCCCAAAATGGGGGGGGGGGGGGGCGGGGGTTCAGCCTCTGAGGACCTCCCTAAATACACCAATGTATACTTCGTTATTATTATGCCAAATGATACTAATATATGCATTGTTACAATGTTATCATTATTTTTGTTATTTCTTTGATAATTAATTGAATTGCCATGGAAGGACCTATTTAGCTGCTCTATACACTCAACATGACGTGCATTTAAAACATGGGGATTCTTCAGGATTATTTGTAGTTAATTAGCCTAATCAACTCAGGAGATCATGATGATCATTTTGGTGTATCACACTCCCCAACAGACAGCTCCAGTACAACTCCACAAAAAACATGCCTCGCGCACGCGCGCGCGAGCACACACACACACACACACACACACACACACACACACACACACACCACACACACACACACACACACACACACCGTCCATTTATACTAGATCATCGTCATTGTGGTTTTGTGCTGTGGATTACCCCTCGATTTTGAGATGTATTTAAATAATGATTGAACCAAACATGCACCAACTCAGCAAGTGGACCCAGTTAATTAATTATTAACTCACTATGCTGCATGGCTTATGTGGCATGTGTGAATGATAATCCACCACTTGTCATCCTGATTGCTTATCTCCAAGTCTTGAGTACCTGTTAGGGAGACCCGACTCTGTTGCACGATGTCTATGCACCAGGCTAAAGCGGATCAATTCATGGAATTACAAACATGGAAGAAATCAAGATACTTCCCCAAAGATCTGGTTCCTCAAAGGATAACATCAACTTCAATGGCTCACTGAGCTCTGGACCCAACTTGTAGTAGTTTTTGGCAACAAAAGAAGATCTTCTCTGAAGTGGACGTGTTTTTACAGAAGACGTGTTTTTTTACAGGAGCGGTTGAAGGAGACAGGGAGAAAGAAATACATCTGTAAAGGACTTCCTTTACATCTGTTGAAGTTGAAGTTGAAGATACATCTGTAAAGGACCTTCCTTTACATCTGTTGAAGTTGAAGTTGAAGATACATCTGTAAAGAAAGGAGACAAGATTCACTAGAAAGGAGGTGGTTGCGAGGAGAGATGATAGAGATGTTTAAGATAATGAAAGGTATAGATAAAATAAGTGCAGATGAATTATTATTCAACAGAGTAGACAGTGACAGAACCAGGGGCCATTGCCTGAGAGTGAAGAAGAGAAGAGTTAAGACAGTAGTAAGGCAGCAGACTTTCACTCAGAGTAGTTAATGCATGGAATGGTCTCCTTGGAAAGGTAGTGGCAGCAGAAAAAGTAGATAAGTTTAAATTAGAATTGTAAGGTACCTGGAAGTTATGGATATGGAGGAGTATGGGGATGCTGTATAAGACTTTTTGGTGTTTGAGTATTGATGGGTAATTGTGCACGGAGTGCTGTTGGGGGGGTCTTGTTAAGGGGGGTTGTGTGGTTGATGTGTGGTTTTAACCAAGCCTTGCCCCCTCTCCGAGGGGAAGAAAAGAAAATAAAAAAAAAAAAAATTACAACAACACAAAAAAATACAAAAAAAAAACTACAAAAAAAATTTACAAAAACATTTTTTCTTTTCATTAATTAAAAACATTTTTTTGTTTTTGCATTTTCTTTCTTTGGATCGTGGGTTGGTGTGGTGTTCGCGCAGCATGATGGGCTGAATGGCCTCCACCTGTGTTGGATTTCCTTGTTGTTTCCTTCCGACCTAGATGACCACAGAGTTCACATTGATGGTCTGCTATGGGCTCGCACAAAATCATTGAGTGAAGTTCTCCCCACTCGCTCACGAGCAGAGGTGATTACGGCTGTCTTGTGCGCTGCTCAAACACCAACCCATTGAGTCTCTCAGTGAACTATCTTATTTAAAAGCAAGGTAGTTTGGAAAAAAAAAAACGATTCGGTTTCCATATCCTTCTGCAGAATGTTAGTTACTTGAAATATGTTCTTTTTAGACATTACGAGGAAGTTACACAAAGCCTATGGGATGCATTCTTCACTGAAATTTTTGAATTGTTGAAGAACTGTCTGTCTGTTTCAGGAATATGATTCAGTGCATTACTGACAAGCAGGAATAACGATGGTCTCTGAAGAATTAATATATTTCATTCACTTTGCATTTAAAATCCGAATGATCATAAGTGCACAGATGACACAGCCTTGGCAACTAAGCATATGGATCATACTTTTAAAGGGACCCAGGCCAAAATAGCATTTCTTTCCTGTAGTAATCTCTGCAGACTACTGTGGTCGGACATGTTACCAACTATAATCTATGAGAGTACACTCTCATATACTATAGTTCTTAACTGTAGCATTTTTTGCCTGGGAAGGATGAAAAAAGCAAGTTCCTATGGGAATGGCAAGGTTATAATGAAGAGTATCAGACTCATCCGTAATGAAAAGAGCACCAGCGTCCCCTCCGAGTCTGGGCGGTCGGTGGTTCAAAGCATGCCTGTACATATCCGTGTTATTTTGTTAAACGTGTACACGATCCATTTGTTGATCCTGGATACATGTAAACGTTTAATTCTACCAGTCAAATAAGCCTTAACTGGAAGTTGTGTTGGACTACATTCCCTCCTCCCTCCCCAATCCCATTTGCCCCTTCCCCCAACTCCTCATATCCCAGCCCCCACCTCCTCCTCCCACCCTCCCACAAAAAATAAGAGCGGCGGACATAAATGAAAGGGGGCTTATGCCAAAAACAAATCTTCAACTCATGTCCGTACAGTAAAAATGACACGAAAATTTCATTTTCAAAGTAATAATGATTTTTTTTCGCAAAACGGACATACATTTTTTCTTTTAATTCAATGTAAGTTAAGATGTCTCAATTACTTTACATCCCCGCACCACTCCTTTCTCCGGCTCCTACCACCCAGCCCTCCAGCCTTCAAGATGTCATTGAAAGCCTGGATCTTAGTTTTGACCCAGAAAGCCATAATCCCAGTGGCTCTGACTCCTCATTCAGCATCTCGGATGCCCCAAAAGGATATCCAGTCTCCGCAAAGATGACTGCATCATCTGCGAAGTCAAGGTCAGAGATCTTGACATTCCCAAACAATGCCAGCAGCTTGATCTCTCCAACATCCTCCCCAGAATCCAGTCCATACGAACATTGAAAAGTGTGGGAGCGAGAACACACCCCTGACAATTCCAGTAACAACTGGAAATAAGTCGGAGATGGTATCACACATGTCACAGCACTCTCAGTACCAGAGATATAGTTCAGACTTCAGAATGATCAGTTTTTGTGGCACCCCACGAAGACCAAGAATAATGCAGAGGGCATCCGATTCACTGAATGAACCCTTTGCAGAGAACAACAAAGCGCAAGCAGCCGTTGCCGAACTCTCATCGGCATTCTGTGAGGACATGAAGGGCAGGCATACGGTCAATCATTGACCTCTTTGGTGTAAAGCCTGACTGCTTTGGGTGCTGGTGCTCAAGCAGATGGTGGCAAACCCTATCAAGAATTATCCAAGAAAAGTCCTTGCCCAGCACCGAGAGCAGCATCACACCCTCGGTAGTTGTTGCAGCCTGGCGATCATCCTTCCTTTCCAGAGAGGGACAACAATGCCCTCGTCCAGTCAGTTGGGATGATGCAGTGTTTCAGGCAGAGCACAGAACTGCATGCAGCAACAGGAGTACATCATTTCCACCAGCCTTGAGAAATTCAGCATGGATGCCACAGATCCCAGGAGCTTGACCCATTTCAACGGTTCACCACAGCCTGTGTTTCCACAAATAAAGGTGGATACAGTTGATTCGAGTGTCAGCAATGGGGATCGAAACACCCCTGACATCCAATTAAACAGCTGGTGATCAGCCTGGTACAGCCGCTCAAAGTCAATGGCCCAGCGGGACTTCACTTCAGACTCCACTGTCAAGAGCCACCACCCTCCGCTCTAACTGCAGTACACTGAGGGACGGGCTTGGAGGAACGCAATGAGTGAATTCCCCTGTAAGCAGGATGAGAATCACTTGACCAACAGGTGATGCTCTACCCCATCACCTCTGCAGATTCCTCGCATATAGGGCTCATTGTCCACCCTCAGCGAATGCACAGTTTTACACCTCAACGCCCTGAACAGCTCCTACGGTGAGTTCCAAGACATCAACCGGCAGAATAAAGGATGGTGGTCTTGAAAGCACTCGACAACTCTTCATGATTCCCCAAAGCACCCAGACCCCCCAAATCCCCACTCAGGCTGTTCACAAACTCCTCAGCTACCCTCTCATCCTTGAACTTGCCAACATCCAACCTCAGCGAGGATGGTTCCATTCTCCCGCATTTAAGCTGCAACTTCAGAGTTGCTTGCACAAGCCTGTGGTTGGTATTGAGGAATTGAGCACTCTGGTAGACCCTGCATTTCTGGATCATCCTCCAGCGACCATCAATGAGTACATGATCAATCTCCTTTGCCATACCACCAGCGTTGGAATACCAATTCCAGCGATGAGCCTGTGGGCGCTGAAACCATGAACCAGCCGCCCAAAGTCCATGACTTCTTGCAAAGTCAATGAACTTAGTGCTATTCTGGTTCACAGTTCTAGACCCATGGAGACCAACATATGTCTAATAACCATCCATATCAGTTTCAGTCGATGCATTGAAATCCCTCAAGATGAAGAGTATCTCGCCTGGGGCAATGATTAACCACAGACTCCAGCATGGCATATAATGCGTTGTTCATGTTGAGATCACTCACCTCAGTCAGCGCAGATACAGAGAGCATGGAAACGACACCCGAGGAGCGACGAATCCTTAGTCTCATAATATGCTCGTTGACCGCTGTTACTTCAATTATCATTGGAGTCAGCTTATTGGACATAGCAACAGCAACTCCTTTGGCATGGTAACCATCAGAGCGACAAGACCAATAGTAGGTGTAATCACCCGCCATGATCTCGCCAGTATCTGGTCTCCAAGCTGCAGAGCATGCTGCAATACCGATGTTAAAATGCTTGAGCTCAGAGGATAATAGAGACAGGTGATCGTCCTCTCTTTGGGATAGGACATTCCAGGCACCCACCCAAAAGGTTAGCTCAGGTTAGCCCAAGGAGAACGCCGTCTGGTGGATGACACCTCAGCACCACCCCAAAACACACTACCGCATTCTGACCCGGGAAGGCTACCCCATGGTTTTCCTCCTATCGTCAAAGAGTGGGGATCCCGAAGGATTTGCCGCAATCCCGTCATCCGGGGAGGTACCCACCGGAGGGCAGCTGCACAGGAGGTACTCCCACAGAGTGGGTTCTCAATTTTCTTTGCGGTTGTCTTATGCTTTGTGGAGTGAAGGGTTTTACGGCCGGAGTGCAATTCCTGCCACCATCCTCCTTAAAAAAGTAACACAACTGCAGGAGGACGTCTGAAGACACAGTTGGGCATGAGATATGGATTGCCTTTGGCTCACAAGGAGCTCCTCCACCCTTTGACAGGTTTTCTTTTCAGGCCTGCTAGGTGTCCATATCATACACCCTCCTCACCAGGAAACCTGGTGGGGGAGATGGTGAGTTCCGACAACCCGACCATGTAACAGGTTTGTACAGGTTTACATGATGCCTGCAGCACGTCACTGATCTTTATTCTGTCCTGCCCGCGCCAGCCTGACACTTAGTCAAAATCCACCAAGTCATACCAAAGACGTTATGTTAAAAAATGTTGTGTGCTGATTCCTTGCTTGATGATCAGCTTTTAAAAGGATAGAGCACAGACAAACTATGCTGGGGAGCAATGGCAAAACACAGTGTAACCTTTGGCAAGAAACTGCTTGAGCACCAATGCTCTGTAAAGAGTATGTATATCAAAATGAAAAATAATGAGGAGTGATTGAACATAAAATAAACAAGGAAATCTAACATAGGTGGGGGTCATTCAGCTCATCATACCTGTGCGAACACCATACTCATTTTCCTGCACAAGATCCAAGGAAGAAAGCATATTTTTTTTAAATTAAAAATTGTTTTTTTATTTTAAGTTTTTGTCTTTTTTTTTTCTTTCAATTTTCTTTTTCTTTCTTCCCTCAGTGGAGGGGGCACTGGCTTGGTTAAAAACTTACACACACAACACCATTGACAAGACCCCACCACAGCACTCGTAAACATGCACACAATCACCCATCAATGCTCAAACTACCTAAAAGTCCTGTCAACATCCCTATACAATATTGACATCTAAAATGCCGACAGAAGCTCACATCAGGATGGCCTACTGAAGGCCTAAATCCTAAAATGCCATGAGTGGCAGGGAGTTTTTCCCCCTAGATATGCAAAAGGGGTGCTGCCCCTGGACCTGGTGGGGTGGTAAAATAGTGTCCAGTTTGACTTAACAAGTAGCTCTGCTTTGAAGATGTTTTTCCTGACTGATGATAGCCATTAGGCAGAAACATAGCTTCCATGATTATTAGTATTTTGTCACAAGGCCAGGATACATGTGGTATTGCTTGATAGCATTTCAAATTTGTGCTTGTCCATGTTACTTTTGGTGTTTTTCGATTTTCATTTTAGGATTAAAATGAAGGGGCTGGCAGAATTGGCCGAGAGGTACACACACCTGCCTCTAAAGCTGTCTAGCCTGGTTTGATCCTGACCCAGCTATTAAACTGCCATCCTGGTGTTTCACAGCAGGGTAATTCATCATGCTGTGCTGTCTCTCGATGGATGCCAAATGGGTGTCCTGTCAGCCAGCATTCGTTGGTGGATGTTAAAGATCCCATGGTGTCTTTGTAAAGAGAAGGTAGCCATCATTGACACCATGGCCAAATTCCAAACTCCTGCCCAACTAGTTGATAAGTCATGCCTGGGCAGCTGGTTCGTCGAAGACTCAAGCTGAGCTTTATTCCCCTGGCAACCCACAATGTGGGATTGAGTGGCCATTAAAGGAGAAGAAAAAGGAGAAGATTTCTTCTTAGGATTAAAGTGAAGGTGCTTAGATTCGTCACAATGACTGATATTTTTATGCAAGAGCAAGAATAATTCACAAAATTCTGAGCTCACAAACTTCCTTGTGGTACTCATTTTTGGAGCGATTCTCTTTAGAAACAAAAATCTTTTTAGTCTTTCATCAACCACTCTTCCTAAGAGACTGCATCTCATGAGGCCAAGTTCAAATCTTGTCCCCCCCTTCAACACACCATTATTTTCATTAATGTCACAACATAATCTTCTCTTTTCCACTTCTTGGGATACTGGTCCAAACACCAAGCATTAACCTCCTGCACCCAAAAAATGAAGTGAGAGTAAAGAATGATAAAAGAAAGTTACCTATTGACACAAGCCATCAGGCCACAAGAGGCTGACACAGAAGAGTAGCAGAGTACCAATAGTTGTAGGTTTCCTTCCAGAACATCTGCAGCCAAAGTTGCAACAATAATTCCTGTTGCAAAGATAAATGATAAAACAGGCACATAAGATGTATGCTGCAAGCGGGAACAACTGCATTTTCTCAATAAGAACTGTTCACAACAATTCATTCAATCCATACATAGAATTGTTGGAAACAGTACGCAAAGGTCATGAAATACTGCATACGGCTAATATGTACAATGAGGTTACAAGTACCTTGGTGCAGAGAAGGCCATTTGGACTATGATGTCTTGTCTGTGCTACACAAACCACAGAAACATAACCAATCTACAACCAAGCTACCTTCAAGTCCTGCAAAAATTCCTGTGCCCTCTCATCTCCAATGCATCTGGTACCTATCTAATTACAACTCAATTCTACTTTTCTGCTACCACTACCTTTCCATGGGACCAATCGTTGCATCATCTACTTCGACAGGTATCCCACATACCTTTTTGGTAATCAGTAAATTGGCCACCCCTTGTTGTTTGTTCAGCTCCTCCAAGTAGCCTAAACTCTTGTTAAAAACATTATTTTCATCACACAGAACTTCAATAAGTTGTTGCCTAAAGTAATACCTTGAGTAATTTTTAAGAGAGTAACAGAATTTTCGAACTGTCTCAAACTCCAGCTGGACATCCATTCTTCATTGAAGTTTTGACTCTTTTCAGCGAGATCCTCTCAAATGGTGGTCCACATCAGTAGATCTAGGACCTCAGCTGTGTGTCTATATGCTCAGTCAATCCAGCAAGGCAACCTAATTATCTAACCGTTCAAAGCCATGAGCTTTACCATGGATGTAAAGCTGTGTATGATTTTTTTTTCAGAGATGTACCTTCCTTTGTTATAAGCTTATGCTGGTGTATTCTCATAAATTTGTAATCTTATGCATCATTTTATAACATAACCATACATGTGATATCTCAGCATTACACATTAGTAATTACTACACTTACGTACATACACTTGATCAATTTGGAAGACTTACGACTGTATCGAGCGGTTATTGTAAAAGTGTAAAACTGTCGAGATTTAACAAAGATTTTTTAACGTCATGGTTTCGAACCGCACCCCGTCGCAACCACTGAAAATCGTTTCCGAGTTTATGAAACAGATTGGTATGGGATGTGCACCAAATCAAGTCACATTCACAAGAAGTTGTTAAATGAATCTGACAGAACTGTTACATGATTCACACCACACACAGCACCGCGAACCACGCAGCACAGCACCCACACGACACAGCACAACACGCACCACACACACCACCACCACACACACACACCACACACACAGACACACAGCTTTCCCAACGAGCGAGTTTCAAATTGCGATTAATAGTGAACAATTTCGTCAAGTTGCTGCACTAATCTTGCTTTCCAATAAAAATGTTTATCTATTTCCGATATTTTTAAAGCAGGAGATGCAACAAATTATGTGGAAATTAACTTACCACAGAGTTGAATTGAGTATGAACGCACTCTTGGCTTAAACGAACAGATGTTCACAACAATGGTTGATATAGTTAGTTGGTTCGAATGTCTGACAGCGGTGATGCTCAATATTCATTGTAGTGTCTAGTATCGTCTGCTCGCTGTAGACAGTTGTGAAGCAGAAACATAAAGACTGATTTTTACCAGCCGAACGTGGAAATTAATACATGTTATCAAGTTACAAAGTGGGGAGAATGGTCGATCATTCCGTATGGTTGCTATTTCCATTAGCTGTATCAGGCAATTGTAAGTCTGAGGAGCCAGATTAATAACCCCACGCTAAATATGAACTCTGGCATCACCTCACATATATCCACCCCCTCCCTCTTCCGCATGCTTTTCAAAACCACGAGGGGATGTAAATGTTTAACAACCATACTTCAATTAGAAAAAGGGCCTACTTAAGAAGCGTTTGTTATGGTGTGACACGTGCCAGAAATTAAGACTGTTTCTGGGATATATTAACAAATCATACCATCATAATGATAGCAGAAAAAATAAATGACATTTACACCGATACACATTTGTTCAAAACTGCCTCCACAGTGAGGCACATACAAAAGTAAATAATACAAATATATATTATTAATATTATTATATAATATATGATATAATAGTTTATATATTATATTATATATATATTATATTATATATATGATGTGTGGTTCTGCAAATCGCAGTGTCCTCGAGCCAATGGCACTCAGATACAAGTGACCCCACAGATATTTTCGTTAGTCTTCATGCAGTCAGACCTTTCCCGCTGATGCTCGTGGTGTGTTAACGGACAAAGTGCGTTGCCCTGGCGGTCTAAGTAGCTAGTCTATTCTTATAATATCTATCTTCTATTGAAATTTGTATTCCAAACCCTTTGCCTGTTTAGCCATCTTAGGTACAAATCAAGCAAGCAGCAAAATACACCACATATGAAGTAACAAACACCCCACGCAAGCCTCCCGGAGAGAATCACCATTACAGCAAACTCACTATTGGCACGCGCATGGCGTTGCCATTTCATTCAAATCTGTGTGCCATTTCCACGGCATCTTACTTGTTCACCCTCGTTCACCAAGAACTCACCACTTCGACCACCAACACCTCCTGCAAGCAGTAAATATTTCCGCACCTCTGTGTCGATACATTCACCACTGGACAGAGGCATGCTGCATGGTTCAGGACTGTGCTAGGCTGCGTGGTTGCGATTCTCTCT
>CM068955.1:154600948-154615591 GCA_035128595.1 Eptatretus atami | reverse complement strand
GAGCACCGATGGTTTCGTTGCTCCATTACCCTATATACACTTCACTTGCTGAGCCAGAGACTGCATGCAAGCAGGCCTGGCTCGCCTGCTAGGCTGCTTCTCTTGCAGTAATCCATTATGAACTATAATCACGGCCCTGGACTTCGTGTGTGCAGAATTTGCGTAAAGTTAAGGTTACTTACTGTACTGAAAATTCGTGCTCGCGGCTAGACCGCTGGCCCTGTGCGTTCTGTTGTCTAGCGCGCAATTTTATTTGGTCGTGGCTGAATGATGGTTGTCTTAGTTAGTCTCAGCCCCGATAGTATTAGCTTTTTGGAGTGGCACGGCGCACTCACAGCCATGAAATTTACGAGCACACTCGCCTTAACGCTACTAACTGTACGAAGTTTTCCACTAAAACCATGGGCCCAGGTAATGGACTCTGGAAGACGAGCAGTCATCGCAGGAGCCGGACTGCTTGCATGCAAGTCTCTGGAATCAGCCATGCAAGTGAAGGGGAACTGGCCGGGACTGTCACAGCAGTCCAGGCCTCCCCTTTTATATTGAACGCAGTGAACCACAACGGTGCATGGGCTGCCACAAACGCAGTCTCTTGTGCGGCTGCCTACAGGGCATCCCTGCGGGCACAGTGAACGGTGCGCTCAACGGACACAACAAGGACGGTGGCATGGATGGTGCAAAAAACAACGGTGGCACGGGCTGCTTGTTGCGGTCCCGTGTTGCAGTGCCATAGGGCAGTCCCTGCAATTTGCGTGGGATCCCTGGCGCACACTGGCAATGACAAGGGGGGGGAGGAATGCAGAACAGACCGGGGCAAATTGACGAGTGGCAGCAGCAATGAATGGCAAGGCAGGCAGGCAGCATGCAAGGCTGCTGTTGTAGCAAACGCCGGCAAGTGAAGTGACCGGCACAGCCTTGTAGTAGAGCTGCAGACGATCCGGCCGGTACAGGCCTTCGCAGCAAAGCAGCCAGCGATGAGTGGGCGGCACAGGCTTGCAGTAAAACCAGCCGTCAGACGATCCGACCGGCCCAGGCCTTGCAGCACAACCGACAGCCGTGAAGTGGCCGCACAGGCTACGTACACAGCCGCCGATGACGTTTGGCCAGCCTTACGGCTTCAGTGGAGGTTGGTGGGGGAGTCCGGTGGTGCTGGCCACTCAGGAGAGCGGTCGGACTTTACTTACCCGGTCTCCCTCCCACATCGCCTTTGCATCCCTCTGTCCATACCCCACTCCCTTACATTTGTTAAAACAATTTAGCCCCAATTATTTTTTTTTTTATTTCTTTTTTTACTTTCTATCCTCCCCTATATTCGTCCCCTAACCCACTTTTCGTTCCTTGTTCAAGCTAACCTATCGTCTCCTCGCCGTCTCCCAACCCCTACGTTCCTTATCCTGGGGGGATAAGAGAGCTAGGCGTCCACATGTGCGAGGCCCACCGAGCCTCAGGATGGGCCCTCCCAGACTTCAGCGATCTTACCCCAAAGGGGTCCAGCGGCCCACAACAGGGCAGGGATGGATGGTGCGGGAGGGTACATCTCCTATCTACCCCTACCCATTATCTCTTTAAACTACCTCCGGGGCTTTTCAACAAGCCGCTCTGTTTAATCTCTGGTTCTATCAACCAGATTCCGTCCCTGTGTTTGTGGCCTCAAAATTTCGGGCGCCTCGCCCCCAATTTTCCTTCTGTGCCCTCACACGTCTCATGGCTGCGACGCGCGCTCATTGCAGCACTCACTCTTGACCGTTCTCTAACATGGCACCCCGGGCATACACTGCCTCCGAGGACTACCAGCTCCCTAAACACCAAGGGAGTGCGCCTCCATGGCGACTCCCTGACGCTCACGTGGCGGTGGTGCCCCGAGGCCCTTCCCTGGTGCCCGTCGCCAATGCAACTGCCACCGCGGCTAACGTCGCCCCGGGCCCCCGCATGCATGCGGGTTGCACCCGTGCCACACGCGTATCTGGCCCCCCATGGGCCTTGGCCTACCGCGGCCGCGATCCCGGTGCCCGGGGTCCCCACTCAGCGATACTCACCAGTTCGCAGCCCGCTCCCAGCCCGTCACAGGGCTCCTGCAACCCCTCCAACATGCGGTATCGAGGCCTACTTTCCACCACAACAAACGACTTCCATTTGTGTTAATTTGACTACCCAGCTAACTCACCTTCATTCTGACCCCGGGTCCCTTGGGCGGAGTCACTCCTCCCCCCGATACACTCATCGCACCATGCATTCCACTTCGCTCCATACACACGAGCTCCTGGCCTCACTCACTCATCATCTGTACTCACCTCACAACTTTTCACACAACATCGCTGATCTCTTGCATCTTCGACTACATTCCCCTAACTAAACTCGGCTCCAGCGTCTCCCTTACACTAGCAGCACGTCCCTTTTAACACTACGTGCTAAGCTACGTCCCCCTACACATCCACAGTCGCTTCACTGTCCTCAAAATGTCATTTTTTCCCATCCTAAATCTGAACTAAATCCTTACCAATCCATTTCCGGTCCATGAAGGCTTACCCTGCCCCATGAAGCCGGTCAAGCCCTAAAACTACCCTCCCCCTAACTTGTGTCATCCTGTGCCCGGGCAAGGGCGGTCTTCCACCCCTTGCCCGGGTCCTGCTTCACCCGAAAGCGAGGCTTGTCCGTTTTTTTTTTTTTTAATTGCGCCAGCACCAGCGCGGCAACTCGCAAACCTGCGCACCTTTGCCGTGACGTCATGGAGCTGTTCGCGTCCCTCGTTCCCTCTTGGGGATACCATCCGCAGGGATTCACCCTCCTGGCCGGATTCCACCCTACACGCAAGCCATGACTCACCCGGGCGCATCACAAAACCAAGCCCGCGTCTCTGAGGGTTTCCCCATGCGACACACATGTGCTTCTGCCCGTTGGAGCTAACGACACAGCTCGCGTGCGAGAACCCGTCCGGTCCCAAATCCGTTCTACCTGCCTAACCTTTGATCCGTCCGCGGACTGGCAACTTACACGCTGGCGTTTCCGGCCGGGTTTCACTCCCGCGGCGCGACGTGCAGGCCTGTGGTACTCACAGCACGGCCTCAGCGCTCGCTGCTGGGTAACCCGGCGCTGGTCCCCAAACAGCCTACGGCGACTTTATCCGGCCTTGTCTCTCAATTGTCGCAGTCGTCTCCTCTCCTTCGACACACGCGCTCAAGACTCCCGCGTGTCGACGGCTCACAACCACGACATTCCACTCCCCCGGCGAGACGCGGCTGCGCTTCACACCACTTGCCGACCGACATCTCCCTTGCACACAGCGACCTCACACACGCTGTTCTTCTCCTTACATCGGCCGCTCACTCACTCGTGCCATTTTCCCTCAGACACACATCGGGGGGCAGCTCCCCGCGAGTGTCCACTCACACACTTGCTCACTCTCACACGGACTGTTCGCCACGCGGTGCGTTTCCTGACACACCGCTTCCACTCACATGTGGTGCTCCACTTTACTTGGTCGTTTCACTCACACACACGCCTTTCTACTCCGCGGGCCCTTTTACACACGGCGGCTGCGCGAAGCACGCACTCCGCACACTCGCCAACACACCCTACCACACCCGGGTTTCTGGCACACGCGGGCTCACCCATACACAACGTCGCACTCACTCTCACCACACCACCGGGACTTCACGCCGGGACATCACACCGGGCTGCGCTATCACAAGGGGTTCCGAGGGTCTCTACCCCCCAAGCTTCGTGTGCACCCGTTCGGCAGCACTCCTTCCCCTCGGCCCGCAAAGCACGACACGAACCCACCCGGGTCGTGATCCGCCTCAAGGGGCACAGCGGCTCCTCCGTTCCCGAAGGAGGCCCTCCCGCTGCCCGCAACCGGGTCCCGTACACGCTCCGCGAGCTTCACCGCCCATTGTCCTCCACTACCTCTGTGCTGTGTGTAGCTCGTCTTCTCACCGTCCAATTAACCTCTATCCCCGTGTCTCTATACATTTTATTCTTTCGTCGGTACGCTCTGTCTCGTCTCCAACGTTTCGGTCTCCGGTCACCCCCGATTAGTTTTTCCCTTGCGGTCACCGTCACAGTTTCCGTCCCTCCACTGCGTCGCCCCCAACACGTCTCCAAATTTTTCGTCCTCACCCACCTCCATGCGGGCCTGACAGCGTGCACTCCCCTCAGCTCGATTCGTCGCACTGGGCGGTCCGCCATTTTGAGCTCCCCTGTTATTGCCTTTGCCTGCCCGCTGACAGGCTTCGGGCCATGTTTCTGCATCTCTTCCGCAGCATTTGCCACATTGTTATCATTTTGTTTTTTTTGCCATCCACATTCCCACTGTTCTGCCAGATGGCAATAGCTGGGCCATGTCGGGTGCGCTCGACTGGCGATTCGGCCGGATCGGGGGTTTTGGTGGTGAGGAGGGGGAGGGGAGTGTCATACGCCGCGGCCGCCGCCGCGCCCATTCGGGCTCTGGTTTCGGTGGGGGGGGGGGGACGTTCATCCTGTACCAACCAGGCATTTCCTGCACCGGGATTTCATCCTGGACCATGGATTCTACATTCTAAATCCATATCTCCCCCGGGCTCCCGCTCGCCTTGGACTCCATCTTATTTCTCTAAGAGATTAATTTAGTCGCGGTCCTAATTTGGAGGAATCGGGTCGCTTCGCACACCCCTGGGTCCGTTCCCGTGAATCTTAGCTCGGAGACGGGAGAAGAGTTTGTCTTCCCGCTCTCTGACACCAGTGTTGCGAATTTCGCGCCACCGGCGTGCGTGCGCCACGTAACTCGAATCGCCGCACGTGCGCCACCGGACGACAATCGTCGTCGACCTTCGGAACAATCGCCGGGAGGCTAGTCAGGGTGGTCTTTCGACCTCACCACAATCGGTCCAAACGCCACCCGCGTAGGATAGGTTTGTTTCGCCATACCGACCTACCTAAGAGTACCTTACGGCGGAATGTATCGGGGCGATCGTACCTCGCCGCAGTCGACCTTCGGCCACGAACCGCTTAAGCGGTTCGTTCCGTATGCAGAAGATACGAGCAGAGTTATCATCCGACCTCTACGTTCAGATCGGTACCGGGAACTTACCCCTACGAATCTCTTACCGATGCGTATGGAGAGTCACAAAAGGAGGGAGACGAAGCAAAGCGGGAACAATTGAACACGCAATTATTTCACACACGCCGGACGCACAGAAGGCACCGTATTCATCAGCGTAATATAATAAAACGGCACGTATTCAGAGCACAGAAAGAACAGTAAAGAGAGATACTCCGACTGAAACCGACACCGCCAACACTTACACGTTTTAAGCTTACAGACGGGTGCCACCCAAGCATTTTTACACAAAAAGCAAAGGAAAAGAGCAACCCTTAGGCGAGGAGGCGACAGGTCCGGAGACAATGTACGTGGATCCTGGAGATCGGCCAGGTCCGAGCCGGGGAGCGTCTTACCGGTCCTCGTGACCGATGGCGGGCAAGCCGCACATAGTTCGCGCCGATTGGCGGCCCCGACTCCGTGCACCTGGCGTGGTCGGCGAAGTCCTCTCCGCGCAGTTGCTTCCGCACTGAGCGCGTCTTGTTGGCACCACGTTATAGGGTGGGGGAGGAACGGGGGCCCCCTCGGCGACTATCTCGCGCGAATGGGGGGGGGGGAAATCGCTTGTTGCTCAGGGAGGGGGTATGGCTGGGCTGGCCTGGAAATCCGCACGAGTCGAGCGACCCACAGCCGCCACCTCGTCGCCGTCCGCCGTCTTCCCTGCAACTCTCCGCAACGAAGAAGCCTTCTCTCCACCTTCTCGACTCCTCCCAGCTCAACTCCACCTCTTGCGGTCGCCTTGCGCTCGCATCTTTATAGGACTCGGAGGAGCGATATCACATATCGCGGAATCAAACGCATTGGAGGCGAGGGCCACGCCACCCTCTTGTTTCGCCTTGGTCGGCAAAAAGGCGCTTGTGACCTCCCTTGATCCGCATTTGTGCATTAAACGGGACTCTCCATACCATTGCGCTTGGACTGCGGGGCAGCACGCCTCGCGCTCGCCCTTGGCGGGGGGAACAGTGGGCGTGGACAGCATTGGATCGATTTTCCTCGGAAAGGCCGGCCTTCACGCTCGCGCTCGGTGCGTTTGCACCAATCGCCGAACGGGCCCTGACGCCCGACGTCAGCTGTTCACAGTGGTGCGGGTTGGGCTTTGAGCGAGAAAAGGCGAGGTGGTGCGGGTTTTCTGTGGTGTTTTGATGGTTTTAGGGCGTTGTCGTTGGGAAGGCGGTGAAGCGATGTTTCGGGATGGAGTTGTGAAGGTAAGGTAGTGTGCCTGTTTGCGTTGTTGGCGGCTTAATGGTCGAAATAACAATAGAGAAGAAAAATGGCAACTCAAAGCATCGCCCCGGATGACCCACATCTTCCCTCTATCGAATGTGTTGGGCTCACTACACATGGAACTTACCGTTATCTCACCTGAGACTCTTTTATGGTGTAATGCGAATTTCCACAACCGTCTAACAATTATTAAGTTTGGTAGACTGTACCATTTGCAGATTTCAATGCTTTTACTCTTTCCAGCATTTTTAGAAGACGAACGAGTTCCAAATTTTCTTTTGTGGGATTCTGCCCAGGCTTCACACAAAAAGTTATCAATTCTGCCGTCGATGTTGGTTTGCTGGATTTTTCCGCATCAGCCAATAGTGGTCCAGAGGTGCAATGGAGATTTCATGCCAGAGAGACTGACTTCGGCATGGAAGCTCGCGTCTTGATCCCATTTCTGTACCTGCCATTCTTTGGATTTCTTTTATGTTGCAGATGTGGCAATGAAGACTCTATCTTTCCCATTGAACAGATGTTGTTTGTCTGACCAATCCTGACCAGGGAAGAGAAACGGGAGAGACGTCCATCCTCCAGGATAGAAATCTTATATGTAGAGTTGATGGACGTCAACACACATTACCACAAGCTCTGACCGACCAGCGCTCCGTGATTGCTCCCCCACCATACACATGGAAAAACCACCGTGGTTTGACTAGTTGTCTGCAATCGTTCAAGAGACTCTTGGACTGGGAGTTCCAAGACCAAAGCGCATTGCGTAACTGTTCAGAAAGAGTTGAGCAAATTTGGGACTTCATCTGAACAAAAAATGAGCATTCCAAAAACTCCAAGCTCTCGGTGGCCATCTCTGCAGCTCACTTCTTTCTCCTTTGAATGTTTGTAGCTGTCTAAGAAGAGTTTTCTCCTTGCTGCTCTCCGTGATAGCTCCCAGTTGATGATGGTAATCTGCCGGAATTCTGAGCTAAATGTGGACCTCCGCTAACATTCTGCGGCCTTGCAACGGGGAGTTATCTCATGCCACGTGACAGCTCGAAAGACACCTTTCTGAGGGCCCAGTCGACCGACAGGAAGCTGTGGATTCCTTTGGCCTTCGCTGGTATATCGCATAATCACGCATCTCACCGTAGAAAGCGATGCCAGGTCTAGACTATCTGATGCTGGACTGACCTCCACCTCCGATTATGGCCAACATGTTGTCTCTGACAAGCAAAGTTGTGTGCTCACCTGAATTGAAAAATTCGGGCTAGAATACAAGACAGTAATTGCCTCCAACCCCAACTTCCGACCCGGTATTCGTGCAAAATAATAGTTGATATAATTAGCGACAAATACTGAGTAAACTTGCTATCCAAGCGAAATATAAATTAACGTGACTATTTACGTCGGTTGTTACGTGGATGTGTTGTGTGTAGATGTGTTGATGTATTGATGATATAAATAAATACATATAAGGTATTAAAATAATATAATATATAATACTTTGAACTATGTGGGAAAAACACAACACCCAGACCAAGAATTTCACACTCATGTCCTCTGGTGTACTTACCAGTGCTCTTCCATATGAGGGTATCAGGGCAACTGCTGGGTTGGACTTGCAATTCTCCCACATATTGATGCCACTCTCTTCCCCTCACTGCCAACCATAGGAGCAGCGAGGGGCTGTCCACGAGAAGGGCTCCCCCCCTTCCCCCGTGGGGGAACAAATCCATGTTCGCTCTTCCTGGTCTGGGCATGTATTTTCCCCACATATTCATATTACGTTTGTTTCCCTGCTCATTTATGACTGCATTACTACACTCCCTGTGGTGGAGAATAGGCGTCGGCGGGAGAGGGAGGAGGAGTGAAGAGGGGTGGGAGAGTGAGAAGGGTCGGCGAGTGGGAGATGTGGGAGAGTTGAGAGGCGAGGGAGAGCAAGGGAGAGGCGGGAGCGGGAGGAGGGTGCGAGGAGGGGGAGAGCGTGGGGGAGTGGGAGTCAGGAGGGAAGGAGTCGAGGGGGGTGAGAGAGTGAGGAGAGAGAGGGGGCGAGGAGGGTGGGAGAAGTGATGAGTAGCGAGGAGGGGTGAGGGAGCAAGGATGTGAGGGATTGAGGGGGTTGAGGGAGCCTTGGAGGGGGGTGCGAGAGGCAAAGAGGGGGGAGAGCGGAGGATGAGTGAGATGGAGAGAGAAGAGGGGTGGCAGAGTGGAGGTTGACGGGCGAGGGGAGGGAGGTGGCGGGGAGGAGAGAGTGGAGGAGGCGAGAAGAGGAGGTTGGGGTGAGGGAGCGAGGAAGGTGGGGAGTGAGGCGGGGTGAGGAAGCGAGGAGGATGGGCGGGGAGGAGGTGCGAGGGAGGAGGAGAGGGAGGGGAGAGAGAGGCGACGGTGGCGAGCGAGGAGGGGAGGGTGGAGAGCGAGGCGTGCAGGAGCGAGGAAGAGGGAGAGCGAGGGAGTGGAGGGGCAAGGAGTGGAGGTGAGCGACATGAGGGTGGGAGAGTGAGGAGCCTGGGAGAGCGAGGGGGGAGGAGAGAGAGGAGAGAGGAGAGAGAGCGAGAGGGAGAGGATGAGGTGAGAGACCTGTTACAGTCGCCTGCCGAATCTGCCTGAGTGACAATTCCAGACTCGCCGCGGTGTTGAGGCCGTTCTCTCTGAGAAAGGCAGAGAGAGTGTTGCACTTTTCACAGAGCCATATGCATCAATGAACGAATTGGAGCGGGAAGAGCAGAGATACTTTTGGCGAAAGTTCATCACCAAGTCAGGAGGGAAGTTCGCCTTGGTAGAAATTCTGGGTTTGAAAGTTCACAGATTGAATCAGTCCCGTGGAGTCACAGAAGTCCTTTTCTGAAATGCCATGTTTGTGGATCGAGGTACCAACACCCAGCCAATTTACACGGTGACCATTGGAATTGCCACATATGAGGAAGAGAGTTTGCGCGGGCTGTGATGTAAACAAGTTTGAATGTAAAATGTATATTCATGCTCCACCCATGTCTTGCCTCATGAATATTTATGCTCCGTCCCTGTGTTGTGTCATCTCTGCTGGAAGGGGGTGAGGGCAGTTCTTCCCGGTCTGGCGGAATGGTTGTTGTTTGTGGAGAAAACACGGTTTTTACCGTCGCACTTGAAATTTTAAAATAAAAGTAAAAGTGATTTAAATCTCTAAGTGTTGGTAAGCTGCCTGGAGCATTCTTTCTTTAAAGAATCTGGGCACATAGGCCACTCCAGGATAGGAGCAAGTTGAGGCTTTGGGGGGTGAGGGAGAATGTTTGATTGTGTGGGGTGTTATGGAAGTTTGATGTTGAGGTTGGGGGAAGGATTGAGCAGAGGGAATTGGTTGACGTGAAGGGATGGTGGTGTGTGAAAGATTTGAGTGCAAGGAAGTTAGTGTGTGGGATGGTGAGTTAGACTTTAGTGGAGCACTGTGTGCAAGGAGTGTGGAAAGAGGGGAAAAAACAGGATAGTATTTAGAGGGGAGCAGAGTGGGAAAGAGGAAGGGGGGAACAGGGAGAGGCGGAGGCGAGAGATGGAGAATGGGTGTGGGTGAGCATAGAGGGGCGGGACAATCGGGAACAAGAGAGGGTGGCATGCAAGGGAAACAGAGAGGGACGTGCTGGAGAAGCAGAGAGGCGGACGTACTAGAGAAGCAGAGAGGGGCAGGACACGGGAGAAACAGAGAGGGGCGGCGCTGGAGAAGCAGAGAGGAGGTGGGACGCTGAGAAGCAAGAGAGGGTCGGGAAGCTGGAGAGCAGAGAGGGGCGGGACGTTGGAGAAGCCGAAGGGGGGCGGATGCTGCAGAATCAGAGAGTGCAGATGCTGGAGAAGCAGAGAGGGGCGGGACGCTGGAGAAGCAGAGAGTGGGCGGACGCTGGAGAAGCGAGAGAGCGGGACGCTGGAGAAGCAGAGAGGCCGGATCTGAGAACAGAAGGGGCAGATTTGGAGAAGCAGAGAGGGCGGACGCTGGAGATCAGAGAGGGTGGTACGTGGAGAAGCAGAGGGGTGGGATGCTGGAAAAGAAAGGGGGTGGGACGATGATCTGAGATGGTGTAACTGCTGTCTTGAAGACCTGAAGGGAGGAATGACATTGAAAAGGATGTGGAGTTGGTTTATCAGGATTGGGAGGTGAGATTGAAGGCTGAAGAAAGTCTGCGCGAAATGAACATGATGGTGGATGAGACACAAGTTTGTGATGAATACAGGAATTGAGAAAAAAGGAAGGGAGAGGGAAACAGAAATGGAGAAAGTATTGGAAGTTATAAGATATACTAGTACGTGCCGTAAAAAAAAAAAAATAAATCAAATAAATAATAAATAAATAATAATAATAATAAATAAATAAATAAACACACAGGCCGTTCTCTTCGCTCTCACGTGCCCGTACGTGCCGTGACCCGGAATTCGATATTATTCGCAGTTACGATTATTTGCAATTTGTTTTAATACCCAATTATTCAATTAGCGCCAACGTATTTACCTTTTCGCACATGTCGTGGCAAGGAAAAACAAAAAGAGAAGAGAAGAGAGAAAAATTTTTACTCCTGGTTCGGAGCATCCAGCACTCTGATGTTAAGGCCCAGTCACCTTTGACGTTTTGCCAGCGATGGACGTATTAAAATGTATGTAAAACGCTGGCTTACGTTGAACTTTTGATTGTTTTAAAGATTCGAACGTATTCATAACGACTTGGTCTTATGCATAACGTATTAGTAATGACACAGAACGTTTCGTTTATGTTATAGCTAATTATACCAACGAATGCTGAACCTGTTGTCGGCCTTCACAACCTATGCCCAACGATAGTCAACTCATGCATAGCACGCTGCACGCACGCCGACGATGACGTGACGTAGCCTATTAAAAGGCTGCCGCACAACGATTTTAAATCATAACCGCCGCAGAAAGAGGGTCAACATCGCAGTCACACCTTGGCGATCTTGCCAGCGGTATGCCGACCTCTGAAAAGGGTCTAAAACGCTGGCGCACGTCGAATACGGTATGGGTAAGTTTGGTATACTGAATAAAACGCTAAAGTACGCTACATACGTCCTATTAAGTGGGAGTACGTTCTGTAATTTTAAGCATGTTGAAAATTTACGACGTACTTGCCGTATGACACACGCTCCGCATGCGATGGGAATAAGTTGTACGCACGATATGCGATCGTTGACAACATCGACACACGTACTTGTAAGGTGCTCATAAGTCGAAAACACGTCAAGGTAATGGTTAGCGTCAGTGTTCCAGACTCCCGGTTTTTTTTCTTCGGTATGACGTGTTCAGTGTACAGTGCGGTTTGATTTAAATCGTTGAGCGCAGTCTATTAATTATATTATATTACAACCGCACTAGAATCGAAGAGTGTCAACATCACCATCATACCGAAAGAAGGAAGAAAAAAAATTTAAAAAAAAAAACCAGGAGTCTGGAACACTGACGCTAACCATTACCTTGACGTGTTTCGCCGATGAGCACCTTACAAGTAAAGTGTGTCGATGTGTGTCAACGATCGCGTACGTTAGTACAACACGTAACTCATAGCTTAAAATAAGTTTCGGGTACGCTAAACTTACCTCGACGTGTTTCGACTTATGAGTAACTTACAAGAACGTGTGTCAACGATCGCGTGACGTGCCACCAACTTATGGCACGTTATGTGGAACGTGTGAGTCATACGCTGGCATAAGTCGTAAAATTCAAGCATGGAAAGCTTTGAGGCAATCGAAAAGTACAACGTTTAAAGCCAGCGTGCAACGACGTATGGCAGTGTTTTTCAGCGTGCTCTCATGTTATCAAAACTTACCCATAACGTATTCGACGTGTACCAGCGTTTTAGACAATTTTTTCAAAATCGGCTACGTTGGCTAAAACTCAAGGTGTGACTGGGCCTTTACCGAAATTTATACACCGTCTAATATGAAACGATCATAACTTGGGCCATTGTGTTTATCTATAAATGCGCATAAGAAATCGAGAAATTATTAGAATACACGAAGTCATCACTCTCCGGGAAGCCCGTACGTTGTAACCCGTAATGGGAACACACAAGCCGTTTCTCGCTCTCACGGCCCGAACGTGCGTGACCCGGAAGTTCATATTATTCGCAGTTACGATTATTCGCAATTTAGTTTAATACCCAATTATTCAATTAGCGCCAACGTATTTTCGTTTCGCAATGTCGTGCAAGGAAAACAAAAAGAGAGAGAGAGAGAGAAAATTTTTTTACTTCCTGGTTCGGAGCATACCAGCACTCTGATGTTACCGAAATTTATACACCGTCTTAATATTGAAAACGATCATAACTTGTGGCTATTGTGTTTATCTATAAATGCGCATAAGAAATCAGAGAAATTATTAGAATACACGAAGTCATCACCTCCGGAAGCCCGTACGGTTGTAACCCTAATGGGAACGCGGCTGAGCTTCCCTTCCCCATCGGCCACGCCCACGCAACAAATTGTCTTGCCATGGTTTAGTAAATAAATGGCCATAATTGGAAGCACTCGTCCGATTAATATCGAACCTTGAAAGGCACATCCTCAGGTCCCCCAATATATCTGGCAAGTTTCAATTAGATCGGACCAGTGGTTGTCGAGAAATGGCGGTCACACACACAACACACACACACACACACACACACACACACACACACACACACACACACACACACACACACACACACACACACACACATTGCTGAATTATAGATAAATAAGAGGATTGAACCTTTTAGATCTCGTGGAGGATCTCTAAGTCTTACTCACGTTGTTGTTCTCATCTTCTTCTTGTGGACTTTTTTTTTCACAGCCTACAGTTTTCATCGAAACTCTGAAACTTGCATATACGTATATGTAAAATCCTGCGCAGACAGTAACCATCTCGATATTTGAAAATCCTCCTAGAAAAAAAGTTATGACGTCAAAATATCTCCGCTAATGGAAATGCCTAAAAATTATCTCCGAAACTAGGCAAGCTTTTGAATTCTGTTTGTGGGAATCGAACAGGCATTAGCAGAGATGAATTACTGCACATATGATACATCACTATGACGTCATATCAATTTTATGACATCATTCCTATTTTTTGACATTTTTTGTTTCACAACCCAGAGTTTTCATCGGATCTTCGTGAAACTTGCCATGTATATGCAGAAAGCCACGCACAGGCAGTAACCATGTCCGATTTTGGAAATTCTTCCTAGAAAAAAAGTTCACGTCTAATATCGCTGCTAATGGAAATCGCCTACACCATATCTCCGAAACTAGGCAAGCTGTTTGAATTTTGTTTGCGGAGATCAAGCCGGCATTAGCACAGATAGTTTATCGCAAACCTGATACATCACAATACTCAATTCGTTTTTATGACGTCATCATTAAGAGGACGAGGATCTTAGCTCATTTGATCTTGTTAAATTGTTGTTTTCAAAGGTTAAACTGATGGAGTGAGAGTGGAGGAGGAAGAAGATTGGAGATGAGGAAAGTAAGTTTGGGACTTAATTAATTTGGAAACTAGTTTACAATGAATGAAATTTAATGATCACTATTTGAGACCATTTTTAGAAGGTAGAAAGGAAAAAAAGGGAATATTTTTTAGGTATGGTAGAAAGGGATGGGTTGAGTAATGGGAATATTTGGCAAAATGTGGGTGAGGAGGAAGCGGATTTCGAAAAAGTGGTCAACAGAAAGCTCGGTTTTTTTTTGGTCGTTTTTGTATATTCTTTTATTAAACAAAAGGTATAAGGAAGGAATTAAAGGGAGACTTGTGAATAATGGGACAGAGGAGGTGGAGACATCAAAAGTGGGTGTGGGAAACAGTTGGTAAAACTAGAAAGAGCAATTAGAGATTGCAGACCCTCGCCAGAACTTGTTTTGTGTGGTGTTTGTGTAGCGTTTGTGTACTGGTGTATTACGTAATTAATGAGACATAATTAGAACTGCCACTTTATAACTGCTGGCAGTGATGACCAGGTACCAAGATGTCCTGCTTTGATGTAACCCCACTTTGATTGGACACCTAACCCTGAACCATGACGTTTTTCATTATTATTCAATTTAATTTAGAATGGGATTAAAATAAATTCAGTTCAAATCAAATGGAAGACCAAATAGGTACAGTCCTGCATTGGAGTCATCCGAAGGAACCCAAATAAGCAAAAAGCAAAGATGAAGTAATCAGGAGGAACCTGGATACGATTAGCATTTCAGCTGCTACACCTGCACCCTCAAACCCATCCAGGCACAGCCAAGTGAGCCTTTTTCAAAATAAAAATAAAAAAGAACCCAGATCAAAAATAAATAAATAATTCTGGCTGCCAGACCTTGTGTCCGATCAAGTTGAAATTTAAAACGTGTATTCTGTCCGCATCACTACGA
>CM068955.1:154554370-154564740 GCA_035128595.1 Eptatretus atami | reverse complement strand
CTGAGCTATCATGATGATTTAACATTCAATTCCTAGGTAGACGATATCTTTCTCAAGCAACAAACATACAAAATGAACGTGTTTGTTGTTCCTGGTATGGTCCAAATTTCTCAGCTTGCTGTAGATAAAGTTGCTTCACAGGCAATCCCAAGAATAAAATATATACAGCACACACAATCGATTTGCTGAAAGACGAGACACTATACTGAAGTAAGCAATTCCTCCAAACCAAAATGATCTCAAGGACAAACATGAACCATCACAATAAAGAACATATCAAACAGATCCTTTCTTTAATGCAAATTGGAGCTTTGGGGGACATTTTTTTTACGTACTGCAATCTCACCTCTGTTGTATAGACGTAGAGAATCTGAAATGAACCCGAAATCATGGCCCGAGCTATGAACAGCAGCACGGTCGTGGCAGTCCTGTAAAACAAATGTTCTTGTGGACAAAGTCTCTTTCCTCGAGGACCGTTATGATAAATGCTGATTACTGAGAAATAATTCGGCAAAGAGAACAAGAGAAGCCATGTATTATGTTATGTACGCAGAACTACCACCATTTTGTTTTCATGACTTTCAGCCAAAACTAGGAGGACACTCTTCAATGTCATGATGTTGCCAGATATGCCTCAGCCCTTATTATTACATCATTTTACATACTTGTACCAAGTTTGATTTAAATCCCTGAACCCAGATTGAAAGTATTAAATAATTCTGCCTGCCAGACCATGCATCCAATCAGGTTGAAATTTAAAACATATATTTCACATTCGATTGATGAAACGATTCGAGGGAAAGATTTTAAAAAGATTTTCGTTCAAACCAATATGGCTGCCAGACCATGTGACCTATTCATTATATTTGTGAGCAACCTGGTATCCCCAAGGCTTGAGGAACAAGTGGATGACGTTTCCCCTCGATCTGTCAGCCGTTCTGGAGAAGGAGATTGTAAATGTTTATTCTTCAAAAAATCATCGCTGCCAAACCATTTGACCTATGACATCATAGGTGGAAAACTTTTTATCCTCATCGATAGGCGATTATACCTGTAAAGTTTCGCTTCGATCTGTTCAGCCATTTTAGAGAAGAATATTTTTGAAGGTTTATATGTTAAAAAAAACAAGTGAAATCCTTCAATACAGCGCGTGTGGTGAAGCAAATGAGTACACTAATGTTATTGAAAGAACCACTTATCACTTTGCCACCAATATCTGCCATAATTGTAAGTAAATTTCAACTACTAATGCATGACGAACACTTGTGTATGGCTAATATTAAGAGAATGATGGCATAAGAAGAACTTAGCGGGGGTTCAGCCTCTGAGGACCCTCCCGAAATACACCAATGTATACTTCATTATTATTATTGCCAAATGATACTAATATATGCATTGTTACAATATTATCATTATTTTTGTTATTTCTTTGATAATTGATCGCCATGGAAGGACCTATTTAGCTGCTCTATACACCTCAACATGACGTGCATTTAAAACATGGGATTCTTCAGGATCTTTGTAGTTAATTAGCCTAATCAACTCAGGAGATTATGATGATCATTTTGGTGTATCACACTCACAAAAGACAGCTCCAGTACAACTCCCACAAAAACATGCCTCACGCACACACACACACACACACACACACACACACACACACACACACACACACCATCCATTTATACTAGATCATCGTCATTGTGGTTTTGTGCTGTGGATTACCCCTCGATTTGAGATGTATTCAAATAATGATTGAACCAAACATGCACCAACCTCAGCAAGTGGACCCAGTTAATTAATTATTAACTCACTATGCTGCATGGCTTATTTGGCATGTGTGAATGATAATGCCACCACTTGTACATCCTGATTGCTTATCTCCAAGTCTTGTGTCACCTGTTAGGGAGACTCGACTCTGTTGCACGATGTCTATGCACCAGGCTAAAGCGGATCAATTCATGGAATTACAAACATGGAAGAAAATCAAGATGCTTCCCGAAGATCTGGTTCCCTCAAAGTAACATCAACTTCAATGGCTCACTGAGCTCTGGACCCAACTTGTAGTAGTTTTTGGCAACAAAAGAAGTCTTCTCTGAAGGTGGACGTGTTTTTTTACAGGAGCGCGTTGAAGGAGACAGGGCTTTATTCACTAGAAAGGAGGTGGTTGCGAGGAGATATGATAGAGATGTTTAAGATAATGAAAGGAGAGATAAATAAGTGCAGATGAATTATTCAACAGAGTAGACAGTGATAGGACCAGGGCCATTGCCTGAGAGTGAAGAAGAGAAGAGTTAAGACAGTAGTAAGGCAGCAGACTTTCACTCAGAGTAGTTAATGCATGGAATGGTCTCCTTGGAAAGGTAGTGGCAGCAGAAAAAGTAGATAAGTTTAAATTAGAATTAGTAAGGTACCTGGAAGTTATGGATATGGAGGAGTATGGGGATGCTGATAAGACTTTTTGGTAGTTTGAGTATTGATGGGTAATTGTGCACGGAGTGCTGTTGGTGGGGGTCTTGTTAAGGGGGTTGTGTGGTTGATGTTGTGGTTTTAACCAAGCCCTTGCCCCCTCTCCGAGGGGAAGAAAATAAAATAAAATAAAAAATAAAAAATACAAAAAAACAAAAAATACAAAAAAAATTACAAAAACATTTTTTCATTTAATTAAAAACATTTTTTTGTTTTTGAATTTTCTTTCTTGGATCGTGGGTTGGTGTGGTGTTCGCGCAGGCATGATGGGCTGAATGGCCTCCACCTGTGTTGGATTTCCTTGTTGTTTCCTTCCGACCTAGATGACCACAGAGTTCACATTGATGGTCTGCTATGGGCTCGCACAAAATCATTGATGAAGTTCTCCCCACTCGCTCACGAGCAGAGGTGATTACGGCTGTCTGTGCGCTGCTCAAACACAACCCATTGAGTCTCTCAGTGAACTATCTTATTAAAAAGCAAGGTAGTTGGAAAAAAAAAACGATTCGGTTTCCATATCCTTCTGCAGAATGTTAGTTACTTGAAATGATGTTCTTCATTTAGACATTACTAGGAAGGTACACAAAAGCCTATGGGATGCATTCTTCACTGAAATTTTGAATTGTTCAAGAACTGTCTGTCTGTTTCAGGAATATGATTCAGTGCATTACTGACAAGCAAGCAGGAATAACGATGGTCTCTGAAGAATTAATATATTTCATTCACTTTGCATTTAAAATCCGAATGATCATAAGTGCACAGATGACACAGCCTTGGCAACTAAGCATATGGAATCATACTTTTAAAAGGGACCCAGGCCAAAATAGCATTTCTTTCCTGTAGTAATTCTCTGCAGACTACTGTGGTCGGACATGTTACCAACTATAATCTATGAGAGTACTACTCTCATATACTATAGTTTTAACTGAGCATTTTTGCCTGGGGAAGGATGAAAAAAGCAAGTTCCTATGGGAATTGGCAAGGTTATAATGAAGAGTATCAGACTCATCCGTAATGAAAAGCGCACCAGCGTCCCCTCCGAGTCTGGGAGGTCGGTGGTTCAAAGGATGCCTGTACATATCCGTGTATTTTGTTAAACGTGTACACGATCCATTTGTTGATCCTGGATATATGTAAACGTTTAATTCTACCAAGTCAATAAGCCTTAACTGGAAGGTGTGTTGGGCTGCATTCCCTCCCTCCCCCAATCCATTTGCCCCTTCCCCCAACTCCTCATATCCCAGCCCCCACCTCCCTCCTCCCACCCTCCCACAAAAATAAGAGTGGCGGACATAAATGAAAGGTGCTTATGCAAAAACAAATCTTCAACTCATGTCCGTGCAGTAAAACATGACACTTAAATTACATTTTCAAAGTAATAATGATTTTTTTGGGAAACGGACATAACATTTTTCTTTAATCAATGTAAGTTAAAGATTTCTCAATTACTTTACATCCCCCGCACCCCTCCTTTCCGGCTCCTACCACCCCAGCCCTCCAAAAAAAAAACATTTAGTTCAACGTATGTTAAAGATTAGTCAATTATGTTACATTCCCCCCCACGCCCCCAGCCCGACTCCCACCCCAGGTCAGGTCAGGTATGGGAGCATGTGTGGAGCAGTGCATCACTGCATCCACTTCTCACTGTACTCCAGGGGCCTCCATCTAGATATCCCCAGGCAAATGCCTGACACATCCCCATCTCCTTGAGATGCTAATAAACCTGCTGCAACCATGAGGCACGTGGTCGGCCCATTGGCCTCCTCCACTCATGAGGCTCCCTACTGAGAGAATCTGGTGAGCAGCATCAGCGTCAGAAAAACGAGCCACATGTCCATACAGCCGCAGCTGACGCTCACGGACTATACAGCAACAAATCTCATTTGAGTCTCTCTCAGCAACCGCTCGTTGGACACAAAGTCCGACCAGCAATAGCCAAGGATTCTCTGAAGAGACCTGATACCAAAGGAATTAAGTCTCCTTCTCAGATCCATGGTCAGAGTCCAAGTCTCACATCCGTAGAGCAAGACTGAGCACAAAGGACCTGAAGACTCAGACTTTCGTCTTCCCACACAGGTAACACAGCACCACACCCCATGATCCATTGAATCCATGACCCCCCAGGTCGACCCAGACGTCTATTGACCTCTGGCTCACAGACAATGGAGACATGAATATCATTGCCAAGGTAAGTGCATCTCTCCATGACCTCAACATCCTCACCTCAAATGGTACTGATGAGATAGCAGCATTCGAGATGTCATTGAAAGCCTGGATCTTAGTTTTGACCCAGGAAAGCCATAATCCCAGTGGCTCTGACTCCTCATTCAGCATCTGAGGGCCCCAAAAGGATACCCAGTCTCCATAAAGATGACTGCATCATCTGGGAATCAAAGTCAAGATCTTGACATTCCCAAACAATGCACAGCAGCTTGATCTCTCCAACATCCTCCCAGAATCCAGTCTCATACAAACTTTAAAAGTGTGGGAGCGAGAACTCACCCCTGACAAATTCCAGTAACAACGGAAATAAGTCGGAGATCAGAGTATAGTACCAGAGTACCAGAGTATAGTTCAGACTTCAGAATGATCAGTTTTGTGGCTCCTCACCAAAGACAAGAATCCTCCAGAGGGCATCCCGTGTTTTGGGTGGTCCAGAGGGCATCACTGAATGAAACCCTTTGCAGAGAACAACAAAGGCTGCAAGCAGCCGGTGCCGAAACTCTCATCGGCATTCTGTGAGGACACGAAGGCAGGCATACGGTCAATCATTGACCTCTTTGGTGTAAAGCCGACTGCTTTGGGTGCTGGTGTTCAAGCAGATGGTGGCAAACACTATCAATAATTATCCAAGAAAAGACTTGCCTCGCACCGAGAGCAGCATCACCCCTCGGTAGTTGTTGCAGTCCTGGCGATCATACTTCCCTTTCCAGAGAGGACAACAATGCCCTCTTACAGTCAGTTGTGATGATGCCAGTGTTAGAACTGCATGCAGCAACATGAGTACAGCATTTCCACCAGCCTTGAGAAGTTCAAACATGGATGCCACAGATCCCAGGAGCTTTACCCCATTTCAACCGGTTCACCGCAGCCTGTGTTTCCACAAATAAAGGTGGATCACTGTTGATTTGAGTGTCAGCAATAGGGATCGAAACACACCTGACATCCAATTAAACAGCTGGTGATCAGCTTGGTACAGCCGCTCAAAGTCAATGGCCCAGCAGGACTTCACTTCAGACTCCTCTCTCAAGAGCCCACCACCCTCTGCTCTAACTGCCGTACACTGAGGGACGGGCTTGGAGGAACGCAATGAGTGAATTCCCCTGTAAGCAGGATGAGAATCACTTGACCACAGGTGATGCTCTACCCCATCACCTCTGCAGATTCCTCGCATATAGGGCTCCTTTCCACCCTCAGCGAATGCACGGTTTTACACCTCAACTCCCTGAACAGCTCCTACGGTGAATTCAAGACATCAACCGCATAATAAAGGATGGTGGTCTTGAAAGCACTTGACAACTCTTCATGATTCCCCAAAGCACCCAGCCTCCAAATCCCCACTCAGCTGTTCACAAACTCCTCAGCTACCCTCTCCTCTGAGCTTGCCAACATCCAACCTCAGTGAGGATAGTTCCATTCTCCCGCATTTAAGCTGCAACTTCAGAGTTGCTTCCCAAGCCTGTGGTCGGTATTGAGAAAGTGAGCACTCTGGTAGACCCTGCAATTCTGGATCATCCTCCAGCGACCATCAATGAGTGCATGATCAATCTCTTTTGCCATACCACCAGCGTTGGAATACCAAGCCAGCGATGA
This sequence comes from Eptatretus atami, assembly GCA_035128595.1. Lineage (NCBI taxonomy): Eukaryota > Metazoa > Chordata > Myxini > Myxiniformes > Myxinidae > Eptatretus > Eptatretus atami. The sequence goes on along the minus strand of CM068955.1, from coordinate 154,558,458 downwards.
GCCTGTGGGCGCTGAAACCATGACCAGCCACCCTCTGTCCATGACTTCTTGCAAAGTCAATGAACTTAGTGCTATTCTGGTTGACAGTTCCAGACCCATGGAGACCAACATATGTCTCATAACCATCCCTATCAGTTTCAGTCGATGCATTGAAATCCCTCAAGACTAAGAGTATCTCGCTGGGCAATGATTAACCACAGGCTCCAGCATGGCATATAATGCGTTGTTCATGTTGAGATCACTCACCTCAGTCAGCGCAGATACAGAGAGCATGAAACGACACCCGAGGAGCGACGAATCCTTACTCTCATAATATGCTCGTTGACCGCTGTTACCTCAATTATCATTGGAGTCACTTATTGGACATAGCAACAGCAACTCCTTCGGCATGGTAACCATCAGAGTGACAAGACCAACAGTAGGTGTAACCACCTGCCATGATCTCACCAGTATCTGGTCTCCAAACTGCAGAGCATGCTGCAATACCGATGTTCAAATGCTTGAGCTCAGAGGATAATAGACAGGTGATAGTCCTCTCTTTGGATAGGACATTCCAGGCACCCACCCAAAAGGTTAGCTCAGGTTAGCCCAAGGAAACGCCGTCTGGTGCACGAAACTCAGCACCACCCCAAACACAATACCGCATTCTGACCCGGGAAGGCTACCCATGGTTTTCCTCCTATCGTCAAAGAGTGGGGATCCCAAAGGATTTGACACAATCCCGTCATCGGGAGGTGTCCACCGGAGGCAGCTGCACAGGAGCTACTCCCACGGAGTGGTTTTCAATTTCCTTTGCGGTTGTCTTATGCTTTGTGGAGTGAAGGGTTTTACGGCCGGAGTGCAATTCCTGCCACCAACCTCCTTAAAAAAGTAACCAACTGCAGGAGGACGTCTGGAGACACAGTTGGGCATGAGATATGGATTGCCTTTGCTCACAAGGAGCTCCTCCACCGTTTGACAGGTTTTCTTTTTAGGCCTGCTGGGTGTCCACATCATACACCCTCCTCACCAGGAAACCTGTGGGGGAGATGTGAGTCGCGCCAACCGACCATGAACAGATTCGTACAGGTTTACATGATGCCTCAGCAAGTCACTGATCTGATCTGGCCTGACATTAGTTCAAAATCCACCCAAGTCATACAAAGACGTTATGTTAAAAAATGTTGTGTGCTGATTCCTTGCTTTGATGATCAGCTTTTAAAAGGATAGAGCAACGACAACAAATGCTGGGGAGGCAATGGCAAAACAAACAGTGTAACCTTTGGCAAGAAACTGCTTCGGCAGCACCAATGCTCTGTAAAGAGTATGATATATCAAAATGAAAAATAATGAGGAGTGATTTGAACATAAAATAAAACAAGGAAATCTAACATAGGTGGGGGTCATTCAGCCCATCATACATGTGCGAACACCATACTCATTTTTCTGCAGAAGATCCAAAGAAGAAAATGCATAATTTAAAAAAATTAATTATTTTATTTTATTTTTTTAAAGTTTTTGTCTTTTTTTTCCTTTCAATTTTTTTTCTTTTTCTTCACCCCCTCAGGGGAGGGGGCACTGGCATGGTTAAAAACTTACACCACACAACACCCTTGACAAGACCCCACCAACAGCACTCCGTAAGCATGCACACAATCACCCATCAATGCTCAAACTACCTAAAAGTCCTGTCAACATCCCTATACAATATTGACATCTAAAATGCGACAGAAGCTCACATCAGGATGGCCTACTGAAGGCCTTAAAAATCCTAAAATGCCATGAGTGGCAGGGAGTTTTGCCCACTAGATATGCAAAAGGGGTGCTGCCCCTGGACCTGGTGGGGTGGTAAATAGTATCCAGTTTGACTTAACAAGTAGCTCTGCTTTGAAGATGTTTTTCCTGACTGATGATGCCATTAAGGCAGAAACATCAGCTTCCATAATTATTAGTATTTTGTCACAAGGCCAGGATACATGTGTATTGCTTTGATAAGCATTTCAAATTTGTGCTTGTCCATGTACTTTGGTGTTTTTAGATTTAATTTTAGGATTAAAATGAAGGGGCTGGCAGAATGGCCGAGAGGTACACACACCTGCCTCTAAGCTGTCTAGCCTGGGTTTGATTCCCGACCCAGCTATTAACCTGCCATCCTGGTGTTTCACAGGCAGGGTAATTCATCAATGTGTGCTGTCTCTCGGATGGATGCCAAATGGGTGTCCTGTCAGCCAGCATTCGTTGGTGGATGTTAAAGATCCCATGGTGTCCTTTGTAAAGAGAAGGTGAGCCATCATTGACACCATGGCCAAATTCCAAACTCCTGCCCCAACTAGTTGAACGTCATGCCTGGGCAGCTGGTTCGTGAAGACTCAAGCTGAGCTTTATTCCCCTGGCCAACCCCACAATGTGGGATGAGTGGCCATTAGAGGAGAAGAAAAAGGAGATTTCTTCTTAGGATTAAAGTGAAGGTGCTTAGATTCGTCACAATGACTGATATTTTTATGCAAGAGCAAAGAATAATTCACAAAATTCTGAGCTCACAAACTTCCCTTTGTGGTACTCATTTTTGGAGCGATCTCTCTTAGAAACAAAAATCTCTTTTAGTCTTTCATCAACCACTCTTCCTAAGAGATTACATCTCATGAGGCCAAGTTCAAATCTTGTGCCCCCTTCAACACACCAATTATTTCATTAATGTCACAACATAATCTTCTCTTTTCCACTTATTGGGATACTGGTCCAAACACCAGCATTCACCTCCTGCACCACAAAAATGAAGTGAGAGTAAAGAATGATAAAAGAAAGTTACCTATTGACACAAGCCATCAGGCACAAGAGGCTGACACAGAAGAGTAGCAGAGTACCAATAGTTGTAGGTTTCCTTCCCAGAACATCTGCAGCCAAAGTTGCAACAATAATTCCTGTTGCAAAGATAAATGATAAAAACAGGCACATAAGATGTTATGCTGCAAGCGGGAACAACTGCCATTTCTCAATAAGAACTGTTCACAACAATTCATTCAATCTCATACATAGAATTGTTGGAAACAGTACGCAAAGGTCATAGAAATACTGCATACGGCTAATATGTACAATGAGGTATACAAGTACCTTGGGTGCAGAAGAAGGCCATTTGGACTATGATGTCTTGTCTGTGCTACACAAACCACAGAAACCATAACCAATCTACAACCAAGCTACCTTCAAGTCCTGCAAAAATTCCTGTGCCCCTCTATCTCCAATGCATCTAGGTACCTATCTAATTACAACTCAATTCTACTCTTTCTGCTACCACTACCTTTCCATGGGGACCAATCGTTGCATCATCTACTTTCTGACAGGTAATCCCACATACCTTTTGGTAATCAGTAAATTGGCCACCCCTTGTTGTTTGTTCAGCTCCTCCAAGAGCCTAAACTCTTGTTTAAAAACATTATTTTCATCACAAACTTCAATATAGTTGTTTGCCTAAAGTAATACCTTGAGTAATTTTTAAGAGAGTAACAGATTTTCGAACTGTCTCAAACTCCAGCTGGACTCCATTCTTCATTGAAGTTTTGACTCTTTCAGCCGAGATCCTCTCCAAATGGTGGGTCCACATCAGTAGATCTAGGACCTCAGCTGTGTGTCTATATGCTCAGTCAATCCAGCAAGGCAACCTAATTATCTAACCGTTCAAAGCATGTAGCTTTACCCATGGATGTAAAGCTGTAATGTTTTTTTTCAGAGATGTACCTTCCTTGTTATAAGCTTTCTTGTATTCTCATAAATTTGTAATCCTTATCGCACATTTCATAACATAACCATACATGTGATATCTCACATTTACACATTAGTAATACTACATTACGTCATACATACATCAATTTGGCTTACGACTGTATCGAGCTGTTATTGTAAAATAAAACTGTCAATTTAACAGATTTTTTACGTGTTCGACTGCACCCCCTCGCAACCACTGAAAATGTTTTCCAATTTATGAAACAGTGTAAGTGGATGTTCACCAAATCAATGTCACATCAACAAGAATGGTTAATGATCTGACAGAACTGTTAATGATCACACACACACACACACACACACACACACACAACACACCCACACACACA
>CM068955.1:154516271-154527553 GCA_035128595.1 Eptatretus atami | reverse complement strand
ATCTGGGTTCAGGGATTTAAATCAAACTTGGTACATGTATGTATAATGATGTGATAATGTAGGTGGAGGCATATCTGGCAATGTCACGATGTCGAAAAGTGCCCTTCTAGTTTCCCATACCCTTTAACATATTCAACCAAAACTTGGTGCATGGCTTTGTCATGATAAGTTGCAGAACATGTTAGAGTTTCAGGTCGTTTCATCAATATTTCACAGAGTTATGCCCTTTTTAGATTTGCATGATATGTGATATTTTATGTGTGTGCAGTATTCAGCTGCCCCGACTCCATCCCACTGCTTTATTCCCATTGGCTGGACAACTGGCCTGACTCCCACCTCAATAAAATCATGTGCCGCCATTGCATAAAGCAGCACAGATTGGCAGGCCTTAGGCCTTGGTGTTAGTCCATGGCCCAGTGCAATTCAAATGATCCCAGGTATATAACCACGATGTATTACATTTGCACATAAGCCGTACGCAAGTTTTGTGCTTAATGTACTGTGTATACATGGGGTTATTTTTTAATATGAAATGGGCAAAGCCTAGAAATGATTGAAACATGGTGTGGAGTTTCTTCTTCTTCTTTTTTGTTCTGGTATCGGATGGAGCATGCGTTAAAGCAAACTAATTTTTATCTCCTGAACATTCATTGGGACCGGTAGGGGACATGTATTGCAAAGCAATTCTCTCTCTTGTTTATTTGACTTGTATGCATTCCTAAAGTGTTGAAAACTTGTGGGTGTACTTAGGGTGTGCATTGGAAGGTTAAGTGTGGTTAAAACAAAAATTCAGTCCCAGAGGTTCACGTGGGGTTGGTGGGGGGGGGTGGGATGATTCAATTCTCTCCACGTAATATTTATTGCATAGCGCCACTCGTGGTGAGAAGTGGTATTTCACTTCATCCTAAAATTTTCAAATTCTGGGGGAATTAATCTGTCCCTTAGGACGGGTTCTTTCTTTGTTAGTACCTGTCCAATGTTGGTTGGTGTGTGCATTGCCTCTTGGAATTGTATATTATTATTAGTTTTTTTTAACCTTCCTGATTCCTTTCCTTTATATTGCTTTTCTTCTTATTGGTTAATTTGAGTAAACTACCGTCTCATGTTTGGACATGTTGGCTATGTAATGTTTTTGTAAATTAGAGTACGATGGCAATTTGGTTCCTCACCTTTCAGAGTGAGGTATTCGATGAGGAGGAATTTGAGGGTGTTGACGGGCAGCCAACTGTGCGAAAACCTGGGCAACAATCTCTTCATCTACATCAAGTAAGTGATTGAATATGAACTGGGGCAGCCAAATGCATAGTTGTCTGAATATTTGCCTCTTTATGCAAAGACCATGAATTTGTCTTTTATAACCATGGGAATTTGTTCATTTTCTGTTGCGTTGTTCAGCTGTTGGGACATTTTTCTTCAGATGTCATATTAGCTGTCTAATGTGCATTGCAGGCTGTCGCCGATTTACATAGTCTATTTGCATTGTTCCGATTGAATGTCGTTAACACATTGTGACACCATCCAAGCGTAAGCTATTGTGGGGATTTCGCAGGTCACCATGAAAAACGACGGATGAACCATGGGTTGATTTACAGAAACTTTATTCACAAGTGCTGACAAGAAACAGGATGTTTGTTCCTCTATTAACTCTGCAAAACTTAAAACCCACATGAGATTCATATCAAAGTAAACAGGAGTTACAAAGCAACTGCTCTTACCACACTTCTCCCGTGTCTCCTCCTGCTGGCATTTCCACTCGCCGCTCAAAGAACATGGGTGTGGCGCTGTTATCTAACAGCTAATGTAACACACTCATTATGGGACAATAGTCAATTTAAGTTGTGCTAGTCCGATATAGCGTCGTTCCAAATTTTTAAGTACAGTACTGTAGTTCGCCTTGCAAAATTTTTAAACACAGTAGAGCATCGTCTGCCAGTGTAGAAGCGAGCGACAATGGCACATTGACCCGCTAGTGGAGAACCGACTACATGGAAAGCACTCGGTGGATACCACATCGCTTTATGTCCCAGTCTCATGTGTTTCGCCTTCTGGTGAACTATACTTATTTATGTTCTTAAGTGTGTACTTGAGCATGTCTAATATGTATTTCAATGAAGGTTAATTATAGGTCCAGAGAATCAAGAAATCATGTTTGGTTTATGAATAGATATGGCTTCAGTGAACACTTAATTGTTGTTTTCTTGAATAATATCTTGAAAGAAGATTTTAAAATGTTTTCTGGTGTCCTTGCCCCCAATCGATTGGTCCTGCCCCCAATAATAGGGCGAACATATATCACGTAACCCGCCGTGTCATCTTGACCTCAGGTTCATCATATACGCAGTCTTCCAGCACCTTCTACATAATGATTTTGACTATCGTCATAATCTGAGGATTCTTGATCAGAAAATTAATCAAATTCAGTTTCTGACGAATCTGAAGCGAGTTGTGTGCCCATTATCCATTGCGTGCTGATAATTTTCTCTTCATTACGTCATGGCAGTTTTCTGGAATTTTTTAAAGGGGTTTTACCTGCTGGGTTTGCTTTTATTTATTTATTTATTTTAACTGTAAAACCCCCAAAAATGATTACAATTAATAACCATGTTGAGTTATTTGTTTATAACTTAAAAATCAATATAATGACCAAAAAAAAATTACTTCTTTTTTTCTGATTCTGTTAGCATGACAATTTTTTTTTCCCCTGACAATCCATCTCCCCATTATAACAAATATGTATACCTGTATGGGGAAATTGTATCTCAATAATAAAAATAATAATACAGTTTTTAGGAACGCAACCAAGATGCAAATCAGCGACTTGGTGTATTCGCCATACAGGGTGTCTGAAAAATAACTTCTTATTTTAACTTATCATTATTTCTTAACTAATAAAGGTATTGCTTTTTTAGATCCTCGTGGAGGATCTCTAAGTCTTACTCACGTTGTTGTTCTTCATCTTCTTCTTACTTGTGGACTTTTTTTGTTTCACAGCCTACAGTTTTCATCGAAACTTCCTGAAACTTGGCATATATATGTAAAAATACCCTGCACAGACAGCAACCATCTCCGATTTTGAAAATTCTCCTAGAAAAAAAGTTATGACGTCAAAATATCTCCGCTAATGGAAATCGCCTAAAAATTATCTCCGAAACTAGGCAAGCTTTTTGAATTCTGTTTGCGGGAATCGAACAGGCATTAGCAGAGATTAATTACCGCACATATGATACATCACTATGACGTCATATCAATTTTATGACGTCATCCTATTTTTGACATTTTTGTTTCACAACCCAGAGTTTTCATCGGATCTTCGTGAAACTTGCCATGTGTAGCAGAAAGCCCAGCGCAGGCAGTAACCATCTCCGATTTTGGAAATTCTTCCTAGAAAAAAAAGTTGACGTCATAAATATCGCCGTTAATGGAAATCGCCTATACCATTATCTCCGAAACTAGGCAAGCTGTTTGAATTTTGTTTGCGGGAATCAAGCCGGGCATTAGCACAGATATTTATTGCAAACCTGACACATCACATGACGTCGTATTCGTTTTTATGACGTCATCATTAAGAGGATAGGATCTTATCTCATTTGAGCTTGTTAAGCACTGTTTCACTTCAACAATGGGTATGTCCATTTTTTTTTTTTTTTTTTTTTGTATACCTTGTCGAGGCTTGTGTGAGAGCTAACACACCACTCGCAGCAAGGAGGATGAGACAAGATGGGCGGAGTGGGAAGGACAAAACAGTGGGGAACAGAGACATTAGGAGATCTGTGGAAGGAGAGGGATGGGGCGGGAACACGGGGTTTACAAGATGGACATTCCAGGGACTTTCAGGAAGGAAAGCAGGGAATTTGAAGGAGGTGGCTTGGGTGGATTATCGGGGTAGAAAAGATCGAGGATTTGGATGGGGATGATAAGAGGTCGTGTGAACAGTGTTTGACGGCCCGGAGGGAAGAATGGGATTGAATAGAGTGAGGGAGTTTATTTCAAAGGTGGGAAAAAAGTGGAATGAAAGAGTGAAGGTGAGCAGTGATTCGTGATTTTGGTAGTTTTACCAGAAGGGGGTTGTTGGTGGACCTTGAGGCGCCCTGCGGAAAATGTGGTGGGGCCAAATCGCAGAGAGAACGGGGGGGGTGGGGGGGGGGGCAAGGCTGGAGAGACACGGTAGAAGAACAGAAAGACCCCGACCAGCCTGCGGTGAGAGAGTGAGAGGCCCAAAGACTCAGCCTCATTGCGGGAGATGCCAACGATTCGAAATGCCATCTGTCCGTCCATCAAAGAAAAAAACTTTAAGCGGTGCAGACTCTGAATTGACACGATGGGGAGCTCTAGCTGCTTAGCATCACGAGAAGGAAATGCCAAACTTCGCCGCTTCCTTTGGACATGGGTGCTATTTTATTTATTAAAACCATTTGATGCTTTCGTCAATACCATTGCTTATGGGAATAATTAAATTTCCATTCCAGCTCCTGCATTTCTCAGTTTTGTAATCTCACTGATAGATTCTCTAATAACCTTTCTCAGAAATGTCTCCAAACATTTCCAAGAACACCAAATATTTACAGCACGTGCGCTGTATACAATTGCACCGAGTTTGAAATGTCCCCGGCGTCGTCTACCACGTCTCCGGTGCGTCCCCCGCCCCCCCCCCCCCCCCCCCCCCGCCCCCCCCCCCCCCGCCCCCCCCCCGTGCCTCCCACAGTTGCCTAAGACAGCCAATGACGGCCGCGGTAGATGCAGTGCGTACCTCGACGGAAATGGCGACAATTGACGGAAATACCCGAGTATTTCAATGGAATTTGTGAATAATGTGTTATATATGTGAAAACCATTTTAATTTATTGCTTGCGGAAAAAAAAACGAAGAAACGCTCCCTCTGTACGAATGAACAAACAAAAGACGTCATTCCGTCCACCATGGCATTTCGCGCCAAACGCAGAAAGCCTAAGTTCTTTTATGCACTCATTCTCTTTAATTAGCCATAAACAAGTGTTTCGTCATGCATTAGTAGTTGAAATTTACTTACAACAGAAGAAAAAATAATCTCCTCAGATTCAACAAGAACGAAAAAAAAAAAACGAAAACATCACGAGCAGGACAAGACACTCGAGCTGAAGGAACGATACTGCAACTGCACTGCTCCTAATTGGTCAAAGGACACCACGTGTGTGTGTGGGCGGTGTTATGCACGAGGATTCCAGGCTAAGTTCTTATGCATCATTCTCTTTAATATTAGCCATAACAAGTGTTTCGTCATGCATAGTAGTTGAAATTATACTTACAACAAGAACGAAAAAATAATCTCCTCAGATTACAATAACGAAAAAAAAACGAAAACATACGTGCAGACAGACCAATCGAGCTGAAGGAAACGAAACTGTAACTGCACTGCTCCTGATTGGTCAAGGACACCACGTGTGTTGTGTGGGCGGTGTTTAGTCACGAGGATTCCAGGCTAAGTTCTTCTTATGCATCATTCTCTTTAATATTAGCCATAAACAAGTGTTTCGTCATGCATTTAGTAGTTAATTTTACTTACAAGTCATTCTTTGCGGCCTCCTGCCACGCGTATCGACGATTTCATTCTTTCTGTTATATATAAAGTGCTTTCATATACTACAAGATTTTTACATTTCAAATATTAAGTACGCTTTTTAATTGTTTTACAACTGAAAAAGCATAAATTGCAAATTTTAACATTAGTGTACTCATTTGATTCACCACACGTGCTGTATTGAAGGATTTCACTTGTTTTTTCAAGTTCATCCAGTTTTTGGTTTCCAGTTCATCCAGTTCAAGTTCATTTGTAAACGTCTTCTTTGGCCCAGTCCCAAATAAAAAAGTCACATGGTGTAAGGAAGCCAGTCTGTAGGCCCTCGATGGTGGTTGCCAAGCCATCTGGGAAAATGGTTGTCAAGCCAGGTTCAAACTCTTACCGAAAAATGTGGAGCACCAGATTGCATAAAAAGTGGTTCTTAAGCATTTTCCCACTGCAAAATGGAAGGCCAAACAAAATTTTCTAGCATTTCCAAGTATCGCTTATTGTTCATGATGTCTCATAAGTACAGGCCAACCAATTGTGTCAGTCAGTCCACACCAATCTGTGACTTTTGGCTTGGATTGCATTTTCTTCACTCTCATACCTGTGTGTTATGATCGGCACAGTAATAGGCAGTTACGGTGATTTATTAAAGCCCTCAACATGGAACACAGCTTCATCAGACCACAAAACGTTGTGCAACAGTTCAGGACAGTCATCCTTATAAGACAGCATATTTTCTGAGAATTGCATATGGATATCAGTCTTCAGGATACAGTTGTGGGACATAATGAGATTTCCATGCATGATAATTCAGCTCCCCTTTCGGCACCATATGAACTGCGTAACGTGTCAAGCCACTTTCTCCAGATACCTGTCACTCATTTTGACGGACATGGCCTCGTATGTCATTTTGTGTCCTTAACCAAACCTGTAGTCATAAACCTCATATGGTGTTTGTGTTGAGGACTGCATTTCTGCCATGCTCTTTTCTCTACCTCCTTTGAACTTGAACAACTGAACTGACTGCCATACCTTGATACAATTTGTGCCCGTTCTCATAAATTCAAATGTTAGGCCATAATTGTTCACTTGCAAATAAAATACAATGGTATTGGTAAAGATAAAAAATACAATATTAAATGGAAAAATAGTAAACAATAATCAAGTGAAAACCGCATTGTAATAGGTGCTTTACTTGAGTAGCAATGACAGACTAAAAACTAGAAGGGCACTCGGTAGTGTGCATGCCTCTGCCACGTAATGCCTGATCCACGAGAACATATCGGGCCCAATCAATACATTTTTGAAATATCATTGCTATACAGTACTACATCGTTTTGGCCCGATCTCTCAATGGTGAAGAATCACTTAAAAAATCAAATAATTCTCGTATACAATCCAGATTCAGATCTTCATGAAATTGAATCAATTTGTCCGTGCCACACACCAACATGTCTACTAAGTTTCATCCGAATCGTCCACAACTTTTTATACGCCCATAATATAATATATTATATATATATATTATTATATAGTATCGGGGCGTATTATGTGATACCGGTCGTGCCGTCCGTCGTTCCTGTTCGCACTCTAACTCCAAAAGTTTTCAACTTTCACGTTTCATATTTGTACATAGGTACAGACTGTGGAGACGGTGTGTCGCGACATACGTTCGTCATCTAAAGTGTTGCCATGGCAACCAGGTATGCCTGTTTTCCATGTAGTAGCACAATTCTATATATACCTTCTTGTTCGGGCGTATATTGTGCTCACTTGCACTCTTGTTCAGATATGCTATATATCGTTTTTGGCCCTATCTCTCAATGGTGAAGAATCACTTGAAAAATTCTAGTAGTCGCATCCAGACTCGGATTTTCACTAAAATCTTATCAGTTTGTCCTTGTCACACACCCAACCTGTCCACAAAATTTCATCCAGATCCGTCCACAACTTTTTGAGATATTGTGTACACAGACAAACAGACAGAAAAGGGGTGAAAACATAACCTTCTTCACCTTCGGTGGCAGAGGTAATAAGCACTTGCTTCTCAGACACCCTGTATAGTACCTGCATTCGAAATGTTGTATCAAAAAAAAAATTTGGTTGAAGCTTGAAACGGTTATTAGAGGTTTTATTTTGAACAAGTTGAGTGTATTAATAGCCTTACCAGACTCGGTGGTGTATTGGTTAGAGCGTGCACTCTGAGTCTCGGAGATTGGTCATTCAAACCCTGGCCAAGTCATACCAAAGACTTTAAATGTGGTACGTGCTGCTTAGTTGCTTGAAGCTCAGCATTTAAAAGGATTGACCACAGACAAACAATGCTGGGAAGGCAATGGCAAACCACCCAGTATAACCCATGCCAAGAAACTGCTTTGGCTGCACCAATGACCTGTTCTCTCTCTATCGAGTTGGTTGCAACTCTATGATGGTTGCATCATTGGTTGGGACGCGGCCATGCCGCTGATGCAGTGTCCCCCTTACCAGTACACTGGTACTCATTTTGCTGACCTCGGAAGGATGACAGTCTGAGTCAACCTCCTGGCGTATTTTAATTCAGCAGGCAACGGGGCTTGAACTCAGGACCCTAGGATCCCAAGCCGCCACCCTAACCACTAAGCCAACACCAGGCTTAATGACCTGTTAAGAGTATGGAACAACAACACATGTAACGAAAGAGTTAATAGAACATGATACCCCACACCCTACAGTTGTGTTCGAATACAGTATATACTTCAATTTTAATAAAATAATGATGACAAAAATCGTTAAAAAAAAAAAATCCAGACGTTTCGAACTGCCAAAGCAGTCATAAGATGATATTGAGTCTCAGTTTAGGAGATGGAGGATTCATTGATCACCTTAGAATGCAGCTTCAATCTGCATCGTCATAGCCATATAGGCGGTCTCTTCTTCACTCCGATACTGCACCCCTTCTCATGCCATGCTTTCTCATGCTATATATCGATATATAGCATGTTTCTTGGAAGCATTTTGAAGGCAATTTGTGTTCTGCAGTCTTCAAGGATGTAATTAAATTTGAATAAAGGTTTAAAGGCATATATATGAATAACTTCCGGGTTTTACCTCCGTTTTACTGAGTGTCTATTATATCACCCCTATCCAACATGTTGCATTCATTTTTTATGCCTGTTCTTTGTGTCCTTTACAACATCCTTAAAAACAGTAAGTTTCCTGTTTGGAATGATTTTCCATTTTGTTTCACTGACAGGCAGACAGAGTAACAATATTGTCTCACTCCTCTCTGCACATGTGCTATTGGGACGAATTTGGAGTCTAAGTACAGTAAAACAGCAAACTCGTCTTCCTGTTCGTATTCAAAATATAACATATGTCCAAGTTAAATAAGTTGTTCCTTGATCATTAACTGACGATCATAAACTGATTAGATGGATGGATATGAACCAATTGCTAACCCCGCTTTTCATTTCGCGTGCATGGGGTAACAACCACATATGTAACAACAGTGAAATAAAGTGGGATTTCCTGTATGTTCACAGGTTGTTGTCGGTCCTGGTGGTTGGGAACGCTACCAACTAGAGATACTCATGGTCACTGGGTTGCTTGCTTACATCCTTAACTACCTGATAGGCCGTAACCACAACTCTCAGCTTGCCCAGACATGGTTTGCAGCTCATCGAGAATTGCTTGAAGCCAATTTCTCTCTCATAGGTATATTTTGCCATTTCAGTTGTCTTTATTATCATTGTACCCTCTTTCTTGTTGGGTTTTACTGATTTTCCATTTGTTTTAGGTGACACCGGAACAGAGAAGGAAGCTGTTAGCACTCTCCAGCTGAACCAAGAAAATGACCATGTATTTAGCCTCTGGTGTTCAGGGCGTGTGTGCTGTGAGGGTATGCTTGTGCACCTAAAGGTGAGTTCAGATTTTGCATTGTATAAAAGGCACGTTGCTGATATGTCCTTGAGCTGGGCATGCGCTGTGAGTTGTAGTATCTATTATATTTTTGCTGAGCGCAGTCCAGCCAATCCAGCCAGGTTCTAGGTAGCATGCATGTTTCAAAATCTCTGTTTAGCTGATTGGGCTTCTTTTTTTCTACTTTTTTTTTTGTGACAATGCTCACATTTGTTGCTCACTTGAGATATCAAGTGTATCCCCAGGCCTTTGATTCCTATGTGTAATCCCAAGGCTTACGCCCATTTTTGTTTAACCTTGGCAGCCCAATGCAAGGGCATATCAATGGTTAGATGCTTAAAGGCCAAATTGAAGATTGCAAAAAACTGAAACTGAAATTTATAGTCTTCGAATGTAGTTATGCTCAAGAAATAGGCAATGCATTCACATTGTTTATTTGCTAACTTTGTTTTTTTCCTTTCCAAACAGTTGCTCAAGCGGCAGGATCTGCTAAGCTTACTGGCTCGAATGATGCGTCCAGCCATCGACCAAATTGTGAGAATGTTTGTTTAAAAAAAACAAAAGTATCTATACATATAAAAGCCCTATTGTATTTATTTCTGTCATGGAGGAAGTGATCTTCCGTTCACGGAAGTGATCTCCCATTCACGGAAGTGCTGTTGCATTCGTCACTGAAAGGGAGCACATGCAATATCAGTGTTAGCGCCATTCGCCATCTTGTTTCCACTCTGGAAAGGTGAATTTATGCCATCCAAAACTTTTATGACATGCATCTGAATTTGGGTTGATTACAGAGACATGACAGAAGTAAATAGACACCATTATTTTTGAAGAATTTATTTATTGCACATTTGAAGTACATTTGATCCATTTTTAGCTCGCCTGTTCGAAGAACAGAGAGCTATAGCGATACCCCGGCGGTGAGCTGAGCGTCAGCGTCAGCGTGAGCGTCAGCGTGAGCGTGAAAATGTTAAAGTTTTGGTGCAAGTTATTTAGAAGCTTGCCATTCATTTAATATGTGTACTAGGATGCTGATATTTGGCATGGAGTTCCTTTGGGGTATATTATTGATGTTAGGAAGTTGAAATTAAAAAATAATTTCAATTTTTTTAAAAATTTTTGACCTGTTTTGAACTTAACTTTTTTGTAGCACATCAACGTTAAAGTTTTTCCTTTCTAATGTTTTTATCTACCACACCATTTTTTACTGATTACAATATACAAATACATATATTGCTTAAAATTATTTGGATCAGACTTCACTGCAATGCTTTATAAAAAAATATATTAGACTAGTCTTTTAAAAACGATAAATGTATAAACAGGCGAGCATTGGGTGGCTTTGACACCAACTCTCTGGTAATACATACACTAGTATTTGGTAGACTTGCCATTTGCAGATTTCAATGCTTTACTCTTTCAGACATAGAACTAACGAGTTCTGAAATTTTCTCTTGTGGGATTTCTGCCCAGGCTTCAATGCAGGAGCTTGATTTATTTTGCAATTCTGCCTGGAATGTGGGTTTCCTGGACTTTTTCCGCACAGCTCGATCCAATATGGCCCAGAGGTGTTCAATGGGATTCATGTCAGGAGCTGACTTGGCCATGGAAGCCGCTTTGAACCCATTTCTGTCCTGTCATTCTTTGGTCTTTTTTTGCAAGTGTGGCATGAAGCTCCATCTTCCATGAACAGTGTTGTTTTTGACCATCTGACCAGTGGAGAAGACGGGAAGACGTCCATCCTCAAGGATAGAAATGTATATCGTTGAGTTGATGTTGGCAACACACTCCACAAGCTCTGACCAACCAGCACTCCAGATTGCTCCCCACACCATCACTGAAA
>CM068955.1:154494450-154514365 GCA_035128595.1 Eptatretus atami | reverse complement strand
GGGAGAGAGAGACAGAGAACAGAGAGACGAGAGACAAGAGAGACAGAGAGGACAGAGAGACAGAGAAGACAGGAGAGGGAGACAGGGAGAGCGTGAGAGAGAGAGAGAAGGAGAGAGAGAGAGGAGAGAGAGGAGAGACAGGGACAGAGAGACGAGAGAAGAGAGACAGAGAGGACAGAGAGACAGAGAGACAGGAGACAGAGAGACATGAGGAGAGAGGAGAGAGAGGAGCCAGAGTGAGAGAGGAGACAGAGAAGAACAGAGCAGAGCAGAGACAGAGACAGAGAGACAGGGAGGACAAGAGCGACAGAGAGAGACAGAGAGACAGAGATTTGTATCTGTTCTGCCATGCGGACATGGCTTGGTGTCCTTTGGGCCCACCTTCCAGGATTGGTGGTTGCACATATTAGCTGTCCTTTCACCTAGGGACACCTCCACAAAATATTCCTGCCTCCAGAACCTTCTACAGTCTCACTATACAGCTGCGGTTTGTGGTCCTCCATGATGCGGCTAGCAGTGCTTTTACGTTGCTCGTTTACACTGCCTAAGGTTTTCCACTGGCTCACCTGCGACAGGAGTTTATATTGCACGTCCTCCTTATTTCCGCTTTTAATGGGACGGTTCAATCCTCCCTCAATGCAAAATATATATGTAGAACTACTCTGACAGGTCCCGAGTTACAGATGTGGGCTGACAGGATGGCTCGAGGTATGGCCCATTCGTAATCTTTAGCTGTCAGCCTGGGTTGAATCCCGAACCAGAGATAAACATCCAGGGTTCACGGATAGGGCGATTCATCAACATTGTGTTCATCTTAGATGGACGTTAAACGATGTGTGTTAGATGGTAGACGTTTAAAGATCCCTTAGGTGTCATTTGCAAAGAGTAGGTAAGCTAAACCGGCAAAGATCACCAAATTTCCAAATTCCTTCCCTACCGCAGGCATTGCTATCAGTGGCAGCCTTGCCCTCAGCAATGATGTACCCGCAGCTTGAGTGGCATACAACGAAGAAGAAGAAGTCACAGATGTATTGTACCTTCCCGAGCTCATGGGTCTATATGATTTCGGCACAATATCCAGATATGAATCTCTGCCGCCCCTCCCTTTCCACGGAACAAGCTTTGTACCAGCTAACTCATAATCACTCTCATCACAAGGGCACTGAATCCTCTCATTGGCAGTAGGATCTTCTTCATTGGACGTGGCAAGCAAATCTGAACCCAATATTCCAGATTAAATTACTGTTGTCTTCTTCGATGTTTGATGCAGCACCAGGCTGGTGGTAGCATCATGCTGAGGTGAGGCTGTGACGCTGATGCAGTGTCCTCTTGCTGGTTTAGGGGAGGATTTGGATTTGTTGTTCAAGTGCCGGCGATTAGCTTACTCCTCTTCGCAAGGACACAATGGGATCTTTAAGTCCACCAACTGATGTTGGCAGACGGGATCCCGTGTTTAACGATCATCCGAGGGACGGCACACACGTTGAGAATCACTTGCTTGTGAACACCGGGATGACAGTTATATACCTGGGCGAGATCAAAATCCAGGTAGATGACTAAGAGATGAAGTATGTGTACCTCTTGGCCATCGTGCTTCCCTTGGAGAAGTGTTGAGAAGGAAGTTTGTCTTAATGAACGAAAGAAGACCAAGGGAGACCATCGTGCAGACCGCAATACTTGCAAATCCATTAAACAATTTGACTCCAAAATAATGGGTTGGGTTTAATTCAAGTGGCCCGAATTAAATCCTCTTCAAATTTCAAGTCAATTTTAGATGAAATTGAGGATTTAGATATACCATCTTAGTGTTGACTGGGACCTATGTTGACCTGTTGTCTGTGACTCAAATATGGTGGTTGAATTCAGTGCCCGAAAATATAAATCCTCTTCAATTTCAAGTCAATTAGGATGGAATTGAGGATTTAAGAAATCTCACCAGTTGTTGACCTGGGACCTTGTTGATCTTTTGACTTTTTGACTCAACAAGGCTTCTCTTGTGACAACTCTCTTTATGTGGGTTTCGTGGAGATCGGTTAAATTTTGACCTGTATGTGATAGACGACAGACAGACAGACCAGATACAATCGGATGCTGAACAATTGTACTCGAAAGTTTCGTTTGCCATAATTAAAGAAATAATAGAACGGCACTCGGTAGAGTGCATACCTCCCCAGGTTGAACATGTGACGTTCTGTATCCCGCTGATAGGTCTGTCTTCACCAAAATCGTAATCTTTCGTCTTGTCACACACCGCCCTGTCCACCAATTTGTTATTCTCTCGAATCCGACATAAAACCTTTTGAAATATCGTGTTACATCCAGACGACAAACGAACACGGTTAGGACAACAGATAGAGGGCGAAAACACTCCGTCTACCTTTGGGTGAAAAGAAAGCTCTCTCACCACTCAACGAGAGGGGGTACAATAGGGTTGAACGCCAAGTGAGAGGACACTGGACAAACAGCATCAGATTCAGGAAAGTATTGATACTTGCCTAGATTGGGCAAAGACTGGCAGATGTATATAACGCTGAGCCAGGTGTAAGGTGTGGGATGGGAACGAACAATGAAATGAGTTACGGATGAGAGGGTCTTTTGGAGCTTGTCACACAGGAGGGGTCTGGTAGGTGGTAATTAGATATGGGAGGTAGCAGGCAGCACCATTCCAGGCAGCTATGGGGGAGCAATAGGGTGTTAGGTTGTTTCGAGGGGATCATTTTATTAAATCAAAGAGGTTGGGTTCATATTGTACAGGGAATTTAGTAGGGCCACACATTAGATTTGTGTGTAGTTTTGGTCACCACAACTCAGGAAGGAATAGATGCTGTGAGAAGGTTCAGCGTAGGGCTACTAGATGATTGGCCCTAACAGATCTCAGCTATGAGAGCGGCTTGAGGGGACAGGGCTTTATTCACTGAAAGGGATGGGCGTTGTGAGGAGATTATAATGAAGTGTTTAAGATAATGGAAAGGTTTAGAGATAAATAAGTGGAGATGAAAATATTCAACAGAGTTAGACAGTGATAGGACCAGAGGCCATGCCTGAGAGTAAAGAAGAGGGACGGTAAGACTGTATAAGCAGGGGACTTTCACTCAGAGAAGTAGTTGATGCACGGAATGTCTCCCTGGAAAGGTGTTGTGGCAGCAGAAACAGGAGATGGTTAAATTTAGTTAGACAGTACCTGGAAGTTATGGAGATAGAGGGGTATAGGGAGTTGATAGACTTGGTTGTTGAGCATCGATGGGGTCATTGTGTTCACGTTGTACAGAGTGCAGTTGGTGGGGGTCTTGTCAGGGGGGGTTGGGTGGTTGAGTGTGTTTTAACCAAGCCCATGCCCCTCCCTGAGGGGAAATAATAAATAAAAAAAAATAAAACTTAATCTTGTTGTTGATAATTGTTGTGGTGTGATGTGACACAGGCTGATGGGCTGATGGCCTCCACCTGTGTCTGATTTCCTTGTGATAGAGGGGAAGGGGGAGGAAGCTTGATCCGGGACGGGAGTTGAAGGGATTCCGTTTGCAAACTACAATGATCAGTTAACCGGATTTTTTAAACATTTTGCCCAATGCAGAGATCACGTGATTAACGTGAAGATCTGTTGTCTTGAAACCGCGATAGATGGTTTGGAGAAGGTAGTGACACGTGTACTTTTACCAGAACACGACTACCTCAGGTCTATCTTCATTTACCATGTGTTACCTGTTGTGTACACTCTCTACCTTACGATACCGTGCTTTGTGTACGCTACTTACGTACCGTACTTTCGCACTCTTATACTCACAGTACCGTACTTCTATACTCTACCTTACATACCGTTGCTTCTCTGCACTTTATACCTCACTGTACCTACTTTACCTACCTTACAGTACCGTGCTTCTCTGCACTCTATACCTTTACTGTACCGTACTTTACTATACTCTACCTTTCAGTACCGTACTTGTCTGCACTTATAACCTTACTGTACCGTACTTTACTATCTCTACCTTACAGTACCGTTACTCTCTGACCTCCTATAACCTTACTGTACGTACTTTACTATACTTACTTACAGTACCGTTGCTTCTCTGCACTCTATAACCTTACTTACGTACTTTACTATACTCTACCTTTCAGTACGTGCTTTCTGCACTCTATTACCTTAACAGTACCATACTTCTCCTTACAGTACGTACTTTCCCTTTTTTTCTTGCACTCTATAACCTTACTGTACCGTGACTTACTATCTCTACCGTTCAGTACCGTGCTTCTTGCAACTTCTATAACCTACAGTAACCATACTCTACTTTACAGTACCGTACTTACTATACTCTACTTACAGGTACCGTACTTTCTATACTCTACCTTACAGTACCGTCGCTTCCCTGACTCTTAACCTGACAGTTACTGTGCTACTATACTCTACCTTACAGTACCGTACTTCTCTCACTCTATAAACTTACAGTACTTGTGCTTTACTATACTTCTACCTTACAGTACGTACTTCTCTGCTCTTAACCTTACAGTACTGTGCTTTACTATACTCTACCTGACGTACCGTACTTCCGCTCCACTCTATACCTTTCGTCCGTGCTACTATATTCCTTACAGTACCGTACTCTCTGCACTCTCTTACTTACAGTACCGTGGCTTTATCTATACTCCACTTACAGTACCGTGCTTTTACTATACTCTACCTTACAGTACCCGTACTTCTCTTTACTCTATAACCTTACGTACTGTGTTACTATACTCTACTTACAGTACCGTATTACTTCTCTGGCACTCTATTACTTTACAGTACTGTGCTTTATTATACTCTCCGACAGTACCGTACTTCGTGCCATCTATAAACCTTACGTCCGGTGCTTTACTATACTTACCTTACAGTACCGTATTCTCTGCACTCTCTAACCTTACGTACCGTGCTTTACTTCTTACTACCAGTACCGTGCTTTACTTATACTACTTACAGTACCGTACTTCTCTGCACTTTCTTAACCTTACGTACTGTGCTTTACTATACTCTACCTTACGTCGTGCTTTACTATACTCTACCTTAGTCCGTTACTCTTGCTCTATAACCTTTACAGTTGACTGGCTACTATACTCTACCTTACGTACCGTTCTTCTCTGCCTCTATAACTTTACCAGTACTGTGCTTCTTACTCTCTTACAGTACTGTAACTTCTCTGGCCTCTTATAACCTTACAGTACTGGGCTTTACTTATCTCTACCTCACAGTACCTGACTTTACTATACTCTACCTTAAAGTACCGTACTTCTCTGCACTCTATAACCTTAAGTACTTGCTTTACTATCTTACCTTACAGTACCGTACTTCTCTGCACTCTATAACCTATACAGTACTGTGCTTTTATATCTCTCCTCACAGTACCGTAACTTTTATATCTTAACCTTTACAATACTGTCTACTCATACTCTACTTACAAGTACCGTGAGCTTTACTATCTCTACCTTACGTACATGCTTTACTAATACTCTACCTAAGTACCGTACTTCTCTTGCACTCTATAACCTTACAGTACTGTGCTTTACTATACTCTACCTACCGTCCATGCTTTCTGCCCTCTATAACCTGTACAGTACTGTGCTTTACTATACCCTACCTTACAGTACGTGGCTTCTCTGCTCCATAACCTTACCAGTACTTGATGCTTTACTATACTTTACTTACAGTACGTACTTCCTCTGCACTCTATAACCTTACAGTACTGTCTTGTACTTACTCTACCGTACAGTAGCGCTACTTCTCGGCAATCTATAACCTTACAGTACTGTGGCTTTCGATACTCTCTTCAGTACACGTACTTCTCTGCACTCTATAACCTTACAGTACTGAGTGCTTTACTTACTCTAACCTCACGTACCGTGCTTACTATTCTCTACCTACAGTACCGTACTTTACTATACTCCACCTTACAATACTGTGCTTTACTATACTCCACCTTCAGTACTGTATTTGCTACCTCTATTTACAGTACTGTGCTTTAGATCTCTACCTTTACGTACGTGCTTTATATATCTACTTGCAGTACTTGTGCTTTGATACTTCTACCTTACAATACTTGTTGCTTTACTATACTCTAACTTACTTACCGTACTGTCTACACTTACCCTTACAGTGCCATACTTTTACCTCCAGTTACGTACTTTTCTGCACCTACTTAGCAGTACCCGTATCTCACTGCACTTACCCTACAGTACCATCCTTTATCCATGCTCTACCTCCAGTCCCTCCGGTGTCCATTGAAGGCAAGATCTCTACAGTGAAGACCACAGAAACAAACCTCTGGGATCTACGAGCGATTCCGATGGAGGAAAGCGCGGTGGGTCCAAGGTTCTTCACAGACCACGGGTCCAGTGTCGGGTTCACGAGAGGAGTCAGGATCCGGTCGTGCGTTGCTTCCTGTCATCGTACATAGTCTGTGCTGGTTCTGTTGTGCAATGTGGAAACATGTACATGTGATGCACCACACGTATGATCCGCCATCTTGGTTACCCAATTCGAACAATAAAGTGAAACAACATGTGAACTGCATCATACTTAAAATACAACATAATTGGTGTCTGCCCATTTGGTTGTTTACTTATCAATTGTTAAACTTGCCACGTGAGATTAAATGTCTACAATGGGTTGCAGTGTCTCTCTGTCTCTCTCTGTGTCTCTCTATTACATAGTGTCTGATGATAGCATTCATATTATATTATTAGAAAATAATATAAATAAATCGTAATGTGCTTGCTCTCAGGCTCTCCAGAGAGGGCAATTTCCTTCTGATGGGACAAAAGCTTTGCTGGTGTTGGCTTAAGGGTTTCGGTGTGGGGCTTGGAATCCTAGGATCTGGTTTGAATCCACTCGGCTGTGAGTTAATACCGGTGGGGTTGACTTGCCTGTCATTCCTTCTGAGTTCCAAAGGGGCAATGGAGGTTTATGGGTTTCAAGGGCTGGGCTTTTGGGTACACTGTCGGGAGTGGTGTTCAATAGCAACGCTTGTGCAAGGTTTATGTCAATTTAGGACACGGGGGACAAAAAAGAAATCATATGAAAGAGGTCAGGTCATTTAAATAACAAATTGATCAGTGTTCATTAGGTTCATAAATATATATGCACATAAAACTTACCATAGAATACATGCTGTTGATGAACCAAACTAATATCTTAGGATTAAAAGTGCAGATTTCCTAAAAAATACGTATCTAACGACCTTTGTGTTCTGTATAATGAACACCAAAACTGGCCTTTGGTATTGATATTTTATATTCATAGGACCATCTGGTAAACCTTATTCTATAGTTATAAAATCTCAAGCTTTATAGCTACCAGCAATGTAATGTAGCAGCTGTATGCAAATTTGTTACGTCTTTCTACATTTGACCCAATCATGGAAGTGAACTAAACTGGTACTGTAGTAATGATCCTGTTGAACTTGCCATTTTAAATATCACTTATGAGAAGTAAATTGCCTATTTAGATGTTCTATGTGCATTCAAATTTGGAATAGATTTTGTAGCTTCATTATGACTGGGGGGAAATTTTGCAATCTGAGATTTACACTTTGAGGTGCCAAGATATGCAGAAGGTCATAAAGAAATGTACTGTTTTCGAGGAATTGTTCTATTCTTATGTTATATTGATTATATCAAACCAAAAAATTGCATTTTCAACCCTTTTGGACACTATTACAATCTACATGTAACCCATTTCTAAAAATGAGCTTAAAATGGAAAAATTAGCCTGGTTGTTGGATAAAAACATTGCTTTTGTAAGCAACTATTATCCATAGGACCCATGCAAGTATACATTTCTGGAAAGCAGAACACTGGGCATTATAGAACATTAAGATTGTTTTCTTATTAAAACTGGGGGTTCAATTTCTAGCTTTCTCCTCTTAGGACCACAGTGTACACAATACCATGCTCCCAGCCCAAGGAGACTGCACGAGTATGGTCCCCAATGGATGGATGGATGGGACAAGCTTCGGTCAAGTTATGGTGGAAATGTAAAATGGTCGATAATTATGTCATACTTAAATTCGGTTCAAGGTTTCAATATATCAACCTCGCTACTTCGTATTCCAATTATTGATGCAAAATTTCATTGAAGTCTGAGCAGCTCAGAGATACAGCTCGTAAATTTTGGAATTAAAAGTGCAGGAAGAAATTAAATTTCTCAATGTTGGTTTTGTTACTCGAGGGGGTGTAAGAAACTCGTGGTACCATACTTGGAGTGCTAATTGTACCAAACAACCCTACCAACAACAGCAACAATCCTTCCCTATCATTATTACAGGGGGAGGGTGGGGTTAAATATTGTTGCGGATCGGGGTGGCGGGATTCTCACCGGTTCCTTGGCGCACCCTCACCACCACCGTCTCCGGGGTTTATAACGCCGGCCGGCTCAGGCACAGTGCTCGGGTTCAACGCGCCTTCAATCGCGATTAACCAACGTAATCCTTTGTACTTGCAGTGGGGAAATGAACCCCCTGGTTACTGACTGGTTGTGTCAGATGCGGCGTTTTCTGTCAGTCTGTAACCATTTTTGGTTTTATATTGCCAATCGAACGGATCGTGCTTCGACGCCGACACGAATTAATCCATAGCGAACTTCATACGCAAATTAACAGAATTTATTGGGAACATCGGGATCACAACACAAGCAAAATCACGACATGGTTTTATTAACAAATCCCTCAACCGCGTTCATTAACTGTAGGGAACACGGGTCTACAGGTTTCAAGGGGGTCGCTACCTAAATATGCCTTATAAACACGTGCAGGACAAAGACAAACAGCATGCATGCAACAAGACAGAGTAAACTGGTGAGGTTTCATGGCGAGGAGGACAGGTCAAAAAGCACGAATGTCGTTGCCATAGTGCGGATGTCCACGGATTGAACTCCCAGCTCGAAACCACGTCGCGTGGCAAAATGGCGCTTGTCCTTTTGGTCGCGACCTCACCACACGCTTTCCGTGCGCTTTGGCCCGCGCAATGTCGACGGCACAATGCCCGCCAGATCAACGATGGGCCTCAGCCGATCTCTCTCCAGGGTTAGCATACAAATCCAGGCCTGGCCATTTCAGAAGACAAGGCCCAATCAAGTGCCGAAGCTCCGCATTGCGGATCGCAAGTGTCCAGCCGTGAGGTGAGTAAGGGACGGAGGCTCACAGCAGACGCAGGCCGAACTGTCGATCACCTCCCAAAAGAGTCGATCGCCGGCTCGATGTGCAGGCGCCTCTCTACGTTCGCTCGCTTCGAAAACACGAGCACTCTTTCGAGAGCGACTTCTCCACACACATCTCTTTTCACGAAGCTTCGTTTCTTGCTTCGAAGCGATCCGAAGCACGCCTCGAGAACTGGACGCTCGTCCAAACTGATAATCCTCTCTCACCAGTTTCTCTTTCGTTCCACGAGACGCCTCTTCGGCGAAGCCGAACAAAACCCCTCCCTTCGCTGGCACTTCCTCCCTCTAGGCCAAACCCTCTCTAAGGCCCACCCCTCAGCCGACTGCGGCGGGGCCTATCGTCTTTAGAGGGGAGAAGAAGAGGGGGCCTTGTTCCACCACCACTGTACGAACATAACAGGCTTTTACACCTTCCCAGACTATAACGTCTTTTTACCAAACACCTATCTATACATCATTTAATGGGGGATCTGAGGTATTCCTATATTTAGTAGTCAATAAGGGCCATTTCCATAACATTGTGTTGAGATTGTAAGTGAGCACTTGTTAATACATATTGTGGTCAAGACTTTTTGTTGGAACATTTATAGTTGGTAAATATATTTGTTTTGTTTAGATTTATAAAAGTGAAGTGAGTCTGAGTTTGTCGATGATTCGTTCCCCTCAGATGAAGGTTGAATCACAAACATTATTGTGATTCGTGTTTATGATATGATCATGTTACATTCCACGAGTAAACTTGACACAGTGGTTTATCTTACTTGTTATTTCTCCGAGGAACTAATCCATGAAGGTTGGTAATTAAATTGTGAATGAAAAATCCAACCATGTTATTCATTTCTCCATTCCTGTTACTTTGAGTTAATGCAATCAGAAATATCAATCACATTCCAAACGGTAATCATGTCAATGTGGATCAGTATTTTCGGATTCCTGAATATTATATTTTTACTTTGTGTGCTTTCAGGAAACGTACCGTGATGCGCGGGGCTGAGATGCTCAAAACATGGGCCTTATAGGCTGTAAACTTCTCAAATACCTGATGACCACCGTGGGTTGTAAAACGCAACTCTCTCTAAAAAAGAATATTATATTCTTGGAGCGTTGCGATGTGTATCAGGTTGCAGGCACAAGTGCCACTGAGTTTATTTATTACTATGGTTTACGCAATAAACACAGTTATTTAACTGGGACAGCACTCAGTAGAGCGATAGGAACTCCAGCCAGGTCTGAACAGTTACATTTTTTCCCTTGATGGGCCAGATCTGCATCTGGAGCTTGTTTTAAACCAAAAATCTAACTAGGGGGGGCACTCGGAGAATGCAAACCTCGCTGCCAATTACTGCTAGAGTCACTCAGTGAACCTGATATCCTATTCATTCAATTTGACATCAACGTGCTCACAGAGTTATAGTTTGCACTTTCCTGTTACATACTCAATTATTCGATCATAACTAGATTCCTTTGGACAGAATTGATTACGTGACGGTATCCACCTGAATTTTCCCAAAAATCAGCCACAATTTAATTTGGATTTTTTTTGTTGGAAATTCACTTTTAACATGTAGAAATTGCAAAAAAAAAAAAATAAAAAAATCGAATTTTGTTGAAAAAAAGTTGCAAAAAAATGTTTTTCTCTACAATTTTTTTTGGGGGGGGGGGTTGGAATCACTTAAAACATGTAGAAATGCAAAAAAAAGTTCAAATATTTTTTCAAAATGGCGCCATAGCGGCCTATTGGATTTTTGGACTAAGTCCAAAATCTACATGGCTGATTCTTGGACCATACCTAATCCCCCACACGTTTCGTCGAATCCGTCGGGAGTTTCCGTAATACTGTTCACAAACAAACAAACAAACAGTAACCTCCAAATCTTCGATGGCGCGAGGTTAAATTGCTTGTTCTTGTCACCACCAAACTCATTACTAGCTTTGGCCTACCCGTGAATACCTTATGAGATATTGTGAGATTTATATTATTATATATATTATTATATTATATTATATATATTGTTATTGTTATGGATCTGGAACCATGAGCATTCAACATACAGGTCCCAAAGTCAGTTATGATCGTTAGTAATGTGTGTAGTCAGATCCCCTTCCTTCTTGTCTCGTGGGAGAATCAAAATGTGTGCGTTGCGATGTTATTTTTCTAGTCAGGTTATTACATCTAATAAACCATCCCATCTGCATGACCCTCGGCCCATCCGCTCCATCACCACCGCTGCTGCTCGTACCTCTGAATTGCGGAAGACGGTCTCGCGGGCTGTCCCAGTTCTCGGCTTCCACAGGTGTGGTAACTCTTGTACACGGACCTTTGCGGCATTGACACTTACTCTGTCAGAATTGAACCACGTGGAGGAGTACGTGGGGTTTCCTGGCAGGGCCGAGGCGCCGCCCGGGACCCTGTTCCAATCAGAGGCGGACCGCGAGGTGTGTGTTTCACCAAGGGGCCCTCCCCATTGAGGAGGTGGATAACTTCCAAGATCGCTGGAGAGACGAGGTGGTTACGAGGGGCGGTTACGAGGAGTTTTACAAGAGTTCTACGGGAGTGGTACGAGAGGAATGGTACTCGGAGTTATACGTAGCTGTTACGAGTTCTTGGGTTGGTTGCTGTCACGAGGTGAGCAGAGGGTCATCGAGGCGGTGAACGTGTCTCGCTGGCCCTCTACAAGGAAGGGACAGAGCGACCCTGACCCCCCTCGTGGACCGTGCTATTCACCACCGAGCTCGCATGAACACGGAAGGCGTCCCACACGGTGCGACTGTGTGACCAAACCAACGACCCTTTGTCAGGGGCCGCATCATGGAGCAACCTTCCCTGACGGCCAATGTACCCATCGAACTCTGACCCCAGCTTGTCTCTCTCCTCGGCTGTGAGGATCCAATGAGGGAACTCTGCTGTTTATTTCATTGGTGTGTGTGTCTGCCATGTGGGGCCGTCTTGTAGTAGATGAATAAGTGTTTTTTTTAGTTCATTGTAAATATTCCTTGGCTTGCATATTGCCGGTTGTCTTGCCTCTTTCTTTTTTACTGTAAATTAAAACTTGATGAATGTCCCAGTCCATTTCCGTCCTCTCTTGTATTAGTCCAGCATGGTTCGGATCTGAGTTTAGGCGGGGTTTATCCCGGAATCGGTCCATTGTAGCCGGGACGTTCCTGGGAGGCCCGCTCGGACTGCACCGAGCCGGAAAGGTGGGGACAAAGTGGTAGTCGGGTAACTTTGCGCTGCCGGTAGAGTGATCCTGTTTGGACAGGCGTCGACGGTGGGTCATAGCGAATCATGGTACTTAGGTACTCCGATTACTAGACGGGACGAACCTAGGTCACGCGGTCTTGAGTTTGGTTGCCCACGGTCGGTTCAGCGACTCCCCGTACAGCGGAATTTCCGTTGGGAACGGTCCTACAATCAGGGAGTCTGGTGGGGCATAAACCTGACGTCCCCACCTAGTGCGTTCTCGCCACCTGACCCCGGCCCGTACTAAATTATATATATATATATTATATATATATATATATATTATACCTGGTGTTGTCGCAGTGTTAGGGCAGCGGCTTGGATCCAAAGGTCTTGAGTTTCAAGCCCGTTGAGCCACTGAATAATACACCAGGAGGGGTTGACTCAGCCTTCATCCTTTCCGACGTCGGCAAATGAGTTACCATGTTACATGGGCCGGTGTTCCCCGGACAAATAGGTGTACCAATATCCCTGTGTCGTAAAGAGGCGACCAGTGGTTGCGTCAGGAAGGGCATCCGGGGGACGTAACATGTGCCAAATCATATGCGGATCATACGATATCCGCTGTGGCGACCCCTAACGGAGCAGCCGAAAGAAGAAGAAGATATATTATATATATATATATTATATATATATATATATATTGTACGATCTGGAAGCCATCGCACACAACAGCAGGTCCCCATAGATTCAGTTATCTCGGTACGTATGTGTTTATTAGTTAGGGTCCCGTCCCTATGTTTAATGTGGTTGATTAAGTGTCATGTGCGCTGCGAGAAAATTTTATCGTTAGGATTTTTCATCACCACAACAACATAACCCTTTGGCTTCTTCCCACCATTCGCCCTCCCTCATGTGCATGCGTGACGATCGGCAACCGTGCGGACGGGGCCACTCCCTCTTAAGACAATCGGTAGAGCGGGTCATCTCCCCTCTCCGTCCCTCCACTCAACCCGGTCGCCTTACGCACTGTGGTCGTAGGTGAGGAGGTAGGCGTAGCTACGAATGCCTCAGATCAGGACTCCACCCAGAAGGGTGGGGAGGTTGCCCCGCCTACTGTGGCCTGTCCAATGAGGGACAGCCGCGGAATCTTCGTGAGCAACCTGTCATAGGGAGGCGATGTGGCCAGGGAAAGAAATCCCTCCCACCTCACGAGAGGAACGAACAATGGTCGGGCGATGATTCTGTCTGGAGGTCTCCCTCATCTTGTGGCCTGATCTTCTCTAGCGTCGTCGCCCGATCCGTGCCGGGTCTGTCTGTCTGCTCGTCTGGTATCGCCTCATCAGCTTCTCGTCTCGTCTGCCTTCGTGCTGAGGCTGGCGTCCGTCGCCTCTATCCCCTCGGCCCTGGTGCTTGGTGCTGCGTTGTGAGGCAGTGGGTTCGAGTCCCGCCGAGCCCAGCTCGACGAGGACCGCACGAGGCGGGACAGGTGCAGTGCAGACTCTTGCCTCAGGCTCGCTTCCCTCCCGGCTGAAGGGCCAAATAAAGGCCGCGGCCACCATTTCTTTGGGTGTGTGTGTGTGGTGTGTGGTGTGTGTGTGTTTGTGGTTTGCCAGTCTATTAACAGTAACAATTGTTTAAGTGCCTTGTACTTACTTGCCTTCCTTCTGATAGTCTGTTTATCTGCTCTTTTTTGTGCTCCCCTGACCCCATTATAAATAATCCCCCAATGTTCAATGTACCAGCTCGTTGTCTGCACTTTCTTTCATTGCTTTAGGCAGGTGCGTATGGAATTAGGGAAGGCCGTTGTGCCGTAATTGTTCATTTGGACCGACGGATCTTGGTAATCCCGCTCGGTTTACAACCAGTCAGGCACGGTAATGGCCGTTTCCGGCCCGAGGTCCGTCAAGGGTGTGACTTCCATAATTTGATGGACGTGGGTACTTAGTATATTGAATTTAGCTATTAACCCTACCCATGCTGTCAGGAATTGGCGATCACGGGTCCATTAGGGACCATGACTTTTCGGATTATCCAAGGTCACGACCTAAATCGTGTGTTCGGTGGAGCGACCCTACTTGCTCCCCACCTTGTGGTCGTTATCGCACCGAACTCCAGCCCACAACAATATATATATATATATATATATATATATTATATTATATATAATTATATATAATATATATATATATATATATTGGCCCTATCTCTCAAATTGTGAGATCACTTTAAAAATTCTCATGTCCGGCTCCGGATTCTCATCAAAAATCTAATAATTCTTCATTGTTTGATGTCCACCTCTTTTTCAAGTGTCTTCTGTCTCTGTCGCTAAACTTTGAGATAGTGCCATATTTGTTTATGGGCCCTTACCTTTAAATGGTGAAGAATCATTTGAAAACAATATTAATGCCAAAATGTGACTGTTTTTTTTATGATGTTACTTATTTCGGGCAATCCAACTAACAACCGACATGCTTGTGACCCTCCCCTGGCTTGGTCCGAACATTGCACTTCGATCTGTGAGCTTGCAAGTTGTCATACGCAAGATTGAGATTAGCTTTAAAAATAATAAATAATATTTTATCCGGATCCGGGATCGTCACCATAATAAAATCACTTTCGTCCTTTCCGCACAACCAACTGTCCACCAAAGTCTCGTCTGAACCGTCCATAACTTTTGAGATATCATATGTATATATCGTTTTTGCCTCTATCTCTCAATGGTGAAGATAGACAAACGGTACAGATAGAAAACAGGGGTGAAAACATAACTTCTGTCCACCTTTCGTGGCAGAGGTAAATTAGAGGGTTTACCACGCCTTCAAAATTGATTATTGTTGTGGGCCGGGGGGGGTCGGGGGTCGGGTGAGAAAGAACACTCCAAGGTGGGAGGAAGCCTATCTCATGTTCCCACCAGACTCCCCGAATTGTAGGCCGACGCACACGGATAATTCGTGAACGGGCGGGCGCCTTAACCGACTGGAACGCCAAAATCAACCGGTGACACCTCACGTGACCGCGTCGCTTAACAACTGACGCAAATATACGGTTGACAGGGTCCACCGTCTAGGGTTAATCGGGATTAACTAAATTAATCACGGTTACCGGGGAACACGCCTCAGGTACGATTGTAAATGATCATCTAACACCAGATCACTTACCGATCGGATGCAGCCGAGCGACACTGCCAAGGACGATATCCGGATAAAAGGAACGGTCTTGGGAATAAAGATCCCGGAAACTAGAATTCGGCAGCCATGCTGGTCAATAGGAAGAAAGACAAAAACGCAGCAGGAACATTCCCGAATATGTATTATTTACAATCAACTTACAAAGCGGGACACAGGGCAGGAACTTAACAGCGAAAAATAATAACAAAATTAATGAAACGATCTTCTGCAGTCTATTAAGCAGAAGCGCCAGCAGACAGCCACCGACCAACACACAACACACACAAACACACACACACATCTACACACACACACACAACAGAAACCGAAGAAGAGGAAGTTTGAACCAAGAATGGGCACCGTAAAGAGGAGCATTGAGTCGAGAAGGGCGGAGTCTGAGTGCGAGGACGGAGTAGTAGGCGGCGACAGGTAGGCTGGTGGGGTCGACATGTCGTGTGGGCCGAGACGAGAGCGAGAGTCCCGGGCAGAGTAAGGCGAGTGTCGGTGCGACGGCACGGGGAGGGAGAGAGGCGGAGAAAACTCAAGAAAAGCAAGAGAGAGACGGAGGGACTTCTCGACACTTTATAGGATTTGCAAGCCTCGGGTGGGAGCCAACCCGAATCGTAATGTCATCACCGAATCGGGGGCCTCCGATTGGCCCCGAGCACCTCAGTGGCCTGGCCAGCTTGGGCCGGAAACGCCTCACTTAGTTTCCGGCAAGGCCATCTCAAACAGCGGCAATATTGCGCTCCGACCCCACGAGATGACATGAATCCCCCACACCGAAATTGGCACGCGAATCGTCCTGCAAAAACCCCCGGGCCGCGCCCGGGCGACCGGTCGAGGATCCCGCATGCCCGCTCGGGCGTTGGACCAGCGTTGATAAACGCGCTCGTTCCGCGCGCGCCAACGTGGCCCGCACTGTACATTCCCTGGCTCGATCGCAGCTTCGCTGGCCATAGAGACGAGAAGACGTTCACCATCCATGGAGAATCCACTGCTGCCAGCGAGGACCGAAGGTACATCGTCATGGATAAATCCATGCACGTTTCACGAGCGGTGTACGTGTCTGCTTTCGAGCACATTCCATACAGCGCGCTGTTCCGCCATTACACACGTGGCCAGCGCTCACGGTCACACGACTCCGCTAGCGTGTGCGTGGGGCGAACACCAATATGTGTCGGATATTGAGGTTAAAAATGGAACAAGCCGCTTCTACTCGCACACTCATATCCTGCCCAACATGGCGTGGAGTCGGCTTTATCGGTCTCTGTACGCGTTTTGTGCAGCATGGGCGTCGTGCTGGCCGCGTTTCCCGTGCCATGAAAAACACCATTCGTGCTGCCTCTTAAGAGGTATTTATTCGCATGCCTTTTTAATACAACCGGCAATTCTCCCCAGACCATCGGAAGCTCGAGTCGACAATCCCGCATTGCAGCGCACATCACTTCTGCACACGCCGGGTTTAGGGCTCGCCCGGGAACGAGGATCTCTGTGCAACAAATCCCTCACCGTGGCGCGGTGCGCGCTGATCTCCACGAGGCCCCACCTTTCAGCGAAGGCGCACATGGCTGATTTACCTCAGGAATAATCAGAAATGAAGAAGAGTAGGGATGAAATGAAGGAAGAAAATGATTTAAGCAACCCTAGCTATTAGATCATCACAACGCACTCCCTTGTTGTCCCCCAAAACAAAAGGAAAGGGGCTATCTGCACGTATATTAATGGAATAACTGTCTTGGGACACTATCTGTTGTATGCATGCGGTTCCGAGAACCACAACACTACCCCCCTCCCTTTTGTTCGACTCGACCCGAGTCGTTAACGTTCATGTGGCATGCAAGTGTAGGTTCCCCTCATACATTTTACCTACGGATCCCTGAGTGCGACATTTCGAATACATGTCCCAAAAATAAATAACCTAGTGCATTGCGTAACTAAACTAACACTCATACGGACAACTTATCTACATTGCCATTAATTGGAACTAAACAAACAAACAGGTGGGTTAGAACTACTGTATATACATTTCTAATATTTACATTACCCATGGCCCAGGACCTGTGACTTAAGGGAAGACAATAAAGGTAACATTTGGGGATGAGAGCAGCAGCAGGCAATCAATGGTCAGGCATCTTCAGGGCCCTCAATGGTCCTTTTTTTTTTTTCCTGGCTGCTGGAGGCAACTCATCCTAACACAGCAGGCCACACGCCGTCTCACAGTCCATTTGAACTGGCCTTTATACACAAGATGAACAGCTTGGCCTATATAACAGCTTTATACACAATGTTCGGGCTGCACAAATACAGTCCCCGGTAACGCTGCTGCCTGCAGGGCAGTCCTTGCGAACACTTTCACACAGATGGTCCTGGCACACATGGTAAAGTTGAGTGACATGGGAAGGCAAATAAAGGCATGGGCAGGTGTGGCAAATGGAGTCAAGGCAAAGGCAGATAAAGGCATGGCAAATGCAGACCAGGTAAGGTGCAGTACAACAGGTCGGCACATGAAGCTGGCCGGCCTCGGTGTGGTCTCGTGAGGTTGTGGAGGGAGTGTGGTGGCGTTGGCCGGTCCGAAGACGGGCTCGGTCCTACCCTACAGTCTCCCCCCAACCTATTGCCGATGCCTGTCCTTGTCCATACCCACCCCCATTCGGTTGTCACAAAAAAAAAAATGTAGACTTTTTTTTTTCTTTTTTTTTATAATTACATGTGTCCCTAACCCCCTTATTGTCTTTGTTCGGCTAACCTGTCCTAACTGTCTATTCCCAATCCCTAAGATCCCTTTTGAAAGGATTGAGGAAGAGACAAGTGAATCTGTCTCGATGCCAATGCAGCCTCAGAATAACTCCCACAGGTTTCAGCATTTTCAAGATGAGTCCAGCGGCCGACGAACAGCGAAGGGATGGGTGGTGCGAAGGGGTACACATTGTCTATCTATCCTAGCATTTATTACTCTTTAAACTATCCCCGGGGCTTTTCAACACACCTATCTCTTTAAACTGTTGGTTCTCGCAACCACGATTCCTGTCGCCTGTGTTGGTGTTCGTTATTATTTTGGGCCTGGCCCGCAAATTTTCTCCCGTGCTCTTGCACAATTTCGTGGCTGGGCGCAGTGCGGTGGCCCACTGACAGGTCTACGCCCACCTGCCGAAGCTTCGGATCTTCGCACCCGCTGGGTCGCTGTAAGGCTGTCTCCCCTAATGAATTGTGGGAATGCCCTTCCTGGATTTCCCCGTCGATGCCGACGTGGCAATGTTGTGCGCTCTGGGTTCCCTTTCCCTGGGTACCCAGTGCCCATTACACTACTCGGTGCGCGTTGGAGCCCTATAGGCATACTTCTGGCCGACTAACTTCGGTGCCGGGTTTCCTCTACTCAGTAACGCATATTTCACCGAGCACGCTCCCAGCACGATCAACTAGTCTCCTGCACCCTAACAAAGAGGTTTCGTTGCCTTCTTCCAGCACCAACAACAAAACGACATCCTTTTGGTTAATTTAACTAACCCACTAACTATTATTACACTAACCCCGGGTTGCCTTGGGTGGGATTCACTCCTCCCCCCAATCATTCATTCACACCATGCATTCCACATTCACTCGATTCACACTCAGGCCCACTTGACCAATATTCACTCATCATGTTCCTTTTTTTTTTTTTTTTCCACACCACACTGACGCTCTACTAACTACGTCCCCCTAACGAACTTGTTCTCCCCATCATCCCTTATTCTAATGCACGTTCCATTTAACTCTATCGCTAACCTACGTCCCCAACTACACATTCCATGTCTGTCCATGTCTCCAATACATTTCTAAATTTTAACCTAAATTTCCCCGAACTGATGTTACCGGGCCCCATGGAGGACGACTCATAATGCCCCCATGAGGCCGGTCGCTCTAACGCTAAACTCTTCCCCTAACTAATGCTCCTTTGCCCCGAGGAGTGGCGAGGGGGTGTCGGGGGCCGGCTAGTCCGGTCTGCCCGGGGTGGAGTTGGTGGTCTGGTGGGTCGGGGTCTCTCCCTGCGCGGGGCCCTGCACTCCCGCGACAGGTGGCCCACTCCTCCACAGTTATAGCACTTAACCGGGTATGGTGCATGCCTCCGATGTTCCAAATTGCACCCCCCTTTATTCCGAATTGGGGTATTTACCAACGGCCCACCAGGTGTCCTCCTGCGAGCCACTTGCCATGGTACAGACCCTGCCAACCGGCGGTCGACCATGTCCCGGACCATTCCCTCGAGCTCCGCTTGGGTGCCAAGACCAGTCCCAGCCCCAGGCTCACGGCTGTCCACGGGGCCCACCTGCCCAACAGTTATCGCATGGCGCTCGGACCCTCTGGCCGGCGGCTTCGCTGCCTCCCATCGGGCGGCAGTGTCAG
>CM068955.1:154437576-154444441 GCA_035128595.1 Eptatretus atami | reverse complement strand
TGCGGTCCTTTCTTTTCTCTTCTCTTTCTCTTTCTCTTTCTCTTTCTCTTCTCTTTCTCTTTTCTTTCTTCTTTCTCTTCTCCTTTCTCTTTCTCTTTTCTCTCTTCCGCCACTGATTATATTGCAGTCTCCTTTCTCTCCTTCCTTCTCTTTCTTTTCTCTTTCGCCACTGATGCAGTGTCTCTTTCTTCTTCTCTTTCTCTTTCTCTTCGCCACCTTGATGCAGTGTCTCTTTCCTCTCTCTTTCTCTTTCTCTTTGCCAACTGACTGGCAGTCTGTCTCTTCTCTTCGAGTTCTCTTTCTCTTCTCTTCGCACCAGATTGCAGTTTGGGTCTCTTTCTCTTTCTCCTTTCGCCACTGAAATGCAGTGTCTCTTCTCTTTCCTTCGCCACTGAGTGCAGTGTCTCTTTTCTCTTTCTCTTTTCGCCACTGATGCAGTTGTACCTCTTTCTCTTCTCTTCTCTTTCGCCACTGATTTGCCAGCAAGTCGTCTTCTCTTCTTTCCTCTTTCTCTTCTCTTTCGCACTGATGCAGTTTCTGTCTCTTTCTTTTCTCTTCTCTTCGCACTGATATGCAGTGCCTCTTTTCTCTTTTCTCTTTTCTCTTTCTCATCACTGAGCCAGTGTGTCTCTTTTCTCTTTCTCTTTCCTCTCTTTCGGGCCACTGATGAGTGTCTCTTTCTTTCTCTTTCTTTCTCTTCGCATATGCTAGTGTTTTGTCTCTTTTCTCTTTCTCTTTCTCTTTCTCTTTCGCACTTTCGCCAACTGATGCAAGTTCTCTCTCTTTCTCTTTCCTCTTTCTCTTTCGCCACTGAAATGCAGTAGTGTCTCTTTCTCTTTCTCTTTCTCTTCTCTTTCGCCACTGATGCCAAAGTGTTCTCTTTCTCTTTCTTTCCTCTTTCTCTTTCTTTCTCCACTGAATGCAGTGTCCCTTCTCTATTCTCTTTCTCCTTTCTCTTTCTCTTCTCTTTTCTTCTTTCTCTTTCTTTCTCTTTCTTCTCTTTCTCTTTCTTCTCTTTCTTTCTCTTTCTTTCTCTTCTTTCTCTTCTTTCTTCTCTTTCTTTCTCTTTCTTTCCTTCTTCTTTTCTTTTCTCCTTATTCTCTTCTCTTTTCTCTCTTCTTTTTTCTCTCTCCTCTTTCTCTCTCTCTTCCTCTCTCTCCTCTTCCTCCTCTCTCTCTCTCTCTCTCTCTCTTCCTCTCTCTCTCCTCTCTCTCTCTCTCTCTCTCTTCCTCCTCTCTTTCTCTCTCTCTCTTCTCTCTCTCTCTCTTTCTCTCTGCCTCTTCTCTCTCTCTCTCTTCTCTTCTCTCTCTTTCTCTCTCTTTCTCCATCTCTTTTCTCTCTTTTTAGGTCATCTCTACCGAGATGACCTAAATAAAGCCGAACCCAATGTACCGTACGTCATCAACAATTTTCTTTCCGATCTTCTGATGGAACTAGTATGTTCTGGTAGAGGTCGATGAACGTTTGCACAACGATATAATTTTGTCCCGGTTCAAGGTCAGGGACCGAGGTTACGAGGTCACGTAAGTTATAAAAAATCCGCCATTTTCAAAACTACTTAGTCTGCATTCTACAAATATTCGGCAAACTGTTTATTGATTGATGATAGTAAAAAAATATTATTTGTATCTAACCGGACAGATTTTTGAAATTTTCCTTTCCCGTTTGGCGCCCACGAACCTGGAACAATGGTCAAACACCTTTTGTACAAAGAAAAGCTTTTTACTTCCGATCTTGATGAATTTGGTATGGTATAGCTGTCGATGAGTGATACCCAACACCATATTTTTTCCCGGATTCAGAGTCAGGGTCAGAGGTCACGAGGTCACGAAAGTTTGTGAAAGTCGCCATTTTCTTTTTTTTCAAACCTATCTACTGATCTGTCCATTTTAGGAGATATCGGCAAACGGTTCATGCGATTATGATAGTAAAAACATTATAGAGATGAACCGTCACCCCACACGGGTGGTAATTTTTCTCTCTCTCCTTTTCTTCTCTCTCTCTCTTTCTCTTCTCTCTTCTTCTTTCTCTTTCTTTCTCCTCTGTTCTCTTTTCTTTCTCTTTCTTTTCTCTTTCTTTCTCTCACCATCATCTTACACAGAGGTTGGTTGCTGATGACGCAGCTTCCTGAAAAAACGGCTAATACTAAGTGGTTGCCATTGCCATTCCCAGCAGTAGTTAGTGGCAAGAATTTTGTATTTTGTTTCATGGTTTCATATATAGTCACATATTCGTTTGAAAAAGGACCACTGTTGGGGTCTTAAATGTAAAAAAACGTCTCAATGGACACGAATCACTGTTGTTGAAATTAAGAAAATTCTCGTATCCGGAAACTCTGTTCAGATTCGGGCTTGCTTTAATTTTTTGAAAAAAAATTGCCAGGGATCAGCTTGGAACCTCTGATAACGTTTGCAATGTTTTAAAAAGCTTTTATTTTATTTTTAATGTTGTTTTGTATATTGACCACTGAAAGTAGTGACAATTGTACAAAATCCCCATGACGCTGTCAGCTATTTGAAATTGTGCTACTTTTATGTTGCATTACTAATTTTCCCACGGAGGTATAGAATGCGTATTGTACAACTTGCTGGAAGTAAAAATGGCGAAATAACGTGAGCTAGGAAGGCCCTGTCCACACTCTTGACGTTTAAGCCAGCTATATGGCAAAGTATATAAAAAAATGAATCTAAAACGTTGAAACGTACGCTGAAATTTTGATGTTGTTTTTTGAGTTTTTGGCGTAATTTCAAACACGTGGTCGTTGTTGACCATAAACATATCTAGTAACGGGCGAGCAGAACGTTTCGTTTGTGTTATTAACATAACTTTTACCAACGAATGTTACCTTGTGTCGACGTTTCAAAACCTAAGACAGCCGATAGGTTCAAACTTACCCTTTGCGCGCTATAACGTATCAGCCGGCGAAAAAACTCGTGGCGTAGCCAGGTAGAATTGCCCGGACGCCGATTGAAATCAAAACTGCCCGAGATTTTGAATGTCAACATCTGCGAGTCACCACCTTGACGATTTTTCCAGCGTTATGCCGTTCTATGAAAAAATGGGGGTTTACAAACAGTAGGCACACGTCAAATACGCTAATAGTAAGGTGTGTATACGTTTAGAGTATTGCTGGAAATCATTGAAGTACGCTGGCATATTACTAGTCCGTTCGATACGTCTGTGAAATAATTTCAAGCATGCTGAAATTTTTAAGACTACTCGACGTAAGGGCTCACACGTTTCGCAGCGTTGGCATCTGTTCTTGCACGTTCCGGCGATCGTTTAAAGACGGCGAACAACAGTTACTTGTAGGTTACTCATAAGTCGAAGCACGTCAAGTTAATGGCAACCATACTTGAAACCCAATTTATAACCGTGAGTAACGTGCTTTGAACAAATGAGTAACGTCAAGCTTAGCCTATGTTTAACGTGCTTGGAAAGTATGAGTAACGTGCATGAAACTAATGTATAACTGGCTTGACCAATGGCTACCCTGCATAACGTAAAGAAGTAACCGTGCGTTTAACCTATGTGTAGCATGTTTTGAACCTAAGTAAAACGTGCATCTAACCATTGAATAACATGCTATGAACCTATTTGTAAGCGTATGTTTTATAAACGCACATTGTCGTATGTAGACGAATTAATTTGACGTTTCCGACAACCACAGAACTTACTGAAAGTGTTTCTACTTACATCTACCGTGGTACTGACGTATTGGCAGCGTTTAGAGGGAAATTGTACATTACAAAAATGGGCTTCACAAGGAGGAACCCATCATTGTTCCAGACTCCATGTTGAGTGATAGATCAATGCCAGTAGTATCAGTAGTAGTATATACTATTAGCAGTAGTTGGTGTGCATGACAGTTAGTAATAGTTTAGATAGTTGTAGTAGTAGCATTGTTAGTAGTAGAATGTCTACATCAGTAGTAGTAGTGGTATGTCTATGTCAGTAGTAGTAGGTATGTCTATTGTCAGTAGTTAGTAGTAGTAGTAGTTAGTATGTCTTAAGCCAGTAGTAGTAGTAGTAGTAGTAGTATGTCTATCAGTCAGTAGTAGTATAGTAGTGTAGTAGTAGTAATGTGTAGTAAGTAGTAGGACCATGTCATAGTAGTATGTCTAGTCAGTAGTAGTAGTAGTAGTAGTTAGTAGTAGTTATGTCTATGTCAGTAGTAGTAGTAGTAGTAGTAGTAGTAGTAGTATGTCATGTCAGTAGTAGTGGTAGTAGTAGTTGTAGTAGTAGTAGTATTGGTAGTAGTAGTAGGTCCATGTCAGTAGTAGTATGTGAGCGTGATGGGGAGGGTGTGGGTGATGAATGGATCCTCTTATCGTCCACGAATAGGAGACTACGTTGCACATTGTTCGATGTTCTTTTCGGCTAATTTTTTTCCTCATTCCCACGATGAAATATTTCTTTTTTTACTTTTTTAAAGTATTTAATAAACGACTTTGACAAATGCATAATGTACTAGTAATGAACACAGAACGCTTCGAGAACTTATACATAAGTTATACCAACGATTGTTTATCGTGTTTTAGGCATCCACAACCTATGCCCAACGATAGTCCAGCGTATGCATAGTAATAATTCCCAAGCACGTTATTCATAGGTTTATAAATAAGTCACGGGTACCCTAAAATTACTTTGATGTGTTCGACGTATGAAGAACTTTCAAGTAGCGGTGTGCGAAGTGTGAACAACGTTCTGTAGCGTGCTTACAAAACGTTACTCATAGGTTAGAAATAAGTTTCGGTACGCGAATGTTACCTCTACGTTGTTCGAGCTTATGAGTAACCTAAGTGTTGTCAACGATCGCATAACGTGCCTAAACCTTATGGCCGGCGTAGCGGAACGTGTGAGCCAAACGCCGAGTACGTCGTAAAATTTAAGCATTCGAAAAAAGAGAAACAAGGCACAAAAGTCACCGATTAAAGCCAGCGTACAACGACTTTATGGCAGTGTTTTTCAGGGTATTCCTAACGTATACAAAACTGACCAATAACGTATTCCGACGTTGCCAGCGTAATTCGGCAAATTTGTTAAAAAAAAACGGCATACGTTTCGCTAAATCGTCAAGGTTGACAGCCCTTAAGCACCGATACAGTAACTTAAAGTGTCCCCTGACATGCAAAACTTTCTGGTTATTTAATTATTAACTTGACCTTCCTAGTGAAGAAATCGCCCATGTTTTCTTTTTTTTAATCAAAAAATGGGATAATTAGAGCAATATTTCTCATCATTTGGTGCCTTTCACAACTTGCTATGCCCCGCCCCTAATAAAAAGTTGACTTCAGCGAATCGTAGCGTTGACGTCACATACAGAAACTCGCACAGAGTGGATTGACTCCGAGATCTCTAGTCTAGACCAGCGTTTCTCAACCTTTTTACCCTTTGGAACCCTTGAAATAGTTTTCATGTCTCAGGGAACCCCTGCATAAAAATTATTACATACATTATTAATATCTAGCTCTTTTATATTTTATCGTAGTTCACGTGGTAAATATAATATATTTTTTTCGGATACCTGGTTTAAGGAAAAAATGACCCCCTTTTTGTCAAATTTATTGGCAATGAAAAAAATCATACTGCTCATTTGAGACCTCACACCGAGGTTTTATATTCACAAAAAAGAGTTTTGTTTTTTTTTTTGTTGAAAACGTCATTTTTGAAAGTGTTTGTCAACCCCGAGTCTGTCTTTACAATTTAAAAAAACACCTCATGTAACTTGATCAAAAAAACTTAAACAAAAAAAAGCTGAAGCATAAAGGTAAACAGAAGAACTAACCTTGAGAGAGAGAGACTTCGCGCTAGGAAGCACAGAGAAGTAGTGGACACCGTACATGCGTCCCGTACTTGAGTCAGTCACTCAATGATACACGAATCCGCCGCGTGACAGGACGTCCACTAACCAGTAAGGGCGGTTTCACACTGGCGCCACATAGAATCGTTGAATACATTCCCTATGGTTGTTATAATTGTAATAATATAAGAAGGTTGAAGCCTCTATTATAATAAATAATAAACAAGGAGTTTCCAACAATATGCCGTACGTGTTTATAGTAAAATTACGAATATTAATCAAACAAACTACTCAAAAATACATTAGCCTATTTATTACTGTTTCTCGCGAAACCCCTAGCGACCTCTGCAGAACTCTATGGGTTCCGGGGAAACCCCGGTTGAGAAAACACTGGCCTAGACTAGTCCGATAATCCGTCGATCCCGTCCGACTAGCCAATAAATCTGACGTGCTGTAGCTTTCTTTTATTATTCTCCTTTTCTCATTGTTTTCTTCTCTCTCTCTCTCTCTCTCCTCTCTTCTCTCTCTCTCTCTCTCTTCTCTTCTCTCTCTTCTCATCTCTCTCTCTCTCTCTCGTGCAGCCTAT
This sequence comes from Eptatretus atami, assembly GCA_035128595.1. Classification (NCBI taxonomy): domain Eukaryota; kingdom Metazoa; phylum Chordata; class Myxini; order Myxiniformes; family Myxinidae; genus Eptatretus; species Eptatretus atami. Next base: position 154,438,052 of record CM068955.1, on the reverse strand, counting down.
GGCTGCTGGTTGCATCATTGGTGGGACGTGGCTATGCCAACTGATGCAGTGTCCCCCTTACCAGTACACTGGTGCTCATTTTGCCGACCTCGGAAGGATGACAGGCTGAGTCAACCTCCTGGCTTATTTAAATTCAGCGGCGAACGAGGCTTGAACTCAGGACCCTAGGATCCAAGCCGCCACTTAACCACAAAGCCAACACCAGGCTTATTGTTTCTACTGGCGCTACATGACGACAGTAGGAATAAAATAAATGAAAATGCAACTGAACGTCAGATTTATCGGACTACTCTAGACCAATTGTGTCGCAACGGTGTGTTTCTGCACACAGTTTTCATCGTATCCCGAACAGCGAGATTGCTTCATTTTATGCACGGAGATACGGCGAACATGGCGCGGCCTTGCTTGTGATTAATTCGCCACAGAGAAAGAAAACTATGTCCGCTAAGCTGCCCTGTCACGTCACCTCACTAAAA
>CM068955.1:154425076-154432576 GCA_035128595.1 Eptatretus atami | reverse complement strand
CCCCTATCTCTAAATGGTGAAGAATCACTTAAAATTTTCCAGTAGCCGGATCTGGATCCGGATCTTCACCAAAATCTAATCACTTCATCCTTGTCACACACCCACCCAACCTGTCCACCAAATTTCATCCAAATCCATCCACAACTTTTTGAGATGACCTGCACACAAACAGACAAACAAAAAGCAAACAATAAAGATAGTCATGCATAGCATGATACTTGTGAAATCCATAAAACAAATTTGACTTTAAAAAATAATTGGAGGTTGAATTCAATGACAAAATACACAAATCCTCTTCAAATTTCAAGTTAAATGGATGAAAATTCACAATCTTAGAAATGACTATGTGGACTTTTTGGCCTATGTTGACCTCAAAAATACTTGCTCATTGAGTTCAGTGACCTGATATGCAAATCCTCTTCAAATTTCAAGTCAATTGGATGAAAATTGACAATTTTAGCAATGTGGCCTGATTTTTTTTTGGCCTATGTTGACCTCAAAAATAATTGGTGGTTGAATTCAGAAACCTGGTATGCAAATCCTCTTCAAATTTCAAGTCAATGGGGTGAAATTGAGGATCATAGAAATTCCACCTTAGTTGTTGACCTTTGGTCTACGACCTTTTGGTTGATGGTGACCTCAAAAATAATTGGCTCGTTGAATTCAGTGACCTGAAATATAAATCGTCTTCAAATTTCAAGTCAATCTGATAAAAATTGAGGATTTTGAAAAACCAACCTTAGTTGTTGACCTTTGACCGATGTTCTAAAATTGTCGGATGAAACTTGATGGACACGTTTGGTGTGTGACAAGGATTAATTGATTTTGGTGAATATCTGAATCCGGATCCAGATTCGAGAATTTTTCAGGTGATTCTTCTACATTGATATACGGGGCCAAAACGATGTATGTATAGCATGTTATTTCTAAAAGTTGTGGACGACTTGTGACAAAACGAGGTGGAAGAGTTGGTTAGGTGACAAGAAGAAGCCGATTTGATTTTGGTTTAAGGGGCTGTCACACCTTGACGTTTTAGCCAGCGTATGGCAAGGTATCAAAATGTATGTAAACCGCTGGTGTACGCTGAACTATTGATGTTTTTTTAAAAGTTTTGGGCATATAATAACGTGTTGGACGTATGCATAACATATTTGTAAGGTACACAGAACGTTTCAATCACATATAGATAACTTATACCAACGAATGCTGAGCGTGTTGTCGGCGTTCACAACCTATGCCCAACGATAGTCTAACTTATGCATAGCGCGCGGCAGCGTATCGCCGACGATCACGTGGCGTAGGCTATTAATAGGCTGCGGCTCGACGATTTAAATCATAACCGCACTAGACATCGAAGTGTGAAGCCACTGTCACAACTTGACGTTTTAGCCAGCTTATGCCGACGTTTGAAAAATTTGCCGAACCAAGCTGTCACACGTCGAATACATTATGGGTAAGTTTTGTATACGTTAAGAGCACGCTGGCAGACGTCGTAGTACGCTGGCATACGTCGTCATACGCCGAGTACGTCGAGAAATTTTCAGCATGTTGAAAATTTCTCGACGTACTCGGCGTATGACACACGTTCCGCATATGCTGGCATAAGTTGTAGGCACGTTATATAATATAATATAATTAATAGGCTGCCGCTCTAATGTGGTTATAATATAATAACCATAACCGATTTAAATCATAACCGCACTAGAAATCCAAGTGTCAACATCACCGTCATACCGAAGAAAAAAAAAACCAGGGGATCTTGAACCTGACGCTAACCATTACCTTGACGTTTCGACTTATGAGTAACTTACAAGTAACGTGTGTCGACGTGTGTCAACGATCGCGTAACGTGCCTACAACTTATGGCCAAGCGTATGCGAAATGTGTGAGTCATCGCTGGCATACGTCGAAAAATTTCAAGCATGGAAAATTTGTCTAACACCTCGGCGTATGACGACGTATGCCAGCGTGCTCTTAACGTATACAAACTTACCATAACGTATTCGACGTGTGCCAGCGTTTTTAGCCAAATTTTGCATACGTCAGGCATACGCTGGCTAAATCGTCAAGGTGTGACAGGGCCTTAAGATCTGGAATCAGATCAGACCTATCATTGGCATACAAAATGTAAACTATTCAGCCTAGCGGAAGTATGCTCTCTCCGGAGTGCCGTTCCTTTTCACCAAGTTGTCACTCTGAGTGGTTTTTCATTTCTTTGTTTATACCTCACGTTAAATAGCACCTGACAAAATGAAAACTGTAAATCGTGCAAGCTGATTATAACCCTCAAAAACTTAACTGTCATACAAACTCTACATTTCCCCTTAAAGGGTTTAACCTGCAGTTCCCATTTGGCCAGAATGGAATTTCATTTTTACACAAATTTCTAAACTTTAATAGTTTTCTAAATAAAAAAATATCTACATTTCATATATTTTACATGGTTTAAATAGGATTGTCTCACAAAATTTCTTTTTTCATTGTTATGACATTCTTAACTATATGTTACGCAGGCTATTGATTAATGGATCCAGACTAACAGTAACAAGACATGCCAGTATGCCTGGAAAGTTTTCGAACTATTCAAGCTCAAACTGATACTCCTCTGCCACGTGAACTATTCACACACAAGCACACAATGTCACCGGTGGGAGTTTGGACTGAATAGCCATGGCATGGATGAAAAATTTATGTTATGCCAAAGCAGTGTGTTCTACCTGCATGCCTTGATTAACAGCGCCCTTTATTTTATTTGTTTGGAGCGGGGCATGGGTGGCTCGACGGTAGTCCCATTATGACTAATTTTCAATTCCAATAACCAGTACATGGAATGTATTTGTTTGTTTTCATGAGATTACTGTTTTATTTCATTTTAATAACATGTAATTCCCTGTCTGCTACATCCACCATGCCTAGGCAAAGCTGAAATCTGAACGAAATCGTGCACGTGTTGCTGAGGCTTACCAAAAACTGTCGCATGCTCAGCGGCAGGAGGCGGCCCAGGCCCGACGTGAAGAGCGACGCCGTGCGGAAAAGCAACGCATCATGGATGAGGAAGATCCGGAGAAACAACGTCGACTCGAGGTTGGCTCTCTCCTTACTTGCCATCGGCTTTACTTGCATCGGAAATGAATGTTCCAGCCGATGTTTATTCACATTCAGGGGCCTCCCTGCCCTGGAGTTTTATAGTGATTTTTATTGCTGGATTTATTTTAGAATAACATTATTATGTTCATTTATATTTGCTTATATCCAGTGCTCGACACCAACTCTTTTTTTTTTGGGGGGGGGGGGGTTCCCAGTCCTAGTAGGGCAACAATTTCTAAATTTGGTTGCTGGGGAAAAAATGCAATCGTTGTTTTTTTTTTGTTTTTTGTTTTTTCTTCACTCGTTTCCTGACTAGCTTTCACTGCAACAAATGGATACTTATACACATCAATAGCTTTTAAATGGCAGAGGGCAAACTGCTCATAGAAGCAGATGAACAAGAGAATCTCCTTCAGCATCCTTTCTATCTGCAGGAACACTCTTGTGGTCTGCTTCAACACCACATTGTCTTTTAGCAGATGCAAACCCAAATGGAGACGGCCTTTTCTGACTCATCATTGGTTCGGATGTTGAAAATGATCGCTCAAGATGAAATGAAATTTCGCTTGGCACAGGTTGAATCTCATTAATTATTCACCCCTCCCCCTTACATAGAATGTTCCAGAAAACATACTTGCATGACGAGACCAGCACTCGGTGGAGTGCATACCTCCACCAGGATGAACAGTATACATTTACTATGCCACTGATAGGCTAGATCTGCATCAGACCTTCACCAAAATCTCATCAATTCATCCTTATCGCACACCCAACCTGTCCACCAGGTTTCGGACAAATCCATCCACAACATTTTTGAGATATCCTGCTCACAGACAGACAGAGAGACAAAAAAATGCGTGAAAACATAACCTCCGTTCACTCGTATTAAACCTAGATATAGCATGCAGCATAACTACGTTTTACAAACTGTTCACCTCAGTTCACAATTTTTCTTCTCCTGTGAAATTATTTCAAATAATTATTTATGTTGATGCATGTGCTTTCTATACAAACAACAACAATAATAATAGTAATAATAATAAGAAGAAGAAGAAGAAGAAAAAGAGCCATCAGAGATTGCAGACCCTCACCAGGACTTGTTTTGTGTGGTGTTTGGGTAGTTTTGTGTTGCATATTTTGTGTGGTGTTTGTGTACTGGTGTGTTACATAATTAATAATAGACATAACTAGAACTGCCACTTTATAACTGCTGGCAGTGATGACCGGGTACCAAGATATCCCGCTTTGATGCAACCCTGCTTTGAACGGACACTTAGACCCTGACCCATGAAGTTTATTATTACTCAATTGAATTCAGAATGAGATCAACATAAATTAAATTCAAATCAAATGGAAGCCCAAATAGGTGTACAGTCCTGCAATGGCATCGTCAGAAGGAACCCGAACAAGCAAAAAGCAAAGATGAAGTCATCAGGAGGCAAACCTGGAAGGATTCGGGTTTCAGCTGCTGCTCATCTTCCCTCAAACCCATCCAGGCATAGCCAAGTGAGCCTTATTCAAAAAAAAAATGATAAAGCACCAAGTTCAAAAAAAAAAAAAAACTCTGGCTGCCAAACCATGTCTCTGATCAGGTTGAAATTTAAAACATGCCTTCACATCATGACCAGATCATAATTGCGAAGTTTCACATTGATTTATGAAGTGCTTCAATATTTTTTTTTGAACGATTTTCATTCGATCCAATATGTGGATTGTGACATCAATTGTTCATGAATACCCTGGTATCCCCAAGGCTTGGGGAACATTTGTGAAGTTTCCCCTCGATATGTCCAGCCGTTCTGGAAAAGAAGATTTTTTTATAGGTTTTAGGGTAAATGCAATATGGCTGCCAAACCATGTGACCTATGATATCGTATGTGTGAACGTTTTGTTCCTCAAAGATAGGTGGTCATACTTGTAAAGTTTTGTTCAGCCATTTCAGAGAAGATTTTTGAAGTTTTATTTTATTTTAAACAATATGGCTGCCAAATCACATGACCGATGACCTCATCATTTTTTTTTTTGTGCGGACCAATTTATCCCTAGATGACCTTCAAAATTTTTCATACTGATCAGATGTCATGTTCTACATATGCAATTATGGCATCATAATGAAGGCACCTCTGACATAAAAAAATCACTTATTCCCTACGTGGAGTACTTGCCATGTGTCAAGTTTCTATTTTTTCCTTGGTGCGGTTTCAGAGATACAGACATCCAAAGTTTTTCCATTTTTCCAACATGGCTACCACACCACGTGACCTATGACGTCATAATTATCGTTAAATCATTCTCCATGAGTTGTCACTCCTGGTGGAATTTTTTTTTCTCAATCCGACAAGTGGTTGTGGAGAAAAACACTAAAGTTCTGTGCGGACGGACAAACAGACAGACAGACAAACAAATTGACCCAAATGCAACACCCTCTTCTCAGGCCAGGGTAATAATAACAAATAAGTCTTTTTAATGAAAACATAATTTGGGTCATACATACATTTGAACAACAATTGCAATAATTCTTGTCTTTTCGCACAAACACGATTCTAATCGGCAATTGTAACTTGTTTTGGTTTTACAAGCGAACACATGAGCATCGACCAAGGTAAGTTTGTTCATGTCGAATACACGGTTAGTTTAGTGGGTTGTATAATTGAGGACTTGAGTTGTGCGCGCGTGCGCGCACACATGCAACACACACACACACACACACACCACACACACACACACACACACACTTGAAAAATCTAAAACCAGAAGAACCAAATTATCCACAACACATATACTTCAAATAAGCTTTTGATGGTGTCTCCACATTCATGGATATTAACATGAATGCAATTATACAGGAATACCCTCCCCCCCCCCCAATTAATCAAACTGATTGCGAAAGCAATGGAGTTTTGAAAACCACATTGATATTACAGCACCTTGAAAGAAAAATGAAAATACCAGAGGTGAAGATACGTCATGAGATCTTTCCAGGGAGACAGCTTTTCACCCTTCCTGTTTTGTCTAGCCCTGGACCCACTGAGCAACCTCATTAATGAGCAAGGCCATGGATATGTCCTGACATCAAATAAGAGAACATCCAAAGAGACAGGAAAGGTACACATCCACATTACATGGATGATTTAAAATTGTTTGCACCAAACGACGAAAAATTGGCAGACCAACTCAAATTCATGAAACAGTACTCCTATGACATCCAAATTGAATTTGGCCTCGATAAGTGTGCCAAGTGCACATTCATACAAAGTAGAACAATAAAAATTGACACATATACAACACAGGAGCTAGACAACGAAACATCATACGAATACCTTGGAGTAGAAGAGGGTCACCAAATGTATCAAAAACAATGACCAAAGAATACCTGCGTAGAAAGAGGCTGTTCCTGAAAACGTAGTGTTGCTGTTCTGTGAAGCCATCGCTCCCCCAAGGAAATGGCACACAACATATAGCAGTCCCGAGACAGTTATTTCATTAGTATTCATTTTAGATGGCCCTTCCATCTTGTGCAGTGGGTTTATGGGTAACATGTGTTGCGTGGGCTTTTCGGCAGGACTTTATTCCCATTCTGTGTATTTTATTTACTTTACTTCACACACACAGCCTCTCCTTCACGTATGCCTGCACGCAAGCAGCTCATTTGCATATGCACGCCATTGTCCAATGGACACTTACCTTAAACCTTTACAGACTCGAACCACAATGCTACAACCTTCATTTGACCACCACAATGCCTTCCTAAAAATTCCCACATCGGACCACAACGTAAGCTTCCTTACTGTCGCCATTAAATTCCACAACCACGATGCCTCAACCACCATGAATCACCACGCCGGGAGCTCACCACTATGCTCACCGCTACACCACTGCTCCCATCGCTCGACCACCACTGATGCTGACACTGCCTTTTGGAACGAACAGGGAACAAGAGAGTGGCCTGGCCTATCAGAGATGCTCGGGTCTGGACGTTCTGGCGTCTAGCTCAGGGGACAAGTGTGCGCTCGGTGCAGTTCATCATATCGTGGGGATAGCCCTAGCATTCCGCTCACCTGCGGCCCTCATTGCGTGTCCAGTGCATGTTCATGGCTGGAGAGCACCACAAGATACCCCGGCCCCATGGTCATCTCAGAGATGGAGTCACGTGGCAAAGCGCAGATCAAATGAGGCCATATCCAGTGCCAAATCCTCGCTTGGGTGGGGCCACAGCCATGGTAAGCATCCATGCGCCAATGAGGGCACTGCAAAACACCCTTCGCTCCACCTGTTCCGCTCTCAAGCACCGCCCTCGCTGGGGGATTATAAAAGAGGGCTCTGTTCTCTGGCCCATCCTCTCGTCTGGCCTGCCCTCTCTCCTATCTCGTCTGGCCCGCCCTCTCTCCTCGCGTCTGGTCCAATCTCTCTCTC
>CM068955.1:154353440-154413737 GCA_035128595.1 Eptatretus atami | reverse complement strand
ACAACTTTCATCACTCATGACGTACCAAAGTTTGTTCATGACATGAGAAAAATCTGGCTCGATGGGTATTTAAGGGGGTTGCTCCCAAAATATGTATTTGCTTTCTTCTCCAAAACTACACAAACAATTCCGATGAAACTTGACCACCATATTCACCACCCGTGATGTACTGAAGTTTGTTCACGACATTAAAAAAAAATTGGGGTCTCGGAGGGTCTCTGGAGAGAGGGGGGTTGCCCCCCAAAATATGCATTTGCTTTATTCTCAGAAACTACACACGCAATTCCGATGAAACTTGACCACCATCTTCACTACCAGTGATGTACCAAAGTTTGTTCACGACATTAAAAAAAAATTTGGGTCTAAGGGGTTCTACGGGGGCCAGAGAACCCCTTAGTTCTATGGCCGTACATTAGGTTACATTGGGTCATACGTGAGCCCCCAAAAATATGTATTTCCTTTCTTTTCTGAAACCACACACACAATTCCGATGAAACTTGACCACAACCTTTATCACCTGTGATGTACCAAGGTTTGTTCATGGCATTAAAAAAAAAATCCATAGGTATTTACTTTCTTCTCCATTATATATTTTGTGGGTCATCCACGCCTACCAGTGCTTGCCTGGTTATCTTGTCCAGCCACTCCCAGTTCAGCATCCAGGGGTATTGCCTTATATTTAATATCTCTGTGAGGTTCTTTGTCATCATTCCTATAGGTCTAGCTGTCACTGATACAGCTTTGGCATTCTTCAGCTTCCAGGATCTTCTCGCTTCATTCTTGAGGTCTTGGTGTTTGGTCGTTTTCTTGATTTCTGCATCGTTTAGTCCAAAATCACTGGTATTAACACCTCAATAAGCATTGCCTTCTCTTTTTTTTGTACCTAAATATGATATATGGTCGCAACGCTTTGTTTTTGACGTTCACGCTAGATAGGATCATTGGTGTAGTATAGCAACATTTGGTGAGGCATAGCTCTTCCCCCCTTCCTAGCTTCCCCTCCCACCTGCCTCCTCTCTCTCCCCTCCCTCTCCTCTCCTTCTCCTCTCCTTCTCTCCTCTCTTCCTCGCTCTCCCGCTTCTCCCTCCTCTCTCAACCCCCTCCTTAATACCCCCCCCCCCCAATCAGCGAAGCGACGGGTTGTATTTGGTAGTTGTAAATATTTGCATATCCTTTTGCCTTACCTGCTTGCTATAAATGTACCCAGTTAGTCACGTGTTTTTACCTCCGTTGGTCCAGCATACTCTGCCCTTAGTGCTAGCCAGGAAGTTCTACCCCATGTAATTTGCTCCTGTTAGCCAGCACACACTCACTGTATGGCTTGGCAGTAATCTGGGTGTGCGTTGAGGGCATGAGACCCCCCTTAGTGAGGCCATTCACAGGTAAGATATCCCCATGAAGTCGTGAAGCCATGCCAGGATTGGCAGTACCAACTGGCGTTCTTGGTTGCTTAGCAACCCACCTGCGCGTGGAGATATCTGTCCTCGGTGGCCTCAGGACTGGGAGTTCAGGAGGAACTTGGGTACTTCCTCTTGTGTTGAGCCTCAAACCTCAGATCCGTAACAAGCTTTCTCCAAGGAACAAAATCAAAGGAATAAACCAACTCTCAATACCATTATTCCTGTACAGCTGTGGAATAATAAACTGGCCACAATCAGAAATCAATAAACTGGATATAAAAACAAGGAAACTCTCACCAACCAGAAAATGTTTTACAAAAATCAATGCATCCTGAGAGAATGTACCTGCCGAGACGAAGGGGGTAGCGGCCTGATTGAGCTCAACCAAGTACACAGAATGACAACTGTAGGATTGGCTGAATACATGAAAAGTGCAACAGAATACCAAATCCAATTTGTAAGCAAACACAAAGACAACAAACCAGAGAAGGTACCCATAACCCACCTCGCATAAAATTTCCGAAGAGAAGATGCCACACAAGAAACTGAAAGAACAACAAATACAGCCCCAACGATTGCAAAAAGACAAAATAAAAATATTAAATGAAGTAACAGATATACACCAACAACTGGGAAAAATGATAGAGCAGGAAGGTGTTAAAAAAAGAGTTGGACAGATTGGGAATAGACAAAGAAGCCTTTTTGGAATGGCTCAGAAGAGGTCAGCCCAACTGGGATGGAGAAAAAAATCATTATAAATGCCCAAGACCAAGGACACTACACCAATGGCTTTAAGAATATGGCAGGACTGAGTCAATTAGACAAGTATAGGTTCTGCAAGGTAGAAACAAAGTAGAGCTACCTCCTATTGGGATGTAAAAAACTTGTGTCAGAACACAAAGGCCCAACAAGGTATGCAGAGTATTCCACTGGCACATCTGCAAAAGTCTCAATTTTCCAGTTCCAGAAAACTCATGGAGACGTGAACCAAAAGCATTCACTGAAAACATGGAAGTAATGCTCACGTACAACCTAATGATCGCATCGAGCGTGAACATAGAAAGCAAAGCATTGCGGTTGGATATAGTAGAGAGGTACAAAAAAGAAAATGAGGCGTGGCTAATTGAGGCGTCAGTACCCAGCAATTTTGGCCTTAAAACACAGAAATCAAGATAATGACCAAATACCAAGATCTCAAAAATGAAGTGAAAAGATCCTGGAAGCTGAAGACCGCCAAAATTGTTACAGTGATCATTGGAGCAATGGGAATGATTAAAAAAGAACCTTAGAGAGATCTTAAAAACACATATCCCTGGGAATATTGCTACAAACGAACTGCAGTTGGAAGCCGTCCAGGGCTCGGTGACCATCCTAAAGAGCCCTCGGAACAAAACTTTGAGAACAAGAATGCTTCACAAATTGGTCCATGAATCATGATCCCTTACTGAAATGGAGGTGGATACTTCGAGACCTGGCAGGACTCCATTTCAGTTTCCGAAACCCGCATTTGGAGATGAGCAACAACACACACTGCCTTTCAGATTACCTTTGCATCTTCGCAAGCATTCACACAAAAGATCTCCCCCTCCCCCTTACCTCGCGCTGCCTCCCCCTCCCCTTGCGCTGCCTCACCTCCCTCTCCCCTCGCGCTGCTCCCCTCACGCTGCTCCCTTTACCCTCGTGCTCCTCCCCCCTTCCTCCCCTCACACTGCTTCACCCTCCTTTCTCCTTTCTCACTGTCTCCATTTCCTTCTCTCTCACTGCCTTCCCTTCCTCCCCTCACGCTATCCTTCTCACAAATCCATTCACAACCACACAACTCTCGCGGAGGTTGAGGAGAAGAGGGATATTAAAGAATGTGTCCATTGGACAAATGAAACCTTTTTTTTCCTTTTTTTTCAGCAGTCGGATCAGTTCCGCAATTCGTCTCAGGTTCAGAGATTCTAGAGCTTATCGTTTGTGTGGAATTAAATAAAGGCACGAACATTGGCGTGGCTTTTTCGACAATTGAAGTTCACTGCCCTTCTTTTCACTTTCCTTCCCCTTCCCTCATGATTGCTCCTCCAAAGCCCCTCCACCCGCACTGTTGTCTCTGGGTGGTGTCCGGGTGTCTTTTCGTGCGACCCGTTTGAATGTGCTGTTTTAAACATACCGAATTTTGTTCAATCCTGTATTAATACTGGTACAAGGGGACCATCCCCCCCTGCCCCCCTCGTACTTTCCCTCAAGTGCCCCCCTATGAAATGCATGTCCAGAACACCCCCTTCCCTTACCCCACTACCTCCCTCTTCTGCCCATCTCCTCGCTCCCTCCCCCCCCCCAGAGTGGTATAGCATGTGGTGAGGCCTCGCTCGACCCCACCCCTTTCTTCGCCTTCCCCACTTCCTAGCTCCCCTTTCCTCACCCCTTCCTCATGCCTCCCTCATCCCACCCCACCGACTTAATATTCCATCAGCGATGCGACGGGTTGTATTTGCTAGTATTCAATATTGTAATTAATGAATGTTCATGGCATGATAAGGAAGTTGCCTGACGAAGCAACCAAGCCATTAGTATGGTTGCCCGACACCAAATTTTGGTTGCCCTGGGCAACCGTTAATGTTGGGCCTGTTGTATGCATTGAAAACAATCAATGGTGCAAAGCCACCAAGTCGTCACTTGCCCTCGCCCGAAAAAAGGGGTTTTACGCAACAAACTTACTCTATACTGTCTTAACTTTAACACTCACTGTCTCCTCGGTGCACATTTTACAAGATGACTTCATCTGCCATGTTCCCTGTTTCAAGAGTAATCTAAGCTTTGTGGTCACATGGTCCATGCTATACTTTCCACAATCTAGTTATTGATCCAACCCTTCCACGTAACAATAGTTTTATAAAGCACGCGTCAATTTGTGTGCAATTCGCACAATGGAAAAGGGTTTTCTTTGAGTTTTTGTTAATTATTTAACTCCTTACTTTCATCTTTCTGAATGAGACAACAATGCAACCACTTAGGCATGGTAATTAATGGGTGTGTGTCCCTTGCAGGAAGCACAGCTTCGTAAAGATCAAAAGAAGCTCGAACGGAAGCAGATCAAGATGAAGCAGTTGAAAGTGAAAGCGATGTGAGAGGCTGCACCCTTTTTAGCTGGTACTGTCAAGCACAGTTTGTGTCCACATTATTTGTGATGGGACATTGCCTTGTGGATTACAATTTTCACCCATGTTTGAAATATTGGAACTTTTACACCCTCCTTCTATATTATCCTCTGTGGTCACGTCTCTATGAAGTTGTAATTCTGCTGCTACAACTCCTTTGGAGTGCCAGTACACCATTTGCAGATGTCAGGGTTTTTTGAGCCGACACATTGGAGTCTAAACCTTTTACATGTTGCATGTGCATGGTGTTTTGAAAAGTACCTGCAAAGAATCAAACAAATTGATGAAGATGTCATCTTTGTTTTGGAATAATAAATTTAACGAAGTAAAATGCAAAATAATGAAAATGAATAGATTTACATGAGTAAATCAAGTGTGACTGAACAGCTTTAAGGATGTAAGAAATAAAGTTTAATTACAAGGTCATGAAAAATAATTTTGTTGTCATATGCTTCCTGTTTTTTGTTTGTTTGTTTGTTTTTTTAAATACAAATGTGAGTCTGATGCAAGAGCAAAATGACAGTGAGAAACGGGAACGAAACAAACAAGATGTGACTGGATATCTGAGCGAGAGTGCATCCTGGGTCTGGCTCGTGATCAACAAATAGTGGAGAGGGCAGTTTGGACAAGAGCATGAATGAGGTGACAGAAATGTGTTCGACTACCAACCTCTCTGCGGTGGGAGAGGAACAGACTTTTGCACTTCAGCCTCCAGCCAAGTAACTCAAATTAGCTTCCAGGCCTGAGATTTCACTGCTTTGAGGGAGGCAAAAAGAGATCGAGCAACACCAGTCCCCAAGAGGATACCCACACTCCATCACATCGTGGATGAAGGTTTTATACATGGTGGCTTGAAAGTCACTCTTCCCCTGCTAAATTGTCGCACCTCCCTCCTCCCTCCCTCTCTTCCCCTCTGCCCTCCCCCACCATGGTATGCAGCGACAATGACTCGTTGACACTGGAGTCCGCAGGAAGTTACACGACATGGCGGGCACAAGTTGTTAGCATCGAAGAGCGGTGGGTTGCTTGTGTTTGGGTGCATGAAAGGGCACACACAGGCCAAACAATTGCTCAAGTGCGGACAGCTTTCGCAGAACGCTTTGGAAAACCTTCTCCACCAAAGCAAACATTGCTGAAGTGGAAAAACGGGCTTTTGAAACAGGAAGTGTGAAGGACAAGAAGTGCAGTGGAAGACCAGTAACAAGAAGAAACGCATGCGCTGCTGTGTTGGGATCAGTTTACCGGTCGTCAAGAACGTCAAGAAAGAGCCAATGAACTTTGCATACCCGTGGACCACTGTGCAAACTCGCATGAAGATCTTCGGTTGAAACCCTGGCGTCCATTTGTGAATGAACAGTGATGTCGACCATGGATCGGCGCTGTGCATCATGCGGTCTTGCTCAACATCTTCCTGACTACCCTGTCTGGAGGAAAAGTGTTGTTTTCGGATGAATGTGCCATCTATCGAAGCTCACCTGCACACCATATGGTGTTTTGGTCGCATTGGAATTGGAGAATCGTCATCCACATGTGATGATATTGGCAGGAATTACCTCAAAACATTCCCCGTATTTTTCGCGTAAATGTCGATACTTTTTCCCCCAAAAGCCCAGTCTTCGACTTGTACTCAGAATCGACCTATCTATGGTTTAAGACATTGAATTGCATAAATAAACAATAACGTGGATCTTGTGGATCATAAATAATCAACTCTTGTGGATCATTGGTTAATTTGCTGTGCTACGTCACGTATAGTTTTGTGAGATGATAACGGATAAGTGGAATCCCATCCGAACCACTCTACAGCTGAACAGCATGATCCAGATGAGTGAAACCAAAATCCATTAAAAAAAATTTAAATCATGTTTACCACGATGTCCTGCTGCTCTTATACTGTTTGTGTGGTTAGAACAAGCTTTTAAAATCCAGTTGGTGCTCAAAAAGGATGCAGCCTACATTTATCATTTTTATATGTCAGAGGTTAAAATGTCACTAATTCAATCACCATTAATATTGTTGTGGTTCTGTGAAACCGTTGCTCCCCGAAGCAGTCACACAACATCTATACTAATGTGTGTGTGTGTTGTGTGTGTGTGTGTGGTGTGTGTGTGTGTGTGTGTGTTGTGTGTGTGTGTGTGTGTGTGTGTGTGTGTGTGTGTGTCCTCTAACTCCAAAAACATGAAACCTAACAGCCTGAAACTTTGCATGCATACTAAGAAAACTCCAAGGAAATGCAAGAATGAAAATTGGGTATTTGGGTTAATTAAAACACCCCTTTTGAACATCATTAACGGCCTTATATAGTTATATCCTTCATCAGGCGATCCTCGGCCGCCTCACTGTCTGGGCTCTTAAGGTGTATCCTGGGTTACCTTGCTGGGCGACTGAAGCTGTCATGATTTTTTTGGCCTGCTCAACCATGCCATTACTTGAAACAGGCCGCAACAATTTCTTTGCGATAAAGCGCTGAAAATGTTTTTTGTTTTTTTTCACTTTCCTCACTGATATCATCGAATGCCTGATCTTCATACCTACGAATCGCTGTATTTATATTGGCCGAGTTATTCATGTTTCAGTTCGAGCTGAGCTGATAGTGTCGCGGATCGGACCTCTGATAGATGCAAGGCTGCGTCGGTTTTCTTCTAATAAAGATGTCTAAATGATTTTTTCATGGAAGTTATGCATTGCACCACATGCCTGATGTTAGATTATATAAGGATTGTACATGAATGCTTTAAAAACATGTTTTATGACATGGGAAAGGATTTTCTCTTGAGAATGTACAATGTAGCTGCTTTTTGCTTTGAGCGACCTCACATTTATTTGAACTTTAATTCAATTTCTGTTTTCACTTTTCACAGTCGCTAAGGTAGCTTAACACTTGATTGCAGCAAGGTTGGTGAAAATCTTCTGAAAAAAATATATTAATTGTGAAAAATTTAATTTCTGCAAGAGCTTCCATATGCTTCCAAGCGGCTTCATGACTTTATCTTAAGTTTTATTGGATTTCTGTTTTCACTTTTGGTATTTGCTAATGCATGTTCAGACTCGAATAAAACCATTTCCATGAAAATCCGTTAAAATTTGATGAATTTAGGTCGCATAGAGATTTTATATGGGGAATGTGAGGCTTCTCGAATGTTCAAGGTGGCCTCCTGGCCTAGCTTAACTCCGATTTGATTTCCATTTTCACTTTTTTATAGTCGCTGACACAGATTCAGATTGGACTGCAACAAATTGTGTGAAAGTCCAACCAAAAACACCTTTTTTTGGGTGTGTAATCCTGGGATCCCTTGGAGTAAAATAGGCATAATGATAATCACATGACCCACATGACGGCTCCTGTCAGGAGTGGGTGCTTCTAGTAAGGTAAATGCATTAAATTTCAAATAACCGATATGGACCTTAAAGGGACACCATATGATTTAATGTATTCATTCCTTGACCGTGCACCCTGTCCCCCAGAGGAACTGCCTATCCATAGCATCTGCCAGATCTGTGTCCTATATTTTCGGAGGTTTCGCGAGGTGCTCTGCAGGGAATCAAAGCAAATCTGGTGAAAACGGACGTTTAAAAATAAAGTTATAACGTTTGCATGGATCATGAACAATGTACCACTTGACGCATGCACAGAGTAGCAGGCATCATGGCGGATTATCTGCAATGTTCATTTCACGGGCGATTAAACTTTGCGATGTCTCTAGGGTTGTTCTACGTTAAACCGCAACTCTTGTGGATAAAGTCATTATTTGAACGAATTCATTTAATATCTTTAACTGCTGTTGGCATGGTGAAAACCAGCTTTAAAGTTAAAGTGATCTTATATGGTATGCAGTCACAGCCTGTTCAGCCATTCCTTATCAATCATTTAATTGGAGTGCTTGCTTGAGTGCTTGAGCCACTTGCCGAACACCCTACAGTCGATAGCGGTACAGTTCATGTCCTGATTGGGATGTACACTGTACAGTTGTCAATTGTTACAAGGTAGAGGTACATGATTTACAAAGATTATATGGTTTCTCTTTGTGAGTTTCAAAGTAACATATATGTATATATATAATTATATATGATAAAACCCAATATCCGAGCCGTTTGCCGTATTATCATGTTGTCTAAATTACTGAGCAAAATTTCTTTCCACCCATCACATCACGATTGGCAGCTGTTTATAAAGATTAATGTTTCTGCATATCCCCCTGAAACGTATAGAGTGCAACGTCTTTATCATTTTTTTAATTGAAATTCCCTCAAAACAAGGATGAAAGTTACTCGAGGTTTTTGGGTTGTATACAATACGAACTGTAGTCGGTAATCACACTGACTCCAATCTGTCGATTCCTCAAGAATTGCCGATATCTGCAACACAAGCAGTGTGTGTGTGTTGTGTGTGTGTGTGTGTGTGTGTGTGTGTGTGTGTGTGTGTGGTTTTGTGTTGTGTGTGTGTGTGTTGTTCATAAAGCATAACATTTCTCTTACTAGTTACCTCCCCCACCTGCCTTTCTCTTTCTCTTTCTCTTTCTCTTTCTCTCTCTGTCCGGGCGTTGTTCATCTCTGGACAGTCTTTGTTTGTCTTCAGACATGTCGGGCAGTGTTTATTTCCGGACGTATCCGGATGGTGTTTATGTCGGACAGGAATTTGTCTCGAGGTGTTCAGAGTGGTGTTTCTCTCAGGATAGCTTAGCTCCAGACACGTCCGGGAATGTTTTTGTCTCCCGGACGCATCACCGGGCGGTGTTTGGCTCCGAACGTGTCCGGGCGGTGTTTGTCTTCGGACGTGTCTGGGTGGTGGTTATGTCTGGACGGGAGTTTTTCTCCCGGCATGTCTGCGTGGCGTTTCTCTCTGGATAGCTTAGCGCCGAATGTGTCCGCGTGGTATTTATGTCTGAATGGGTGTTTGTCTCAGGAAGCGTCTGAGTGGTGTTTGTCTCCGGACATGTCTGGGTAGTGTTTTTGGCTGGACAAGAGTTTGTCTCCAGGCATGTCCGAATGGCGTTTCTCTCCAGATAGCTTAGCTCTGTATGCATGTGGGTGGTGTTTGTCTCCAGAAACGTCTGGGCGATGTTTGTCTCTGGATGCATATGGGCGGTGTTTGTCTCCTGGTGCGTCCGAGTGGTGTTCATTTCTGGATGGGTGTTTGTCTCCCAACACGTCCAGGTGATGTTTGTCTCCAGAAACATCTTGGCGGTGTTTGGCTCTGGACGTGTCCGGGTGGTGTTTCTCTCCGGACAGCTTAACTCCGAACGTGTCCAGGTGGTCTTTGGCTGGACGGGTGGTTTGCAACAAGACGTGTCTGGGCAGTGTTCGTCTCCGCACGTGTCGGGTTGGTGTTTGTCTCCGGACGTGTTGGGGTGTGGTTTGTCTACAGATGTGTCGGGGTGGTGTTTGTCTCTGGATGGGTTGGGGTGGTGTTTGTCTACAGACGCGTCCGGGCGGTGTTTGTCTCCGGACGTGTCTGGTGGTGTTGGTATCCCCCTCTCAACCCCCACCCCTCTCTCTCTCTCCATCTCTCACCACCTTTCTCTCCCCCCTCCCCCTCTCTCTCAGAATTCCCATCAGTGAAGCGGTGCATGGTATTTGCTGGCACCAAATATTGAAGCGGCTTCATCACTTAAAAAGATGTTTTTAAGAAAATGCTGTCAGGTTGTCAGAACATTTTTGTATTTTAATGTTCTCCGTTGAGGCAGAAATGTGTTTTATTGAAGAAATTTGAACGTTCTGATCTTGGGTTGGGGAAATAAAACCAACTTGTAATTCACATCCCATCATAATTTAGTTATTCCATCTCATAAAGAGAGGGAGAATTCGGCCCGGGGTTCAGACAGAACAGTCTACCTTGGGATCTTCAACGTCCACAATGAAAATGAAGATGGGATGGTCGATTTTACATCGCCATTTGAATGACAGTGTGCTACAAATTTCCTGTCTACATTGTTCCCATACGGTAATTCGACTTTACATGAAAAACAGTCTCTGAACAGACGGCTCATAAGGAAGTGCACTACCTTATGAGCTATTTTACCAACGACTGTCCGTAGAGGTCTCCCATCCAAGTATGAACTGGAATTGACTACGCTTGGCTTCCAAGACAATACAGGATTTCATACATTGAAGCTTTTTCCTCTTCATTCGTCTGCAGCACAAAGCTGTGGGGTAGCATCATTGGCTGAGGCCGTGCTGTGCTGCTGATGCAGTGCCCCCTGTAGGTTAGGGCAGGAATTTGTAATTCAGCCATGGTGCCAGCGATAGCTCGCCTACTTTTCGTGAAGGACACCGTGGGATCTTTAACTTCCAGCAACTAATCCCGGCAGACGGGACGTCTGGTTTAACGTCCATTGGAGGGACAGCACACACATTGATGAATCACCTTGCCTGTGAAACACTGGGATGACAGTTTATAGCTTGGTTTGGGATTCGAACCCATGCTTGCATGCACACGCACGTGCGTGTCAGTGTGTCTCCTCCATAACTTCAAAATCATGAAACCTAGCAGCCTGAATCTTTTCAGGCATACAAGGGAGACGTCAAGGAAGTGCATGAGCAAAAATTGAGTGTTTTGGTTAATTAAAACACCCCTTTTGAAGATAATAAACTGCCTTATTTAATTATATCCTTGATCTGGCACATCCTTGGCCACCTTGCTCTCTGGGGTCTTAAGGCGTATCCCAGGTTACCTTGCTGAGGTCTAACGCCGCCATGTTTTTGGGCTGCTCAACCATGCCTTGACTTGGAACAGGCTGCAACGATTTCTTAACGATCAAGTTTTTTTTTCACTTTCCTCACTTATATCATCGAATGCCTGTTCATCATAGCTACGAATCACTGGATACATAGCAATGCTTATAAATGCCCGGACAGGCCAGCGTTCGTGGCTTTATTTCATTTCCACACATGCCATAACCACGATAATCTCTCATTTGTTTGAATTACAAAATTTAAACTCCAGAATTGAACTTGGCAGCAGTTCCGACTCATAAAAAGGTTAATTTGTTTAATTCGGACATAGTTTGGACATTCGCACAGAGCTATCACTTGCCAACCATTTAATTGTAGTGCTTGCTTGAGTGCTTAAGCCACTTGCCGAGCACCCTACAGTTGACAGTGGTACTGTTCATTTCCAGATTGGGATGTACAGTTGGTAGTTGCTACAACGTAGAGGTACATATAGGGGTATATTTGGATCTGTAATTTAGGAACTCTTCATGGGCGTGTGTGTATATCTGC
The DNA here is from genome assembly GCA_035128595.1 of Eptatretus atami. Taxonomy (NCBI): domain Eukaryota; kingdom Metazoa; phylum Chordata; class Myxini; order Myxiniformes; family Myxinidae; genus Eptatretus; species Eptatretus atami. Next base: position 154,401,976 of record CM068955.1, on the reverse strand, counting down.
ATGCTTGGTTACAGGTGCCATGGTGGCAATGTTTCAATCCATATCTTGGAAGTTTTAATTTTTAACCTCAGCGTCGTACAAGCGATCACATTTTCCTTTGGCCTCGTGACTGTTTGTTTCTAAAGCAATTGATTATTTTATATGACTCGGTTCAGTGCTTTACAAAAGTTATATGGTTTATCTTTGTGAGTTTCAAAGCAACATTCATTTGATAACACCCGATTTCCACGCCGTTCGCTGTTTATTAAGGTATTTTTTTTTTAAATAAATTGAGCCAAAAAATTTTCACCTGTCACATGACGTGTGTGTGTGTGTGTGTGTGTGTGTGTGTGTGTTGCTGTGTGTGTGGTAAAACATGTTCGCTGTTAACTCCCCTACCGCCACTACCTCTCTCTTCTCTCTCTCCTCTCTCTCTCTCTCTCTCTCTCTCTCTCTCTCTCTCCTCTCTCTCTCTCTCTCTCTCTCTCTCCTCTCCCCCCCCCGCTGGTGGTTTGGTTTCTGGGCGTGGTGTCATGGCCGCCGTTGGCTCCTGCTTTGTGCTGTGGTGAGATCTTTGTGCTTTTTTCCTCCCCCCTTCTACTCCCTCTTCCCCCTTTTCTCCCCAACGTGTTTTTGGGGTTGTCTGTGTCTTCTCTATCCCTTGTATCCTTAAGAGAGAGAGAGAGCGAGAGCCGGCCTATTTGGGTGTGGCCTACCTGTTTGATGAGGCCTGTAAACTTGGTCTTCTTTTCCTTTTTTCTTTGCTTATAATGCACTTTCCTTAGTTTTAGTGATTGTTTTTGTGTGTCTTTTAGTTCCCCTCCCCCCCCCTTTTTGCTTTGTAAAGCTCGAGCAAAAGGGGAGATATAAACCGCTGATATGTGGATACAGCACTCGGTTGAGGCATTTGATAATTTAACGAGGAAGCATGCATTGGTGTGGCTTCCACCTGAAGGAATTGCCACCGAAGACATTGTTTTATCAGTTGGGAAAATAATAGGGAATCAAAATGTAAGAGCAGCATCGAAAATGAATAAGAAAATTGTTGTCTTTGTGTCTGATGAAAAATTTGTTCACGATGTTGTAAGTTCAGGATTAACTACAGAGACTGGTCTCTTTATGTTGGCTTCACCAATGGATACCCCATCAATGAGAATTGTTTATCAAATGTACCCCCGTTTATTAACCAATGACAAACTGATGTGTATTCTGTCACGATACGAACAGTTGTGTCAAAAATCTCGATGATTCCTCTAAGAGCTCGAATGAACGGATTAAACATGTGATGAGTTTCCGACGCCAGGTTTATATGGTTCTTCCCGATCGAGGTGATGACACCGTCTAAACATTTTCGTTAAAATGACCTTGAACAAGTATGAGTACCAAATGTATGCAACTTCAGCTTCGTTAACATGTTTTAACTGTGGAGCATTTGGACATGTGAAAAGGTTTTGCCAAAAGTATCTTGTGTAAAGTGTGGTGAAGCAGGTCATAACGACACTGACTGTGAAAAGGACATTACCCCGGTTCAGTGTAGAGAATAGAGCAACTCCTAATACCCAGACGGCTTCTGTGTTTCCTCGCACAAGAAGACTCAGGGTTTTACTCCAGTTCCTCATCCTAAAGAAGTCAACATCTCAGCATTAGGAGATAAGAAATCCCCCCTGACAACCCAAATGGTTTGGCTGTTGCTGCATGTAGTGGGGAGATGGAGGAGGATCTCGTTGCTGTGACAAAAAAACGAAGAGCATCCGATATTAGTAGTTCCAACACTTCCGTAAAAAAGTAGTTTTGGACGAAGATTGTTGAAGTTGAGGATGCACCTCAATGTGTTACTCAGGATTCTCCAAGCTGCATTGATACTCGGGAGAATGTTTTGGATGTAATGAAGAAAAGGATTTTCAAGGATTACTGTGCAACACTGGGAATTTGACGAGTAAAGCATCAGGTGAGGCTGATGGTGATAGAAAGCTCATTAGCAAGTCGTCACCAGCATTCCTGCTGAGAACGAGCAGAATGGAGATGCTTCAGTCCTTACTTCCCCTTCAGTGAAACAAAATCCCACTCATTATCCTGGTTATTCAACTGAGCCAGTAATATCAGCCCTCAAGAGCAAGAAACCGAGGTTACTGCTCCGGTGAACGTACTGAGTACCAGAGTAAAGTTGAGGAACATTCTGGCAAATCTTTAGAGTTGCCAGGACCTGAAATAATGACTGCTCAGACTGATTTATAGACCCAGGTGGTGCCGGGTCTGATTTTTCAGAATCAAATGATGAAGCTGAGGTGACTGAGTTGTCTCAATCTTCATCGTATCAGTCATACATAGCCCACAACTTATTCTTGCCTTTCTGAATGAAACTTATCGACATCGAAATGTGATCATTTAAAGATCACTTTCCTGATTTATTTTCATTTGTTCAAGCCGCAAAGACATCATTAGGAAGCCTGCTGAATTCAAGTTGACAAAGTCACAGTTTCATCGTCTTCGAAAGGTTGTTACAAAAGCGGGGACTGAAATTTCTCAGCAATCGCTCAAGCCTTTGGATAAACCATGAAAAAGATCATTTTTGGAACCTTAAATATGATGGCGGTGGAGCAAGTCACAACCGCCAGGTTCAGTGAAAAGTTTGTTTGATCGTAAACCAATAGATGTACTTTTACTCCAGAAACGCACATAACTGAAGATGTGGAGTATTATTGGTGTCGCCTCTTTAAGGGACAGTGCTTCTTTAGTAATTTGTCTTCTTCTTCTGCTGGTGTGGCCTTTTTATTCAGACCTGGGCTAGTACCTGAATCATGCCACTTCCAAGAGGTATCAAAGGCCGATTCATCTCTCTGGAACTGGTCATTAATAATTTCCATTTTACACTATTCAATGGTGTATGCTCCCAGTGAGAGTGTAGAACGGAGAGCCTTCTTTTTGTCTTTAATCAGACACTTTCGCTCAATTGATCTCAAATATTTGATTTGCGTGGGGTGATTTTAATTGTACCTTAGAACCTCTTTTAGACAGGAATACAGCAGAACCTCACCCTGAATCCTTATTCCGGTTTGTCAAATTTTTTTCAGCAATAGGTTTGTTAGATGCATGGAGGCTATGTCACCCAACGATCTCAATATACGTGGGGACGTTGGGCTAACGGGAGAGCATCATTTGCTAGACTTGACCGGCGGTACATAAACTCGCATTTCAGGACTGCAGTTTTCTCTCCGGTTCACTTTCCATCCTTATTTTTTCCGATCATCATTAGTTACCATGGGCTCTTTTTCCTCAACCCTCACATAAAAGTACGTACTGGAAATTCAACACCAATCTTCTTGAAGATTACTTTGTTTAAAAAAGGCTTGTATACCTTTGGGCTATCCAACTCTCAAAAAGCCTCTTCTTCTTCATTAGAGTTATGGTGGGACAACACAAAAGCCAGATCAGAGTGTTTTGTCAGCGCAGTTTGCTTTTCAAATGTCACCAATGTATAATAATAACACAATGGCTCTGTTAAGAAGCGATATCATACAGTTAGAGAGTAAAGTGGCCAGATATGGAAACAGGAGGGACCAATGATATTAGTTGAAAAGGACCCAATTGAGAGAACTGACGCAAGAAAAAGTAGCAGGGATGTTAATCAGATTAAGGATAAACAACATCAAGGTTTAGATACTCCCAGCAATCCTTTTCCAAATGGATTTGTCATAAACACAAAGACCGTTTTTTCTTTGCTTGACTCAAGAGGAAACATTGTTGTTAACTCCAGTGATGTACGGTTTGCATTAGAGAGTTTTCTTTTCAAAATTTATGCAAAACATACTGTTTCTCACAAACTATGGAACTTTTTAACTTTCCACTTTCCTTCCATCACTGAGCCCCAGCGTCTGAGCTTGACTCACGATCACATTGCTGAGCTAACGCAGGCCCTTGCTTGATTGAACTCGGGAAAGCGCCTGGATTGACGGTTACCGGCCAGAGTTTTTCTTGGCGTTTTTGGACCTTTGGGCCCTGAGTTACTGAATGTCCTGGAACATCTTTGATAAATGGAGACTGCCTCTTAAGTTTTTAGAACAGCGGTGCGTGTCTCTTCTACCAAAGACTGGAGACTACGGCAGATAAAGAACTGGCGACCGGTCTCGGTATTATGTACGGACTACAAATATGTCAAAAGTGTTGCCAGTCGGTTGAAGATGGTAAATTGGTGATCTTGTTAACTCTGATCAGAACTACTGTATCTCCGAACAGATCAATTTATGATAATATTTTTTTGATCAGAGATTTGCTGGAGTGTGATTCCATGGAAAAAAGAATTTGGATAATATCCTTGACTTAGAAAGGCATTTGATAGGGTTGATCACATGTTTTTGCATCATGTGTTGGAAGCATGTGGTCTTGGTTACCAATTTTAGGGCCTATGTATCCTTACTGTACAGCAATTATTTAGTATTTTCAAATTAATAATGAGCTCGTCTCTCCATAACTAGTACAGAGAGGGGTGAGGCAAGGTGCCCCGTTTCTGGATTATTATTCTCCTTGGTTATAAACCACTTCTATTCTATTCAGGAAAAATCTTTCAGAGTAACTTATCCACAGGATTCCTTCGATAGTTGTATCAGCTTATGCAGATGATTGTCGCTGTGGTCATTAAGAAATGACAATGATATCTCTGCATTTGTTAAGTGTTTAAATCTCTTTTGCTTAGCATCTTCAATGAACTGTATTGGAACAAGAGTAAAGCCTTATGGGTTCCCAGTCTTAAAACAATCTGCTGGGACAAGGATAGTACACCGATGCATTTGCCTTCAAAGTTAAAATGGGTGAAGAGGGAGTCAAATATCTAGAAGCGTGTTCCTGGTATCCCCATTCTATGTCCTCAAAAATTGGAAGGGGATGGTTGAACATGTTAAAAAAAGATTAGACTATGGGAAGAGAGCCCTACCCCACCTTTTCCTACAGAGCTAGGGTTCTAGTGTAAATAATTTGGTTGCCTCATCTTTGTGGGATAAGTTTATTGCCTCCAACCACCAGAAGTTGCTGCTGAAGGCTGTTCAAAGATTTACTGGTTGATTTTTTTCTGGAGTGGTTTCACTGTTACAGCCAAATGTTATATGCCGCCCGTTGGCTGAAGGTGGCCAGGACTTGTCGACATAAAAAGCCGCATAATGGCCTTTCGGCTGTGCTCCACTCAGATGTTGATGCACGAGAAACAGCTGCTTCGCCGACTTCTGGCCCGTCATATCTTGAACAAGGAAGTGGGCTCGGTTACAGCCTTGAACTCTTCTTGATCAAACTCCAGCATGTTGATATATCTCATCTTTCACATTTTATCAGAGTCTTTTGAACGCTTGGCAGAGCCTTTCGGTTTAGTCGCCAGCAGAACTTATGCTACAAAATATGTTTATGAAGAACCCCTATTTTACAACCCATTGTTTCTTGCAATTCCTAGAAGCCGTGACCTTTATCAACATTTTATTGCAGCAGGCATAATCAAAATACTACACCTCGCCATGTTTCCGGTGTTGGGTGAATCAGTTGCGGAGATAGCAAGATATGACAAGGATATGGTCAAATAGGACGATTGGTTAAAATCCTAGAGAAATTGTGAAAAAAAATTCTCAACTTGAACAAAATGGACTCAAGAAAGCTTGGTTGACAACAAATGACCGAGGGTTTCCTGGGTTAATTGTACAACCAAGTCATAGAGATTTAACCCCCCATTAGCTCAGGAAAAAATATTTTTCAGAAATATAACAGTAAAGACCAATATAGACGTCTACCCAATGTCCTACTTCGAGACTCTCCATTGAAGGGAGTGGCCAGATGGAAAAGACAATGCCGGAAGGACTCCCATCTTGAGCCTGTATTGAACTTCTTTCTACAGTAGCTGGTTGCTAAAAGGACTGGAGATTTACAGTGAGACTAGCACATTGTGGTTATTCCTTCGGATAAGTGGTTAAGTAATTTTTCTCCCATATCCGGGTGCTGCCTTTCTGCAGTTTGTACAGAGGATTTGTCTCATGCATATGTTGATGTGCAAGGCTTGCGCCATTATTTCAGATGGCTGAACCACATGGCAAAAAAATGCAAATACTTCTCATAAGATGTTTATTTTCGGGTGGAAAGAGAACAAGTAAACTCATTATTTTTGTTCTTAGTTGCCTACAGCAAAAATGGCGATTTATTTTATCGAGGAAAGAGAAATTGAAAGGAAAGCGATTGTGATGTGCAATGTTATGTTTTTTTCAATGCTCTTAATAAACAGCAAGACTGAACTAATGTTTGGTTTTTCTAAAAGTGAAAGAGTGTGATGACTTTAAGAAAGTCTTTGGTTCATGAGGGGATTTGCAAAGTTCATGAGAATAATTTATTGATATCCTGTAGTTTTTTTCATTGTTTGAATGTATTATTAGTTTTGAGTATTTTTGTTTACATGAATTGTTGTAAGTATTAATTGTATGCCTAAATAGGTATTTTTTTCACCGACTGCACACACATATATGTATTGTATTATATATTTTTTATATTGTTTGTAATAAAAAGATTCAAAAGTCTCTCTCTCTCTCTCTCTCTCTCTCTCTCTCTCTCTCTCTCTCTCTCTCTCTCTCTCTCTCTCTTCTCTCTCTCTCTCTCTCTCTTCTCTCTCTCTCTCTTCTCTCTCCTCTCTCTCTTCTCTTCTCTTCTTCTCTCTTTCTCTCTTCTCCTCTCTCTTCTCTCTCTCTCTCTCTTTCTCTCTTTCTCTCTTTCTCTCTCTTCTCTCTTCTCTCTCTCTTTCTCTCTCTCTCTCTTTCTCTCTCTCTCTTCTTCTCTTCTCTTCTTCTCTTCTCTCTTTCTCTCTTTCTCTCTTTCTCTCTTTCTCTCTCTTTCTCTTTCTCTCTTTCTTCTTCTCTCTTTTTCTCTCTTTCTCTTCTCTTCTTCTCTTTCTCTCTTTCTCTCTTTCTCTCTTTCTTCTCTTTCTCTCTTCTTCTCTTTCTCTCTTCTCTCTTTTCTCTTTCTCTCTTTCCTCTTCTCTCTCTTCTCTCTTTCTCTCTTTCTCTCTTTCTCTCTTCTCTCTCTCTTTCTCTCTTCTCTCTCTTCTCTCTCTTTCTCTCTTTTTCTCTTTCTCTCTCTTTCTCTCTTTCTCTCTTTTTCTCTTCTCTCTTTCTCTCTTTCTCTCTTCTCTCTTTCTCTCTTTCTCTCTTTTTCTCTTTCTCTCTTCTCTCTTTCTCTCTTCTCTCTTTCTCTCTTTCTCTCTTTCTCTCTTTTCTCTCTTTCTCTCCTTTCTCCTTTCTCTCTTTCTCTCTTCTCTCTTTCTCTCTTCTCTCTTTTCTCTTTCTCTCTTTCTCTCTTCTCTTTCTCTTTCTCTCTTTCTCTCTTCTCTCTTTCTCTCTTTCTCCTCCTTTTCTCTCTTTCTCTCTTTCTCTCTTTCTCTCTTTCTCTTTTCTCTCTTTCTCTCTTTCTCTCTTTCTCTCTTTTCTCTTTCTCTCTTCTCTCTTTCTCTCTTTCTCTCTCTTCTCTCTTTCTCTCTTTCTCTCTCTCTCTTTCTCTTTCTCTCTTCTCTCTTTCTCTTTTCTCTCTTTTCTCTTTCTCTCTTTCTCTTTTCTCTCTTCTCTCTTTTCTCTCTCTCTCTTTTTCTCTCTTCTCTCTTCTCTCTTTCTCTCTTTCTCTCTTTCTCTCTTTCTCTCTTCTCTCTTTCTCTCTTTCTCTCTTCTCTCTTTCTCTTCTTTTCTCTCTCTCTTTCTCTCTTTCTCTCTTTCTCTCTTTCTCTCTTTCTCTCTTTCTCTCTTTCTCTCTTTCTCTCTCTCTCTCTTTCTCTCTTTCTCTCTTTCTCTCTTTTCTCTCTTTTTCTCTTCCTCTCTTTTCTCTCTTTCTCTCTCTTCTCTTCTCTCTCTTTCTCTTTCTTCTCTTCTCTCTCTCTCTCTTCTCTTTCTCTCTCTCTTTCTCTTTCTTCTTTCTCTCTCTCTCTCTTTCTCTTTCTCTCTCTCTTTCTCTTCTCTCTCTCTTTTCTCTTTCTCTTTTTCCTCTCTCTTCTCTTTCTCTTTCTCTCTCTCTTTCTCTTCTTTCTCTCTTCTCTCTCTTTCTCTTTCTCTTTCTTCTCTTCTCTTTCTCTTCTCTTCTCTCTCTCTTTCTCTTTCTCTTTCTCTCTCTCTTTCTCTTTCTCTTTTCTCTCTCTCTTTTTTTTCTCTCTCTTCTTCTCTTTCTCTCTTCTCTTTCTCTTTCTCTCTCTCTTTCTCTTTCTCTCTCTCTTTCTCTTTTTCTCTTCTCTTCTCTTTCTCTCTCTCTTTCTCTTTCTCTTTCTCTCTCTCTTTCTCTTTCTCTCTCTCTTTCTCTTTCTCTCTCTCTCTCTCTTTCTTCTTTCTCTCTCTCTCTTTCTCTTCTCTCTCTTCTTTCTCTTTCTCTCTCTCTTTCTCTTTCTCTTTCTCTTTCTCTCCTCTCTCTTTCTCTCTTCTCTCTCTCTTTCTCTTCTCTCTCTTTTCTCTTCTCTCTCTCTCTTTTCTCTTTCTCTCCTCTTTCTCTTTCTCTCTCTCTTTCTCTTCGCAAACTTTGTGCGAAGGTTATGTTTTGATCTTCTGTATTATTTATTATTATCTTGCCAAAACGAAGTTTTTGCAAGATATGTTAGTCAGCTTGTAGTTTTTTTTTGTTTTTTTTGTCTGTAATCACGTATAAAAAATTCTGCAGGGCACAGTTATCGAAATTTTGTAACTTCGCATATCAGAGGCCTATAGAGGTCCCTTTCAGCGCATAAAATTTTGAAGGTCAAGGTCACTTTGTCGCAAATCAGGGGAGTCGACGAAACCCTTATTTTTTGAGTAATTTTGATCGGATCGTCTTCAAACTTCATGGGAATATAGTTCATGATCTGGCGCTCAGCTGATTAATTTTTTGGTGCGATTGGCCTTGACCTTCATGTTTTTTGTTTGTTTGTTTGTTTTTTTTGTCTGTAATCACGTATAAATCACTCTGCAGAGCACAGTATCATTGGAAAATTTTGTAACTTCGCACATCAGAGGCCTATAGAGGTCCCTTTCAGCGCATAAATTTTGAAGGTCAAGGTCAAAGGTCAAGGTCACTTTGTCGCAAATCAGGGGATTCGACGAAACCCTTATTTTTTGAGTAATTTTGATCGGATCTCTTCAAACTTCATGGGAATATATTCATGGTCTGGCGCTCAGCTGATTAATTTTTGGTGGCGATTGGCCTTGACCTTCATGGTTAGCGCCTAAGGTCAAACATATTTGACCCCAAGGTCAAATTTTCAAGTTTTAGGAACCATATCGTGTAGTACCTCAAATTGAACACCTCGATGAGTGCTTTCTAGATATGTCAAGCTTGAGACATTATGACGTCATTTGGTGACGTTATGAGGCAAACGCATATTTTTCATGGTTACTCTGTGGAACGATTCTCATCGGAATCTCTCGTAGGCAGATTTCCTCAAGGAGTCGCTCCTGTGGATAGCAGCTCTGTTCACCTCAGTGTGACCTTAAAGAAGTCACACGTGGTCACCTTTTGGCAAGATACGGGTCACCCTGCGGTGACATTGGTTTATTTAATTATTTATTTGTGAATATGTGTGTTCGTTTGTTATTCGCATAACTCCAAAAGTATTGAACTGAATCGCATCAAATTTGGTGGGATGATTGGTTATTATCCGAGGACCATTTGATTATATTTTGGGACGATCGTGTCAAAGGTCAAGGTCAAGGTTCATGAAAAGGTCAAAATCGTCTTTTTACCATAGCGCGGTCAATTTGTATCCAATTTGCATGCAACTAATGCCAAAATGTTCAGAATTCAATGCCCCCATCTTGTGATATGTGACATGACACAATGACGTAATAACCCTTATTAGCGGTTGGGAGTCAAAGGTCAGGGGGGTCACGACATTGCAAAATGTGCGATTTTAGTCATAACACGGTCAATTCTTATCCGATTTGCATGAAACCAACACCAAAATGTTGACTGTTCTGTTCCCCACACTAATACCAATTACAAAATTAAGAGTACAAAGGTCGAGGTCATGAAAAGGTCAAAATTCGTCATTTTTGTACAATGAATGTTTGTTTGTTCACAATAAATAACTTATTTAGAAAAACAGAAACTCGTGTGTGCTAAATGCCCCTAAAATTGCCAGAAAATAATTTCTTATAATGTGACCAGTTGTCATCAGATTGACTTGACACCGACACCCAAAAGTCAGGGAGTTCATACAGAAATTGTACAATGTACGTGAATCAGTGTCAAACAGCAGGAAATTTAATGTTTTTAAGCCATCATAACACATATGACATGGCAGATGTGGTATTGGATTAAATACCCTCACAATCAACGGTTTCTGGGGGGGCAAAATGTAGCGTTGGCGAAGGTATGCGCTCTGCTGAGTGCCCGTTCTAGTTCTCTCCTCTTTCTCTCTCTTTTTCTCTCTCTTTCTCTCTCTCTTCCTCTCTCTCTCTTTCTCTCTCTCTCTTTCTCTCTTTTCTCTCTCTTTCTCTCTCTCTTTCTCGCTCTCTTTCTCTCTTTTTCTCTTCTCGTTCTTCTCTCTCTCTCTCTTCTCTCTCTCTCTCTTCTCTCTCTTCTCTCTCTCTCTCTCTCTCTCTCTCTCTCTCTCTCTTCTCTCTCTCTCTCTCTCTCTCGTCTCTCTCTCGTTCTGTCTCCAAACGTATCTAAAAGATGGTTATGCCCGGATGGTGGTTATTTCTGCACATATCCAGATGGTGGCATCTCAGCAAGTATCTGAACGGCGGTTATCTCTACACCTATCGGAATGGCGGTTATCTCCACACCTATCGGAAAGGTTATCTCCGCACATGTCCAAATGCTTTTATCTCCATTCGTGTCTGGATGGTGGTTATTTCTGGACTTCAGTTATCTCTGGACATGTCCAGATATTGGTTACATCCAGACTGACACTCCCTTCACTCTGCCTTTCCTTGCCCTCCTCTCTGCAGCCTTCTCCTTGCTACCTTCTCCTCACCCCCCCCCCCCCCACACTTCTTTCCCCTCCCTTCACGCTGCTTTCCCTTCCCCCACCCCTCCTCGCTCCCCTGCTTCCTCACTCTCCACCCATCTCCCCCCCCTCTTTTCTCCCCCCCCCCGCCCCACCTTAGTATATTCCCATCATCCTTATGGTGGTTTCTCTCCAGACCTGCCCAGACAGTGGTTATGTCCGGACGAACCTTCCCATCACACTGCCTTATCTTGCCCTCCCCTCACACTGCCTTTCCTTGACTTATCTGGATGGTGGTTATGTACGGACGGTGGTTGTATCCAGATGGCCCTCCCCTCACACTTCCTTACCTTGACTTATCTGGATGGGGTTATGTACGGACGGTGTTGTATCCAGATGGACCTTCCCTTGCCCTCCCCTCACACTGCCTTACCTTGCGCTCCCCTCATGCTGTGTTCCTTTGTCCTCGCCTCACACTGCCTTCCCTTTCCACACTCCTCCTCAATCACCCCGCCTCCTTCCTCACTTCCCCCTCCTTCCTCACTCTCCACCCTCCTCTCGCTCCACCTCAATCTCCCTCCCCACCCTCCTGCTCTCCCACCATCCTCACTCCCCTCCTCCTCACCCCCCCCCACCCCTCCTCAATCTCACTCCCTCCTCTCTTTCTCCCCTTTCTCTTACCCCCCCCCCCCTTAATATTCCTGTCAGCGAAGCGACGGGTTCTATTTGCTAGCCTTTACTATACTTCATTACCGGTGTTTGTTTGTGTGTTTGTTGCACTACTCCTCCAGTTCTAGCCCAATTACATCCAGACTTGCTACATTGGATCAGTATGACCCCAATTAGTGTGTAAGAGTGTTTTTTTAATCTTTCCTGGTGGTCTTGGGGAGAGGGGAGGGGGGGGACGCAAGTCCTCGATGTAAATGTGTATCGTGCAGTGAGGCCTCCATGTGGGGGAGGGTATTACAAGTCTCCACCATTTAAACTACAGTGTTCCTGTCCCCACGTTTCCCAGTGCAGTGAGGTGTTTTGAATTACAAACGGTAGGTATGTTTTTGCTTCGTGCACATAACTCAGGATATTTTTTGTATTTTCTTGAACGATTGAGGCAGCTGTCAGTTGCCTATACCCCGCCCAAATAAAGGTATGCATCAGAAGAACGTGCTGCACGCTTGGAACAAGATCGCCCGAAGGGCGGCTACCCTGCTAGTATGGTAATAATACATAATATATTCCCATGTTTTAAGTTTTTCATTCAATAGGAAATAACATTTACTCTTGTTACCTCCACCACCGACGGTGAATGGAGGTTATGTTTTCACCCCTGTCTGCCTGTTTGTTTGTTTGTGAACAAAATATCTCAAAAAATTATGGACGCATTCGGACGAAACGTGGGGGATGAGTTGGTTAGGTGACAAGAAGCCGATTTGATTTTAGTTCAGGTCCGAATCCAGTTCCAGCCTATCAGTGGGATACAAACCGTAAACTAATAAGCCCTGCCAGAGGAATGCTCTCCACCGAGTGATGTTCCAGTTGAATTGATGTATTTTTCTAGACCGCTTGCACAACACAACTAGAATATGAAAACGATTACTTTTACTGAACATGCTCGTAGATGTCATCAACAAAGCCCGAAACTATTCATGAAGCACGTACAGGGTACAATTCTTGGAAGGCATTTCTGTGCATTCGTACATGATATGTTCACATACAATTTTCGCAATGCTGTACACAAAAGGGTTCCTTTAGGCAGGAACATCAGAAGGCAAATATCAACTTTATGAGCAGTGAAATTGGGTAAATAATAAATTCATACAATGCTTCGATTATATAAACACTATAGTTGAACCGACAATATGAAAAATACTCTTCCATTTTGCCCCGGTTCTTTGTCCATCCCCTTCATCATCCCAATGGATCAAACTTCACACACACAAACGAGGAAAGTATAAAAGAAACTTTATAAATGACCAAAAAGTAGAGACTTTGCCAATTTGGGCTGAGGCACTTTGAAGGCTGTCTCACACACTTTACAGTTGGCTTCTGCAGAGGGAGTTCATGTTTGATAAGCACTTAGTGTTTCTGTCTTAATGTTCCCCCAAAAAAGATTCCAATTTAAAAAGTGCTTCGGTCAAGCTATGCGGGGATCAATATCAACATCAGTGGAAAATAACGATCAATATCTTTGATGACAATCAGAAATGAGACAGCGGTTATACATCCTTGAATGTGCAGAAAATGGGTGAAAGCAGAAGTTGGGAAAATGGGCAGACGAGCCATGAAAGTAGTTAAGAGTTGTTAGGAGAACAAAGGGAAAGCACTCAGGCTTGCAAATTCCCTGCACGAGGACAGCCAAGGCCTCAGCACAGTTTTTGCTAAAGCCGTGATCACCTGAATGTCAAGTTTGGAATCGCCTGATGGTGGCAGCAGTGCAGAGCAGGGAAGTTTGCAAACAAGCAGCAGCTGCTCAACCTTGGAGGGCCAACAGCAGCCTTGACGGCAGACGGTAATCGTTAGTGCATGGGAATTGCCATGGGAGCCAGGCTTGCTTTAGAGGACTATGCTTTGGCTAGCATTGATGCTACGCACAGCTGCATGTGCACTGTGTAGTAGTTCCTCATCACCCATGAGTCGAGTCACACGCTGCCTATTTCTCTTAACATAATATGACATGATCTACACTGTCAGATTAAATGGGGAGAAGACAAAATTCCTGCTTTTTTTGTTGTTTTTTTTAAAAAACAGGAATTGTGCAATCGATTCAACAACAACCAAACATTCACAACAGGAGTTTTGTGTGCATTGCAGCTTTCAAACTCACTGGGTAAGATCTTAAGCAAGTGGAAAGAACTGAGCAATAATTAAGTGGTGCAACTGGGATATTGGGTGTTATCAGTACTCTAGGACAAGCGAATGTTATCAGCACCTTGGCTTTCAGTGTAGACTCTGGTTGTCCTCTTGATAATTGACATGGAAAGTTAGGTTGGCATGGAGCCATGCATGGCACGTTCCTGGCCCACAGAGCACTAACTCTGTTCTAAATCAAGTCAAACAAAGCATTTTAATAAGGTGATTAAGGTCGTTTTTTTCCATGTGGGGAAGGAGAGAAGTTATAAAAACTGTGCAAATTACAAACTGCTTGCTGATAACTCAAGGTTGTTCTCTTTCATTGTGCACAGCACCTTAAATGTTGGGGCTACTCCAAGCAGATTTGTTAACGCTCTTCAGAGAGAGAGAGTGTTGCTGTGTCTGTGTGTGGTGTGTGTGTGGTGGTGTGTGTGTGTGTGTGTGTGGGTGTTGGTGGTGTTTTGCACCCATAAGAGACTGTATGCAATAGTCACATGGATTGCAAATGTAACATCATCAAGAGTTTGAATAACTATCTCTCATCAGTGAGACACAATAAAACGTATGCAATCACAGCTAGACTTCAGCTATAAAAATCTAACTTACAACACCATGATGGCAAGGCTGGCAAACAACTGAAATATCTTTGCTGGCAAAAAGATAGAAGCAGAGTTAAAATAGGATGAAGAAAGAGGGAAAGAAAGAAAAAAAGTGAAGTGAAAAGGAGGAAGAAAGGAAGCAGGATGAAAAGGCAGACATGTCTAACTGAATGGCTGCAGAGATTACTTGTTGTTGATGTCCAAAAGATTAAAAAAATAATTGAAATCCAATCTCCCAAAGCCAAAAGACAAACAGTACCCCAGTTACTTGTGATTAGGCAAATTGTGGTATTCACTGCAGAAGCAGAGAGGCTTGAGGTGTCACAGGAATGATCTTGAACAATACAGAGAAACAAATGCCATCATCTCATGTGTGTCAATGTCATGATTTGTGGATGTACAAACTATTCCTGCATCATATACAATTGCTGACTATGTATAGTGAATGTATAAAAAGCAAGAGACACTCAGACATATCCAGGACTGGTATGTTCAATGGTACATCGGCGACAGCGTCGCTGCACACAACGCAAAGCATCAGCAGGCAACTGGCAACCTTGCACACTCAGCAGCTGAAGTTCAGGACAATGCATAGCAACACTTCGTAGGCCGCTCCCAGTAATGCCACAGCAATCTCGCATACTCAGCCTCTTCAGACCCGAGCATCCCTTGGCTATTGCCTCTACACCCACATCAGTCACAAGTGGGCAGCGACCCACATCCAGACTACGCAGCCGAGAGCAACCTCTGCCCAGAAATTCCAATCCTTGATCTGTAAGGCCCGGAAGGCCACGTGCATTGAGGTAGCGAAGGCCAGGGCAGTGGCGGGCAAGGTATCGAAGTCCAGCATCACTGAGGCGACTACAATGTGCAAGGCTGAGGTAGCGCAAACTTGGGCCCAACCCCAAGGCAACTTCACGCAACCCGACATCAGTTATCACAGGGCAATCACAAAGGCTGAGCTCACGCAGTGCTGGGCAATGTCGAGCCACTGAAGAAAGTCCAGCGTCTGAAAGGTTCGCACAGCGGCGTAAGTAGAGGCGCAAAAGGCCTGGACAGTGCAGTGCAACGGCGAGTAAGCCATCGTCAGAAAGGCCAGAACAGCCAGACATGTCAAGATGGCGAATTGAGAGATGGCGACCACGAAGAAGGCAGGCATGGCATGAAGCCTCAGGTGTAAGGCTCACACAGGAGATCTCTGGGCAATCTGTGGGTTGCAATGTAAAAGCCATGTTAAGTAAAGCAATGAAAAGAGGTAACACCATTTTGGAGATCCAGTAGCCTGCAAAAGTATTCATCCCCTACCAATAATGACACATTTAGATGAATTACAAATGATGGAGAAACATTTTCTCCAAATAAACTTTTTTATTCATAACTGAAGAGATAAAACTAAACCTTGTTATAGTTGAAGGAGGTTACATGTCAGGAATATCTGCAAAAAACATTTATCAATCAAAATTCACTAGTTGTTAAAGTATTCAGCCCCATAGGCGGTCAGTACTTGGTAGAAGCAGTTTTTGCAGCAATGAGGACTTTTGGGTCGTCTCTACCAGCTTTGCATGGTGACATGGTGAAATCGTTGTTGATTCTTCATGTGAAAATTGCTCTATTTTGGCGAAGTTTGATGGGGATCGTCGATGGACGGCAATCTTCAAGTCTCACCATCAATGTTAAATCAGGTTAATGTCAGGACTTTGACCGGGCCACTCAAGAACATTAATTACTTACGAAATCTAAAGATTTCGTAAGTATATTGATGACTTCCGTCTTCTGTTTGTGTGTTTGTTTGTGTGTGTGTGTTTGTTTGTTTGTAGGCATGATAACTCGAGAATGGAAGAAGCTACCAATGTCAAATTACACCACGTGATTCAGGAGGGTGATGGCTAGCGCTGATTAGATTTTGGTCAAAATCGGTCAAAGGTCAAGGTCACAGTGAGGTCACATCGCCACCACAAAACCTTTCTCCACATGCCTGCAGTGTCATTAAGATGCTTTTTCGTAAATTCCGTTTGGGCTTTAGGATACGTCTTTTTCAGTAATGGCTTCTTTCTTGCCACCTGTCCAGAGGACAGCTTTCTGAAGGGAACAGGATATTGTTGCTTGAATAACACTAACCCCCATCTCAAACATGGAGCCTTGCAGATCTTTCAAAGTCATTGTTGGATTTACAGTGACATCCTGAACCAGTTTCCTGCTCGCACGGCTGCTGAGTTTGGATGGGCGACCTGATCTATGTGGAGACTGGGTGGTATATGATATGTCTTCCACTTCTTAATGATGGATTTCACCATACTCAAAGAGATAATGAGTGACTTTGAAATTTCCTTATAACCCTCTCCTGAACGGTGCTTCTCCACCACTTTATGTCTGACTTCTTTGGAAAGCTCCTTATTTCATATTTGCCTTGTTGGTTGGAGTTTAATCTTTTAGTTAAACCACTGATTACATACAGGTGAAACCTATGACACTTGTTTTGTAACCTTTCAAACAAATAATTTGCTCCTGAAGTGATTTGGGTGAATCGGGGAAAGGGTTTGAATATTTATGCAAATGCGAATCAAACTTATTCACATTTTATCTGCATTTTCTGGCTTTGACACTTTGCAGTAGTTTATGAAGACTCTATATATTAAGTTTGATTTGAAAGCATCATGAAATAAGTTCAGGTGGCATCAAAATGTTAAAACTTTGGAGGGGGGGGGGGGGTTGAGAATACTTTTGCAGGCCACTGTAAGTGTTGTGAAATTGCGGTTCAGAGATTTTTCCAGGTGTTGTTTGAATCTTTTTCCCCTCATTACAAGGTTACAAGGACTGTAACCCTAACACTTACTTCCCCCTCATTAAAGCTAAGTTTTTCAACCTGGATTTCTTGTGATTTTCTGCTATATCTTTGTTCCTGTGTTGCTGTTTGTGTTTCCATCCAATTTTCCATGTTAAATCGTACCTTGTTGTGCTCTATTTGTCTAATTTATTGTTATGGTGTTCAATGCCTACTCCTCGGATAGCTAATGTGAAAACCGTGTTTCCCCTTTGTTGCTGTATTCCTCGTTTTGCTTCTTTCTTTCCAAATATTACACTTTCTACCTCTTCAATGTTATCCTATTTCCCTCCTCATTTCCAAAAAAATTAAAACAATCAAAAATTTTTTTTCACTTTGTAACAATCTCATTCTGCTAGACTTTCCTGCTACCTGTACTTCCTGTACTCCATTCCCCCCTCCATTTTCTTGCTATCTCCAAAATGAATCTTCATTGAATACAAATGCTTCTTCCTTCCTTCTTCCATAAGGACGAGATCTTTGTAAGTTGACTAAATTTACTTCTTCCTTTGAAAGCATTTTCAAATGCTTCTCTTTCCCAACTTCTCCATCAGGAGTACCCCATGTGTTCTTCTTCTTCACCGCAATCTATT
This sequence comes from Eptatretus atami, assembly GCA_035128595.1. Lineage (NCBI taxonomy): Eukaryota > Metazoa > Chordata > Myxini > Myxiniformes > Myxinidae > Eptatretus > Eptatretus atami. The sequence goes on along the minus strand of CM068955.1, from coordinate 154,384,222 downwards.
CTTCCACTTATTCTTCACAAAGAATTGGGAATTTGGAATCCAGCATCCTTCCACTTAATAGCCCCTCTTTCTGCACCCCCTTCACCCCACTCTCTCAATGCTTCCCCTCACCCTACCCCTTCAAAGCTTCCCCCTCACCCCATACCTCAATCGAGTCAAGTAAGGTCTGGGAGTATGTGAGAGCAGCGCGTCGCTGCGGCCACTTTCCGTCCGTACTCCAGGGGCCTCCTCTGGCCATCTTCCAGGCAGATGCCTGGCCCATCCCCATCTCCTTGAGATGATTCCGATCAACCTGCCGCAACCACAAGGCCCTGTGTCGGCCCATTGGCCTCCTCCACTCACGAGACTCCCTCGCTGAGAGAATCTGGTGAGCAGGATCAATGTCAGGAAAACAATCCACATGTCCATACAGCCTCAGCTGATGCTCACGGACTATGCAAGTAACAAATCTCATTTTGAGTCTCTCTCAGCAACTGCTCGTTTCACACAAAGTCCGATCAGCGATAGCCAAGGATTCTCCGAAGAGACCTGGTACCAAAGGAATTAAGTTTCCATCTCAGATTCCTGGTCAGAGTCCAAGTCTCACATCCATAGAGCAAGACTGGAAGCACCAAGGACCTGAAGATTCGGACTTTCGTCCTCCCACACAGGTACCGACAGAACCACACCCCATGATCAAGTGAATCCATGACTCCCCAGGCCCGACCTAGACATCTATTGACCTCTGGCTCAGCCAGCAGAGACAGGAATATCACTGCCAAGGTAATTAAATCACCCCATGACCTCAACATCCTCGCCACCAACAGGGACAGGCAAGATAGCAGCATCCAATATGTCATTGAAAGCCTGGATCTTCGTTTTGACCAAGGAAACCCATAATCCCAGTGACTCCGACTCCTCATTCAGCACCTCTAGGGCCCCCAAAAGGATATCCAGAGTCTCCAGAAAGATGACTGCATTGTCTGCAAAATAAAGGTCAGAGATCTTGACATTCTCAAACGATGCTCCACAGCTTGATCTCTCTGACATTCTACCCAGAATCCAGTCCAAGTGCAGAAAATTCTGGGTGCCAGTACACCCCTGACGAATACAAGCAACAACTGGAAATAAGTCAAACATGGAATCGCCACATCTCACAGCATTCTCAGGACCAGAGTACAGTTCAGACATCAGATTGATCAGTTTTTGTGGCACCCAAAGAAGACCAAGATTCCTCCAGAGGGCATCCCAATTCACTGAATTGAACGTTTGGAGAGATCATCATAGTGTGCAAGAAGCCCCTGTCAAAACTCTCGTCTGCATTTGGTGAAGACCTGAAGAGCAAGGATACGGTCAATTGTTGACCTCTTTCATGTAAAGCCTGACTGCTCTGGGCACTGGTGCTCAAGCAGATGGTGGCGAAAGAATTATCCAAGCAAAGACCTTGCCTGGCATTGAGAGCATCGCCACTCCTTGGTAGTTGTTGCAGTCATGGCGATCATCCTTCCCTTTCCAGAGAGGGACAAAAAGGACCCTCTTCCAGTCATTTGGGATGATACCTGTGTTTCAGGCAGAGTACAAAACTGCATGCAATGGCACGAGTACAGCATTTCCACCAGTCTTGAGAAGTTCAGCATGGATGCCACAGATCCCAGGAGCTTCACACAATTTCAGCCGGTTCATTGCAGCCTGTGTTTCCACAAATGAAGGTGGATCGCAGTTGATTGGAGAGTCAGCAACAGGGATAGTAACACCCCTGACATCTAATTCAGCAGCTCATGGGTCAGCCTGGTACAGCCATTCAAAGTAAATGGCCCAGCGGGCCTTCACTTTGGAATCCTCTGTAAAGAGCCCACCACCCTCCACTCTAACTGCAGTACACCGAGGGATGGGCTTGGAGGAATGCAATGCGTGAATTCCCCTGTAAGCAGGAGGACAATCACTTTTTCACAGGTGATGCTCTACCCCCTCACAGATTCCTCTTACATAGGCCTCTTTGTCCACCCTCTGCGCACATACAGTTTTCCGCCTCAACTCCCTGAACAGCTCAGCTCTGCCATTAAGCCTGGCCCTGTGACTCTGGTCAATGGTATCCAGTGTCCCGTGAGAGACAAATTTCCTCTTCGCCCTATGGTGAGTTCCAAGACATCCACCGGCAACATCAAGAATGGTGGTCATGAAAGCACTCTACAACTCTTCAGGATTCCCCAAAGCACCCAGACTCCACAAATCCCCTCAATCCTTTGACATCAACCCACCACTTAAAACCTCCTCCTCACCCTACCCTCACAAAGCCTCCCCCTCACCCTGGAATCCTGCACCCTACTAACGCCTCCTCTCCTGTCGCTAACTTTGTGAACCTCAAACATCTGAGGTTTCTATTCCAACTTGAAAGATCTCTCAATCCTCTGTTTAACAGAACCCCTTTTCTAATTTGCCATCCCTGACTCATTAGTGTCTCTCCCAGGTTATTATCTCCTCTGGTTTTATCGTCCTCTACTCTGCCCCAGTGGTGGAGTTGCACTTTACATTAATAACTCAATTTCCCACTGACCTTGTCCTGATCTTTCACCTTCTAACCCCTAAAAGTACCCAAGAGTACAAGGCATCAGCGCACGTGTCCCAAAAACCTGTTATACTGCTCTTGCCCATCCTCTTTCTTCTCTTTTCACCCTATCATTTGCTCGAGGTCATCTTCCATCTGCTTGAAAATCTGCCAACATCATTGCATTGCATTAAAAAGAGAGGACCAATAATCCTGAAACTCACCTGGCTGGTTGCCAAAAAGTGTAGTGATAGATAGATGGGGTAAAAATAAGAGCTGGATTTATCACAGACATTTTAGGTCAGGTAATATTGACATGTTCATTGCAGTGCAACTCCCTGCTATCTTATGACCCTTAGTTTTGGAGATATTTCTCACTTCCAGTATGATGATGTCACTTCCTGTTGTGTCAACATTATCCCTACTTGATAAGGAGCAACTCCCACTTTCTGTATTATAATGTCACTGGTGGCCACATTGTGTTTCTGATCAGCTTCTTTGAATCAAACATTCCCAGAAGTAATTGATCATATATTTTGAGTTTTGCATTGATTGGTTAAGCAGTTTCAGCGAAGAATATTTTTTAAGGTTTTTTTATTTTTAATGATCCAATTTGGCTATAATACCATCTGACTGATGATGTCATTTTATTGTCAACAATCAATATTTCCTTTAGGTGGTTACTCACAAATTTAAAGTTTCACATTGATCTGATAAGCAGTTTGCGAGAAGGATGGCAGACAGACTTACTGACAGATGGATGACACACCATCTCATGGTGCAAAAAAAGAAAAGGTGCAAAAATGGATCCTTAACAGCAGACCTATGAGCTTGCCTCCAATCATCAGCAAGATCATGGAATCTGTCATCGCAGTTGATAAGAAATCCTTCCTTTACTCCAATGACCTAATCTCATATCATCAATTGGGATTCAGACCAAGTCACAGCACTTTGGACATACTCCTTCTACTCACCCAACAATGGATGGAGGCCCTCATTGGCAGACATGAGTTCAGTGCCGTCTCTGGACATATCTCGTGCTTTTGATAGTCTGGCATCCTGCCTTGCTCTCCAAACTGTCTGCCTATGGCACCAAGGCCAACTGCACACATGGCTTCCTGACTTCCTCTACTCTCGTAGCCAATGTTTGACTCTCAATAGAATCCTTTCATCTCCTCTCCCTGTTGGCTGGAGTGCCCCAAGGCTCAGTCCTATTCCTAATCTTCATCAACGATATCTCTGACTTTCTGGAAAATCCTCTTTGTCTATTTTCTGATGATTCCACCCTCTGCTGTGACATCCTCATCCTTCAGGCAGGCTGCAGTCTTTCCCTCTTCAAATCTTGACAAAGTCACCAGCTGGTCAAACACTTGGAATATGTATTTCAATCCTGACAAACCTCATACTCTCACTCTTTCTCTCCGAAAGGACAGTCTGGCAAACCCTCCCATATACTTTCTCAACAATCCTCTTGAGCAATTTCAGTCACTAAAACTCCTGGGTTTCACTAGCCGACTGGGCATGCTTTGTCATACAAAGTCCGTCCTTGGCAAACCTGAACTATCCACCACAGCTTGATCTCCCCTCTGGTCTGGCACCCCCATCTCACACTTTACTCAGCTTGATGCCATGGAAAACAAGGTCTTCAAGATTATTGGAATCTCCTGCAATGAAGTTGAGTCTACGGGGCTGTCACTTTCCCATCGCAGACAGGTCAGAGTTCTCTCTATCTTCTTCTGCATCCTTTCTGTCTTGCACTCCCTGCTCTTTCCATGCTTTGTCTCCCCCAGGTTTCTGCAGGTGCATGTAGTCTACCATCAAACCCCTTCTGGTGAAATCCCAAAATCCTGAATCACTGCTTTTGCTTACCTGCACTAATTTGTTCCTTTTTTCCCCCACCTGTGGAATCAACTTCCTCATTTTCTTTAATTTCATAGTTCCCTCCATGTTTTCAAAATAGCTGTGGACCACAATCTCAGATCATCCCCGATCTGAAACCATGATCTTTTCTACCCCCGGTAACACCCCACCCAAATCCCCAAGACCACCTCCATCAAAATTTCCAGTTTTTCCTCACTGAGAGTTTGCTTCCAGAGTATACCCATCTTGTCCACCACATGCATCCTCCCCTACCCCTTATTCCTCCCACACCCATTGTTTGTCCAAGTCTCATCATGTTCTGTCCTTCATCTCTGCTGGGTGGTAGTTCCCTCCTCTCTCTCTCTGCTGTTCCTTTTGTTCTGTGTTGTAGCTCTTCGATGAGGCTCTACTCTGTATACCAAAAAAAATGGTAATCGATTCATAAGGAAACATTTGTCCACCTCAAAAACTTACTACAGACTTAAACTCACCAGAAACATCAAGGTGCTCAAGGTTTGGGCAGCATGTCACGACTTCAAGCAGGCCTTGGTTGGTTATGCGTGTACAACCACCAAGTTCAAGATGTCGCAGCTCAGGGCAACGTTGAGCCACAGCAAGCAAGCCTGCATCACTGGGCCCAGGTGCCCCGCTCAACAGAAGTTCTTCAAGTGCCAGACACACCGAAGGTGTTTCACGGCATAACCGTTCTGTTATAGCCATCAGCGCCCAGTCTACATCCAGTTCTGGACTGGAGTACATACTTGAAATTAGGTATCAAACAACACAACACAGCAACCTCCTTGCTATCATAAATAGTATTTAACAGGTAATTAATATAATGGATTTAAGCACAGAAAGTCATTTGGCCCATCAAAGCCATTTCATATGCAATGCCCCTCAATTCCACCAAATACATTTATTAATTCCTTCATATACCATATGCCTGGTGTTGGCTAAATGGTTAGGGTGGTGGGATTGGGATCCTAGGATCCTGAGTTCATATCCGAGGTCGGCAAAATGAGTGCCAGATTGCTGGTATCCTGTGTCGTAGTGTTGACCCATCCAGGATTGTGCCCAATAGCCAAGGAGACTGCTTCAGCAGCACCAACGCTCTGCACAGAGTATGGTCCCATGGATGGATGGATGGATGGTACCATGCTTTATTCAAATCGTTAGTTCTGCGGAAGCACTTTCTTTTGGTCGGGTTACAATCTTGGAGGGGTCACCACTCCAACACAGGATACTCGACTGAAGTTGCATGAATTTGGAAATGTGTTCAGGATGCCAACGACATCTCTCTTACTCTTCATGAAGGATACCCTGGTCAATTTGTTTACAGTGCAGAAGCAGTTGACTTGTCAGAAACCATGCTCGAAGATAGCAAGCAGTGCAACCTCATGCCAAGGAACAACAAATAAGCCTCCCCTCAAGGTTTTCATGACTTTTAATGTCACAGTTTGGTTGTCCTTTCTGTTCGCATTAGTTGGTGGATCTTAAAGATCCCACAGTGTCCTTCGCAAAGCATCGGTGAGTTATTAAGGTCATCCTGAACAAATTACAAATTCCTTCCTGGACTGTGGATAGTAAGTGATCTGGTGTTCTTGTAGGTTTCTTGACACCAGGTTGCACTGCTTGCTTTTACTTGTATCTTAAGGTTCATGAAGAAGTACACACGTATATCATGAGGAACATATTTTTTAACACTCACCCAAGGTACACCCGGCGCCAGAGGTTTGGGTCCCAGGCCAGCTGGTACCAGCGATGACAGACTCGGGCACAGCGGCAAAGGCTGTCAGTTGGCAAGAATGAGAAAATGTGTAGAAGTATTGCATCAGGCCAGTGAGTGCTGCTGTCTTGTCCCAAGACATTATTATCAGAATTTGAGCAAGCAGGAATGTTGTGTGATGACAAGTCTGTTTTGGCCTGGCCAGCAGTAGGTCGAGGGCAGTTTGCGAACAGCGGCATGGCAGGAATGGGACTAGATGTCACAGTTCGAGGTGTTTTTGGGCCATAATCTTGATGTGAAGTTGTAGGATGACTTGAGTTCATGCATGGATTTACAGCCTGATGACAACTGCAAGGGTTGCCTCTAGTGGCTGGCATTGGCTGCATGTAGTGAAACTGGTGATCATGATGATTTTCTGGATAAAATACTCTGAATTCATGCGACTGAATTCCAGAATGTTTCTGTGTCTGGCCATGTATTTGTGGTGTGGTCATGATAGGTCCTGCATGAATCAATGGAAATGGATATTGTTCAGAGCAGAAATGGGGTGACGAACTCTGGTAATGGCAGGGCTGTGGTAGGGGTAGCCTTTGTGTACATGACAGTGGAGACTGCTGTTTCTGCCCATTAAAAGAATATGGTGATAAAGGTTCCTGATAGTTTGGCACTCGATCAGAATTGTTTTTGCAAATTTTACTCTCATTGGTCTGCAATGGACCTGGAGATAAGGGTCGGCGTATGTCAAGAGGAGAAGGAGAACAGAAGTGGTGTGGATATGAAGGTGGGGGTGACAAAGGCCGTTGATAGTTAGTAACATAGGAGGAGAATGGTTGATGCTTCTCTGAAAGTGGAGAGCAAGGCTGAGAGTGGTCAACAGTCGTTGGGGACATCATCCGGTGGTGCCCGACAGGTGGAGGGGATAGTGACCTCTGGCCATTACTTTGTAGTGAAGCCAAAGGCCTTTGTGGAGTGCTTCTTGGAATATGAGATGAAGTCGTTCTTTGATGCGGGGACAAAGGCCTAAGAATATCTTTTGACCGAGGGTGGTCACAAGGTACTGGTGACAAAGGCCTTTGAATATCACAAGGAGTTGGAGACATTGGTCGATTAACACGAGACAACAGGGTGGGTCTGTTTTGGCTCACAGTAGGAAGCACTGTTCTTTGGATATTGCTGGGAATTGGAGACAAAGGCCGCCTTGGGTCAACAGGCTGAGGGAACTGAGGCCTGACTCCACATAATGATGGTGGTGGCTCCAGTGAATGCTGGTGGTTAGAATATTCAGAAACCTGTGGGTTGCCACAATGGTGGATTTGTGATCTGAAGTGCTGTACTGGAGTCTTTCTGTCAGAAGACAGTTGGCCTTGCCTGGGAAGACCACAGGCTAAATTTGTATTTGGACGCTCCTGGGATGAGTCAGAGCTCTGACGATTCAGAGAGTCAGTTGATGCTTGTAGGCCTGCTACTGGGAGATGGTTTGATGCCAAGGGTAGGCCTCGCCTCTTGTGGTGTGTGTGAGTGGTGGAACGTGCTTCTTGAAGCGGTGCTGAGCGCCGACTAGATGCTTGCTGGTTTATGTTTAAAGATGGAACTGGTGTCTGTGACTTGCAACAGTGGTTGTGGATTAATTGTGGGGAGAGGGGCCTGGATTTTCCGAGATGAGTTTGTAGTAAAGTCAAATCCTGTGTGGGGGTTTGGCTTGGCAACAAGGACTGTGGTGATAGTGGGCGTTCCTGCTTTATGCATGCATGCTGAAAACCAATCGGCAGTGGCGACAAAGGTCTACTCATATGATCTTTTGATAATCCCCCAGACTTGTGGGACCTTGAATGTGGCCTGAAGCAGGTACGCTGGACCTCACGATGAAGGTTGGTATCCTTCGAAGTTGAATCGCTTGCGGAAAGGTCCCTTGAAATGGGTTGAGATTTCTGACCAACGTGGGGGATATGACCGGGAGGACTCCTGCCACTCATGGCTGTTGGGGAAGCAACAATGAGTAGGTCATGGTCTTTAATCTCTGAGCAGGGCATTGTGCCATCTTGAGAGCTAACACCGGAATCTGTGAAGAAAGAGACCAATAAAATGTGTTAGCAATTGACTGCCATGTGTGTAAAATCAAATTAACAGGAAATAAACTAATGAAAATGTTGTTTACATTAGAGGGCTCTTCACCTGTGAAGAAAAAGTCCCCAAAAAGCAGAACAGGTGATGTTAGTATTAGTAATTGTTTTATTTATTCTCTGCCAATTGAAGTCAATGCTTACTATATAGTTATTTAAAATATACATCATGGCTGCTTGTTACTCACAGACTAGTCAATTTCTGGTGTATTTCATCTGCTTCTACAAGCCTTAAACGATGAGAAAGACCTGCTTGCATCTCCACTGCTTCATTCCAGTTACACACACTGAACTCTGTTTGGGAAGCGCATTCCACAGTCTTGCTTCTGAGTAAAGAATACAAGACTGCTGCTTTGGTTGTGGCGTTATACAAATCAATCTTGTGATATTGACTTGGTTGTTGATGAACACTGCACAATGCCAAAATCATTTTGAAATTTCATTTGTGGTGTAAACCTAATTGATTTCTTCTGCACACAGCATGTGGCAGCAAGTAGCATCATTTGCTGAGGATGCAGCTGTGCTTCTGATGCAGTGCCCCCTGTAGGTTAGAGCAGGGATTTGTAATTTGTTCATGATGCCAGTGATAGCTCATCCACTCTTCGTGAACGAAACTGTGGGATCCTTAACATCCACCAACTAATACCGTCAGCCACATCCATCCGAGGGACAGCACATACATTGATTAATCACCCTGCATAGAAACACCAGGACGAGAGTTTATAGCTGGATCGGGAATCGAACCCAAGCTAGACAGTTCAGAGGTGAGTGCATGTACATCTCAGCCATCCTGCCAACCTACCGAATTGACTCTTCAGGCTCAAAATTATTCAAAGAACGCTTCATTTTTAATGTACGATTATAAAGCGAATGGCATAACTATAGGAATCAAAGGTTTATATTGATGACGTTTATATAGTCCAAGAGTAATCCTCTTGAGTCGAATGAAAAGTTGGCAAACGTTGTGAAACATCCAAAAATATGAAAAGATTGTGACATTATAAAAAGGATTTGTTACAAAGAAGTTTAAAAAGTAATTATTCTCAGAGCCAAGCCTTAGCATAATGTGGGGGCCTGTGTCAAGCCCTAAAATCGAGGGCCTGCGTTGGAGCCTCCCATCGGGGTCGACCGTTAGGTCTGCGTCGGGGCCTACTGCCTGGGCTTGCATTGGGGCCCAAAGTCGGGGCTTACCGTTGGGGCTTACCGCCGAGGCCTGCCTTGGAGCCCACCATCATGGACTAATGTCGGGGCCTACATTCGGGGACCACGTCGGGGACAACTTCTCGGGGCCTACCCTCAGGGCCCATGTCGGGGCCTTCCATCGAGGCCTACCGTCAGGGCCTACCATCGGGGCATGCGTCGGGGCCTTCCATCGAGGCCTACCGTCAGGGCCTATCATCGGGGCCTGCATCAGAGCCTACCATCGGGGCTTGCGTCGGGGCCTACCGTCGGGGCTTTGCATCATGGCCTCCCATCGGGGCCTGCGTCAAGGCTTACCATCGGGGCCTGGGTCGGGCCGACCGTCGGGGCCCACCTTCAGGGCCTGCATCATGGCCTACCGTTAGGGCCTGTGCTGGGGCCTGCGTCGGGGCCTATCATCCGGGCCTATCATTGGGGCCTGCGTTGGGGTCTACTGTCAGGGCTACGGTCAGGGCTGCGTCGGGGCCTACCGTTGGGGCCTGCATTGGTGCCTATCATCAGGGCCTGCATCGGGGTCTATCATCGGGCCCTGCGTCGGGGCCTGCATCGAGGACTACCAGCGCGGGCCTGCGTCGGGGCCTACCGTTGGGGCCTGCATCGGGGCCTACGGTTGTGGTCTGTGTCGGGGTATGCGTCGGGGCCTGCATCAGGGCCTACTTCGTGGCCTACCATCGGGGCCGGCATCGGGCCTGCGTCGGGACCTGCTTCGGGGCCTTGTGTCAGGGCCTGCATCATGGCTTAAGACCCTGTCGCACCTTGACGATTTAGCCAGCGTATGCCTGACATATGCAAAATTTGGCTAAAACGCCGGCACACGTCGAATACGTTATGGGTAAGTTTGTATAACCCGTTAAGAGCACGCTGGCATACGTCGTAGTACGCTGGCTTTTTTCGTAGAACGCTAGCATACGTCTTTGTACGCTGGCATACGTCGTAGTACGCCGAGGTGTTAGACAAATTTTCCATGCTTGAAATTTTTCGACGTATGCCAACGTATGACTCACACGTTCCGCATACGCTTGGCCATAAGTTGTAGGCAGTTACGTGATCGTTGACACACGTCGACACACGTTACTTGTAAGTTACTCATAAGTCGAAACACGTCGAGGTAATGTTTAGCGTACCGAAACTTATTTATAACCTATGAGTAACGTGTTGTAGGCATACGCGATTCGACACGTTACTTGTACGTTACTCATAAGTCGAAACACGTCGACGTAATGGTTAGCGTCAGTGTTCCAGACTCCCTGGTTTTTTTTTTTCGGTATGACGGTGATGTTGACACCGATTTATAGTGCGGTATGATATAATATAATTAATAGGCTGCCGCTCAACGATTTAAATCGATAACCGCACTAGAAATTGAGTGTCAACATCACCGTCATACCGAAGAAAAAAAAACTAGGGAGTCTGGAACACTGACGCTAACCATTACGTCGACGTTTTTCGCCTTATGAGTAATGTACAAGTAATGTGTGTCGACGTGTGTCAACGATCACGTAACATGCCTACAACTTATGCCAGCATATGCGGAACGTGTGTCATACGCCGAGTACATCGAGAAATTTTCAACATGATGAAAATTTCTCGACGTACTCGGCGTATGACGACGTATGCCAGCGTACTACGATGTCTGCCAGCATGCTCTTAACGTATACAAAACTTACCCATAACGTATTCGACGTGTGCCAGCTTGGTTCGGCAAATTTTTCATACACTGGCTAAAACGTCAAGGTGTGACAGCGGCTTGACACTTCGATGTCTAGTGCGGTTATGATTTGAATCGTCGAGCCGCAGCCTATGAATAGCCTACTCCACGTGATCGTCGGCGATACGCTACCGCGCGCTATGCATAAGTTAATCTATCGTTGGGCATAGGTTGTGAACGCCGACAACACGCTCAGCATTCGTTGGTATAAGTTATCTATATGTGATTGAAACGTTCTGTGTATGTTACTAATACGTTATGCATACGTCCAACACGTTATTATATGCCCAAAACTTTAAAAAAAAAACATCAATAGTTCAGCGTACGCCAGCGTTTTACATACATTTTGATACCTTGCCATACGCTGGCTAAAACGTAAGGTGTGACAGCCCCTTTAGCATCGTGGAGGGCTGCACTGAATGCTGTGCTTGCTTGAACTCTTGCTGCAGCTTTTACAGTTTGGATCCCTGATCTTGCCTTGAGTTTGGTACTGGAGGGTACACTGCTGCTCACATACACAATGTCTGGGTCTCTTCTCTTCTGACATTTTTAGGATCATCGGATTACAGGTCCTCTCTTGGGACTAGCCAAATTCCAAAGGGGTTCCTTCCAGTCACCACTGTATTTTACCATCCAGCTCCCTGGCTGCCTTTTCCTTCACCCTAGTGCTGGCTGAATCGGGTTCCTTCCCTTTTTTTTCTTTCTTCTTTATTTCCTGCTTCATTATGTATATGTATCTATTTCTGATGGTTGCAATCCCTAAATTAAAAGCGGGTTGATAGTATGTTGGCTTCGTGTACTGCAGGCCGGAACAAATTGGGGGCTCATCCGGGATCTGAATTGTATGATACCTGTTATGGATTTTCATTGTTGTTTTTTCTTCATTGGTAAGATACTTTGACCTTTTACGGTGCTGTTACCTACTATATTTACTGCAGTTGTACACCATGGCTGAGGGGATGGATCTTAATGTGAAGGAATTTGTGGTGAGAAAGGGGCTATCAGTGCAAGATGTAGAACTGTTATGTAAGGTAGAGTTACGAGCTGTAGCTGATTATCTTGTGGTTAGTATGACATCTGGTACGAAAAAGTCAGAGATTGCTTCGGTTATTGTCTGTCGCATGTGTTTTGAACCGTGCATAAAGTTGAGGGGTTAAACCTTGGAATTAGCCAGGATAGAATCTGAAGAAAGACTGCTCAGGTTAAAGTTAGAAGACAAAGAAAAGGAAAGAGTTTGAGTTTAAAAAAATTAGAACTGGAAATTCATTTGGAACGACAGACCTGACCTGTTTCTGATTCCCCCTGTTCCTTTGATGTGGCTCAGAACATTAGGCTTGTTCCCACATTTAATGAGGAGGAGTGGAAATGTTTTTTCGGTCTTTCAAAAAGATAGTCAAATGTCTTCAGTGTCCAGTACAATACTGGACCCTGCGACTACAAAGTGTGTTCATAGGGAGAGCCTAGGAAGTGTAGTCAGCTCTGTCGGATGATCAGTCGAAAAATGAGGTCATAAAAAGAGCTGTTGTCAACCTATGAGCAAGTTCTGGAAGCATCTAGGCAGAAGTTCCAAACCTTAAAAAGACAGGCTGGGCAGACATTTGTGGAATTTGCGAGGGAGAAGGAAATGAGTTTTGATCGGTGGTCTCATTCTCTACAAGTGTATCAGAACTATGGTAATCTTAATGAGGTTATCCTGATGGAAGAGTTTAAGAACAGTATCCCCTTGGACATTAAGACACACATTACAGATCATAAGGTTGGTGAGTTGAAAAGAGCTGCCGTTCGTGCCAATGATAATGAACTTGCCCATAAGTTAAGCGTTGATCTTCCTCGTTATGGTATGACATGGGATAACAAGAAGGAGGTTAGTGAGGACCAGTCAGAGGAGGAGTGGAAAGACCATAGGGGTCCATCAGTGCGGCTGTCTCTGGGTAGACGGTTTGAGTGGTCGAATAAGGCATCTCGCAGGGGAACCATCCAAACGTGTTATTACTGTAATCAGAGGGTAGATCTGATCTAATTGTTGGAAAATGCAACGTGAGGAGAAGTAGGGAGACTCCGAATTAGCTCATGTACCTGAGGATAAACAAGCTGGTGTAATTGCTTTAATTAGGGAGTGTGCCCATCTATGTTCAGATAAGCCATGATGAGGTAGGGAATGCTCGACTAATCAAACAACACCCGTAACGGCTTAATCCTGACGAGTTAGCTAAGGTTCGTGAAGAGGTAGGATATATGCTAGAGCATGACATCATCGAACCCAGTCAGAGCAGCTGGAGTTCCCCCATTGTACTTGTATCAAAACCCAATGGTTGTGCAAGATTCCATATAGACTATCGGAAGGTGAATGCGGTAACCTGCACCAATTCTTATCATATCCCGAGAATCAAAAATTGCATTGACAGGGTGGTAGGTAAAGCTTCTTATGTGAGTAAAATATACTTGCTTAAAGGTTATTGGCAAGTACCTCTGACTGACCAGGCAAAATAAGTTTGGGCCTTTTTGACTCCAGATGGCTTATATCAGTGTAAGGTAATGCCTTTTGAGATGAAAAATGCACTTGCTACCTTCCAAAGGTTAATGAACCAGGTTACTATGAGTTTTCAGAATTGTGTAGCTTACGTGGATGATGTCTTACTGAGTAGTGATGCATGGCAAGAACATTTGAGACATCTCTGAGAACTAGGTTGGACTTACCGATGCCACACTTGGTGTAAACCTCAAGAAAAGTGAATTTGCCAAAGCTAGGGTTACCTACCTAGGTCATGTTGTTGGTCAGGATCAAGAATCACCTCGACAGGGCAAGACCCAAGCGATTGCTGATTTTTTTCCTGTCCCCACCAATAAGCGAGAATTGCTTCAGTATCTCTATGTCTGTGTTCTACAGGAAATTCTCTGTAAATTACAGCTCGCTCGTGTTACCCCTAACCAAATTGTTTGAAGAAAAATGCAAAGGCTTTTGACAATTGTCTGGGATATAGTTGAGGATGTGTCCAACACCATGTTTCTGGCCCTCCGTTGGAATTGGTCCAAATAGGGGGCTGATGGATTTGGTCTCGATTTTTGTGTCCATGTGTGTGTGTGTCCGCCGCCATATCTCGGACATGTATGGACCAATTATATTTGTACTTGGCACAATGACAACACATGATAGTGCACATATGCACATCATTTTGTTTCTTGATGCGATCAATGATGGCCGACTGGCAGCTATTTTAGTTGTAACCCCCCTCCCCCCCACAAGAAACCCCCGGTGCTGAACACATCCTCAACCATTTCTCGGACATGTATTTACCGATGTTGTTCAAACTTGGCACCCAGAAGAGGAATGATGGCTTACATGAGCACGTCATTTTTTTTTTCGAGATTGGATCCAAGATTGTTGACTCGCGGCCATTTTAGTTGTAAAAAAAAACACCCAATGCTGAATATGTCCTTAACCATTTCTCGGACATTCATTCACCAATGTTGTTAAAATTTGGCAGATTAAAGAATGATGGCTTACATAAGGACACTATATTATTTTGAGATCAGATCCAAGATGGCCGACTGGTGGCCATTTTGTTACTTAAATGTGTCCCCAACCATTTCTCAGACATGGTCTGATTTTGTTCAAACTTGGCACAACCACAGTACATGATGGCATACACATGCACCTCACTTTATTTTGCAATTTGATCAAATATGACTGACTGATAGACTGGCGGCCATTTTAGTTTAGACATAAATAAGGCCTGGTCCTTTAATTCCCTCTGTACAGTAAAATTACTAAAACTATGGTGGCTATTACCTATTGTCTTTTTTTTTGTTAACTTGTATTACAATGAAAATGAGTGCCAGTTGGCTATCTTTGATCTCATCGTGAAACAAAATGATGTGCATATGTATAACCATCATATGATGTCTTTGTGCCAAGTACGAATAAAATCGGTCCATACATGTCTGAGATATATTTGATCCATAAGTTTCCATCCATAATTACGAAAATCTGAGATCGGTCCATAATTACGAAAATCGAGACCAAATCCATAAGTCCCTGTTTCAGATGAACTCCAATGGTGGCTAAAAATAATAACAAACGAGAATAGAGTGGGAGAGAAACCGAGAACGAACGAGAGCGAACATACCTCTGCCAGGCTGAACAGTTTACGTTTTGTATCTGACTGATAGGCTGGATCTACATCTGGACCTAAACCAAAATCGAATCGCCTTGTTCTTGTCACTTACCCAACTCATTCACTAAGTTTAGTGTGAATCTGTCCATAGCTTTTTGAAATATCATGCTATATATCACTTTTGGTCCTATCTCTCGATGGTGAAGAATTACTTGAAAAATTATCGGACCTGGATCTGGATATATATCTTCACCACAATCTAAGCACCTTGTTTTTGTCACCTACCCAACCTGTCCACCAAGTTTCGTCCAAATCCGTACAAAACTTTTTGAGATATCATGCTTACAAACAAACAAACAAATGAAATTGCTCGTTGAGCAAGGAATTGCTGGAATAACTTTGTCATATCTCCATGATCTCTGAAAAAACAAAAACCTGGAAATCAATTTGGTTCTTATAAGTCGATAGTGCTACTGTTTGATGAGTTATAGCACTTAGTTTGGTAATGATTATAACTTGGAAGTCAATCGGTCTTGAAATGGCGTTTTTATCGCAATTTGAAAGTTTTGACCCGACCCCCCTGACATTCGACCCCCGACCGCTAAGAAGGGTGTTGGTGTGACACCCCCAATGAGACATATGGTTGGATGCAGTATTGGAAGATGCATATTTTGTATTCGGTTTGAAGTCGATACGACCATTTTAGCGGACATTATTGCGAAAATAAGAATTTCGGTTTTTCGGTGACCTTGACCTTGACCTTTGACCTAGATTCAGCAAAAATGACAAGCGTCTAAGTTGGACCATGGCCGACGTCTGTACCCAGTTTGGTCATGATCGCTGAAACGGTGTGGCTGCTACAGGGTAAACAAACACACAAACAAACAGAAAGACACACAGAATGACACACACAACCAACCAACATAATTGCCGAAATCCGAAAACACACAGTGGTGAAAACATAACTTCCATCCACCTGCAGTGGCAAAGGTAATAACCTTGCAATTAAATTGGCAAATAGGAAAACATAGAACTGCTTTGGAGTAGTGTGGAATATTTGGACTATATCACCTTGACCCAGTGATGTATACATCACCTATCACCTATATCACGGAGTCTTCATCCTTTCTGTCCTTCCTTCCCTATTTCCCCCACATTACTTTCATTTGTCATGCTTTCTCTTTATTATATTCTTGTTTTGCACCCTGAATTTCCTCGATCCTCGTATTTATTTATATCCTGCTGTATAACTTTTCTCTCAGATGTGAGTGCTCATGTGTTCTTCTTCTTCTTCTTTCAGCTGCTCCCGTTAGGGGTCGCCACAGCGGATCATCCGTTATGATCCGCATACTGATTTGGCACAGGTTTTATGCCGGATGCCCTTCCTGACGCAACCCTAGTCGCCTCTTACGACACAGGGATAAGGATTGGGTTTCGCCATGATTCCGGGCTGCCCTACACCCTCTCATAGCGTGGCCCAGCGCAGAGCTCCCGTCCTCAAGCGATCCTCCAACCCAAGCCTCCGAGTAGCTGGATTACAGGCGCACGCCACTACGCCCGGTATGTGAGTGCTCATATCTCATCGCCAAATGGCCAGCCCAGATGAAAAGTTGCTATTATAGGACATGATCAGAGCATTTTTAGGTATTTGAAAGTTTCCCTGGTCCAATTCTGCTCTGCTCTGAGTCTGGCAGGTGGGCAGCTTGATTCTGACCATGACCGACTCATATTGAAGACCTTAAAAATGGCACATGCTGTTTCAAGGTCATACAAGGATATATAAGGAACTTTGGCACAGGAGGAGTCTATTCGGCCCATTATGCCCGCTCTACACCAACACCAGATGCCATTACCCATCCACACACAAGCTACTTACAAGTCTTGCCAATATTCCTGTTTCTCTGTATCTCCAATGCATCTCAGTACCTATGTAATTCCAATTTAAACCCATCTACTCTTTTTGCTGCCATTCCATTTCTTGAGACCTTCCATGCATTAACTACTCTCTGACTGAAAGACCCCTGCCCTAATATTGTCTCAAGTCTCCTCTTCTTTACTCTCAGGCTATGGCCCATGGTCCTATCTTTGTCTACTCTGCTGAAAACTCTTCTGCACTTATTTTTTCCACACCCTTCCTTATCCTAAACAACTCCATTAAATCCCCTCGTAATTGCCTCCTTTCTAATGTATAAAGTCTGCCTCGAGCCACTCCTCATACTTTTTTGACTGGATGCATTTTTGGAAGTCATACGGGAAAAAAAACAGGAGGCATTTTGGTAGAAGTTGATAACAAGCATATTCTAGGCCATTGGGACATGCTAATTACTATTGTGCTTGTTACCAAACATTCTTTTTAATTTTAGCCTCCTACTGAACACAATTAAAAAACCATCACAAAAACGCTGTTCTGGCATATAATTTTGCCAGAGCCAACAAAGTTTGCTCATGTTTTAACATCCAGATGTACATTTATTGGCAACACAAGACAATTCAGAAGGTAATTCAGATCCTACGTACAAATTTCTCCGCTGCATTAATCTTTTCTGTAAGTTGTTCTTCACTTTAGCAAGCAAGAAGGACGTGGTGTTTGATAAACACCTTCCATGAAGAGCGCTTTGTGTGATTGCATATAAAAGGTGTGGTGTCATCCTGTCAGTGCATGGAAAGGCAGGAGAGATGCTGGAACCTCAGGAGGCAGCTGGTCAAAGATGTCCTTTTTGGGAATATACTTTGGTTTCTTTGCTGTGCCTGACTTCATCCATACATTCTGGCATGAGAAATGAGGATAATGTGGCATCAGTAGTGGAAGAACATTGGCATCTCTTGCAGACACGAAAACATTGCTGAAGTTGTTGTTCAAGCTCTGCAGAACTAGTCGGGTGTCACCCTCATCGGGTGTCGCAACAAGATCTGCCAGATCAGTGGATATATGTGATGACTTCACTTCTTGTTCATCAGCAAATTCCCCCTGCAACAACAATCTCTCTGTCAGGTAGTGCCTTTGCTATAAGTTGTTCTGATAGAAAGCATGCCAAGTCAGTCTTGTTCTCGGCAAGACATGGAAGTTTGGCCAGCTAATGGGAAGTGGCACTTCACGCCCTTCAATGACATGCTGAATAGGTAGAATGGTCTTGTTGCATCACTTTCTACTATCAGTCTTGATAGATTCCTCCAACTATCTGTCAAAACGATATCTATTCACTTGTATGATGGATTAGCATGCAACACTGATGTGAATATACCTTCAAGGTCACCAAACGTGTTTGCTCCAGTGGGCTTCCCAAGAGCAACAACTAGTCCCTGTGCACTCGACATGAAGGCACATCTCAGAGTTCAGTGGTTTGAGGGCAATCGGTGACTGCTGTTTGTAAACCAGCACAGATTTAGTGCCTGTTCTCCAGGATCTATTCATCTCTGCTGGTGATATTGGCACCTTCACCAGCTCATGCTTCAACACATGTTTCAGGTCAACCTTTCGGCCAGCTTCATAGGCAATGATAAGGCATTGCATAACACTTCTATCAGCTTTCAGGACTTACTTTTTTCCTTATCTTTTATGTTTCTCACTACTTTGTACAAACGTTCAAAAGTTGGAGCATTCTTCCTTGGTATTGTACAATGGAATGGGACTGCAGGGGATTCTTCATTTTTTACTGCCAGTTCCTCTTCAATGAATGTTTCAACACTGATTTCCAAGTTCTGTGGAATTCTAAAGGGAATCCTGAATTGCATCAGTGGCTGGATCCTTGGTAGCAATGTTATGAAGTGGGGTGAACCTCAGGTGAGAAGATATTGAGCTGCTGCAAGGTAGAATACAGTGAATCCTCATCTTTCTGGTCACGTTTCTGTCTCCCTGGCTTAGCCTCGTAGTGTGTGGCTGTTTTCACAGCACACCTAGTACAGTGCATGTGTGTGCAGATATGTTTGACTGCAAATTGTAGGATAGAGCCCACCTGCTGAGTGCAGAGCTTGTCTTGGTTATCCCCATGATGCCTCCTCCCATTTTTCCTGTACCATTCAGCCACTCCTTACCATGATCAGGGTCTACCTGGTTGAACTTCTGAGATGATCTTTTGACAACAACGTTGCTCTGCTGGAACTCAAGTAACACTTCTTCTGGGAGTTGGTGCATCTCCGCTAGATAGATAGGGCCCCATCTGTCATAGTTGTAACAGTCATACATATGGAAATAGGGTAACTGGCATTTTCATCTACATGGTTTCAGCTGCATAAGTCCATCATGTTGGCCACGCACGAACATCAGAAGGATGGAAAGCATCGCCATGTAGTTCCACCAGAAAGTGAAGTTGACATTTCTTTCTCCGTTTTCCCTCGTGAATGCATTCAGCAACTCTTGAAATCTTGGGCTCTTTATAAGTGCTGTTAGAGCCTCAATACAATCAGGGTTGTTTGAGGCATTTGATACCTCATCATGCAGTCCTGCATCAGATTGTTGACAGAATATCAGAAGACTTGGCATCAGTACTCTCCAAAGTGCTTGCAGACTGATCTTGTGGGCCTGCATGGTCTTTTTGTATGCCTTTCCATTCAAGATTTGCTCAGTTGTGTTGGGACCAAGGATGCTACTTTCTACCCATGCTTCTGCCAGTCCTGACCCACCCATGTGCTTGCCAATAGCCTTCAGGAAAAACACATGGAAGTGTGGAGACCCCCAAGACGTGGAATGAGCTTATGCTGGTAATCTAAAGAAAGTTTGTGAGAAAAAAAACAGAAACATTCACAGTGAAAACCAAAATTATGATTCTTGTCGGCCATCTTGTTTTTTATTTCATAGTGACCGAATAACTAAAAATTCAGCCTGGTAACAATAACGACCATTTTTGAATTCAACACGCTCAAATTATCAAAAATAGCCACAACACTCACTTCTACCAAAAAATGCCTCGTGCTTTTACATTATCCCCGCAACGAAGGTGGATGGAGGTTATGTTTTCACCCCTGTCTTTGATTGTTTGTTTTGTTTGTTTGTGAACAAAATATCTCAAAAAGTTGTGGACGCATTTTGACGAAATTTTGCGGAGAGATTGGGTGTGTGAGATTGACGAAATCATTACATTTTGATGAAGATCCGAATCCGTATCCGGATCTGAGAATTTTTAAAGTGATTTTTTCACCATTGAGAGATCGGGCCAACAACGCCATACAGCACGATATCTCAAGAAGTTGTGGACGGATTCGGATGAAACTTGGTGGACAGGTTGGGTGCATGATCACGAAGAACTGTTTCGGTTTTGGTAAAGATCCGAATCCGGATCTGGGTAGGAGAATTATTTAATTTTCGTGATTCTTCACCATTGAGAGATATGGCCAAAAACGACATATTGCATATTTCAAAAAGCTGTGGACAGATTCGGCCGAAACTTGGTGGACAGGTCGTCAAAAGGTCGAATACCAAAAAATGCAAATACAGGTACATTTATCAACATTTAAAAAAATGAATCTTTGTATATGCAATCAATGATTTTTGGGATTTGAACCCCACCCATTCAAGCCCAGGGAATGGGAACTTAGAGTCACAGGGGTCAAAATTTGACTTTGGATTAATCCTGGTGGGACTTTTTGCCATCCTTCAACTTTGCTTTCGGTGGGAATAAGTGTGTCGATTTGCAATGGCGCACCATCGACTTCGCTCTCGTTGGTATTGCTGCCATTTTCCTTTCTTTTTGTATCCATACAAGGAAATATGAGGAAGCTTAGACAAAGGAAGATTCCATTTATCCACCACAATTTTGTCTTATCCAAATTCAGATATATGCTGTATTTAATATGCTTTTGATTGATGGTTTGTGGAGTTAAATTAAACTGACATTCAGGTGCAATGCCACCAGGAGGGTGTGTATCATGACACATTGTTAGAGGAAAGAGAAAGACTTGAAAAGGTAGTGTAAATATGTCTGATGTCTCGCACCTGTGCCAACTACAAAGGCAAACAGTTGGTCAAAAAAAGTCTTTAAAGCTCAATCATCTGTCTCATCTGCCCTGGTGGTGTGTTCACTTTCATAATTAATAATCAAAACACTCGCGATATCATAATAAAATGAGCTCATGTATTATAGCTAATATGAGCTTTGTCTGTGGCTGCTGGTTCGATAATTTCTGGAAGCATGGCTGTGTCACTTATGCAGTGCCCCTGTTGCCAGTAAGCTGGTACTCATTGCACTGACCTCAGAAGGATGACAGGGTGAGTCAACCCACTTGGTGCTATTTCAATGGAAAAAAGAGGGGCTCAAACTCAAGATCCGAAGATCTCAAGCCAGCCGCCTTTACATTTAAGCCACCGCCAGGTTTACTAATGTGAACTCATAAGAGGCAATATAGAAAGCTTCATATTGCGGAGGGGGGTCCACAATTTTGAAAAATAATGTGGGGTAGGGAGTGAGAGATTCCACTTATAATGTTAAAAGCTACTGGAAAACACAAGACCAAATCATAATTTCCAATGATTATTGTGCGTCTTTAGTTATTGAATTAAATCCTTCTGCTTGCATTAGCTGGGAAACGTTA
This sequence comes from Eptatretus atami, assembly GCA_035128595.1. NCBI lineage: Eukaryota > Metazoa > Chordata > Myxini > Myxiniformes > Myxinidae > Eptatretus > Eptatretus atami. The sequence continues at coordinate 154,362,444 of CM068955.1, read as the reverse complement.
AAGATCCAACAGTTATCTTCGATAAAGAGTAGGTGAGTTATTGTTGGCACCCAAAGCAAATGAGAAATTCCTTCCACCTTTAGCCTAACATATGGCCTGGCTAGCCGGTTTATTAAAGGCTTGGGACAAGCGTACATATGCTCTATGAGCAGCAGACCCCAACCTAAAGGGACCAGCTGGCATAATAAGGGGAGACTTATCATTATGAAAAACATATTGCTCCACTTGTATTGAAAACTTTTGAAACTAGAAGGGCACTCAGTAGAGTGTATACATCCACCGGATCTGGATCCGGATTCAGATCTTCACCAAAATCTAATCAATTCGTTCTTGTTACACAACCAACCTGTCCACAACTTTTTGAGATATCCTGCACACACACAAACAAACAAACAAACAAACCGACATTGGTGAAATGATAACCTCTGTCGACGTGTCCTGGGCAGATGTAATAAATGTGACCTGATACTGCGGCACAGTGAGAACTGTATTTATACCTCAAATTTCTATTTCCTGAAAAGAACAAGGTGGATTGGCTGATGGAGGAGGAGAAAATCAATCAAATTTGGCATTGCTGTTCCAGCACCCGCCATTGTAAGTGAGCTGTTTTCTCAAAAAAAAACAAAGTACATGCAATGGTGTGAAATAGACAAGGTCTGGGTGACAATATCGGAAAACTTCCAGAAAGGTGTCACCCTTGGAATCCTGTCTTTATTAAAGTACCAGGTGAGCTGCTGGGGAGAAACATTTTTTTGTAAAGGTTGAATGTTGCCTTAAACTGGTTATTACCTCCACCACCGAAGGTGGACGGAGGTTATGTTTTCACCCATGTCTGTCTGTCTGTCTGCCTGTTTATTTGTCTGTGAGCAGGATATCTCGAAATGTTATGGATGGATTTGAGCACCCTTCTAGTTCTGTCTGCAATAATTTTGATGTAAAACATCCCATGGTATCTTTTGAAAAGTAAGGGTCTTTGGCCCTGAATTGGAGTAAAATAACATTGACGCTGCCATTTGATTAAATGGGACCATTACATGAAAAACTAGAATGACACTCGTTGAGCGCATACCTCCTTCAGACTAAAGTTTACGTTTTGTACCCCAATAATAGGCCGGATCTGGATCCGGACCTGAACAAAAATCTAGTCGGCATGTTCTTCTCACACATCCAACCTGTCCACCAAGTTTAGTCCGAATCCATCCATAACTTTTTGAGATATCATGCTAGGTGTCATTTTTGGCCCTATCTTTCGATGGAATCACTTAAAAAATTATAGTTTCTGGACCTTCACCAATATCTAATCAATTCGTTCTTGTCACCCACCCAAGCTGTCCACCAAATTTAGTCCGAATCCGTCCACGACTTTTTGAGATATCGTGTTATATATATATATATATATATATATATATATATTTGTTCACGAGTCATTCTCGCCCGCCGGCGTGCAAACGACCGCGTCTAACCAATAGCGGTCGCTTCGCCCACCGAACGGACAATTCAGTCGCGACTTTCCGGAACAACGCCGAAAACCAGTCACGGGTGTGCTCCAAGCGCACACCACGGCCTAGTCAATATTCTACCCGCGTGCAACAGGGTCAATCACCGAATTGTCGATATACCTAATTATTCGCGCGGGGCAGACTACGAGAGACCGTACCTCAACGAAGGCCTGCTTAGACACGAAACGCTTAAGCAGTTCGTTCCGTTTCTGGGATAACCAGAGCGTGTAAATTATCGGGCAGGCACTCGTTAGCGACCCGATTACTAGAATTTATCTGGTATTATTAAAAGCCCACTAAATTCCGAGAGCAAGATGGCCACTAAATTAAGGGAAAAGGACGCAACGAACAGGTTACATTCAAATGAGCACATTTATTATTTCCCACACGTATACAGTCATGCAGGTATGGAATCAATACAAAACACACACATGCAATTCTACAGCCAAACGCAATGCAAAGGAAAGAGCTAATACTGTCTATTTATTATGTACAGTCACTTATACAGTTCTACTTGCGGATCATGGCCCCACAACATTCATTCGAAAGCAAATAAAAGCCCAGGACAGACGAGGGCAGACGGACCTCTTTGGGTCTTTATTGCACGGAGCCGTGTAGACTGCAGAGGCCGCCGAGGCCGCGCAGGTTACCTTCCTCGCTGGGCGACCCACGACGCTCCCTCCCCACGGCAGCTAGCATACCGCGGCTCGGCCGCGCCTGGTGATTCGGGCCCCAGCCGGCAATGCCTGAGAGGACGAACGGGTCTTTGCTCTATTAGAGTTGATGCTCTGTAAGAACCCGTCCGTTCCTCAGCGATGCTCGGACTGTCCCGAAGCCCGATCACCTCGGACCGTCTGGCGCTGGCGGGCGAGCTCTCTCCGCTCGTACACGTTCCGCAGCTCCGCGTGGCACAGCAGGCTTAGCTGCGCTCCCCTGTTCGCGCCTCCTCCGTTCTCCTCAGCTTCTCCAGCTACTGCAGGCTTCAGGCTTCAGACTTCCACGCGGCTCCTCAACTTCTCCAGACTGACACTCCACCGACTCACTGAACCGGCGCTCTGCGCACCATTTTATAGGGTTCGTGAGATGAGATTTTACCTTCGATCCCTCACCTCTGACCTCCACTGGCTCCGCCCCTTTCTCTCTTTTGATCCGAATTCTGAAGCGAAGCTTGGAGCGAGCGGACGTGGTAGAAATCACCAACGCTGAAGGGAGAAGGAAACCACCGCGTTTGTTTGCAGCGATGCCGTTCGATGCGGACTCGCCGTGGCTGGCGCCAAGATGGCGTCGTTTCGGAGATGAAGGTGAGGCGATGTTGTTCGTGTTGAGTATTGGGGGAGATCGGTTTGGAGATGGTGAGAGATGTCGTTGTTGTGAAGGCGGTTGTGGAGAGTGTGTTGGTGGTGTTGGCGTGGTGGAGAAGGTGGTTGTTGGTGGGTGGTTGGAGAAGGTGGTTGTGGTTGGCGTTGGAGAAGGTGGTTGTGGTTGGCGTTGCGGAGAAGTGGTGGCTGGCGTGGGAGAAGTGTTGGTGGTGGCGTGGTGGAGAAGTGGTTGGTGGTTGCGTTGCGGGGAGGTGGTTGGTGGTTGGCGTGTGTTGTCCAAAATAACGATAGTAAAGAAAAAGGCTAACTCAAAGATCACAGCCCGGTGGCACGAATAATTCCATTAGACAACGGGGGAAATCTATCTGAACACAAACTTATCGGCATAACTGATCTAAGGACCTATAGTGCTCTGCGAATTTCCACAGCCGTAACATAATATATATATATATATATATATATATATATAATATATATAATATATAATATATATAGTATATATATATATATATCGTTTTTGGCCCTATCTCTCAATGGTGAAGAATCATTTAAAAATTCTCAGATTTGGATCCAGATTCGGATCTTCACCGAAATTAAGCATTGCTGTCCTTGGCCAGTCAACTATACACACAATAAGTTTCAGACCGATTGCTTGAAAACTGTGGTCAAAAATCCTGTGACAAACAAACAAACAAACAAACAAACAGACAAACGCTACAGACAAACATACTTGGCAAAAAATAAATTTTCGCCAAGGAACAAATAGACAGACAAACAGACAGACAGGGGTAAAAATATAACCTTCATCCACCTTCAGTGGTGGATGTTATAATGAGATGTACATTTTAAAAATGTGAAACACTGACGTACAATCAATAAATGGACAGTTGGAGCTAACTGTATGGTCTGAAGGTAAATAGGCATTGGTGTATGTGGACACAACAATAATGTTTTGGACCAAATGCCCGATTGTGTCCAGGTTTTCTCACATATTGTCAGTTTCTCAGATGGAAGATTTATTGTACAATGTTCTTTGTCATGAGACAGTGGGAATGGAATCGATAGCAGATGATGCAAGACTGGTGGGATTTAAAACGGGCTTGGGAAAAGTCCAAAAGGCCTCGAGGTGGTAAAAAGTGATTTGTAAATGGTTATAAGGATAATAACTAAAGAAAAAAAATCGGCAGAGTTTTATGAAACACCAGCAGGGGTACCTGGCGTTGCCTGGTGCTCTTCTAATCGTGTTGGCATTTTGGAGAAATCAAATGTAGTTTTTTTTTTCTATTTTTGGTGGGGCCTAAAACACTTCCCTTCACCCACTCAGGAATGAGGTTGGGGATCATTCAGTATTACCTTTCACATCTACCATAAATGGATGAGGTGTGTGTGTGTGTGTGTGTGTGTGATGCTTTTTGTGTCTATTAATTAATCATGTACGATTGGAATGTACCTTTTGATGCTTTGGACTGTTCAGACCCCTTCAACCTTTGAAGATCCTTCAAGATCCCCAATTCCCTTAAGACCACCAAGACCCCGAAAGACCTATAATTATTATCATTGGGGTTCCAAAGCTTCCAGGTTGGGAAACCTATTGGTTTTGCCCAAGGCTGTGAAGACCAATGAAAATTTGGTCCAATGGACCAACGGGCCATTGGTCAAATGGACCAGCTCTAAAGGCCTGGCACTAACGAGCGATTAAAAAAGAAAGAAATCCCCAAAAATCCAACTTTTTTTCAAATTTTGATGAACCTCTCACTGATGAACCTCTGAATGTTTGATAAATATCCGTTTGGCTATCTTTGAGAACAAAGCGACACACACACACACACACACACACACACACACACACACCTCTGTGTCATAAACCCCAGGAGTCGTAACATATGACAGTCACAACAATAATGCATAACAGCAGTAATAACAAAATATTACAGTAATACAACAATTATAATACCTCCTTCGACATTGAATGCATCCGTATGACATCCGCCATAGTCACGGCCAAAGATAATTTTTCTGCACGTGCGGTATGAAAACCGACACAAAATATCACATGATGTTATGGTGCTGAATGCTAACAGCTTGGTTTAATGTATTATTTGTATTATCTGAAAAAAACCCAGAATAAATACATTGTATAAACAAATCTTGTGTAAGCAGCTAAAACCGTGTCCTGGGACTTATGACTCACCCTGTTGATAAATATAACGACCTCCTCGGAAATGGGTCTGAGATCAGCGTCTACCTTAAGCACTGACCCCAAATCAACACTGATATATGACAATGCAATTTGAGTTTCGCAGGCAGGATGGGAGTTCACAAAATGCGCCATCACACCGATGTAAGTGAGGCCGGGTGTCCCGTCTGCTTTCGTTAGCGGGTATCCCATGGACCTTAAGTATCCCGACGCGTCTTTCAGGAAGAGTAGGCGAGTTATAACCAGCACGGTGAATACATTTTAAATTCCTGTCCTGACTACCACTCGAAAGGCAAAGGTAAACCTCCCAGTGTAATCTTTTGAACCTGCCTTCAGGCCAAACATGAGAGACAGAGACAGATGGCCTTAATTCATAGGCATTATCATAACAACTGACTGAATGGTTTAGATTAGAATGCTCTGAAGTAGTGAACTGTCAGACCCCACCATCCGTGGGGCATACATTCCTGGAAAATGCAGTGAATAGCGAATCCACAAATAGCGTGCCATTGTTTTCATGGAAAAGGGGGGACAGGTTCCCAGTGGTTGGGGATTCATGAGGGAAAAATCCAAATTCCCGTGAAAAACCATGAATATGCACCCAAAAAAAACGTGAATATGTGAGAAAACCACGAATACGTGAAGCACATGGCCACGAACACGCACACAAAAAACCCATGAAGATGCGAGAAAACCACGAATACATGAAAGCACATTTTGCCACGAACCGCACACAAAAAAACCCATGAAGTGCGAGCACATGGCCACGAACACGCACACAAAAAACCCATGAAGATGCGAGAAAACCACGAATATGCGAAGCACTGCACGAACACGCACACAAACAACCATGAAGATCGAGAAAACCACGAATACGGAAGCACATGGCCACGAACACGCACACAAAAACCCATGAAGATGCGAGAAAACCACGAATATGGAAGCACATGGCACGAACACGCACACAAAACAACCATGAAGATGCGAGAAAACACGAATACGGGAAGCACATGGCCACGAACACGCACACAAAAAACCAATGAAGATGCGAGAAAACCACGAAATGCGAAGCACAGGGCCACGAATACGCACACAAAAAACCATGGAAGATGCGAAAAACCACGAATACGCGAAGCACGGGCCACGAATACGCACACAACAACCGTGAAGATGCGATAAAAACACGAATACGCGAAGCACAGGGCCACGAATACGCCCTCAAAACAACCGTGAAGATGGGATAAAACCACGAATACGCGAAGCACAGGGCCACGAACACGCACACAAAACAACCGTGAAGATGCGATAAAACCACGAATACGCGAAGCACAGGGCCACGAATACGCCCTCAAAACAACCGTGAAGATGGGATAAAACCACGAATACGCGAAGCACAGGGCCACGATAACGCCCTCAAAACAACGTGAAGATGGATAAAAACACATATGCGAAGCACAGGGCCACGAACACGCACACAAACAACCGTGAAGATGCGATAAAACCACGAATACGGGAAGCACTGGCCACGAACACGCACACAAAACAACCGTGAAGATGCGAGAAACCACGAATATGCGAAGCAAAGGCCACGAACACGCACACAAAAAACCCATGAGATGCGAGAAAACCACGAATACGCGAAGCACAGGGCCACGAATACGCACACAAAAAACACCATGAGATGCGATAAAACCACGAATACGCGAAGCACAGGAGGACCACGAATAAACACACAAAACAACCGTGAAATGCGATAAAACCACGAATACGCGAAGCACAGGGCCACGAATACGCACTCAAAACAACCGTGAAGATGCGATAAAAGCGAATACGCGAAGCACAGGGCCACGAATAGCACACAAAACAACCGTGAAAGGCGATAAACCACGAATAAGCGAAGCACAGGGCCACGAATAAGCACACAAACAAACCGTGAAGATGCGATAAACCACGAATACGCTAAGCACAGGGCCACGAATAAGCACACAAAACAACCGTGAAGATGCGATAAAACCACGAATACGCGAAGCACAGGGCCACGATAAGCACACAAAAACAACCGTGAAGATTCGATAAAACCACGAATACGCGAAGCACAGGCCACGAATAAGCACACAAAAACCGTGAAGATGCGATAAAACCAGAATACGCGAAGCACAGGGCCACGAATAAGCACCACAAACAACCGTGAAGATGCGATAAAACCACGAATACGCGAAGCACAGGGCATGAAAAAGCACACAAAACACCGTGAAGATGCGATAAAAACCACGAATACGCGAAGCACAGGCCGCGAATACGCACACAAAACAACCGTGAAGATGCGATAAAACCATGAATACGCGAAGCACAGGGCCGCGAATACGCACACAAAACCACCGTGAAGATGCGATAAAACCACGAATACGAAGCACAGGGCCACGAATAAGCACACAAAACAACGTGAAGATGCGATAAAACCACGAATACGCGAAGCACAGGGACACATAAGCACACAAAACAACCGTGAAGATGCGAATAAACCAGGAATACGCGAAGCACAGGGCCATGAATACGCACTCAAAACAACCGGAGAGATGCGATAAAAACACGAATATGCGAAGCACAGGGCATGAATACGCACTCAAAACAACCGGAAGATGCGAGAAAACCACAATACGCGAAGCAAGTGCCGCGATACAGCACAAAACAACCTGAAGATGCGATAAAACCACGAATACGCGAAGCACAGGGCGAAATAACACACAAAAAACCGTGAAGATGCGATAAAACCACGAATACGCGAAGCACAGGCCACGAATCAGCACACAAAACAACCGTGAAGATGCGATAAACCACGAATATGCGAAGCACAAGGCACGAATACGCACTCAAAACAACCGGGAAGATGCGAGAAAACCACGAATACGTGAAGCACAGGGCCGCGAACATGCACACAAAAAACCGTGAATATGTGAGAAAAGCATGCATACGTGAAACACAGGGCCGCGAATACACACACAAAACAAGTGTGAAGATGCGAGAAAACCACGAATAAGCGAAGCACAAGGCCACGAATATGCACTCAAAACAACCGGGAAGATGCGAGAAAACCACGAATACGCAAAGCACAGTGCTGCGAACATGCACACAAAAAAACCATGAAGATGCGAGAAAACCACGAATACGCTTAGTACAAGGCCACAAACATGCACACAAAACAACCCTGAAGGTGCGATAAAACCACGAATACGCGAAGCACAAGGCCACGAACATGCACACAACACAACCGTGAAGATGCGATAAAACCACGAATACGCGAAGCACAGGGCCACGAATCAGCACACAAAACAACCATGAAGATGCAATAAAACCACGAATACGCGAAGCACAGGGCCATGAATAAGCACACAAAACAACCGTGAAGATGCGATAAAACCACGAATACGCAAAGCACAGGGCCACGAATAAGCACACAAAACAACCGTGAAGATGAGATAAAACCAGGAATAGGCGAAGCACAAGGCCACGAATAAGCACACAAAACAACCGTGAAGATGCGAGAAAACCACGAATACGTGAAGCACAGGGCCATGAATACACACACAAAAAACCATGAAGATGCGAGAAAACCATGAATACGCGAAGCACAGCGCTGCGAACATGCACACAAAAAAACCATGAAGATGCGAGAAAACCACGAATACGCGAAGCACAGCGCTGTGAATACGCACACAAAAAACCATGAAGATGCGAGAATACCAAGAATATGCAAAACACAGGGCCGCGAATATGCGAAGCACAGGGCCGCGAATATGTGAAGCACAGGGCCGCAGATGTTGAAGCAGGTCACGTTTTATAAACTGCGGGGTCCGTGAATAGTAAATCCGCAAATACTGGGGTCCAACAGTATAATTTATGGAATGCTTAAACACAGAAAGTAAACATTTAAACACTTCTTAATAATTTTTTATAACACTTTATAATATAAACAATTTTTGTGATTAGGG
>CM068955.1:154288702-154315562 GCA_035128595.1 Eptatretus atami | reverse complement strand
TTAAAAACACACCCGTAGCTGGATTTCGGCGTTGATCCGAAAGCTGCGACTAGGATTGCCCGTCCGGTGGACGCGTGGCCGCGATTAGTTAAAAGCGGTCGCCCGCACGCCGCACGGGTGGAGATCCATAACAATATATATCCTGTTCAAATTTCAAGTCAATTGGATGAAAATTGAGGATTTTAGAAATACCACCTTTGTTGTTGACCTTGGGCCAATGTTGACCTTTTGGTCCATGTTGACCTCAAAAATAATTGATTGTTGATTTCAGTGACCTGAAATATAAATCCTCTTCAAAATTCAAGTCAATCGGATGAAAATTTAGGACTTTATAAATACCACCTTAGTTGTTGACCTTGGGCCTATGTTGACATTTTGACCTCAAAAACAATAGGCTTCTTCCTTATGGTAAACTCTATCATGTGTTGAAGTTTTGTGAAGATCGGTTTCAAATTGTGACCTGTATGCAACAAACAGACAAACAGACAGACAGACAGACAGACAGAATAGCAAAATCGACAAACCAATGTACATGAAAAATCTTCGATTTTGCAAGTACAGGTAATTATAAAGAAAGGCCCATGCACATCTCTCACTTGTGAATGGAGGGAATAGCCTGGCTAGAAACTAAATGTGAGTGATTGGGTGGGTCTTTCTTATATACATATATATGTATATATATGTACATGTATATGTATATGTGTAGTATATATATATTATATATATATATATATACATATATATATATATATATATTATATATATATATGTGTTACGGCTGTGGAAATTCGCAGAGCACCGTATAGGTCCTTAGATCAGTTATGCCAGTAAGTCTGTGTTCAGATAGATTTCCCCTGTCTAATGGGAATTATTCGTGTGATCAGGGCTGTGATCTTTGAGTTAGCCGTTTTTCTTTTACTATCGTTATTTTGGACCAACCGCTTCACAACCACCACCAACAACGCTCTCATCAACCGCTTGACAACCACAACCCCCACCAGCAACACCTTCTCCACCACCGCCTTCACACAACCACCTTAACCACAAGCGCCCAACCACACCACCTCACGACCACCACAAAACGCCAGCCACGTGACCATTACAACAACCACCTTAACCACCACCACGTTGCCACCTCAGCAGGGTTGCGAGAAGTCTGACATTCGTCGGGGGAGAACGGACGACGGCCTCACCCCTCCCCCCCCCCCCACGAGAAGCACGTGCGGAAGAGACACGGGAGGCAGTGCTAAAACCAAAAGAGCCGGGCGATCTCTCCTTGAATTTTCCTCCCCCGCGTGTCGCAGAGGGAGGTGAAGCGCCGTCGAGATAAAAGGGCATGCGGAGCGAGAGGTTTTGGTCTGTCGAAGTCTGCAGGTCGTAGTCGCTCTCTGCCTGGGTCTTGGTCTGTCGAAGTCTGCAGTCGTGGTTGCTCTCTGCCTGGGTCAAAGTCTGTGGGTCTGGAGGTCGTGGTCACTCGCTGAGTCGTCGGCTGCGGGAGGTTCTGGAGGCGTGGGAAAGGAGGAGAGAGCGCAGCAGAGCCAAGGCGCGTGGCCTGCCGAGCCGTGCCTTACCATGGCTCGTGGAGACGGGATGCCGCGGGCCGCCCAGCGAGGTGAAGGTAGCCAGCCCGGTCTCGCGGAGCCTCTGCGGTCTACACGGCTCCGTGTCAATAAAGACCCCAGGGGTACAGTCTGCCCTCGTCTGTCCTGGGTTTTCCTTTGCTTTTGAATGAACGTTGTGGCGCCTTGTCCGCTAAGTAGAATTGTTAAGTGCATGTGCATAATAATAGACGGTCGTAGCTCTTTGTCTTGCTTGCGTCTGTCCCTACCCCCTTCTTCGTCTTGCTTGTATTACATGCATTGCTTTGACAAATTGCTTGATTGATACATGACTGCTTACGTGCTTATGTTAGTAAATAAATGTGCTTGTTTAAATGTACCCCGTTCGTTGCGTCTTTTCCTTAATTGAGCTGCCATCTTGCACTCGGAATATAGTTGGTTTTTAAATAGCCGGTAAAGCGATCGGGTCAACGGAGGTCGCGATAACACCCCGTTCAGTTATCCCAAACGGAGCGAGCTGCCTTAAGCGGCTCGTGTCTCAGCGGCCCCGTTGAGGTACAATCTCTCGGTAATCTTACCCGCGCGATTAATTAGGTATATCGACAATTCGGCGATTGACCCTGCAGCGCGTGGGTGGAGTACAGACAAGGTTGTGGTGTGTTAAAAACACACCCGTGGCTGGTTTTCGGCGTTGATCCGGAACGCCGTGACTGGATTGTCCGTTCGGTGGGCGAGACGGCTGCCATTGGCTAAACGCGATCGCTCGCACGCCGGCGGCGGGAATCCGTAACAATATATATATATATAATATAATATATATATATAATATATATATATTATATATATACATATATATATTATTATATATAATATATATGGTGTGTTCAAAAAGTATCCAACCTTATTTTTCGTGCGTAAACAAATGAAGCTCGGGAGGCGTGGTTTGGTGCACGTATGTAGGCGATCCTTATCCGTATGTGTGAATATTTTCCCGGCTGCAGAAGCTGTCAGTCGCCGACAGACCCCGATGAGTGAGGAAGTGTAAGTAAGCACCGTCGATTTTCGTTTTTGACAAAATGACGGATCACTGTGTGTCTCATCGCCAGTATCACTTTTTTGAAGAAGTTGGGATCGCTGTTCAGTCTCCAGCATGTCCTGTGCGATCTCCAAACGGAGTTCTTCTGCTCGATCGTTAGCAGCTTTGGCACGAACTTCGCTGAGATTCTCCTTAAGCCCAAATCCTCAGTCACAATGGAATGAACGGATCCAATGTTGACGCCCGCGTTGTCTGCAAGTTCTCTGATCGTGATTCGACGATCCTGCATCAGCAGGGTCCTCACTTGGTCAATGACGATCTCATTTCGGGATGTTGAGGGCCTACCAGAACGCTTCACTTTCCACTGATGTGCGACCATCTATGAAGCGGTTGTACCACTCTTTTATCTGTGTGGTGCCCATTGCTTCGTTCCCGAAGGCCTGTTGAATCTTTCGGAACGTTTCCACTTGGGAATCGCCAAGCTTTAAACAAAATTTGATGCAGTGGCGTTGTTCAAGTTTTTCCATCATTTTGTCAAAAACGAAAATCTGACGGCGCTCACTTACACTTCCTCACTCATCGCGGGTCTGTCGGCGACTGACAGCTTCTGCAGGTGGGAAAATATTCACGCATACGGATTAGGATTGCTACATACGTGCACCAACCAAACCACGCCTCCCTAGCTGCATTTGTTTATGCACAAAAAATTAAGGTTGGATTCTTTTTGAACACACACCTCGTATATACATATATACATACACATACATATATATATACATATATATACATACAGTATATATATACATATACATATATATATATATACATATAGATATATATGTATATATATATATATATATCCATATATATACATATATATATATACATGTTATATATATATATATATATCCATATATATATATATACATATATATATATATATTACATATACTTATTTGAGGAGGAATATATATATATATATATATATTATATATATATATATACAGTATAATATATATATGTTATATATATATATATATATGTATGTATATATGTATATATATATGCATATATAGTATATGTATATGTATATATATGTATATATATATGTATATGAGCCCCACGAGGAGGAGTGATGTAAGCGACATTTTTTATGATAGATTGATATAGGCTCGGATGATGGGTAAGGGTTAAAATAGTGCTATATGGCAATAACTCCAAAATGGCTGATGTGTCCCTTACATCACTCCTCGCGGCACCTTATATATATATATATATATATATATATATATATATATATATATATATATATATATATATATATATATATGTGTATGTATATATACACCCTAATATTATATATATATATATATATATATATATATATATATACATATATTAGGTGTATATATACATACACACATATAAATATATATGTACAATTGTTACATATATATTTATATGTGTCTATGTATATATACACCCTAATATTATATATATATATATATTATAATTATTATATATATATATATACAAATTTTATATATGAAAGAAAGACCCATTGTTCCACGTGAAGGACTTGTTCCACGTGTTGGACCAGTTTGTGATTTTACCCAGATCTGCAGTGAGCGAAGAAGCTGCTGCTTGCCGATCTTAGGGATGACAGATGGTACGGCAGAATGTGGAGTCGTCAGCAAAGAGATAAAGAGGATTTTCCAGAGAGTCGGAGAGATCAATGATGAAAACATGAAAAAGTACAGGGCCCAGAACACTATCTTGAGGAACTCCAGCTTGGACCGGAAGAGGGCATGAGGGAATTCCAGTAAGGGCCACATGTTGGCTGCGACAGTAAAGGAAGTCTGCGAGCCATGAGTGGAGATTGTGTTGGATACCAAAGGAAGAGAGTTTGGTGAGCAGGGCAGGGTGCCACACCATATCAAAAGCATGAGATATGTCAGGGGAGATGGCTCTGATCTCATTTCTGACATTGAGGACCTCCATACATTGTTGGGAAAGGAGGAGCAGCAAGTCCAGGGTAGAGTGACCTGGTCTGAATCCAAATTGATGATCGGAAATCAGGCCATTGAAGAGGAGGAAGGAATTAATGTTGGAAGCGATAACGGATTCCATAACCTTGCTGAGGATTGAGAGAAGGCTGATTGGTCTGTCATTGCAAGGATCTCTTTTTGCACCTTTTTATGCAGAGTGGTAATCTTCTGATTTCCAAGCAGAAGGCAGATGACCTTGAGCAAATGATAGGGTGAATAGAACAGAGAGGGTGTGAGCAAGAGCAGAGGAGCAGGTTTTTAGGACATGTGTGCTGATGCCATATAGACCGGTTGTACAATCAGAGTTGAGGTTTGACTGCAGGCTCTCCACCTTGTCAAGAGAAAAGGACACAGAGTCTGGGAACAGCTGGATGTGACTGGGTAAGGTGGGTCCAGAAAGCGATGGGTTTGAGATACAAGATTTAGAAGTAAACACAGAGTTTCAGCAGTCAGCCTTTTCATGTGCAGTGTCAGCTATGTGGCCATTTGAGGTCAGGGAGGGGATGGAGGGGGAACATACACTAGGAACAGACTTAACTAGATGTCACCAGGATTTTTGAGGAGGGAGAGAGGTTTGAGAGTTCAGACTTGAGATGAGAAAGATGTTGTTTTCTGGCTCTCCTGAGGGTAGATACACACTTGTTTCGAGCTTTATGGAAGGAACTGAGATTACCCTCAGTTGGATTTGCTTCCATGAGGCAAAGGCAAGTTGTTTCAGGACAACTGCTTCGCCACAAGCTTCAGTGTAGCATGGGCAGGAGGAACGGTAAGCCAACTGAAGACGAGAGGGGATAAATCTGTGCATTCTCATTGAAACCTTTTTTGTCATCAATGCATTCTGACGTTTCTGTGATTTTTTTTTTTCCCAGTGTATCTGCTTTGATGTCCATTGGCACACAAAATTCCGTGCTTCCCATTGTCTCGTGTTGCTCCCACTGCATTTATTTTTTTTTCATTGTTTTTCATTTTTTTTATTCAATTATTTGTTCATTTTTTTGTTCAATGTTTTTTTTCATTTATTTATTTTATTTAGACGCTTTCCAGCGGTTCTGTGATTTTTTTTTCCAGTGAATCAGCTTTGATGTCGTCGGCACATGCAATTTCAGCTTTCTTTGTCACCCGGAAGGTACTAAACATTAATCATTGAGTCAGTGAGTGGTTAGAATGAATTTTTTTACTATCTCTCATCACCCCCCTCTATTACTTTATATATATATATATATATCTTGTATATATACATGTACATATACTCATATTGTTGTGTTTTTTGTGTGCAACAACCTCTTGACTATTCACACAATCAATATCCATGCGTTCTCTGATGTTCAATTCATATAAGAACCTTTGTCCTGCTAACAGCATAATGCAGTTCTAGAGTAACAGCAACACAATGATGAAATGGTTACCCATGACAGAAGTGACAAAGAACAGCCCAGCAATGACCTTTCTTTTTCTGCTCTCCCTCTTCCCTTCCACAGAAAACTCTGTCCCCACCATGAGAATCCTTCCACCTTCAGAAACAATAATTCCCTTTGTCAAGTCCTGATAAATGTAATTGTGTTTTCCCAAGACACAGAAAGCAATTATTTTAGAAAGCTAAGCTCTTTCTTTTTTGTTTTTGCTCCAGTGGATCTAACCCTAACTGTGACTGAAAATATTTTAACCAACTTCTAAACATCTGACCGTTGTGCCCTCAGGCTGTGCAACGACTTGCTTTTCTGGACTTTTCAAATAGGACCCGACATCCCACCGTCTTACATTCTGGTACTCTAAATCTTGAAAATATCTTAATATGATAAATTCTATACTACTATCAATACGGCTCAACACACTTGGTTTCACCTTGTATTGATGAACCGTTGAGATTGGTAACAAAATCCTGTGGGAGTTTTTCTATTCTCTATCAGTGTTAATGCTACAGATATACAGTACAACTGTGGGATTTGATGTTCCTACCTTTGCCTACTGTCTCCCCCCTTTGCTACACCTTCCTCGACAAGAACATAAAAAACATGCACTATCAGATTTGAGGATAAACATTAAAGTAGCTTTGAAACTTCCCAATCTCATATTCACGAGCCATTTGATTCTCCACCTTATATTACACTATCACATTTATCAGAGAGAGAGAGAGAGAGAGAGAGAGAGAGGATAGACGAGAGAGAGAGAGAGAGAGAAGAGAGAGAGAGAGAGAGAGAGAGAGATTGTGTGTATGGTCACACTAGACCTTTGAAATAGGGGGCAGTGGGGAACGATTGTGGGGGTGGAAGGGGGATAAGGGCAATGAAACAAGCCTATCTGAAGCCCGATATTACTCAAACATCAGGAAAGAACAACACTCCATCAAAGTCTTTTCTGAGCAAGGAAACTTTCTGGACTGTTACATTTGTCAGGCTTAACATCAAGGCTCACACAGCTAAGCTCTCGGGATATGTAAGATTTATATCTATTTTTTTATTTTCACACAGAGTCCAGGCTCGTGGAAGAGCTCAGACACTGAACAGATCAGAACAGAATGGGAGAGAGAGAGAGAGAGAGAGAGAGAGAGAGAGAGAGAGAGAGAGAGAGAGAGAGAGAGAGAGAGAGAGATACCAATGTGGAGTTGAAGGACAAAATAGAGGATACTTAGACAAACAATGGGTGTGGAGAGGAGTGAGGTGTGGGGAGGATGCATGGACAAGATGGATACAGAAGCAAACTTTCAGGAAGGAAAAAACATGTAATCTTGGAAGGAGAGCTTGCGGGTGGGGGTAGGTTAACAAGGGTAGAAAAGATCATGGTTTTAGGTGGGGGGTGATCTGAGATGGTGATGAACATCTGTTTTTGAATAACATGAAGCGAAGGAATGAAATCGAAGGAAGTGCGCTGGAAGTTGCTTCCACAGGCAGGGAAAAATGATAATCTTTTCTACTTTTTCCTTGTCTACTCGATTGGCCTGCAAGTGAAATCGTTTCTCCTTGCACACTTCCTACTCAGCGATCCTGCTTCCAACAGCTCTTCCTCTTGCATGACTCTTCCAATATTCACCTGGCTTTTACAGAATGGTGTTAAAATTGTATGTGGAGACGATGCAATCGTAATGAGTTTCACAGTGAAAAATACACAGTGTCGTAATAATTTCCCATTGTTGCTGGTGCTTCAAATTTGACCGAGACATTTGTTTGTAAAAGGCAAAGTAATGGATGTGGATTCAAAAAAAAGTATACTTTGATCGAAAATTCTCATTCGCGTCGAGTACTTTATTCTCATAACCCCGTGTTTTCTGCATTTAATGCATGTGCTGAAAAAAATAACAACATGGCAGCAAGTGAAGGTGTAAGAGGGAATTATAATTAAATGTCTGCTCTTTTAAAACATAAATCATGTTAAAATTTACAAATGATTGCCTGCCAAACAAATCCGCCAGGCAAAAATGGTATCGTTAGAACTATGGAAGAGGAGAGCTGTACTCTCATATACCATAGTTGGTGATAATCCCAATTTTGGAGTCTGCAGAGAAGAACTACAGTAAAGGGATATTTGACCAGGGCGAATCAATTAAGGACGTCAGTGAACGTGTGCAGAATTGTTCAGACATTGGGGTAAATTTTGAAACTCCTTTGCATGTATAGCCCTTTTGCATGTCCATAAAAGTCTTGTTCCGGTTTTTCATTTTACTGGAACAGGACATTGTGGACACCTTTTATTGGGAACAGTCTGCTTTTCTACCACGAGGCAGACAAAAAAATTGTTGGAAACAAAGGTGTAGCTCCTGTATTGTGAATTAAATGATCAATACGTGCGTAAATTCTAAAATAAATATTTTTATATTTATCACATTAAAAACTAGAAGGGCACTCAGTGGAGCGCATACCTCCACCCCGTAATGCCTGATCCACGAGAACATTTCGGGCCCAATCAACACATTTTGAAATATCATGCTACATATCATTTTAGCCCGATCACTCAATGGTGAAGAATCACTTAAAAAAATTATCAGATCCGGATTCGGATCTTCACCAAAATTGAATCAATTCTTCCTTGTCATAGACCCAACATGTCCACCAAGTTTCGTCCGAATCCGTCCACAACTTTTTCAGATATCATGCTATATATAGTTTTTGGCCCTATCTCTAAATGGTGAAGTTTAAAAATGCCAGCTTGGTGAAGGTGAAGAAGTTATCTCTCAATGAAGAAGAATTTATCTTCTTCTCTTGGTGAAGAAGTTATCTCTCAATCTCAATAGTGAAGTCACTTTAAAAATTAAATAATTTTCGTATCCAGATCCGGATTCAAATATCACTTATCCAGATCTTCACCAAAATCGAATCAATTCATCATTGCCACACACTCAACCTGTCCACCAAGTTTTATCCGAATCCGTCCACAGCTTTTTGAGATATAGGGGTATATATAGTTTTGGCCCAATCTCTCAATGGTAAAGAATCACTTAAAAAATTTTTTATAGTAGTCGTATCTGGATCCGGATCTTCACTAAAATCTAATCAGTTCTTCATTGTCAGACACCTAACCCGTCCACAAAATTTCATCCGGATCCGTCCACAACTTTTTGAGATATACTGCACACAGACAGAAAGGGGGTGAAAACATCACCTCCTTCACCTTTAGTGGCGGAGTTTAAAACAGACAATATATATACAAATCACCAGAATATATGGCATTGAAATCTGGGATTTCAACATCATGAACTATAAGTGCTCAGATGGGAATGCCAAGTAGGACAATCTGACGTCCCCAATTATTTATTTTTGCAAATAATTTCATCAACAGTTGCCTTGAAAAGCAGATTCCTTCGTGAAACAAACTGGTTGATATTAATGCAAACAATCAAGTGAGGGGAGTGAAGAAGAGGTTACAATCCATAATGTTGACCATTGGAACATAAGCATTTGTAGTGGCAGTGTGAGAGTAGATATTATTATGATACATAAGTAGTCAATATAGTAACGGCACACAGAATGCAATTTCAACTACACCTGCTTTTTGGTATTTCCTGAGCATATATATCAGCCTTGCCACTTGTCTGAGGATCAGGTGCTGGTAAATACCCTGTGGTGAAGAGCTCAGAACCAACAGTAAAAGTATGCTATGGAAAAGTGAAATATGTCATCTTTACGGTTGTACTATAGGGAAAGGCCACAATCCGCTTACCTGCAGCTCAGAGAAATCATCAATCCATGCGTGAGAATGCAATTTCACCGCACGTCTGAATCTGGCACTCCCGGGGTGCTGTCCTTTTTGGCCTGAAAAATCATCTCATGGCGTCGGTCAGCTTTGAAGTCTTTGAAGCAGTGGCCAAATATTATTTTTTGCTGTATTTATCATGGTGAACTATGTCAGGAATTGCTGCCAGGGAAAGCACTTACTTCAGGTATTGTGAACAGATTGGGAGCAAAAGGGTCGAGGCTGAGAGCAGCTGTGGATTCCTTTGGCTTTGCCTCAATCTCCAAGCAAGGAAATATTGTCTGAGTGCTCTGTTTACCACTGCTAACTACATTGACCTTTTGGTTCCTCTCCTACCATTGCATCAATGCCCTGCACTCCAAACCTTAATGACACTGGCCAGACATGATCAGAGGAATAGCTTGAAGCAGCCGACATAAATTTCGGGACAACTCATCAGCTTCCTTTGGGATTATCTCCTAAAAAAAACTGCAGGAAAAATGTTCACAGCCAGCCTGTCTCCACACATTCTTCAGAACTTATACTCTAATGCTGATAAGCTGAATAATGTCTTCTTAAGATTTGAATTTTACGGTTTAGAGTGGTCATCCATCCAGCCATTGGGACCATACTCCGTGCAGAGCGTTGGTGCTGTCAAAGCAGTCTCCTTGGCTATTGGGCACAAATCTAAACAGGTCACCATGCCGACACAGGATACGAGGAAGCTGGCACTCATTTTGCCGACCTCGGAATGATGACAGGCAGAGTCAACCACACCTGGCATTAATTCAACAGCCCAGGGGGATTTGAACTCAGGATCCTAGGATCCCAAGCCCACCACCCTAACCATTAAGCCAACATCAGGCATAGAGTGGTTATGATGGTATACTTAATGGCTGGAGCAGCCACTTTAGGGTGAAGCTTGCTTTACAAGGAATTACATAATTCTGTAACCAATAACAGAATGGCATTTGGTGCCAGTCTTGACATTTTGCACATCAGGAGTGAACCAACCCTTGGGTCTTACAACCGATGGTATACATGCTGCAGGTAGTGTTTCGTATGTTACATGTTGGTACAATGGAGATATTGGCTGAGTGCTTCAATGTAAAAAACAAAAATGATGAAAAAGTTTAGAATGTAGTCATTGCAATTCTCCAGTTTTTTATTTATTTATTGCCATCCGAAAAGCTGTCACATAAATCGCATTCAAAACTAGAACGACACACGGTAGAGCGCATCCCTACGCCATGCTGAACAGTTTACGTTTTGTATCACACTTATAGGCCGGATCTGCATCCGGACCTGAACCAAAATCTAATCGGCTTGTTCTTGTCACCTACCCAGCTCATCCACCAAGTTTTGTCATAACCCATGCACAACTTTTGGAGAAATCGTGCTACATCCAGATTCGGATCTTCACCAACATCTAATCAGTTCTTTCTCGTCACACACCCAACCTGCCGACCAAATTTCATCCACCTTCAGTGGCGGAGGTAATATTACCGGTGCAGCCATGTAAAAGGTGGCAGTTACCTTAGATAAAGTATTGGCGTGGTTATGGCACCACACCACAACTGCTTATTACCGCATTCATGTGTGGAGGCACAAATGTTGAGGCAGTTGCTTCGTGAATGGCCAAATTGACGATGAGAATGCCAAAAGGTTTGCACTGCCTCGTAACTCTGAACGTGGTCTGATACCATGCTGATTATCAATGAAGTTAATGAACCAAATTTGGGTCCTCAGTGATTATCAAACACACTGAATCAGTTAACGAAGTGGGCAGGATATGTGAAAGCAGGCGAACACGTGTGCTTTAGAAATACAAATAATTTGATTAAAAAAAAAACAAGATGACATAAACGGAGAGTCTAGCACACAATATAGAATAATAGGTAAATACTAAACAAGTACAGGAACAATCAAAGTACACCGCCTCCATGCCAAATAAATAAATAACAAAGCCTCCAGCGCACGACATCGCCGGGCACCGAAGGCGCCCTGTGATGCCGCTTTGCAGCACATGGACACGGAATTGGGAGCGGTGTACAATAATTGACTGATTAATTACATAATTAAAATAAAGAAATAATAATCGTAAAACAATTAATTTCTTAATCAATTGGCTGATAGCATACCTAAACCACCACTGTTTCATCTGAATCTGTAACTTTTTGAAAATTAAGTCACTTATCAATCAATCAAAAATACTCTTTATCGTCAAATCACTTGTTCACTGTCATGTCCAAATATCAGATTCCTTGCTGAAAAGGTGCCTGAGATATTGCCAGGATGAGAAATATAATAATTAATGAATGAATAGATCGATAATAATTAAGTAATAAATCAATTAATTGATTAATCAAAAACGAAAAAATATCGTTTTTTTTTTCATTTTTTTTTCCAAACACATCTTCACTTTTGTCCCCAAATTTCAGCTTCCGAGCTCAAAGGATGGCTGAGATATCGCCTGGACAAACAAACAAACAAACAAACAAGAAAGAAAAGAAACAAACGGAGTAAAAACTGAGTACTCCTTTCCTTTGACGCCCGGTGATGACGTCATGCATTGCCTGGATATGGCATTGTGAAGGAGTGGTGTACACAGAGAATAGAATGTGTACAACAGTACACAGAGAATATCTTGAGACACTGTAGTGTGGAATGAAGTGTCATCCCATAGGATTTGTGTGCTAAAATTGAATTTTTTGGCATTTTTAGTTTGATTTGGAGTCTTGATATTGAAAAATGATGGGGTTCAAATTTTCCTGTACCTAGATCTCATTCTGGAGCCCCCCACCCCCTCCCCCCTTCCCAATCCGGGACTGAACTCATGTCTATCTCCACTGATTATGAACCAACTTTAGGAATGTTGTTTTATTTTGAGGAACTTTTGGAACATACTAATGCTGTTTTTTCTTTTCTTTTCTGTTTTCTGTTTCAGGTGAGACATTCTAATCATCTCAAGTAGTGTGTGTGCATCATCTGCAATGACGGTGCTACCCCAAGCAAGAGACTGGTGAATAACCCAAATATGATTGAAGATCTCATTGTTTGCTGAAATGACTGTAATGAACGATTATCTTTGGGTCAGCTTGATATGAAACAACTTAGTGACCGCTTAGGTAGCTTGAGTGAAGCGAAGCACAAATCTATGTGATATCATACTGAATGTCAGAAACCCATTGTCAACAAGAGCACGATTGAAAGACTCAGAGGTAAATGAACCCAGCCCGATTCCCTTGCATGCTCCTCTCGAGGACCTGGATGACCTTTCAGTGCAACTGATTCTTCCTGCCCTAAAAGGACAAAAACCACACCAAGGGCACAGGTGTGTTTGTTCTTGTCCTGCAGCTTTTGTTCTAATGATGCTTCAGAACCTCTTAATCACGTTTTTTCAGACAACATGGGTGGAAACTTCTTCGAGATAAAACGCAAGACTCAAGATGACCGTGTAAGAACTTGTGTATCTGAGTTACAGAGTGCCGGGGATGCTTCTGCTCTTGAAAAGTACTTTCACAGGAAATGCTTGCATTATGCACAGCGCACCTTCGCTCCATTAGATTACAGTAATGCCCAGCTCATTCGCTCTGCATGTGATGAACAGCTGCTCCTCTTCATTCAAAACACCCTCTCTGACGATTATGTTACCCTAAACATGGCTGAGCTGAATGATGCATACTTGTCAATTTTGAAGAGGTATCAGGTCGAGGTAAATGACACAGAAAACTACCGCAATCAAATGAAAAAAAAATGATATCTGAACGGCTTCTTAATGTCCAGTTCGTCAAATCGCGACACAGAAATGAGCCTGACAATCTCATCCTCCCAACAGTAGTGAGCTTTGCTGTGGAACTTCGGTCTGCGATGCTGCATAACGACGACACAATTGACCACTTGAAGAGCATGGCAAACATTCTATGAGAGATGATGGAGTACCGAAACTGGCCATTCAAGGGTAGCTTTGAAGACTTTGAGAATCCTCCGCTACTCCAGTTCTTCCTCACTCATCTCCTCTTTGGCTGTCATGTTCTCAATGTTTCTGGAATTCGCAATGAAGAAGTCGACCAAGTTGTTAACGTCGCTTACCAGTTCCTAATCCAAAATACTTGAACTGATCGTCAGGTGAAGCATCAACCAAAGTAGGAAGATGGGTTTCAGCAGACTGTCCAGACACCTCACTCAATTGGCCTGCCCCATGTCTCTCAAAGTGATTCTATCTTCCTCAAAGACCAAAAGTCGACCGCCAACCATGTTTGCCCAAGGTTTGCTTGAAAACTTTGCCGATAATGGGGCCTTGAAACTAGTTGTGTACAGCAGCAAGATAAAGGGCTTCGACTTTGAAGAAGAACATTCACACAAAGAGACCGATCTGCTTTTTCCTCACCGAGTCCTGTCATCTGTAGCCAAGAACGCTTGGCGGGAGATATGTGTTTGGTCAACAGACACTGACGTTCTCACGCTTCTTCTTGACCTGGTCTCTCATGGTCGACTTGGAGCTCTAATTCGCCTCAAGTTCTTGCCCGGTAAGTTTACAAAATACAGAGAAATTTATGTGGTGGAGTGAGTGCAAGTAATTGGACAAATCACAAATGCCAAGGACTCATTGGACTCCACAATTTCACCGGTGCTGACTGAGGTGGGAAATTTGTGGGTATTTCCAAGAAGACCTGGGTTGGTGCCTACATGAAGCTTGAAGAAGATAACCCAGCAATCAACTGATTCGGGGTGCTTGGTGAAGGTCCTATTCTGAGTGTCCTGGTCAATGGTGAATTGCCACCATGGGTCAAGGGTTTGGAGCAGTTCATCTGCTGCGTGTACTGCTCGGCAGGTCCCTCAACCCTACCAGCTCTAAGATGGGAAATGTTTCGTTCCAAGAACTTGGAGAGAGAGATGTTACCTTCTACTCATGCTGCCTTACTACCACATATCATACGTGCAAATTACATTGCCATGCATGATAACTCATGTCATACACTACCAACTGTCCTGCTCTTCCTCCCATTGAAGAAATTGGTTAGAATGTTAAGGAAGGCGTTTATTTTCCAGTGAGGTGTCTCGCCCTGCCTGCCCCTCGAGCTGTGATTGAACTGATGACATGTGCGTGTAAATCAGGGTGTAAAGGAAGGTGCAGCCGCTTCAAGAACAGACTTCGCTGTACTTCTCTCGGTAAGTGCTATGGCAGTGATTGTGGAAACGCAATTAAGGATGACACCCATGAGGATGAGGATGATGAATAAATCAGGAAACAGCTTAATGTGTGTCTGGTGTTGGCTTAATGGTTAGGGTGGTGGGCTTGTGATCTTAGGGTCCTGAGTTGAAATCCTACTTGGCTGTTGAATTAATACCGGGTGGGGTTGAATCGGCCTGTTATCATTCTGAGGTTGGCAAAATGTGGACCATCAAGCTTGCTGAGGTGATTGAGCGGTTTGAGTGTCCTGTGTTGGAGTGGTGACCTGTCCAGGATTGTGCCCAGTAGCCTAGGAGACTGCTTTGGCAGCACTGACACTGTACAGAGTATGGTCCCCAATGGATGGAGTTTAATGTGATGATGATTGATGTGGACAAGGATGATAAATAATTACGTTCTTGGTTTGGATTTTTATTTTTAATATTACTCTGTACTTGTGTAAATTAAAACATTCTGAGTTTATCAAAAAAGGACAAACCGAAGGTACATTGCCAATTTTTACAACAATTCTTGTAAAGCATGTTTTTCATCCGAGTTGGATTTCATTGTGAAACAAACCCAATAATTAAGGTGTACATTGTGATTGGTATGTTCAGTTTTTCTTTCATAGATAGTCTTGTGTGAAAATCGCTGGATCCTCTCATCAGACGGTTCAGTTTAGGTCAGGTCCCTTGATGGTACACTGTGTAGATCGCTCAGGATGTGCCATTTATTGTCATCTTCATTAAAAAAAAAAATCCCCCAAACAATTCATAATGTCGGACATGTTGATGTATTATTTACCCAAGATGAGCGCAGGTTTATTATAGGACGGGGGTCCATTGACAGAAACACCCCTCCCCCCAATTCAATGAATGTATACGTCACTTTAAAAGTGTCAAAATGGATTCAGCATCATCAAAAAACCCTAAAATGACTGAGACTAAGAAAGTAGGTCCATTTTAAGCAGAGCTAGTCCCAGGGGTTCATAGGTTGGAAAGGGACCCCCAGAAGGGGATCCAGGGCCAGGAAAATTTGAACCCCATCATTTCCCTATAGTTTGACCCCCAATTCAAAACAGTAAAGCTATGTGTAACGTTCACCCACATCACTCACACAAAACTGGACCAGGTATTGTACACTGCTCCTTCCCAATTCCATATCCAGGCGATGCCATGACGTCATCGCCATGCGCCAAAGGAAGGGGAGTACTCAGTTTTCACTCTGTTTTTGGGTAGTCGATCCAGTCGAAAAAAAAGTTTTTTTTTTTTGTTTTTTTAATTTGAAATTTGTTCTACCGTTATTATCAGTTTTTCCGTCAATATGTTTGTCTGTTGGGTAGTCGATAAAGTCGAAAAAAAATTTTTTTTGATCTACCTTATATCACTTTTTCCGTCGATATGTTTGTATGTCTGTATTCTGTATGTCTGTATGTCTGTTTGTATGTCTGTATGTCTGTATGTCTGTATGTCTGTATGTCTGTCTGTTCGGTCCAGTGCTCCGTTAATACAATGGCGATTTTGATGAAACTTGTGGGGTAGGTTCATACCATGACTGCTAGTTGTGTGCAAATGAGAACCGTTGCTATGGAGACCACGTTGCCTAGTAACGGGACTTTGAAATTTTGAAAAATCATAAAAAAATTATTTTTTCGAAAATCAAAAATCGGCCACGAGCGACTGTGGGCAGTACATTCAGCCATATTGTCAAAAATTTCCAGCGAATCCTATGAAAACTGTCGGAGAAGATAGACTTTGAATGAACCTGGTCGAAAACAATAAAAAAACGAAGTTCGTTATATCTCAGAGACTTGAGTCAGATATACATGAAACTGGTATGGTAGTTCATGGTATGTCTAGTTATGTGTGAGAAAGAACCGTTGCTATGGACCCCTCCGTTGCCTAGCAACGGCGCGAAAAACCTCTAAATGTGGGGGTATTTTAACGAAAAAACAATCTGCAGCATTAACCCTTGAAGCTAGAATCATGAATTTTTTTGTGCTTAATCCTCAGGTCATTCCCCATCGAACGGCCATCGCGTCAGGTTCTATTGGGTAGGCGACTACCCATGTCCGCCTCCGGCTTGTCTGTCTGTCTGTCCCTCTGTTCGGTCCAGTGCTCCGTTAATACAATGGCGATTTCGATGAAACTTGGTTGGTAGGTTCATACACATGACCTAGTTGTGTGCAAATGAGAACCGTTGCTATGGACACACCGTTGCCTAGCAACGGGACTTTGAAATTTTTGAAAAATCATAAAAAATTTATTTTTGTCGAAAATCAAAAATCGGGCCACGAGCGACTGTGGGCAGTACATTCAGCCATATTGTCAAAAATTTCCAGCCGGATCCTATGAAAACTGTCGGAGAAGATAGACTTTGAATGAACCCTGGTCGAAAACAATAAAAAAAACGAAGTTCGTTATATCTCAGAGACTATGAGTCAGATATACATGAAACTGGTATGGTAGGTTCATGGTATGTCCTAGTTATGTGTGAGAAAGAACCGTTGCTATGGACCCCTCCGTTGCCTAGCAACGGCCGAAAAACCTCTAAATGTGGGGGTATTTAACGAAAAAACAATCTGCAGCATTAACCCTTGAAGCTAGAATCATGAATTTTCTTGTGCTTAATCATCAGGTCATTCCCATCGAACGGGCCCATCGCTCAGGTTCTATTGGGTAGTCGACTACCCATGTCCGCTACGGCTTGTCTTGTTTTGGTTTTTCATGGGGCGATATCTCAGCCATCCTTTGAGCTAGGAAACTGAAATTTGGGAACAATAGTGAAAATGCGCTTTGGAAAAAATGTATTTTTTTATTTTTGATTAATCAATTAATTGATTAATTATTTAATTGTTATTGATTTATTAATTACTTATTTATTTTATTTCTCATCTGGGCAATATTCAGGCATCTTTTGAGCTTGGAAGCTGATATTTGAACATGACAGCGACCAAGTGATTTCGCTATAAAGGTATTTTTGATTGATTGATCAATTAATTAATCGATTAATTATTCATTTTTCGAATAATTAATTTTCAAAAAGTTACAAATTCGGAAGAAACAGTGGTGATTTAGGTATGCTATTCGGCAATTGACTGATAAATTAATTATTTTATGCTTATTATTTATTTATTTTAATTATGCAATTAATCAATTCATGAATCAATTATTGTATACCACTCCCTCACAAGTCCGAGTCCTTGTGACAGAAAAACAGCCTTTTCAATGCTGCAAGGCGGCATCACCGGGCGTCAAAGGCGCCCCGGCGATGTCGCGCGCTGGAGGATTTGTTATTTATTTCTTTTGCATGGGGGCGGTGTACTTTGAATGTACCGTACCGCAACTTGTTTCAGATAAAGATCCAGCAGGTCAGTCATATGAAGTCGCCGGCGTGCAGTACAATATTTTTGCCATGGCTCTGTGGAACGCGCGGACAGGTTAGAATGAGCGGGAATGAGCAAGAGCACACGGACCATGCTATAACCTTACTTCTGACTATTATCCCTTCCCCCCCCAACCCCCACACCCTCCACCCCCGGAGTATTTCAGCAACATTGTGTTTAAAATGAACTTGTTTTATTATTCGAAGCACAACTCCATTTTCAAATGTTTATGTCAATCTGCAGAGCCCAGTGTTTTTCATGAGAGCTGATCAAACAGAAACAAGCAGTTCACATCAGGAAGTAAATTACAAAAACATGACAGCAACTTTCAGTATTAGAAAACGCAAACATGGTGTTAATTTGCCGAGAGAACTATTATTATGATTATTTCATAACACTGACAATTTGAATTTATTTTAATTTTTTTAATTTAAAGAAATTACATTTCTATATGGTTTGGGCTTTAACAATGTGTATAGTCATACCTGCCATCGTTCCTTGGGACTGTTTTTGTCCTGCAATTTGGAAAATGGAGTTTTTTTGGTTTGTGCTCCAAGGATACAAAGATAATGATATGAAAGCAAAGAAAATGGTGACGGGCCATTTAAAGGCCAAACTAAAAATCCAAATTCCCCCACACAACTGTATAGTGCTAGTTGGAAGTATAGTGATTTTTTTTTTTTACAAGATCTAAGCCTCATAATGAAGCTGCCAAACACACATCTCACACACATGAACAAACAGATGGACACACAAGACACAACACCGGACTGTTAGATGAGACAAACACAGCCACTGAGCTTGGGGAAAGGCCATCACTTCTTGTGACACTGGATTCAGCAATGTTGAGGGAGGAAGGGACATTGTTGTAATGTTGCCGGGTCTTGTGACCCAGCAACATTACAACAATGGTGCCACCTTTCTCACCGCATTTCATGAGGAGGAATTGCCTCCTTCTTATGGATGCCACCCTATGGGATGATCCATGCTCTTATCCTTTGAAATTCCGAACGTCAATCAAGGAAGCAGCACGTAGCATGTTTGAAGTCTTTGGTATGACTCAGCCAGGGTTTGAATTGCTGACCTCGCAGACTTGGAGCAGATGCTGGAACCATTACACCACCAAATTTGCTATTAAAAGTGATGGAAAGCCGTTTTTCCTCCTCTGCAGGACAATAATTATCTGCAAGTTGGATTTGGTGAGGAATCACAATTCAACAGACAAAGACTGATAGGAAAACCTACATTTCATCAGAAAACTTCTTCTAGATCTGGGTTGTGAAAATCAAAAATGGGAGAATGAAAAGTTTGATTCAAAATAACAATTCAAAGCTGAAACAATATCTCACAATTTCTCAAGTATGGCATGACAAGTGCTATTGAAGAAAACAAACTCCTGTTTCCTAGCTGGTGAAAATAAATATTTATTGGGAAGGTGGTTTCATTAAGTGTTGTGCCATTCCTGGAATCTGGAATGGAATATATGGAATGTTAACAATTGTGTGACACTATCACTAAACCTTTAGTTTAATGCAGCTAGTTCACTTCCTAATTGGGATACTTATTCACATTTCATACGTCCAGTGGAAAAAACTTTCAGCCTCCACTCCAACATTAAATGACTTACCCTTACTCCCCAGGTGCATATTTTACTTTGCCCAGTTCTGCATTACTTCTTAACAACCATCTTTTCTCACTTACTCGTCCAGTCGTCCTCAAATATGATGGTACCCCATAGCGTCTGCCACCATTCC
Source organism: Eptatretus atami (assembly GCA_035128595.1). Lineage (NCBI taxonomy): Eukaryota > Metazoa > Chordata > Myxini > Myxiniformes > Myxinidae > Eptatretus > Eptatretus atami. The sequence continues at coordinate 154,295,444 of CM068955.1, read as the reverse complement.
TCTAAAATAGTACACTTCTATAACCGCTATTGAAATAAACATAACCCCATAAAAACCGAAACAAGTCAACACCCCAATAACAATCGCACATTCACAAACTCACAACCAAATTACAGAGCCGACAATAACGACATTGGCAGAGTTCAAATGGCCACATCTAAAACACGTGTTACTATCCCAAATGCCCACTTTCCTGTCAGAAAGGAACCTAAACCTTACTAAAGCTTAAGCTATATCCACCACACTTCAAGCAGCAATACAAGCAAAAATTTCAACATTAAACCCAATAAACACTTAATGCTAAGCCCAACAGCTGTGGACCTTCAAACAAGGAAACGATCACCATCAACACCAAAAATCAAGATCCATTGTGGCAGGAAATCTTTTCACATTTTGATGAACTGCAGTGCACAGACTTGGTGCCAGCTTATCAATGTTTGCTTCTAACTTGCAAGCATGAGATTTTATGCATTTAGTCTGTTGAAGAAAAAACTAATGAATAGAATTGCTGATTTAAAACTGAAAGCTCAACTGATGAATAATTTCATTTTTGCTAATCATTCTCAATCTGTTTATCTCATTTGACAAGTGAAAGACAATATCAGATTTCCTTAGATTTATTAATTATTTAATATGTATAAATATGATTAGATCTAAAATTATTGCATTATTATTAGTGGAGGCATTGTTTGAGTCTTGAAATGTTGTTAATGCAACCAACATTGGTGCTTAAAAGGTTGAACGAAAACTGAATGAGCCAATCACACAATACGTCTTACATACATACATATATATATATATGAAACATATAGTTGAAGTGAAATAATAAAAGCGATTTATATAAATATATGCCATACCTTGTGACCTATGATATCATAATTATCATTAAAACATTGAACATGAGTGTATATATATATACATATATATATATATATACATATACATATATATAATATATATGTATATATATAACGCTGTTATTGCTATATTGTACTAGTGAAGAAAAGGTCCTTTGATATATATTACCATATATAAAACATACATACATACATATGCACACATATGGAGGAAAATTGAGAAAAGGAAGAGAAGGTGGTGAAGAAAAAACAAAAAAAATTGGAGAAAAAAAAATGAAAGGGGGTTGGGACTCGAGAAGATCAAAGTATGGGGATGAAATGGGATATATCATTTAGATATGGTAAAAGGGGGAGAAAGGGATAGTTGGAAATTCTGCCACTTTTGCATATGTAATAAATGGATGGTTCCAATGGCATTTGCCTGCATTGAGCTTCTTCCATGTGACTGGAAGGATGAAGCTGAGTTCTGGATGGATGTGGTTCCAAACGATGGTGGCATGAAGTTCCAATGTTGTCAGAAAAGACAAATCAGAAGATGCACATAAGAGCAGTTTTGGGTCGCTGATGACTTCACGTGATTCGAAGGTTGTAATCACATTAATAATCGTTGGGCAATTATTTTCTTACATTTGAAACTCAAAATATGCTAAAATTAACTTTTAAGTCAAAACTTTTGTCAGTGATCGAAAAACAGACCGGATTTACCGAAGATGCTATGACGTATGCTCCGAAAACTTCGTGAATATTCGGAAACAGCATGTGAACAATGGCGAGATGCGAATCAGAGAGTGATTTCAGCGGCGATGAAATTGAGTGTTTTCATTCCGATATTGCCGAGGACGAGTCGGAGGATGATGGGAATTTATACTATGGAGTTTCTGGCCCTGAGCCATATAAATTTGAGCCACTGCAGTGCCAGCAAATGGCTATTTGTGTACAAGTGCCAGGACTGACTGCCGGCAGTTCACACTGACAGACTCCACCAGACAGATTGGTTTGTAGATTTTTCTTTCTTGTTCGATGCATAAAATAATGTAAAGTTTGATTCGTCTGTGACTTTATATAATAATTTTTAACGCTCTAGTCACTCAAGAGTCAGAAATAGAATGAATCATAATGGACCCAAATATTATACACCGTAGCCTTGGCATTGAAGTCTTTCTGAAAATGAGCTTGACCCCAGCGGAAGTGAACAGTTAGAACAACCCCAACTTTCAAGGACTGTTGTGGCATATAAATACCAAAACATGTTTCGCCTCATTGGGAAATATTCTACCAAATTTAGAAAAAAAGTGGAAAATTGATCAATTTTTACAATTGAAATGAAATAGCCCAATTTGCTGATGCTGTTAAAAAAGTAATTGAATCAACAATAAGTTGATTTGTTGAGAAATTTTTTCATGTGTGTTTTCAGAGAGTTATTTTATGTGTTTTCCATGTACTCTTTAAGTACATTTCAAGTTTTTCTCACTTAAACTTAACAATTGATTCTGTGACAGAGCAGTATCTGGAGAACTTGTCAACCAACAACTCATATTCACAGAGTGGTGATCAGATGTGTTTATGCCTTCGTAACTCGGCTGTGAAATGGTCACCACAAATGACAAGTCTATCCAAAGGGTCCTCTTTCAGTTTTCTTTGGGAAAATTCGCCCGTTTTGTTTGTACAAATCTTTATCCACTGCCGGCGAATGTTTGATTCCTTCGAGAATCGGTGGGAGCAATTACCCGTTTTCCAGACATTTTCGCAAACATGACGACACACGTACGAGGCATGATGTACAGATATCCAAATAACTTATGTTCTACAATAATTCAAAATAAAAAAGGATAATATAGACAGTTGCAAGCTCAAAAAAAGCGAAAGAACGTCCCGCTGAACTGGACACTTATTCAATGAGCGACTGAGCATCCGCTTTGGTTTGGAGAACGTGACGTCACCATCCATATATGACACGCGGCTGTTTTTTTTCAACAGCCTCAAGAAATAACAACTTCGGAGTTAAATTTCATTAATTTTCCCAATAGTTAGGCAACCACAATAGTTTGCATCAAACTATTTAATGCACATATAATCATATTGATAAATTTTCAGAACATGTTTGGTGACCCGCAACCTGCTCTTTAAATATGTCATAACAAGAAGCAAGTAGAAAGGGAAAGGTATACAGATAAATTATTCAAATTGACATGTTGGTCATGCAGATGGTAAAGTGTGTATCTAATATTTAAAGAACAAAGTTTGTTTGCTTGTTCATTTATGCATTCACATCCTGCAGGAGCCAGTACAACCAAACTTTGCATGGCCTCCTCTTTCATCAAGAGGAAGGTCAAGGGCTATGTTTGGATAAAAAAATGACCCCAGATAAAACCAGATAACTGGCCTTCAGGCCTCGATCAGGTCTTGTGCTTATACACTGCCTGGGTTTTTTTTACCCCGGTAGCGATCAAGTAATATGTTTTGTGAAGATCTATGTTGAGGTTGTTGTGATTTGTTGGCAACAACACAAATTGAATTTTTATGGTGTTTACATGTGCACATGTTATTACCCTCGCCCAAGGGTCCGTTTGTCTGTCTGTTTGTTTGTTTGTCCGCACAGAACTTTTGTGTTTTTCTCTGCAACGGCTTGTCAGATTGAGACAAATTTTTCACCATAGGTGCAACTACTCATGAAGAATGTTTTAATGATAATTATGATGTCATAGGTCACGTGGTGTGGCAGCATGTTGGAAAAACTGAAAAAAAATTGGACCTCTGTATCTCTGTAACCGTACCAAGGAAAAAATTGAAACTTGGCACATAGTAAGTACTCCTCATGAGGAATGAGTGTTTTTTTTATGTCATCGGTACCTTCATTATGATGTCATAATTAAATATGTAGAACGCTACATCCAATCAGGATAAAACATTTTGAGGGTCATTTAGGGATAAAATGGTCCAAATTTTTTTTGATGACGTCATTGATCACATGATTCAGCAGCCATTTTTTTTTTTTACAAACCTTCAAAAATCTTCATCTCTGAAATGGCCAAACAGATCGAGGCAAAACTTTACGCATATGACTGCCTATCCATGAGGAACACAAGGTTCACAAATCTGATGTCAGAGGACACATGGTTTGGCAGCCATATTGGATTTACCCAAAAACATAAAAAAATCTTCTTCTCCAGAATGGCTGGACAGATTGAGGGGAAACTTCACACAAATGTTCCCCAGAGCATGCGTGTACAAGTTTGTTAAGGAATAATTGATGTCACATGGTTTGGCAGCCATGTTGGATTACAGAAGAGAGACTACAACCTTTGGTATTTAAATTTATTATTTACATACCAACTATTATTCTTCCTCGCTTGTGATGTATCGCCTATAATTATTTAATTTCTCTTGAAAGTTATCCCAAAACCCCAAGCCTAGACGTCTGCTCTTGGTATCAGCTGACCTGGAGGCTGCTTGTCTTACACATTGATGCCTAAACCTAAGCCATGTCGTGCTGTTGAGTCTCAAAGTGACCTATAGACTGTGCCATTCTCTTTGGCATCGTGATTTGTTTCTACCCATCAGGGCCTTGCTGCTTTTTAAATGGCATTTGGCAGTAATTTAAAATGCAAGTAAGGTAAGGTTAAAGTATTTCCTTAAAACTAGGTCCCAACTGTCGTGCATCCGTTAAGAACGCCACGATTGGCCATTCCTAGCTGATCTGGAATTTCCTGCTGAAATCAGGTTTGGATATGAGGTGATGCGAGTCGATACGTTCTGATATGATTGTTGCGCTCGCGTTGGATCTGTTCACAGACTTTGTCAACATTTCAGGTGTCACGATCGTCACGGTCTGATCTTCAGTACAGAAAATATGATCACATACGTTCCGATAGGATTGTTCGATTGGAGTCCACATTGGGCTCGATCTGACACGATCATACACGAAATCGGGAATCTCCGAATTGGGACGATCTGGTTCGTGCAGATAGTTCCGATATGTTCCCATCAACTAACCGATGCCGCTCGTTACGAAGATAGATATGATTGTGGTCGCGATTCTTTTACCGAATCATGATCGAGGTGATCACGATTTGAGGACGACTGGACCCCGACGGGTATATATACAGCCTCGACTGACCATGACTTCATTGTTTCTTTGAACTTTTACCAGAGTTTAAACACACATCTCAACAGAGCTGGGTTTGTCTTGTTCTAATGCAGGTTCCCACTGTCGTGCGATCCGTACGAACGCCACGATTGGCCATTCGTAGCTGATCATGTGAATTTCTCTGAAAGCTGTTCCCACTATCACGATGCGCGCACGATTGAAATCGTGGTCTCACAGATCGTGTGTTTGTCTTGTCTAAGATCGATCCCGATCACCACGATTTGAAGCACGATTAATGCGATCGTCGCGCTTTGTTACGATGCAATATATCGATACGATGATCCCGATTGACAATTGATCGTGTTGATCGTAGAAAAATTTGAACCGTTCAAAAAATTTTCTACGATTAACACGATTGCCACGACTGACCTCAAGATCTGATAAGATCTGATAGGATCACCACGATTAGTCCACGATTAAGACCACGATTTCAATCGTGCCGCGCATCATGATAGTGGGAACAGACTATAACAGAAGTGTTCCCTTGAAAATTCACTGTCAGAATCGAAAATATATTGGTGCGCCAGAGACAGATCGCTTACATGCAAAGTTCGTTTTCATTACATGGAATGCAATATAAAAAATATAATAAATAAAGATCGAGTAATTAACATCAGTTGTTGAGCCGGTGTAATTTTCACACAACAGACAGGGAGGATTAAAGGTGGGGAGCATGAGCACGGTGGTGTTATAATATATCCGGAGGCACAATGCCTCATAAATAGTCCTTTCCCAATTTATCTCTATTTGCGCAAGTGAAACCACCAGAAATGCTCTGGTGGAAATCTTACAATACAGATCTATGTGACACGGTAAATGAAAGTTAAAAAGCAACACACCTTGTACTGAGACTGGAGGATTAGAGGTAGGGAGAAACGTACCAAGGGAATACACAGTTTCCGTTATTAGCTTGCATACATATGACCTCAACATATGACTTCACAATACATATACTCTCGATCGCTCCCGAAAAAAAAACCACCCAGGCAGTGTGTAAGCAACATACTCACTTGAGGCCTGAACACAGATCTGTTAAAATAAACCTGTGTAAAGCAATCTTTTTGACAAGAAAAAGAGCAATCAGAGATTGGAGACCCACCAGGTCTTGTTTTCTGTGTGTTTGTGGTTTTGTGTGGTGTTTGTGTACTGGTGTGTTACGTAATTAATAAGAGACATAATTAGAACTGCCACTTATAACTGCTGGCAGTGATGACCGGGTACCAAGACATCCTGCTTTGATGCAACCCCGCTTTGATTGGACACCTGACCTTGCCCATGACATTTTAAATTATCATTCAATTGAATTCAGAATGGATTAAAATAAATTCAATTAAATCAAATGGAAGACCAAATAGCTAGTAATCCAAACTCCTGCATTGGAGTAATCAGAAGGAACCATCCGAGGGACAGCACACCCGAACAAGAAAAAACAAAGATGAAGTCATCAGGAGGAACCTTGATAGGATTCGTAATTCAGCTGCCACTTCTCTACCCTAAACCCATCCAGGCACAGCCAAGTAAGCCTTATTCAAAAAAATAAATAATAATAATAATAACATAAATAATAATAATAAAAAAGAAACCACATCAAAAATTGAAATAATTCTGGCTGCCAGACCATGTGTCCAAATAAAGTGAAATTGAAAACATGCATTCCCATAATTAGATATCATAACAGTAAAGTTTCATGTCGATTGATTTGCAGTTCCAGAGAAAACATTATTTAATATTTTTCTTA
>CM068955.1:154261110-154288540 GCA_035128595.1 Eptatretus atami | reverse complement strand
GATCTGTATTGTAAGATTCCCACCAGAGCATTTCTGGTGGTTTCACTTGCGCAAATAGAGATAAATTGGGAAAGGACTATTTATGAGGCATTGTGCCTCTGGATATATTATAACACCACCGTGCTCATGCTCCCCCACCTGTAATCCTCCCTGTCTGTTGTGTGAAAATTACACCGGCTCAACAACTGATGTTAATTACTCGATCTTTATTTATTATATTTTTTATTATTGCATTCCCATGTAATGAAAACGAACTTTGCATGTAAGCGATCTGTCTCTGGGCCACCAATATATTTTCGATTCTGACAGTGAATTTTCAAGGGAACACTTCTGTTATAGTCTGTTCCCACTATCATGATGCGCGGCACGATTGAAATCGTGGTCTTAATCGTGGACTAATCGTGGTGATCCTATCAGATCTTATCAGATCTTGAGGTCAGTCGTGGCAATCGTGTTAATCGTAGAAAATTTTTGAACGGTTCAAATTTTTTCTACGATCAACACGATCAATTGTCAATCGGGATCATCGTATCAGATAATATTGCATCGTAACAAAGCGCGACAGATCGCATATAATCGTGCTTCCAAATCGTGGTGATCGGGATCGATCTTAGACAAGACAAACACCACGATCTGTGAGACCACGATTTCAATCGTGCCGCGCATCGTGATAGTGGGAACAGCTTTCAGAGAAATTCCATGATCAGCTACGAATGGCCAATCGTGGCGTTCGTAACGGATCGCACGACAGTGGGAACCTAGTTTTAAGAAATAACTTAACCTACCTTACTTGCATTATAAATACTGCCAAATGCCATAAAAAGCAGGCCCCTGATGGGTAGAAACAAATCAGATGCAAAGAGAATGGCAGTCTATAGGTCACTTGAGACTCAACAGCAGACACTGGCTCAGGTTGAGGATCAATGTGTAAGACAAGCAGCCTCCAGGTCAGCTGAGACCACAGAACAGACTCAGGCTTGGGTTGGGGATCAACTTTCAAGACAAATAAATAATTATAGGCGATACATCACAAGCGAGGAAGATATAGTGTATGTAAATAAATAAATAAATACCCAAAGGTTGTGTATTGGTAGTGGATATAAAGTGTTGATAAATAAATGCATAATTCAAGGTCATATGTTGGTAGTGGGCAGGGTAAAGTGTATATAGAAAAATAATTTGAGGTGGTATGTTTGTAGTGGTGATAGTAAAGTGTGTATAAATAAATAAGGGGGAGTATGTCTGTCATTTAAGGTGTTATGTCTTTAGTGGTGATCCTGTACTATTCTCTCTCATAAATCTTTTAAAAATCATTGACAAAATTCTGAAATAAAATCATGTCCCCTGACTTTTGGCTTCTATCACAAAATCATTTGTTGTGCTTCATGCCCAAACATTATTACATACATGTGCCAAAGATGAAAGAAATGCACCCAGGTATTTTCAAGTAAAGGGTATGGATAATGGATGGATGGATGGACGGTTGGACAGGACCCAAGATATAAGTCCCCAACCTGGCTGAAGCCACATCTCATGCAATATATACCTTGTCTACAATAAGGTCAAGATCCTAATGAAACTCCTTGACCTAAGGCATTTTGAAGTGACCCTTCACTGGACTGCGTATATGGCTAGGAAGTCTGTGAGAATTTGAATTTAAAGAAAATTCAAAAATAAATAAATATTATCTTTTAATAATACAGTACAGGGCTGGCAGCATAGCCTCAAGGCATGCACACTCATCTGTGAGCTATCTATCCTGGGTTTGAATGTCAGCCCAGGTATAAACTGTCATCCTGGTGTTTTACAGACAGGGTGATTCATCAATGTGTGTGCCGTCTGACGGATGGACTTTAAACTGGGCGTCCCATCTGCCACCATTAGTAGGTGGACGTTCAAGATCCCACAGTGACCTTCGTGCAAGGAAAGCGAGCTATCGCCTGCACCGTAAACAAATTTCTGCCCTGACTACCGCTGGGTGTAATCAAACCACCCAGTGCACTCCTTGCCATGAGGTTGCTTTGGCAGCACCGAAATTGACTTCAGACTGAATATCATAGATAAATAAATAAATAAATAATAGCAGTTCAATCTCCTCTCCCTCACACTTTTCACTTAGAATCATGTTTCCCCGCTGAATATATATCGATGGAAACTATTGAAAGTTGATTGATTAGAAAATCAAAACAAGTCTGTGATCTGAAAATTGAACGATACATTACAGGGTACCACCCTCTCCCACCCCCACCACCTCACCGCAAACTTACTTTTCTCTCCTCTTCTGCAGTACAATTAAATAACGCTTTAAATTCTCAGCTTTGCAGCACACGTCTTCAAAAAAAACCTGATGGTTCCAACTTACTGTTTTTGTCATTCATTTTTTGTCCATGAATGACACAATAACCCATGAGAATATGATAAATTGATCTCGTGCAACTTTCTTATTCACATCATTTAAAATAAGTAGACAAATGCTTCCAAATAAAAATAGGCCAACGTACACTTAGAGTAAGTACTGTTCAATGATAACGGACTAAATGTTGTTCTGTTAAGTATAATCATTCCATACAATCCTTTGGTTCCAATCCTCAATCTCTGCCTGGTCTAACAAGAGCCAAGTGTTTTCCAACAGCCTGAAACATTCAGAGGTGCCAATCAGAATGTGGTGAATTGGATGTTGTGTTAAGTTTGAGGAGTGGTGGAGGTCAGGGTGAATATACAGTCTTGTACGTACATCATAATCGGATCCAAACGTCAACAATCGATAATATTGAGAAATACATCACTGTTTGTGTTGTTCAATAAAAGCAAAGCCAACTGTGCGCTAATGTACAACAAGGGTGATAGAGAAAAGGAAAAAGGAGAAAGAGATGAATTTACTTGACTTGATCTGCCTATTTAGTCCACTGAAGGAAGTAGGCCTTCTGTCTGTTCTATTAAATGTAATTTTAAGCCATTGAACTCCAGTAAGTTTAAATTTAATTTCTCCATCTTATCTTGGGGGCTAGCAGAATAGCCAAGAAGTATGCATAATCTCCTCTAAGCTGTCTAGCCTGGGTTTGAATCCAGGTCCAGGTATAAACTGTCATCCCGGTGTTTCACAGGTAGGGTGATGTGTGTGCCGTCCCACATTAAACTTATCAACCCGCCTGCCAGCATTTGTTGGTGGATGATAGAGATCCCATGGTGTCCTTTGCGAAGAGTAGGTGAGCACCATGAACAAATTACAAATTTCTGCCCTGACTTCTTGTGTTGGAGTGGCGACCCATCCAGGTTTGTAACCATAGCCATTGCTTCGGCAGCACCGTGAGTCTGTGTAGAGCATGGTTCATGGTCTCATTTGTGATCTGATCTTATATTTGGTCCACCTCTATTTCTTGCCAGTTGCTAATGCTTGTTGTCCACCCAGTTGTCTGTTCTCGCTGTGTGCCCAATCAAGTTACATTTCAGTTTTTTTAATTGTAACCAGAATCTGAAAGAGGTTTGTTTTCTGCCTGATCAATTCGTTTTTCTTCTTGTCCCATTTACTCCACCTTATACTGGCGCTATAGTTTGTGTGTTCCGACGACCCCAAGAGTGGTATAATCACTACGTCAATACCGGAAGGGTCACCCATGCTGGAAAGGTCAGGGAGAAGGACCCAGGTGAAGCGAGCTTCATCGCCAACCCGCAATGGCAAGAATCATGAGTATGCCAAAACCCTCAACATGACATCACAAAACCTAAAAAAAAAAAAACTTCAGTCCCCTGCAGCTCTCAAATTACTGTTCAAAGAGATACAAAAATGAATGTAACAAACAAAACTTGAAATAATATATTTACAACTCAAGTTTCACCAAATGTAGCAACTTGATGAAGAAAGCGTTCAAGCAGTCAAACAATTATGTAATGTGTTATCACTGGGAAAATGTAGACTAAAAAACATTTAACACCAAACAGATGTTGGTAGTGAGCATTCTGACCTCTCGCCTGCTCGGCAGCTGCAAAGCACAGCAGGAGCTGCTCCAGCAACCCACCATTGCAGAACGTGTTTTGTTACCAAAGTTTATGATCACTCAAAGCAAGCTTCAGTTTAATGTGACATAATATCCTGTGTTATACCGCCATCTGGATTATACAGCATTCAGTCTGATGTGACATTGTTTTTTGCTCTCTCTCCAAGGCGAGCGAGGCTCATGGAAGAGCAAGGTTAAATTGACAATGGGGTAGTGGGGGAAACAATTGGGCACAAACAGGAAAATGAAGAGAGAGGGGGAGGAAACACTGAAACCAGCAAGTAAAAGGGTTTGGTTAAGAAGGGTTAATGGGGGTAATAAAGATCCACGAGTCAGAGTGGAGGGGGGTGGGGGTGTCACAAGATGGCGGTGTACTGTCTACTTGAAGTAGTGAAGGGAAGATTGGGAAAGAGCGGCCTTTGGGAGATGGTTCCATATGTGGGAGAAGTGAGCACCAAAGGAGTTGAGGTGTGGAGTCAGCCTGGATTTTTTTTTTAAGTTAACCAGAAGGGGCTAAAGGAAGAATGCACGCATTCTGGGTTGCTAAAAAGGGTCGGATGACTGAGAGAGCGGAGGGAGCAATATTGAGAAGAGGTGGTTAAAAAAAAATTCTTTATTGAAAAGGTGATCACATTCAGCAAGATTTATCGTCGTTATAAGCAAGGTATTTCATTTTCAGTTTCAAAATGGTTCTAAATCAACCACTGAAAATTTCCAAATCGAGTCCGATCACGTAGCCCTGTGCAGTGAGATGAAGCCGCCACCCCCAGCATGTCGGAACAGCATTTACTTGAAAAGGTGGCCAATTGGATCCCTAAGTGTCATTACACTGAAGTAAAGCATGAGCTGTGAAAACAATGAATTTACCAAGCAACGACTAGACTGGGAAGTTTGCCATTGCCTCTCAATGGAATTTCAGCATAGGACTCTTGAATCCGTCACACAATGGCCTTGTCCTATTGAAAGGTACAGTTAGACATTGAACATCTACAAGTGCTGAGTTTCTCTTGTCACCTTTTAGATGTGAACGAGACGCATGATGAATGGAAAGCAAGTCCTCATGAACTAGCAGCGCTGCTGTAGGCAAGCAATAAGAATATATACTAGGCCACACTTGTCACTTTGACATCTACAGTCTACAGCTGTGCTGGGCCCTGTAGGCCCTTATTTGCTTGATTGGCCCTCCGTACAGAAAGCTTAATCCCGTGAGCTGCCTGGGCGATGCAGTTTGCCGAATAATGCTTTACAGATTCCTGCTGGAAAAAAAAAAGAATGATCTCTTGTGGACTTTCACACTCACAATCAGCAAGTGGGACATCTGCATACTGTGCTGCTGTCCTTATTTGGCACTCCGTCAAGTCTGCACACATTCAAGGTTACTTCATTCGTCGATGAGTAAGGAATGGATTTTTTGGAGATTTTCTTTTCATTTGCACTTCTACATTGAGGAACTGTCCATATGTGCTCTTGTAAGACTGACGGTGACCTTGAAAGTACAAGACCTTCAAAAGTACAAAGAGCTGGAATTGAGCGCACGCTGTTGTATCACATAGCATCACAGAAAGCAAGGCTTTCACCTATTTACCTGTTACTGGCTTAATGTCTATTTTTGCTCATTACTAAATATATGCAAATATATACAAAATGACAGGATTTCCAAATGACAGCACACAAGGCCTGTGTACCATTTTCAAATGAGAGTAAACAAGTAATGTAAACATAATGGCAAAACAAACTGAAAGCTGCTACCCCTGTAATAGCAAAAGCAAGCAAAAAATATGTAAAATAGTGTGGGAATCAAACCAGTGAACCTCAGATAATAATCAGCTTGTTGAGAAAGAGGGAAGGGTGGGATAGGGGGGGGGGGAGAAAGGGAGCGGGAGAGAAAAGGCCTGGGATGCCGGAAGCCGAGGTCCGGGGTTGACCTGTGTGGCTGGGAAAGGGCTGTCTGGCTCTGTAATTGGAGGAAATGTTCTGGAAAGCTAAACAAATGTGAGGACGTCAGGGTTGGTTCCATAGCTATGCTCTGCGGTCACCACCCTACTTTTCCAAAGCATTACTAGGAGTCTAATTGCCTGAGATAAGCAACAATACTGGGATGCAAGAGGAGACAGAGTCCGGGGAGTGTGCGCAGTCACTAGCCATCAAAGGTAATCAGCCAGCACAGATGACCTGGACAGCATCAAGCAAAACCATCGACAGAGGAACTACATGCTGTTGCTGTTTGCTCCAACCTCTATCATTAGCTCCAAACCTACGTAGACTTGAGGAGCTTGTGAAGCAATGTGGATAGTTAGTTTTATCACTGTAACTACATCAAAAGTCTCCCTATGTATTTTTACTGACATTTTAAGTGGTATGTGGCTCGGCAGGTCTCTACCAGTAAGTGTAAAGTTTCCTGCCTAATCACATCCATATCCCCAGCACGTCATTTTCCCTGAAAATAAAACAAAGGGAGGCTCAGAAAAGGATGCCGGTTTCCCTTGCAATGGCAATTGTAAATGTGTCATCAGTTCTTGAACCACCTTGTTTAATGAAAGTTTAGACACAGAAAGAGGCCAATCGGCCTACACACTGAACATGGTCACAGATAACACAACCAGCTTCACATTCTTTGGAAATTACATGAAGCAGCGGCCTCCTGCTGGCAATTTACCAGAATGGCAATTTAATTATCGTTCAAATACACCAGGGGTCAAGCGAACTCCAAACAACACTAACATAAGAGCCATCCGGGTACATTAGAGTCATTGAAAAGTAATTAAAAGACAAGAAAAGGACAACATAAACTAAACAGGTTACACGGATCTTACTTCGCAGGCTTGTGTGCTTCATTGTTGAAAGATATTGTTCGGAAAATGACTTTGGGGATAGTGGTGGGATAATTATTCATCAGATATCTCTTAAGGAGCGTTATTGTAAGTTTTTGGAACCACAATTAACAATGATCAGGGTCAGATGTCCAGGTAGCTCACCCACAAATCATCCTAATCTTCCATCTGTGTTTAACTCTCAAATCACTCCCATTGTCCTTTCACACCATTCAATGGCCCCTCAGATAGTGCATCCACATGAGATAAGTACAACCCCGTGGACACGCTCTACACTTGTGCTACTGAAAGAGTGCATGTGCGACACTCGGGCAGGGGAGGAGACCTCTCTGTGGGTGGTCAGGCAGCCAGGCAAGAAAACGCGGCGAGGGGAGCTGATCACCGGCCAGAGTCAGAGAACAGGACAGCCACACAGAGCAAGGGGGACCCGAGAGTGACACAGAGAGACCGAGAGAGATGCCAGCATGCAGACAAGACACCACGATTGGAGAGAGGTCTGTAATACAGAAGGGGTCTGAAAGCATGCCTGCACTAAATTGTCATTGGTGTCTCTGCGAACCAGTAAGACAAGCCTGCACCACACCTCCCAAAGCTTCACCAGGAAGACCATGCAGGCACCGACACCACACTGTTAACTGTTTTGTTCGTCTTGTGTTCTAAACCCAGTCTGCCCATATTAAGAATAGTCTTAAGAATAGCCGTTGCTGTGACCATTCAGGATAGCGTGCTGATCAGGTTTTCCTGTTATTTTTATTCTCGTTCTGATTTCTGTGTCCCCATCCCCATTATTTATTCAAGCGTTTATAATACAACCAAAAAAAATCCCATACTTGCTCGAAAACTATGTATATGCTGAAATCACCGTGCAGGTAAATTGATGAAACCAAACCACACCGCACACAGAATCGCTGCTTGTGTGGAGCGCCTCCACTCAGCCTCATGAGAGTTTATCTGCAGCAGTCCCTGGGTCCCATAACGTCCTTTAGGGAGACAGAGTCCGTTCCAATAATGTGTATATTTATATATAATATATACATATATATGTATTGTTGTGGAGCTGGCGGTCCAGGTTAAACCCCTGACCCAATTTGTGGTGGCGGGACATCAACACCGCCAGCCCAGAGAGCCGAGCAGTTTTCCTTATTCGGAGACAGACACATTGATCCTCGGAGACCACAACACGTGCGGGAGGGGCAGGGCGCAATGGTGGAGCGATGGAGGCATGGGGAAGCACAGTAAAACTGCATAAAAACTGGTTTATATTCAAACCCCACGACAAATACACAGACGCAGCAACTTAAAATAACTGCGAAATTTAATGAAAATAGACAAATATTTACAAAGGACAATATTGCAGATATAATAATAATCGTGAGATAAACTAGTCTAAAGTTGAGGCGCCTTGACAAACAGACTTAAATATGGACAAGGGGAAATGAAACAAAAGAAAATCCCTCCTTTATTCTGGCATTTGGCACAGAGAGATGCTTCACTCAAGGCGCTTCTATTTGCACATGTAGATGTGCATAAAATGGTGCCAAGTTGCCTGCAAAGTCCTGCTCAGTACGTGAGCCAAATCGCCTCAGCACAAATGTGAGAATCACACCGTCTCTTCATGCGTCGAAGGAAAGCCATTTTGTCATGTCGAGAGGAAAGCAAAGTGAGATCCTCCATCCTAGCCACGTTCCGACCATGACGACAACCTCATGGGAGTTTATCTGCAGCTGTCCTCACACCGACCTCGTGCGTTCCTCCTCGTCTCTGTCTCACGTCACACCGAACCCCCGTTTCCTCCTCCAGGGCGTGGCTTGCTCGCACGAAACCTGGGAAGGCAGGGCCTCTACCTGCTTGGCACGTTTGGCTAGCTTCTGAGGTCACGCCCATCAATCATCAGCCTCGGGGGCATGACTTCGCCAGACGTCACCCTTGGAGGCGGGGCTTCTTCCTACTTGGTCATGTTAATAAACAGCGGCAAATTCTTCCCATGGTTTGTAATACAAAAACAGGGAAAAGTCACAGGGGGCAATTACATACTGGGGGAACTTATCCTTCATCCCTATCTAATTGACACCGTTCAACCGCCCCCCCCCTCTGTGGTGACACATAACACTTAAGCTCACAGTCTCCCTACATAATTACATTGCGACGTCTCCTACACGTCCACGGACCAAACAATTCTCTTCAATCCTAACTTTCCTATAAAATTCCTCCATCTTCCTCTACAACCGTAACAATACATAATATTATATATATATATATATATATATATATACACACATCTATAATTATATATGTTGTTGTTCTTCTTTCGGCTGCTCCCGTTAGGGGTCGCCACAGCGGATCATCCGTTATGATCCGCATACTGATTTGGCACAGGTTTTACGCCAGATGCCCTTCCTGACGCAACCCTGGTCGCCTCTTACGACGCAGGGATAAGGATTGGGTTTCACCATGATTCCGGGCTGCCCTACACCCTCTCAAGCGATCCTCCAACCCAAGCCTCCGAGTAGCCGGATTACAGGCGCACGCCACTATGCCGGTTATCTATAATTAATATATATATATATATATATTATATATATATATATACCATATATATATATATATATGCACACAAACAGGTCGTGGACAACAAAATGGAAACACCAATGTAAAGTCACTTAATAGGGCTTTGGGCCGAGATGTGCAGCCAGTACGGCCTATATTCGCTGTGGCATAGAATCCACCAGAATCTGGAATTCTGCAGGAGGGATGTGGCACCATTCTTCCACGAGAAAGTGAATCAACTCACACCTGTTTGATGGAGGTGAAAAATGCTGTATCAGGCGTCGTTCCAGAATATCCCATAAATGTTCGATTCGGTTCAGATCTGGTGGCTGAGAAGGCCATGACATGTGGATCACATCAGTGTCACGTTCATTGAACCATTGGGTGACCACAAGTACTCTGTGGATTGAGGCATTGTCATCCTGGAAGACACTCCTCCCTGCAGGAAATAAATTCTGCGACATGGGGTGAAGATGATCACTCAGTATCAGTAAATAGCGATTGGTATTCTAAAAGACCTTTGCCTTCTAAAGGAATGACTGCACCCAAACCATGCCAGGAAAATGAGCCCCACAATATGACAGAACCAGGGTACAAAGGTCATCATTGTAGTGGTATTACATTAGTTTGCTGTTTTTACTTTGTGTTTGTTGGACCGGAAGTGCTGGCGTGTGATGTTGTAAAGAGAGCGAGGACCCGGGGCGCGGTGCATTTTGGGGCTTCGCTCCGCTTGGTGCGCGATGATTCTGGTACTGTAATAAAACTGATCATTCTCTTCGAGCATTGCCTCTCTATCATTAACACCAGAACTTTACAAACATGAAAGCATGGGTTCTCTGTGGCTGTTAACTCTGCATTGTTCCTTTTTCACTTTTGCATGTGTGAGCTTGGAGCCAAACTTGGTAGTCACCACTAAAATATTTGCAATGTTTTTTTTTTTTTAATTGATTTTGCACACAAACAGCATTCGTTTCCTGCCTACACAACTTTTAGCTTCCGGTGTGGTCAGCTCATCAAATGCATGTGCACACACAGTGATCTCTCTCCCCAAATTTAATCCTTCAAGTGTAAAACATTCATGGACAACCCCAGGGCAAATGGAACACGGTTAGCACTGAACATGTGTCAAACGATGCCGGGGTGGGTGAACTCGAGGGTGAAAAATCTTTCACAACCCAGGGGCCACCCCGGAGTGAGTTAGCCCCTGGTGCTTGATGTTTTCACGTAAAAAGGCCTATTGAGATGTCCCAGTGTAGAGTGACTAGACTGATTCCACGGGGCTAGCTTGACTCAGCTATGAGGAGCCTCTGAATGAGACAGGACTTTTTACATTAGAAAGGAGTTGATTGCGATGAGATATGATACAGATGATTAAGTTAATGACAAAATAAGTCCAGAAAGGTTTTTCAAAAGAATGGACAGTGACAGGAGCAGGGGCCATAGCCTGAATAAAGAATTGGAGAGAGAATAGGAGAGTAAGGCAATGCCATTCAGAGAGTAGTTAATGCACAGAATGGTCTCCCAATAAAGGTCGTGGAAACAGAAACAGTAAATAGGTTTCAATATTGGTGAGATGGGTATCTAGACACGTTGGTGATAGGTGTGGTACATGGATATTTGCAGGAATGGTAAGTAGCTGATGTATGGATGGGTAATTGCTTAAATGTGTCGTGATTGGGTTGTCAGCGAGATGGTCTCGTTAAAAGGTGAATGTGCTGTCTGTGGATGTTCATTCCTCACCCTCAACCATATTTGCCATCCCCAACCACTCCCCCCCCCCCAAAAAAAAAATTAATAATAATAATAAACAAATAACTAAATAAAAAGGATGATAAAAATTTCTTTTAAAATATATAATTTTCCATAATATATTTTTGTGCTTTCATATACAGTGCATGTGTATAAAACACCGTGGTGGTGTTTGTGTGTTTGCCTCACTGTTCTCACACCTACACCAATATTCCAGCGACACTTTAGGCATCACTCAATTTGTTAGATTCCCAACCCATATTTCCTCTAATTCTCTGCTTTATTTGATCAAGTCCAATTTACCTTCCAATCTTTTCTGCTCTTCCTAAGCTGCCCAGATTGTATACTCTTGAAAGTGTCCATCTCTCTGGTAGTTTTCAAAAGTCCACAAAGTCCATTTAAACTGACATGTCTGGCAGTTTAATTTGGGCAGATTGGTTTTGCCTGCAGTCCACCATCTCTTCCACGGAGTAATTCACTATCTCTTCATCTGTGACCATAGACTAGAGCACACAAGTCTGACCGGATGGTGCAGTGGGAGCACACTTGTCCAACTGAATGGAGTAGAGGTAACTAGCCTGGGTTTGATTCTCAGCCTCATTATAAACTGTTGGACTGGTGCTTTGCAAACAGGGTATTGCATCACAAAATGTGTCGTCCCTTGGATGGAAGTTACCTGGAAGTCCTGTCTGCTGGCCTTAGTTCTTAGATCCTGGGTAGGCCGTGTGTAGAATTTTATTTTTTTACCAGAACTTGCGCAATGTTGGAATGGTTTCAGTAGAAATGGTGTTTTCAGAGTGTGTATTGCAGAATGGTTCATGGTGATATGAAATTTTATTTTTAATCATCACTTGCTTTTATCTTTTACATATTGTGTCATTTTTTTAATCTCTGATTTGTGTTTGTGTATTTCTTTCTGCTCACTTGTATTTTAACTTTGTGCATTGAACGTTTTCCAGTGTCTGTCTCTGTCTCTGTCTCTGTCTCTGTCTCTGTCTCTGTCTCTGTCTCTGTCTCTGTCTCTGTCGTCTGTCTCTCTCTCTCTCTCTCTCTCTCTCTCTCTCTCTCTCGACAGTGTCTGGTTTGACCTGATGATATCTTACAGCAAAGTAGGCAATTGGGGGACAACTAACAGCCAATAAATTCTGCCAAAATATTTTGTAACATGCAGTGAAAGTACAAAGATTTATTATTCTATTGTAATGGTATTTTTCCAAATATAAAAACTAGTTGATCTGACAAATCCCTTAAGACTCAACAAGACAAAACAAACACGAGATCGGCACTCGCAGAGCACATACCTCCGTCAGGCTGAACAGCTTACGTTTTGTATCCCACCGACAGGAAGGATCTGCATCCAGATCATAATCAGCTTGTTCTGGTCATCTACACAACTCATTCATATGAACGATAGCTTTGTGTATAAGGATATCAAGGAATCTTGAGTGTGTATGATCTTCAAATATAAATGGCCCATTTTTAAAAAATGATAATTCTTGTTCAAAAATAATTATACCTGCTCTATGCACTGCTGCAAAACTCAAGTTGCATTTGACTAATGACGAAAGAGATGAATGTTCCAAGCATAGACCGCCCACACTCCTGGTTGAGGTCTGGTTGATGAAGCTAGATCAGTCACTGTTTTTAAGTACGTGAAGAGGTTTTCAAATGAGTGTCATTGTGACTTGGTGACAACATATAAGACTGGTATAATACATTTGGCCAAAGAAAAACAGGAACAAAGAACTTCGTGAAACCACTGAATAGGATTTAGAACTTCAAGCACTCAAATCTAGCTTGGACCATATTCCAATGGCTGCAGCAACAACAACAGCAACAGCAACAACAACAACAACAACAACAACAACATTGTGACAAAGACAGAAATGCATCCTGTGTAGCTGGTGAAGTAAAAAAGGATTGCATCCAATAATGTAATAATACTTCAAACCTCCATTCAAATACATGTAGTTCGATGACCAAAGAAAGTTGCATGTAGTTGGAAAAACACAAGTGGACCACTTCATCGAGAGTCACCATTGCTGCTACATTAACGAGACCTCTGAACTTTGTTTTGTAGTTGGTTGTCCCTGACCACGAGATGTAGTTTTATTTGCAGTCTGCACTCTCTTCGGCAATGGTCTATTTCAGCAGGAAATACCTCGCAAGAACCTGTTTTATTGTTTACATCACAGAAATATAATCCTTTAACTCAAACCCTCAATATTTGCCTTTTTAGATCCTAAACACTTCAATTAATTTTTATAATAACCAAGCTTGAGCTTGCTCAATCTCACATTGAGCGTTTGTAAAAACATTATTAAAGGAGAACGGCACTCGTGGAGCACATAGTCTCACCTTGCGCATATATTCTGAACAAAAATACCATCGTTAACTGAACACACGACTATTATGGCCCACATACCCATTTCATGCACGCACACTATT
The DNA here is from genome assembly GCA_035128595.1 of Eptatretus atami. Taxonomy (NCBI): domain Eukaryota; kingdom Metazoa; phylum Chordata; class Myxini; order Myxiniformes; family Myxinidae; genus Eptatretus; species Eptatretus atami. Next base: position 154,274,970 of record CM068955.1, on the reverse strand, counting down.
TTCACACACTTTCTTGGCATGGGTTATTAATGTCATAAATTTAATTCTTCACTCGCATCGGGTCATCAATCACACATATGGTTTCAAATTTTTCGGAAAATAATTTAAATTCAGCCAATTATGGTAGAATACCACTTCACAGATGACGTTAACGTTATCACCCTTTATAACCCAGAGGGGGTTTTTCACATTTGGCAAGTTTCAATTTTTTCTGTTGAGCAGTTTCAGAGAGAATGATGTCCAAATTTTTTTTCCTTTAATATAATATGGTTGCCATACCATGTGATCTATGATGTCAGAGTTATCAATAAAATATTATCGATGGAGAGTCCCTCCTATCTTTAAAGTTTCGCATCGGAAGAATTTTGAAAGTGGCAAAAAGGCGATTTGTGTTCCAGTGTTCAATTGCATCAATTAAATTGAAATAAAATAGAGATTACAAAATCCTCGAAAATAAAAATGGAAGTTTACCGCTGTTGATACAGCGTTTTTTACACCACCATTTCATTTTTTTTTTGTATACACTGTCGAGGCTCGTATGAGAGTCAAACACCACGAACATACAACAAGGGGAGAAAGAGACAAGAGGGGTGGGAGAGGGAAAAAAAAACTGTGGAACAGAGACATGAGGAGATCTGTTGAAGGGAGAGAGATGGCGGGGTACACAGGTAAACAAGATCTGACAGCTACAGCGGGACTTTCAGGTCCTTACACGACAGGGAACTTTCAGGAATGAAAGCAGGGAATTTGAAGGAGGTGGATTAACGGGGGTAGAAAAGATTGTGGTTTTGGATGGGGCAAGATAAGAGATAGTGGTGAACAGCTGTTTTGAAGACCTGGAGGAAAGAGTGGCATTGAAGAGAGTGTCGGATTATATTCCAAATGTGGGAAAGAAGAGGAATGAAAGAGTGGAACGTGAGCAGTGATTGTGATTTTGGTAGTTTTAGCAGAAGAGGGTTGCTGGCGGACCATGAGCGCCTGCAGAAAGATCGGGGGGGGGGGGGCATATCACATACAGAACAGGGGGCCAGGCCAGAGAGGAGACGGAAGAATACGGAAAGACCACCGACCTGCCTGTGTTGAGAGAGTGAGAGGCCCAAAGACTCAGTCTCATCGCGAAAGATGCCAATGATCCTAAATGCCTTGGTTTCCACAGCGTGAAGTCGAGAAAGGTGAGAGGTGGGAGCACAAACCAGAGGGGAGAGCACTACTCCATCAGGCTGTGGACGAAAGCTTTGTATGCGGTCAGGAGCTCAGGTGTGCCAAGTAAGGACTTTGCACGATGGAGGATGCCCAGTCAGTGACTGGTTTGGAGGCAGCTTGGAAATGTGGCTTCCCAGGAAAGATCATGGCAGATAGTGAGACCCAGAAGCTTGACTGAAAGGACTTCTTCAAGAGGATTGTTGAGAAAGGAGATGGGGGGGGGGGTTCGAGATGGTACTTTTAGAGAGACCATCGTGAAGTGTGAGATTTATCAAGATTGAAAGACATGTTCCACATGTTGGACCAGCTTGTGATTTTATCCAGATCAGCAGAGAGAGAGAGAGAGAGAGAGAGAGAGAGAGAGAGAGAGAGAGACAGAGACAGAGACAGAGACAGAGACAGAGACAGAGACTGCTGCTGAGAGAGGAGGCTGCTGCTTGCTGATCTGAGGGATGACAGATGGTATGGCAGAGGGTGGAATCATTAGTAAAGAGATAAAAGAGGATTTTGCGGAGAGTCAAAAGAGATCATTGATGAAAACAGAAAAAGAACAGGCCCAGAACGCTACTTTGAGGAACTCCAGCCTGGACAGGAGAGGGGATGAAAGAACTCCATTTAGGGCCACACGTTGGCTGTGACAGGTGAGGAAATCTGCAAGCCATGAGCGGTGATGTCCTTGGATACCAGAGGAAGAGAGTTTGGTGAGCAGGGCAGGGTGCCAGACTGTAACGAAAGCAGGCGATATGTCCAGGGAGATGGCTCTGATTGCATGTCTGACATTGAGGACCTCCAACCATTGTTTCAGAGAGCAGAAGCAGCATATCCAGGGTCGAGTGACCTGGTCTGAAACAAATTGATGATCGGAAATCAAGCCATTGAGAAGAGGAAGGACTTAATGTCTGAAGCAATGATGGATTCCATAACTTGCTGATGATTGGGAGAAGGCTGATTGGTCTGAAGTTGCAGGGATCTGTTTTTGCACATTTTTATGTAGAGTGAATAATGTTTGTTGATTTCCAAGCAATGGAGGATGACTTGAGCAAAATGAGAGGGTGAATAGACAGAGTGGGTGAGCAAAAGCAGAGGAGCAGGTTTTTAGGACACGTGGGCTGATGCTGTCGGACTGGTGGCAGAATCTGAGTCGAGATTTGACAGCAACTGACCAGCTTGTCAGGAGAAAAGGACACAAAGTACAGGAACAGCTTAGTGTGGATGAGATAAGGTGGGTACAGAAAGCGATGGGTTTGGAACACAAGACTTAGAAGCAAACACGGAGTTTAGGCATTCAGCCTTTTCATGTGCACTGTCAGCTGTGCAGCCATTTGAGGTAAGGGAGGGGATCGAGGGGGAACATACACCAGAAACAGACTTACCTACATGCCACGGAGGGAGACAAGTTTAAGAGTTATGACTTGAGATGAGAAAGATGTTGTTTTCTGGCTCTCCTGCGTGTCGCCACACACTTTATCCGAGCTTTGTGGAAGGAACTGAGATTGCCTTTAGTTGGATTAGCCTTTCAAGAGGTGAAGGGAAGTTGTTTCAGGACAACTGTCTCACCACATGCTTCAGTAAACCATGGGCAGGAGGAACGGTAGGATAACTGAAGACGAGGTGGGATAAATCTGTGCATGCAAGAGAGAGCAAGTTTCATTGAAAGAATTCCCAGGCCAAGTTGAGATCAGAGGAAGTATAAATGGGAGACCAATCTAGAAGTTTGATGGCTGCTTGAAGTCCCTGCCAGTCAGCCTGAGTGAAATGCCAGCTCGACGGCACTTTGGTGTTTCTCTAATAACAGCCAGAGAGATGTCTACTTTGACAAGCATGTGATCAGATGACCCAATTGGAGCGAAGGAAGAACAACAGATATTTTCAGCGAAATTGGCCAAAATCACATCCACAAGAGATGGAGTACCGTTGGTTGAGATCTGGGTCAGGAAGTTTACAGATTGTGTCAGTCACAAATGAGTCACAGAAGACTTTTGCTGAAGTGCCATGGCAGGTGAGAGAGGTACCCACACCCAACCAACTGGCATGATGACAATTGAAGTCACCGCATATGAGGAAGAGAGAGTTGTGAGAGGATTGAAGTTGATCCATGTTTTCGGAGAGCGAGATGTAAATGAAGTCATAACTGTTTGGTGGATGGTACAGTACACATATAAACCTGAGGTGGGAGTGGAGGGGAAGCCGTAGCTGGTGGTACTACTGGGGTTGTGGGGGAGAGAGGAAAGTGCATGGTGAGTGAGGAATAGAGTCTTTGATGAAGAGAGTAACTCAGCCACCAGGACGAAGCTGAGGTTTGTCATACCGGAGGAGGTAGTAACCAGGGAGAGATACCAGGGAGTCAGAGATGCCTTGAAGGAGGAAAGTTTCTGTTAAGCAGATTATGTCTGGTTTGTCAGTGGCAACCTGTATGGAAAGATGTCAGGTTTGAGCAAGGCTCTGGCTGTTTGAGGTCCACACTGTTAAGGAAGAGAGGGGAAGAGCTTTTGGGGGCAGGGGAGGGGAGAGGACAGGGAGGGGGTGGGTAGAATTGGAGGAGGTGGAGTAATGAGATGGACGAGAGAGGGTGGTGGAAGTTGGCAGCTTTGTGGTTGGAAGGGGGAGTGATGGGGAAGATTGGAGAGTGAAGGGTGAGGGGGAGTTTTTAGGAAAGGTGAGAGGGAAGCTTGGAGGGGGAAGAGTGTGAATGTTGCTTTGAGAGGGAGGGTGATGATGAGAGCAAGCACGGCCAAGGTGCAGGAGAGCGATGGGAAAGGTGGGGAGGGAGGAAGGATGAGACTTGGTAGAGGTATGGTGAAGAAGGGAGCAGGCAGGGGGAGGTATTAGATTTGAGTGGTTGGGAAGAGGGGGGAGGTGTGCTGAGAGGAAGGAAGGAGCAAGTTTTAAACACATTACATTATTAACACATTACATATTTAACACATTACATTATTTAACAATTAACATTATTTAACACATTACATTATTTAACACATTACATTATTTAACACATTACATTATTTAACACATTTGCATGATTTAACACATTGCATTATTTAACAACATTAACATTATTTAACACATTACATTATTTAACACTTGCATTATTAACACATTACATTATTTAATCTAACCACATTACATTATTTACACATTACATTATTTAACACATTACATTATTTAACACATTACATTATTTAACACATACATTATTTCACACATTACATTAATTTTAACACATTACATTATTAACACATTACATTATTTAACACATTACATTATTTAACACATTACAATATTTAACACATTCATTACTTAACACTTACATTACTTAACACATTACATTATTTAACACATTGCATGTTTAACACATTGCATTATTTACACATTACATTATTTAACACATTACTTATTTAACCATTCATTATTTAACATTCATTATTTACACATTACATTATTAACACATTACATTATTTAACACATTACATTATTTAACAACATTACATTATTTAACACATTACATTATTTACACATTAACATTTTTAACACATTACATTATATAACACATTACATTATTTAACACATTACAATTAATTTAACACATTACATTATTTAACACATTACATTACTTAACACATTACATTATTTAAACACATTACATATTTAACACATTACATTAATTTAACACATTACATTATTTAACACATTTACAATATTTAACACATTACATTATTTAACACATTACATTATTTAACACATTACATTATTTAACACATTACATTATTTAACACATTACATTACTTAACACATTACATTATTTAAACATTACATTATTTAACACACATTACATTATTTAACACATTACATATTTAACACATTGCAATATTTAACACATTCATTATTTAAACACATTCATTATTAAACAATTATTATTAAACATTACATTATTTAAACACATTACATTATTTACACATTACATTTATTTAACACATTACATTATTTAACACATTACATTATTTAACACGTTACACATTATTTAACACAAATTTACATTATTTAACACTTACATTATTTAACACATTACATTACTTAAACACGTTACATTACTTAACACATTACATTATTAACACATTACATTACTTAACACATTACATTATTTAACCACATTTACATTATTTAACACATTACATTATTTAACACATATTAACACATATTTAACACATTACATTTTTAACACATTACATTATTTAACACATTACATTATTTACACATTACATTATTGAACACATTACATTACTTACACATACATTACTTAACACATTACATTTTAACACAATTACATTGTTTTAACACATTACATTTTTAACACATTAACATTATTTAACACATTACATTTATTTAACACATTACATTCGTTCTTCGTGTCCTTTGTGAGATTCTTTAAAAAATAGTAAGTTTCTTGTTTGGAATGATTTTCAATTTTGTTTGACTGCCAGAGTAAAAGAAAACCTCACTCCTCTCTGCACATGCACGAACAGGACGAACTCAGAGCCAAAGTACGACTAAACTACAGGTTTGTTTTCCGATTTGTGTTCAAAATACAACATTCAAATGAAATTAAGCTGTTTCTCAGTCATAAACTGTCATTTGTAGTTGGATACAAGCCTGGTGTTGGCTTAGTGGTTCGGGTGGTGACTTGGGATCCTAGGGTCCTGAGTTCAAGCAGCGTTGGCTGCTGAATTAATACACCAGGGGGAGTGACTAAGCCTGTCATCCTTCCAAGGTCGGCGAAATGAGTATCAGTGTGTACTGGTAGAGGGGCACTGCATCAGCGACACAGTCGTGCTTCCAAGAAATTATCGCTACCCTGGCAGCTAAGCTGCCATATGCAAGAAGAAGAAGATTTGTAGTTGGATGGACAGACACATACAGAAATAACCAATTGCTTAATCCCGCTTTTCGCATCACACTTGCAGAGTAATAATGTAGTGATGTGTATGGAAGTGTTCTGCCTGAATACAGATGTTTTCAGATAATGTGATGTTTGCTTCACATACCTAAAGCTAGATAAGGGAGGGATAGTTACAGAAAGGTTTTACCTCCACCCAGGGATCACATCATTGACTAACAATTTCAACATATTGTTATGGAACTGGGGTTCGGGTTTCACCACGAGGGTGAAGGTGAATGGGGTTCACCAGATAAGTCTGTGGCCTGAAGGGTTGTCAAGTAACTACAGATGTGGATTGATACAGCCAAACCTGGCAGGATCCTCGCTCTAAAATGCGTTACCTTTTCCTGTGGTTTGGTGATGCCAATGGAGGTACACACCTTCATTGCGCACCCGTCTATTTATTACGTATGGCTGAACAGAACTTTGAGTATGCACAGGCTAATTGCGGAGCCAATCAATGGGGCAGAACTTCTCGTCTATCTCATCTTATACACTAAATTCAGCCAACAAAGAGAATGAGACAAACCGTTTACCCAAATAAGCAGACACATATTTACAAGCATAACAAATCAGTCATGAAAGACACATATTCACAGGCACAGCACAGCAAACAATCAAGAAAAGGCACAAAAGAACAGATTCTAATAATGTACTTAGCGCTTATTCCCCTTCTACAATCTTACCTTAATCAGTGTTGAAGCAGACTTCTTTTTCAAATGGTAGTTCGATGATTAATGTGGATTTATTACATACGTACTGCTTACTTAATGCATACGAATTGTAGTCAATTATTTAAACACCTGTTTTCTTTAATTATTACTGTTTCAATTACTGACATGTATTCATTTCTCTGTAACTCATTTATTGGAACCTATAATCAAACATATTTTAATCAAATGTATTTTATTGGAACTTGTATCTACTGCTTTTGTCTGTCCCTTGTCTTCCTTCTCCTGTCCTCTTCTCTCTCGCTTTCTAAAGAATGTACTGTCCATAATTGTTTTGCCTACTGTTGTACAATTGTACCCTTGCCTTACTTTTCTCATGTGAAACTGGCTCAGTCAAGGTCAGATATGGATCGTTATGACCCAACTCCCCTCCTCCTCTGTTCTTCTCCTTGGCAATTTTAACTTCCCCCCATCTTTCCTTAGACAGTATATATATATATATATGATTTTTGTAACTCCGATTTAGCAGAGACCATTGTATGATGCTCCTTCGCTCCGTGATATCATGAGGAATAAATATTCTCTGATTGAACTGTACTTTGCCTCGAGTGGACATTGAATATTAAGAGTTGCCTTGAATATTAAGAGTTCCACAATATCAGCTACACACAGGATATGGTGCCAGCAGAATGGTACTGAGGAAACGTAGAGAGGAAGAAAAGAAGATGCATGGAGAGCAAGCCATTGGTTCAGCCTTTGACTCACCGTGGCAAATGTCGATGGACATGAGCCGATCCCGAAACAGGAAACAAATGAGGAATAAGGAGGGGTATGGAAAGTAGAAGGATGTGGGCGATGTCTGCTTAAAGGAAAATGTGAGGCAAAGTTAGAGGCAAAGCCTCACCTGGAAATGTCAAGAGGAGTCTTGGTCGACGAATAGGAGTTCTTAGAGGACAGGAAGAGACAGATAGTGTATGTCGATGCTGGACCTATCTTCCCCCACTGGGGACCTCCTGGCTCGTTTCTTCTCACGTCTCTGCATTGTGCTTGATTAACCGTTGCGCTGTTCTCTCAGCACCATCTGGCGCAGTTCGTCCTGGTCTCAGCGTAAATTCCACCGGTGGTCTCTCCTTCCTCAGCATAAACAGGCAGGCAGGGTGTCTTGGGGTCCCCAGCACGTTTCAACAGCAGCAAACAGTGTGCATTCCACTTTTTAAGCAACTTGAACGGGGGGAATCAGTTCATGGTGGGTGGAGTTCCCGAGAGCAAAGGACATGTGACAATGGGTGACCTCATTGGTGTACTCACCAGCCAAAGCCTCCTTTTGCTGTCAATCATTCCCGAGTTGAAGTCCTCTCCTGAGCCAACGCTACTTTTTCATTTCATGGGATTTCCTGCCAAGCGGTCTTTCCCACCCAGCTTATTTGAAAACAGGAACATTGTTCTCTCCTTCGTTGTCTGAATTGTGGGTGCTGTGTTTCAGAATGTGGTTGTGTGTGATTGCTGTACAAGAGAGTTAATAAAGGAAAGAAAGGTAATTTACGAATAGCGGGTTGTACCCGATATATACTTGAAGAATATTAAATGGTAATTTGGGAAAGAGAGAGAGAGAGAACGAATTGTACTATGTGGTGCATGAAATGGCAACCACCGTAATATGAGCCATGAATAAGAGTTTAATTAGGAATAAAGGAAGAAGAGGATGGTATATAGGAGGAGGAGGAAGAAGACCTACAATAACCCCCACAAAGCATATACCCCGTTTCCCTTAGACAATGGGTGGGGACATGTCTGGACACACATGTCTACTAACTATACATCTGATAAGGGAACTCCCATGTGTCATTGATGTTCATTCACCTGCGGGCCAGTTTCATGACCGTCACAATATGAATGACGTATAAAGTAACCTACAGCTGTAAACCACTATCCGGTGAACAAATTCATATCGAGCTGTTACCCTTGAGATGTTCCAAAAAAATCATTGATTTCACTGGTGACCAGAAACCCACAAAGTATACCTCTGCAAGTATTACTATGAAATTCACTGAAGTTATATTTTCTTTAAATAATGAAAATTATTTCATAAGAGGATTGGAAGTGAAAAATCCAATAACGGTTAGATATAAAGTAATGATTCTCAGTTTTATAACATGAGTTTAGTTTCCATTTAACTATTTATGGCTACATAGTTCAAAGGTACTAAGAAAGCTCAAAAAGCATACAACCACACAGGGGCTTTTGGTGGAAGGTTTTCTCACCTAGTGCAGGTAACATTCTTCTGCGATCATTTTGATAATTGATATCCTGTGATTCCAAAATTTAAATGTACAAAATTAAGTTTAATTTAATTAAGTTTAATACAAAAAAATTCAATTTTGGTATAGTACAGGTGAAGAAGGTTGTGATCAAATTTCATCGAAATTGTGTGTGTAGTTTTGGAGAAGAGAGGAAATACCAAAAAAAAAATTGGGGGGGGGGGGGTTAAAAATCCCCCGTCGAACGCCTTAATGAGCGCAGATTTTGATGGGGATCAATACACCCTCGTTAGGCATCATATATGACGTTTGTGGCCAAGTTTCATCAAAATCATGTACTTTGTTCAAGTGATAATGAATGAAGTGTTTACGGACTGACTGACTTACTCACTCACCTACGGACACTGCTCGATCACATATGCTCACCTGACTAAAGTCCAGGTGAGCTAAAAACCCGACTCGACTTCTCAAGAATTTCAACAATATCCTTTCAAGACACTTCATTACATTAAATGTTTAAGGTGACTGGGTGGTAATAATTCAACTCACTGGGTTTGTTTCCCTTATTTTGGCACTGGTGTGATAATTGAAGATTTCTAATGTTGGGGAATGATACCATTGTCAATTTTATTACTATTATTTAAATATACAATGTCAAGGCTTGTATAAGAGCTAACACACAGAACGTGTAACAAGGGGAGCAGTAGACAGGAGGGATGGGAGAGGGAAGCAGAAAACAGTGGGGAACAGACACATTAAATCTGTGGAAGGGTGCAGGATGGGGTGAGGCACACAGGGTAATTGATAAATACAGGTAAAGAGTAGGACAAATCATTAACTACACAATTTCAAAATCTTAAAAGAAAGAACTTCGCATAGTCGTGATTACTGTGATGATTTCATCATAAAATCGTTTTGTATATACTATATATAGTCATATGGCTGGTGTTGGCTTAATGGTTAGGGTGATGGGCTTCGGATCCTAGCGTCCTGAGTTCAAATCCTGCTTGGGCATTGAATTAATACCAGTTGGGGTTGGCTCAGCCTGTTATCCTTCTGAGTTTGGCAAAATGAGTACTGGCTTGCTGGGATGATTGAGTCATTCGAGTATCCTGGGTTGGAGTGTCGACCTGTCCAGGATTGTGCACCATAGCCCAGGAGATTGCTTTGGTAGCACCAACACTCTGTGCAGAGTATGGTCCCAATGGATGGATATATATACATATATATATATATATATATATATGTAGTATTAGTGATATGGGTGTGAGATATAGTAAGCACATAATCAGCAATTTAGTCGACACAATGAGCAGCTCATTCTGATTGAACAATGGTTGTACATGGGTAAGTCAGTTCAAAGTGACTGGTGGCAAAAGTCTTATCTGCGGGGTGTAGATGAAAGATCCTGGGCCATTAATTTCGTTGTTGCATTTTGAATTTCACGGCATGCCCAGAGAAGATTGGGTGTGTGTGGTCATATATGTGATTGTTCTTTGGGACATGAGGCAGTGTTTCGTATGGAGAGCTATAAAGAGAACGGACCAGGAGCTTGCATTAAAAAAAAAATCAGTCGTCCACGTGGCTTGCTCTTGCTTTAGCATAATGTGGAATGGCTGTCAACCTTGCTCACAAAGTCTTTTCTGGAGGAATTAGAAGATTCAGCCCAAGATGTATCTCACGGGTTTAGAATTGCTCTGCACATGTTGCAGATGTCTGCATTTGAGAGCTGTTATTTATTGAGAGGCCAATCCTAAGAACAGGTCCTTCCACTCCTTTGAGCAGCTGGACTAACACAATGTGTTTCCTTTGTTTGAGGCGTCTTGCATCTGCAAGTTATTTGTGGTTCTGGTGGTGGTTCAGGACAGTCCTGGTGTCCTGCAACCTTTTTTCAGCTCCATGTCCATTCATCACTATGGCAACTCACTGTTAAGAGGTGTTATCTATCACTTTTGAACGTACTGATGTCCAGTTACTTCTGAAAGACGGAAACCATTGTGACCAGTTAATAAATATGTTTTCCATCCTGTTTGGGTGTAAGCATCACTCGTAAGCCTCGTCTTTACATGGAACAATGTCATATTAATCACAGAAAACTGAACCTCTCCCAGTGGATCACCATGGATGTGGTGGATTTGCAAAAATATTGCAAACAATAATGTAGGTCCTTTTTTTGTAGAGTGTAAAGATCCACTGTGGAGTGAGAGTGACACAGCCCTGCGTGCATATATGCATCTTGGAATGAAGTAGTTTGTTCTCGGCCATTTCCTTTGCCTCTCGTGATTATTGTGAGATCAACGAATCCTCAGCATGTATGCAACAATGGAAATGAGTGAGTTAGTTTGATGATCCTTCCAAAGCACCCCAGTAAGACTAAGAATTTCCAGATTTGAAGGGCAAATTCCATTTATCAGACAATTCCAGATCAGTGGAGAGTCATGCAGTTGCTGTATGTCGATCAGTGCAATGGGGGGTAATCTATGACATGATGTAGAGTTGTCTGCAACAAGTAAGAGAGGAGGGTTCCAGAGTATAAAAGAGGTTGTTTACTTTTACGAAGAACAAGACTCGGCCCAAGCATGACTTTTGGACACTACAGCCTCCACTGCGAGAGGAAAGGAGAGGGTTACATTGATAGCAATGCATTGACTGTGTGAGTGGTGAAATTCAGAAATCCAAGAGTGAAGGCAGCCTTTTGCACCACAGGCAGAGAGCATGTCAAGCAAAACAGGTTGACATACTGTTTCAAATGCCCGAGATAGGTCCAGCGGCACGGTCCCGACCTCTTGCTTGAAAATTTTGGTTTTCAATCAATGCTGGGAGAGGAGAAACAGCATGTTCAGAGTTGACTGATCAGATGGAAAGCAAACTGGTGTTCAGTGTTCAGACTGAAACCAGAAAAGACTTTACACATTGGCAGCAATGATGGATTCCCTTGGACATAAGCTCACTGGTCTGTAGCTGATAGGATCTGTTTTTATACCCTTTTAGATGGAAGTGACGTTTGCTGACTTAGGCAGATCGGAGTTGGCCAAAGTAGGACAAGCTGAAGAGTACAGACAGAGGAGAATCTGGAGCAACAGAGCAGGACTGATGCAATTTGAGCTCATCGCCGAAGCAGAATCAAGGCTGGATAGAACTATATTTACCTTTTCAGGTGAGAAAGACATAAATCCAGTGGAGGAGGTAATATGGGGAAATAGCAGGATGGGCTGGGTACATCATATTTTGAGGCAAACATTGAGTGTCACAAATTATTTACTCATTATTTAGGTGTTTTATGTTTGTGGAGAAATCACTTGGATTACAAAGATGTAAGTAGAGAAATCAGCAGGATTCAGATGTGGGATTGGAAATTGGGATCCCATCATCATGAGCTCTACCTTCGATGGGGAAAATCAAACAGGCCAACACTTCAGTTTGTCTGACAAGATCCCGAATAAAGTGCTGGATTTCTGAGCAAGGTAAGATGACAGTATTTTATCATCAAAATTTCACCTCAAAGAGCATGTCATTATCTGTATCTCAGTGATCCATCATTATTTTTGGTGGCGGAGGTTATCTTTTCACTCCTGTCTGTCTGTTTGTTTGTTTGACTGTGAACATGATGCCTCAAAAAGTTGTGGACAGATTAGGATGACACTTCGTGGACAGCTTGGGTGTGTGATGAGGATGAATTGATTAAATTTGGGTGAAGATCCCAATCCGGATAAGATAATTTTTGGAGTGATTCTTCACTATTGAGAGATCGGGTCAAACACGATATATAGCATGATATCTCAAAAAGTTGTGGACGGATTATAACAAAACCTGGTGGATGAGTTGGGTAGGTGACAAGAACAAGCCGATTAGATTTTGGTTCAGTTCAGGATCCAGATCCGGCCTATCAGTGGGATACAAAACGTAAATTTTTCAGCGTGATGGAGGTTTGCACTCCATTGAGTGCCGTTCCAGTTGATAGTGAAACATCCAAGCTGCATATCTAAATCGTTGGTTCTTTTTCTTTAAAGTTAATTGTGCAATTGACTCGTTTTAAAATCTACCTAAGAACGATTGGGCTGGCTAGACAGCATAAAGGTATGCACACTCGCCTTTGAGTTGTCTCATCTGGGTTAGAATCTCGACCCAGTGATAAAATGTCACTGGTGTTTTCATGTGCAGTCATCCAGAGGACCCATTTGGCTGCATTGGTCCTTGGAAGATGTTAAATATTCCTTGGTGTCTTTCACGAAGAGGAGTTGGTTTTATCAAACTGTTAACAATGACCCAATATCTCTCCAGCCAGGATACAATATCTCTCCAGTTACAGCTCCAGCTGCTCCTTCGCACACACTTGCAGTCAATGAGAACAGGCATGCATGTTTTGACATTTTAACTGCAAACACTCCTCTCACACTGGCAGCTGCTTTTACAGTTAACATCAAGTATCTGAATGGTATTGGTATTATGATCGTGTGCAAGGCTCTTTTTATAGTCTCGTCTCGAAGGGGATGCAAGACTATTGCAATGCCTCTGTCTGTCTGTCTGGGTGTTGTTGGCTGTTATCTCCACATGCGGATTTGAGAAGGTGGAACAGAGCCCTCCCAGGTCTCAAAGTGTCCGTGTGTGTGTGTGTGTGTGTGTGTGTGTGTGTGTGTGTGTGTGTGTGTGTGTGTGTGTGTGTGCAATATGTGTATGATCACATATCAATATGTGTGTTTATAATATGTATAATATTTGTATAAAATATGTATATGCCACATAATATGTGTGTATATAATGTGTGTAATATGCATAATATGTACAATATGTCATA
>CM068955.1:154242658-154260684 GCA_035128595.1 Eptatretus atami | reverse complement strand
TCCACGCAAAGAAATTCCGTTTTGTATTGATAATTAATTTTCTGAAATTTGTAGAATTTGTTTTTCACTTGGAAGTTATGGGTTACGATGTGTAAATAAAGGTGGAAAAAGTCTCATTTAATGCAATTTAATTCCAGGCTATAAGGAAACAAGAGGTGAAAACGTTGAAAGTGGATGTAGACTTTCTATATGCACTGTATGTATGTGTGTATAAATATATGAGGCGCCCGCAGAGGAGTGATGTAAGGGACACATCGGCCATTTTGGAGTTAATGCCATATAGCACTATTTAACCCTTACCCTATCATCTGAGCCTATCATCATCATATCATTAAAAAATATCGCTTACATCACTCCCCTCGCGGGGCCTCATATATATAGTTACGGTTGTGGAAATTCACAGATCACCATTCAGGTTACCTGAAGATCAGTTATGTCGATAAGTGTGTGTCCAGATTAGATTTCCCCACCGATGTATAACGGAATTTATTCATGTGCCGGGCTGTGAACCTTTGAGGTAGTGTTATTCTTTCCTATCTTTATTTTAAACAACATCTCCTCACCACCTTCACCACAACCGCCAACATTCCTCAACACCAATCCACAACCAAACGAACTTCTCCTCACCATCATCTCCACAAACAACACCATCACAAACAACAACATCTCAACAACCGCCGACATCTCCTCACCAGCATCTCCACGGCGCCGCCATCTTTTCACCAACAACAACATCCCCAACAACCAACATCTCCACAGACGAACACGATGGCATCCTCGCAGTGGAAGGGTGATCTCAACACCGGCCGCACATGACTTGCAAAAACGGATCAAAATGACGAAAGGGGCGGAGCCAGCTGGGGGTGAAGGGTCGAAGGTGAGGGAGCGAAAAACCTCCCCTCGGGCTATAAAAAGGTGCGTTTCGACGCAGAGAGCTCTCTCTTTTGGTCAGAGTTGGTCGAGTGGTTGGTGAGGCAGTCAAGTTGGAGTCAGCAGCAAAGTCGCCAGCCGGAGAGAGGTCGCCAGCCGGAGAGAAGTCGCCAGCCAGCTATATAACGGTCCGGGCGATCGAGCCCCGAGTCGGTCGAGCGATGCTGAGGAGTGAGCGGGCTCTTAAAGAGCATCAACTCGTAAAGAGCAAGGCCCGTTCGCTCCTCTGAAGCGTCATCGGCCAGGCCCGATCGACCAGGCCGCGCTGCTAGGCCTGGACCAACCGACCAGGCCGCTTGGACAACCGAGACATACAGAGGGTCGCCGACAAAAGACCATCGAGTCACCTCAAGGGTGACGAAGGTAACCTGCACGGCCTTGCGGAGCTCCTTCGGTCATCCCAGCTCCTAGGAACATTAAAGGCTTACGAGCCCAGTTCTCTTCTTTCTTTTCTGGGGTTTTTGCATGAAAGTCTGTGGCGCCTTGTCTACCAAGTAGAATTGTTGTAAGTGCATGTACGTAATAAATAGATATCGGCTGTAGGTTTTTGCTCGTGTCTTGTCCCCTATCCCCCCATTCATTGCATACGTGTAAAAATAAATGTCCCCATTGTTGAAATGTCACCTGCTCGTTGCGTCCTTTCCTGCCATTGACTGCCATAATTGTGTTCGGAATAAATAGCTGGCTGATTAATAGCCGATAAAACGTACATCTGGTCCGACGGGGCTTGGCGATTAAAAACCGCTCGGCAATCGCAAACGGAACGAGCTGCTTAAAGCGGCTCGTTTTTGTGCAGGCTCCGTTGAGGTGTAATCCCGGCATTTCTGTCTGCGCGAATAATTAGGTGCATCGACAATTCGGCGATCGACCTGTAGCGCAGACAGAAGAGTTGGCTGATTTATGGTGTGGTTACAACAACCCGTAGCTGGGTTTCGGCATTGATCCGAAAAGCTGCGACTAGATTGCTCGTTCGGTGGCGCGCGCGGCCGCAATTTAGCTAAAGGCGGTCACCTGCACGCCGAACGGGCGAGAATCCACAAAATATATATATATATATATATATATATATATATTATATATATATATATATATATAATATGTATAATGTCACGTAAAAATATGTTTATGATCACACATCAATACATGTATAATGTATATATATCTGTATTATGTCATGTATAATATGTGTGTATATAATATGTAAAATATGTCACGTATATTATGTGTACATCATATATATAATATGTCACGTATAATATGTGTACATCATATGTAAAATATGTCACGTATAACATGTGTACATCATATGTAAAATGTGTCACGTATAATATGTGCATGATCACAATTGAATTTGTGTATATAATATGCATAATGCGCCAAGTATAATATGTGTGCATATAATATTATAATATGTGCATGATCACATTTGAATATGTGTGTATATAATATGTAGAATATGTAACATATAATATGTGCATGATACATTTGAATATGTGTGTATATAATTATACGATATGTCACGTATAATATGTGTACATCATATGTAAAATATGTCACATATAATATGTGTACATCATATGTAAAATATGTCACATATATATTGTGTACATCATATGAAAATGTCACATATAATATGTGTACATCATATGCAAAATATGTCACATATAATATGTGTACATCATATATAAAATGTCACATATAATATGTGTACATCATATGCAAAATATGTCACATATAATATGTGTACATCACATGTAAAATATGTCACATATAATATGTGTACATCATATGTAAAATATGTCACATATAATATGTGTACATCATATGTAAAATATGTCACATATAATACGTGTATAATCATATGAAAATGTCACATATAATATGTGTACATCATATGCAAAATATGTCACATATAATATGTGTACATCATATGTAAAATATGTCACATATACGTGTACATCATATGAAAATGTCAAATAAATATGTGTACATCATATGCAAAATATGTCACATATAATATGTGTACATCATATGTAAAATGTCACATATAATATGTGTACATCATATGCAATATATGTCATGTATAATATGTGCATGATCACATTTGAATATCTGTGAAATAATATGTTAAAATGTCACATATAAACATGTGTACATCATATGAAAATATGTCACATATAATATGTGTACATCATATGTGAAATATGTCACATATAATATGTTTACATCATATGTAAAATATGTCCCATATAATATGTGTACATCATATGTAAAATGTCACATATAATATGTGTACATCATATGCAAAATATGTCACATATAATATGTGTACATCATATGTAAATATGTCACATATAATACATGTACATCATATGTAAAATGTCACATATAATGTGTACATCATATGCAAAATGTTACGTATAATATGTGCATGATCACATTTGAATATGTGTGTATAAAATATGTAAAATATGTCACATATAATATGTGTACATCATATGTAAAATATGTCACATATAATATGTGTACATCATATGTAAAATAGTCACATATAACATGTGTACATCATATGTAAAATGTCACATATAATATGTGTACAAACTGTACATCATATGCAAAATATGTCACATATAATATGTGTATGACCACATTTTGAATATGTGTGCAGATAATGTTACATATAATATGTGTATGACCACATTTTGAATATGTGTGCAGATAAGTTACATATAATATGTGTATGATCACATATGAATATGTGTGTATATAATGTGTGTATATAATATGCATAATATGTCATGTATAATATGTGTGTATATCATATGTCATGTATAATGTCACGTAGAAATATGTAAATGATCAACATTTCAATATATGTGTATGTAATATGTATAATATGTGTATGATCATATACTAATATATGTGTATAATATGTATAATATGTGTATAATCACATATTAATTTGTGTGTGTATAATATTGTTGTGGGGCCGGGTTTCGGTAGCGAGCACGACCGCTAGGGGAGCAATAAAGTCGGCTCCACCGAACACACCGGAATTTAGGTCGTGACCCGCAGATAAGTCCGAAAGGCACGGGCCCTTACAGGACCATAAATCGCCAAAAATTCGACCGCGTGGGTAGGGTTAATTGCCAAACTTCAATATACCTAAGTACCCATGCAGCAAAGCTACCGGGGAATTCACACCCTTGGCAGGCCTCGAGCGGGACGAGCCGTTACCGTGCTCGAACCGTGTGTAACCCCAGCGGATGGTTACCGAGGCCTGTCGGTCCAAATGAACAATTACAGCAACAATGACCTTCCTAATCCCCAATAGCACCGTGGCAAACCAACGGCAGAAATGACAAAGAACGAGCTGGTACATTTAACAAAAGGGATAATTAATTATTTCAATAATCGGGGAGGGGAACACAGAGCAAAGTTATCACGAATAAAGAAAGGTATCAAATGTACAAGCAATTCCTTAAACAATTCTACTTAGAGACAGGGTCCACGGACACACACACGCACACACAAATACCCAGAAAGAGATGGACCTCGAGGTCTTATTGCCCCCTCAGCTTGGGAGGGAAGACGAGCTGAGGAAGAGAACATGCTGGCTATCTGGCCGCGTTCGCCGGCTGGACGACCCGACCTTCCCGGAGCACCAGTCGCCAAAGAATGGACCAGGGCAGCTGAACCCAGAGGAGGCGAGACAAGGTGATCTCCCGTGATGGAATGATCGACTGCTTTTGTAATGCGCCAGACGAGACGCCTCGGATGTGCGGGATGCAGTCAGCCGCAGGCCCAGATAGAAGCGCGCTCGAGCAGACGGGATGCAATCTTCAACTCTTTTTCCATCGATTTGGGGCACGGTCCGCTCCTCCGTCGCCTGCTCTCATTGGTGGACGGCGTGTCGCGGCTCCGCCTTCTTGAAAAGGACTGCCCCAGCTCTGGTCCGCGCGTCGCCCATTGGGCGGAAAATGACGCATACACTTATTGGCGCGCAGCCAGAGCGAACGCTTCGTGACCATATTTGGTGCGAAATCCACACCGCCTGGGGCATGGAATCTGACACACCCGCATGCCGGCGAGCGCGCGAAGAGCGTGGACAATGCGGCGAGCAGAGTGTTGTTGTTGTCGTTGTTGTTGGTGATGTAAAAACCTAACTACGAAATAATTCACAGCGCACGTACAATTAATCACCCATTAAACATAGGACGGGACCCTACCTAGAAAACACATACTTACCGATATAACTGATCTATTAGGACCTGAATGTTGAGTGCTCATGGCTGCCAGATTCGTAACAATATGTCATGTATAATATGTGTACAATCACACTTACTGTATGTATGTGTAAATCATGATTCGTATATGTGTGTATGTGCCACCACCACCGGTCATCATCTCCACTTGCGAGTCTCAAAGACTGAAAGAAGCTTTCCCTGGTCCTGAAGCATCCATATTCACCCCTGCAAGGAACCGTGACTCGTGGACCAAACCATCTCCTCATACAATGCTCCGTTTAATGAGGGGAGCACCATCCTGTTGAAATATGATATCAGGTTGCAGGTCTTCAATCTGTGGGAAGGCAAATCCTTCCAACATGTTCATGTAATTTGTTGAGGCCACTGTGTCCTCCGCAAAGAAAAACGGACCCACCAAGTGGTCAAGGATAAGGCTACACCACACAATGACCTTTGGACTATCGCGCATGTGTTCAATGACCACGTGGGTTTTTCAGAGCCCCTAATCCTCACATTGTGCCGGATGATCTTCCCCGATACACGAAAGCAAGCTTCAGTTGTGAACATGACCGTTTTCAGGTAATCTTCGCATTCTCTATGCGACTAAGCATTTCTAGGCAAATGCCTTGCATTTGGGTCTGTCATTTGGTTTGAGTTCCTGCAGAATCTGCACCTTATAGGCATAAAGCTTCAGTCTTTATGCAAAATTCTGTGTACAGTGGTGGTTGGTAGTTCCAGTTCTCTAGATGCGTGTTAGATTGATTTTCTGGATTTTGTTGAAATGATTCATGTACTCGCTCAATTTCTGCTGCACTTGTGCTTGGTCGACGGGTACATTTCTGTTTCTGACTCTCCATTCTCTTTTAACCTCTTGTACCACTGTCTGATACTCGTCCATGATGGCAGATTCCTTCCACACAGTGTCTGGAAGTGTTATTCTTTCCTATCTTTATTTTAAACAACATCTCCTCACCACCTTCACCACAACCGCCAACATCTCCTCAACACCAATCCACAACCAAACGAACTTCTCCTCACCATCATCTCCACAAACAACACCATCACAAACAACAACATCTCACGGGCCTTGCTCTTTACGAGTTGATGCTCTTTAAGAGCCCGCTCACTCCTCAGCATCGCTCGACCGACTCGGGGCTCGATCGCCCGGACCGTTATATAGCTGGCTGGCGACTTCTCTCCGGCTGGCGACCTCTCTCCGGTGGCGACTTTGCTGCTGACTCCAACTTGACTGCGCTCACACCAACTCCGACAACTCTGACCAAAAGAGAGAGCTCTCTGCGTCGAAACGCACCTTTTTATAGCCCCGAGGGGAGGGTTTTTCGCTCCCTCACCTTCGACCCTTCACCCCCACTGGCTCCGCCCCTTTCGTCATTTTGATTCGTTTTTGCAGTCATGTGCGGCCGTGTTTGAGATCACCCTTCCACTGCGAGGATGCCATCGTGTTCGTCTGTGGAGATGTGGTTGTGGGGATGTTGTTGTTGGTGAAAAGATGGCGGCGCCGTGGAGATGCTGGTGAGGAGATGTCGGCGTTGTTGAGATGTTGTTGTTTGTGATGGTGTTGTTTGTGGAGATGATGGTGAGGAGAAGTTCGTTTGGTTGTGGATTGGTGTTGAGGAGATGTTGGCGGTTGTGGTGAAGGTGGTGAGAGATGTTGTTTAAAATAAAGATAGGAAAGAATAACACTACCTCACAAGGTTCACAGCCCGGCACATGAATAAATTCCGTTATACATCGGTGGGGAAATCTAATCTGGACACACACTTATCGAACTAATGATCTTCAGGTAACCTGAATGGTGATCTGTGAATTTCCACAACCGTAACTATTATATTATGAGGCCCCGCGAGGGGGGAGTGATGTAAGCGATTATTTTAATGATATGATGATGATAGGCTCAGATGATAGGGTAAGGGTTAAAATAGTGCTATATGGCATTAACTCCAAAATGGCCGATGTGTCCCTTACATCACTCCTCTCGCGGCGCCTCATATATATTATACACACATACATACAGTGCATATAGAAGTCTACATCCACTTTCAACGTTTTCACCTCTTGTTTCCTTATAGCCTGGAATTAAATGCATTAAATGAGACTTTTTCACCTTTATTTACACATCGTAACCCATAACTTCCAAGTGAAAACAAATTCTACAAATTTCAGGAAATTAATTATCAATACAAAACGAGAATATCTTGGTTGGATAAGTGTCCACGTCCCTTACAATAGCATTTGTAAATTAGCTCAGGTGTAATGCATCTTCAAATCACACACACAAGTTAATCGGCCTTACCTGTGTTAAATTGTAATGATGTGATTATTTTAGAATAAAATCAGCTGTTCCTGAAGTTTTCCTCTGCTGGGTAGAGCATTTCACAGCAAAGACAACCAATGAGCACCAAGGAGCTTTCAAAAGTCCTCCGGAATAAAGTTGTGGAAAGTCACAGATCACGGGATGGGTATAAACATATTTCAAAGGCCTTGAATATCCCTTAGAGCACAGTCAAGAACAATCATTAAGAAGTGGAAGCCGTATCTCACCACCAAGACCTGCCTAGATCAGGCCGTCCCTATAAACTGGATGACCAAGCAAGGAGGAGACTGATCAGAGAGGCCACCAATAGGTCCATGGCAGCTTTGAAAGAGCTTCAGGCCTTTATGGCAAAAGACTGGTCACTATGCATGTGCACCAATATCCAAGCACTCCCCAAGTCGGGCCTGTACGGTAGGGTGATAAGAAGGAAGCCATTACACAAAAAAAGCTCACCTTATCATAAACATATTATATGACATATTGTACATATTATGCATATTACACACATTATATACACACATATTATGTGGCATATACATATTTTATACAAATATTATACATATTATAAACACACATATTGATATGTGATCAATACACATATTTGCACACACACACACACACACACACACACACACACACAACACACACAACACACACAACACACACACGGACACTTTGAGACCTGGGAGGGCTCTGTTCCACCTTCTCAAATCCGCATGTGGAGATAACAGCCAACAACACCCAGACAGACAGACAGAGGCATTGCAATAGTCTTGCATCCCCTTCGGAGACGAGACTATAAAAAGAGCCTTGCACACGATCATAATACCAATACCATTCAGATACTTGATGTTAACTGTAAAAAGCAGATGCCAGTGTGAGAGGAGTGTTTGCAGTTAAAATGTCAAAACATGCATGCCTGTTCTCATTGACTGCAAGTGTGTGCGAAGGAGCAGCTGGAGCTGTAACTGGAGAGATATTGTATCCTGGCTGGAGAGATATTGGGTCATTGTTAACAGTTTTGATAAACCAACTCCTCTTCGTGAAAGACCCAAGGAATATTTAACATCTTCCAAGGACCAATGCAGCCAAATGGGTCCTCTGGATGACTGCACATTGAAAACACCAGTGACATTTTATCACTGGGTCGAGATTCTAACCAGATGAGACAACTCAAAGGCGAGTGTGCATACCTTTATGCTGTCTAGCCAGCCCAATCGTTTTAGGTAGATTTTAAAACGAGTCAATTGCACAATTAACTTTAAAGAAAAAAGAAACAACGATTTAGATATGCAGCTTGGATGTTTCACTATCAACTGGAACGGCACTCATGGAGTGCAAACCTCCATCACGCTGAAAAATTTACGTTTTGTATCCCACTGATAGGCGGATCTGGATCCTGAACTGAACCAAAATCTAATCGGCTTGTTCTTGTCACCTACCCAACTCATCCACCAGGTTTTGTTATAATCCGTCCACAACTTTTTGAGATATCATGCTATATATCGTGTTTGACCCGATCTCTCAATAGTGAAGAATCACTCCAAAATTATCTTATCCGGATTGGGATCTTCACCACAATTTAATCAATTCATCCTCATCACACACCCAAGCTGTCCACGAAGTGTCATCCTAATCTGTCCACAACTTTTTGAGGCATCATGTTCACAGTCAAACAAACAAACAGACAGACAGGAGTGAAAAGATAACCTCCGCCACAAAATAATGATGGATCACTGAGATACAGATAATGACATGCTCTTTGAGGTGAAATTTTGATGATAAAATACTGTCATCTTACCTTGCTCAGAAATCCAGCACTTTATTCGGGATCTTGTCAGACAAACTGAAGTGTTGGCCTGTTGATTCTTCCCATCAGAGGTAGAGCTCTGATGATGGGATCCAATTTCCAATCCCACATCTGAATCCTGCTGATTTCTCTACTTACATCTTTGTAATCCAAGTGATTTCTCCACAAACATAAACACCTAATAATGAGTAAATAATTTGTGACACTCAATGTTTGCCTCAAAATATGATGTACCCAGCCCATCCTGCTATTTCCCCATATTACCTCCTCCACTGGATTTATGTCTTCTCACCTGAAAAGGTAAATAAATTCTATCCAGCCTTGATTCTGCTCGGCGATGAGCTCAAATTGCATCAGTCCTGCTCTGTTTGCTCCAGATTCTCCTCTGTCTGTACTCTTCAGCTTGTCCTACTTTGGCCAACTCCGATCTGCCTAAGTCAGCAAACGTCACTTCACTTAAAAGGGTATAAAAACAGATCCTATCAGCTACAGACCAGTGAGTTATGTCAAGGGAATCCATCATTGCTGCCAATGTGTAAAGTCTTTTCTGGTTTCAGTCTGAACACTGAACACCAGTTTGCTTTCATCTGATCAGTCAACTTGAACATGCTGTTTCTCCTTCTCCAGCATTGATTGAAACCAAAAATTTTCAAGCAAGAGGTCGGGACCGTGCCGCTGGACCTATCTCGGGCATTTGAAACAGTATGTCAACCTGTTTGCTTGACATGCTCTCTGCCTGTGGTGCAAAGGCTGCCTTCACTCTTGGATTTCTGAATTTCACCACTCACACAGTCAATGCATTGCTATCAATGTACCCTCTCCTTTCCTCTCGCAGTGGAGGCTGTAGTGTCCAAAGTCATGCTTGGGCCGGGTCTTGTTCTTCGTAAAAGTAAACAACCTCTTTTATACTCTGGAACCCTCCTCTCTTACTTGTTGCAGACAACTCTACATCATGTCATAGATTACCCCCATTGCACTGATCGACATACAGCAACTGCATGACTCTCCACTGATCTGGATTGTCTGATAAATGGAATTTGCCCTTCAATCTGGAAATTCTTAGTCTTACTGGGGTGCTTTGGAAGGATCATCAAACTAACTCACTCATTTCCATTGTTGCCATACATGCTGAGGATTCGTTGATTTTTCAATAATCACGAGAGGCAAAGGAAATGTCCGAGAACAAACTACTTCATTCCAAGATGCATATATGCATGCAGGGCTGTGTCACTCCACAGCGGATCTTTACACTCTACAAAAAGAGACCTCTTATTGTTTGCAATATTTTTGCAAATGCACCACATCCATGGTGATCCACTGGGAGAGGTTCAGTTTTCTGTGATTAATATGACATTGTTCCATGTAAAGACGAGGCTTTCGAGTGATGCTTCACCCAAACAGGATGGAAAACATATTTATAACTGGTCACTATGGTTTCCGTCTTTCAGAAGTAACTGGACATCAGTACGTTCAAAATGATAGATAACACCTCTAACAGTGAGTTGCCATAGTGATGAATGGACATGGAGCTGAAAAAAGGTTGCAGGACACCAGGACTGTCCTGAACCACCACCAGAACCACAAATAACTTGCGATGGCAAGACGCCTCAAACAAAGGAAACACATTGTGTTAGTCCAGCTGCTCAAAGGATGGAAGGACTGTTCTTAGGATTGGCCTCTCAATAAATAACAGCTCTCAAATGCAGACATCTGCAACATGTGCCGAGCAATTCTAAACCCGTGAGATACATCTTGGGCTGAACTTCTAATTCCTCCAGGAAAGACTTTGTGAGCAAGGTTGACAGCCATTCACATTATGCTAAAGCAAGAGCAAGCCACGTGACGACTGATTTTTTTTTTTAATGCAAGTCCTGGTCCGTTCTCTTTATAGCTCTCCATACGAACACTGCCTCATGTCCCAAAGAACAATCACATATATGACCACACACACCCAATCTTCTCTGGGCATGCCGTGAATTCAAAAATGCAACAACGAAATTAATGGCCCAGGATCTTTCATCTACACCCGCAGATAAGACTTTTGCCACCAGTCACTTTGAAATGACTTACCCATGTACAACCATTGTTCATCAGAATGAGCTGCTCATTGTGTCGACTAAATTGCTGATTATGTGCTTACTATATCTCACACCCATATCACTAATACTTATATATAATATATATATTATATGTATATATATCATCCATTGGACCATACTCTGCACAGAGTGTTGGTGCTACAAAGCAATCTCCTGGGCTATGGTGCACAATCCTGGACAGGTCGCACTTCCAACCCAGGATACTCGAATGACTCAATCATCCCAGCAAGCCGTACTCATTTTGCCAAACTCAGAAGGATACAGGCTGAGCCAACCCAACTGGTATTAATTTCAATGCCAAGCAGGATTTGAACTCAGGACGCTAGGTCCGAAGCCATCACCTAACCATTAAGCCAACACCAGCCATATGGATATATAGTATATACAAAACGATTTTATGATGAAATCATCACAGTAATCCGACTATGCGAAGTTCTTTCTTTTAAGATTTTGAAATTGTGTAGTTAATGATTTGTTCCTACTCTTACCTGTATTTATCAATTTACCCTGTGTGCCTACCCCATCCTGCACCCTTCCACAGATTTAATGTGTCTGTTCCCCATGTTTTCTGCTTCCCTCTCTCCATCCCTCCTGTCTACTGCTCCCCTTGTTACACGTTTCGTGTGTTAGTCTTTATACAAGCCTTGACTATGTATTTTAATAAATATATATATAAATTTGACAATGGTATCATTCCCAACATTAGAATTCTTCAATTATCACACCAGTGCCAAATAAGGGAAACAAACCAGTGAGTTGAATTATTACCACCAGTCACCTTAAACATTTAATGTAATGAAGTGTCTTGAAAGGATATTGTTAAATTCTTGAGAAGTCGAGTCGGGTTTTAGCTCACCTGGACTTTAGTCAGGTGAGCATATGTGATCGAGCAGTGTCGTAGGTGAGTGAGTAAGTCAGTCAGTCCGTAAACACTTCATTCATTATCCTTTGAACAAAGTACATGTTTTGATGAAACTTGGCACAAACGTCATATATGATGCCTAACGAGGGTGTATTGATCCCCATCAAAATCTTGCGCTCATTAAGGCGTTCGACGGGGGATTTTTAACCCCCCCCCCCCCAATTTTTTTTTTGGTATTTCCTCTCTTCTCCAAAACTACACACACAATTTCGATGAAATTTGATCACAACCTTCTTCACCTGTACTATACCAAATTGAATTTTTTTGTATTAAACTTAATTAAATTAAACTTAATTTTGTTACATTTAAATTTTGGAATCACAGGATATCAATTATCAAAATGATCGCAGAAGAATGTTACCTTGCACTAGGTGAGAAAACCTTCACCAAAAGCCCCTGTGTGGTTGTATGCTTTTGAGCTTTCTTAGTACCTTTGAACTATGTAGCCATAAATAGTTAAATGGAAACTAAACTCATGTTTATAAAACTGAGATCATTACTTTATATCTAACCGTTATGGATTTTTCACTTCCAATCCTCTTATGAAATAATTTCATTATTTTAAGAAAATATAACTTCAGTGAATTCATAGTAATACTTGCAGAGGTATACTTTGTGGGTTCTGGTCACAGTGAATCAATGATTTTTTTGGAACATCTCAAGGGTACAGCTCATATGAATTGTTTACCGGATAGTGGTTTACAGCTGTAGGTTATTTTATCGTTTATATTGTGACGGTCATGAAACTGGCGCAGGTGAATGACATCAATGAAATGGGAGTTCCCTTATCGGTTATAGTTATAGACTGTGTGTCCAGACATGTCCCCACCCATTGTCTGAAGGGAAACGGGGTATATGCTTTGTGGGGGTTATTGTAGGTCTTCTTTCTCCTCCTCTATATAGCATCCCTTCTTCCTTTATTCCTAATTAAACTTTATTCATGGTCATATTACGGTGGTTGCCATTTTCATGCACCAATAGTACAATTCGTTTCTTCTTCTCTCTTTCCAATTACCATTTAATTATTTCAAGTATATATCGGGTAACCGCTATTCGTAAATTACTTTCTTTCCTTTATAACTTCTTGTACAGCTAAACAACACATTCTGAACAGCACACAATTCACACGAGAGGACGAGAAAATGTTCTGTTTTCAAATAAGCTGGGTGGGAAGACGTTGGCAGGAAATCCATGAATGAAAAGTAGCGTTGGTCAGGAGAGGACTTCAACTCGGGGAATGATTGACAGCAAAAGGAGGCTTTTGGTCTGGTGAGTACCAATTGAGGTCATTGTCACATGTGCTATTTGCTTCGGGAACGTCACCACATGAACTGATTCCCCGTTCAGTTGCTTACAAAGTGGAATGAACTGTTTGCTGCTGTTGAGACCTTCTGTTCTGGGGTCCCCCCCCCCTCCCCCGCCCCCGCCAGAACCTGCTTGCTGTTTTTGCTGAGGAAGAGAGACGCACCGGTTGGAATTTACGCTGGACCAGGAGAACTGCGCCAGATGGTGCTGAGTAGAACAGCGCACGGTTAATCAAGCCAATGCGGAGTGAGAAGAACGAGCAGGAGGTCCCAGTGGGGGGAAGATAGGTTCCAGTCGAATACACTAATCTGTCTTTCCTGTCTTAAGAACTCTTTCGTGCCAAGGGATCCTCTTTGACATTTCAGTGAGGCTTTGCCTCTACTTTGCCTCACATTTTCCTTTTAAGAGACATGCCAAATCCTTCTACTTTCCTTACCCCTCCTTTATTCTCATTTGTTTCTGTTTCCGGGACGGCTCATGGTTCCATCGACATTTGCCGGTGAGTCAAGGCTGAACCAATGGCTTGTCTTCCATGATTCTTTTTTCCTCTATAGGTTTCCTCGAGTTACTCTGCTGGACATATCTGTGTGTAGTGATATTGTGGAATTGCTTAATATTCAAGGGAACTCTTAATATCAATTGTACTTCGAGGCAAAGTAAGTTTTCAAAAGAAATATTTATTTCTATTGATTCAGAGCGAAGGGAGCATCATACATGGTCTCTTGCTAAATCGGAGTTTACAAAAAATGATATTATATATATATATTTACTGTTAAGGAAAGATGGGGGAAGTTAAATGCCAAGGAGAGAACAGAGGAGGAGGGAGTTGGTCATAACGATCCATATTGACCTTGACTAGCAGTTTCACTGAGAAAGTAAGCAAGGGTACAATTGTAAACGTGAAGGCAAAACAATTATGACAGTACTTTCTTGAAAGCGAGAGAGGAGAGGAACTTGAGAAGGAAGACAGGGACAGAAAAAGCAGTAGATACAAGTTCCAATGATACATTTTGATTAATAGTTTTGATTATAGGTTCCAATAAATGGTTACAGAGAAATGGAATTACATTTGTCAGTAATTTTGAAACAGGTAATAATTAAAGAAAACAGGTTTTTATAATTGACTTACATTCGTATGCATTAAGTAAGCATACGTATGTAAATCAATTACATCGAATACATTTTTGAAAAAGAGTCTGCTTCAACACTGATTAAGGTAAGATTGCTAGAAGGGGAATAAGCGACTAAGTCGATTATTAGAATCTGTTTCTTTTGTGCCTTTTTCTTGATTGTTTGCTGTGCTGTGCCTTGTGATATGTTGTCTTTCATGACTGATTTGTTTATGCTTGTAAATTGTGTCTGCTTATTTGGGTAAACGGTTTTGTTCTCATTCTCTTGTTGGCTGGATTGTGTATAGATTGAGATAGACGAGAGTTTTCTGCCCCATTTGATTCGGCTCCGCATAGCTGTGATACTGCAAAGTTCTGTTCAGCCATACGTATGGGGGTGCGCAATGAAGGTGTGTACCTCCATTGGGCACCCAAACACAGGAAAAGGTAACGCATTTTTAGAGCGAGGATCTGCCAGGTTTGCTGTAATCAATCAACATCTGTAGTTACTTGACACCTTAGGCCACAGGGCTTCTTCTGGTGAACCCCTTCACCTTCCCCGTGGTGAAACCGTACCCAGTTCATTAACATATATGTGAAATTGTTTATTTCAATGATTGTTTGATCCCTGCGGTGGAGGTAAACTTTCTGTAAAATCCCGTCCCTTTTATCTTAGCTTTTTTAGGTATGTGAAGCAACATCACATTATCTTTGAACATCTGTATTCAGGCGAACCACTTCCATACACATCACTACATTATTACTTCTGACAAGTGTGATGCGGAAAGCGGAATTAAGCCAATTGGTTATATCTGTATGTGTTTCTGTCCAATCCAACTTACAATCTTCTTTCTTCTTGCATATGGCAAGCTTAGCTGCCAGAGGGGTAGCGATAATTTCTTGGAAGACGACGTGTCGCTGATGCAGGCCCCCTCTCCAGTACACCTGATACTCATTTTCGCCGACCTTGGGAAGGATGACAGGCTTATCACTCCCCCTGAGTGTAATTTAATTCGCAGCCAACGCGCTTGAACTCGGATAGGATCCCAAGTCACCACCGAACCACTAAGCAACACCACTTGTATCCAATTACAAAATCAAGTTTAGACTTGATGAAGAAACAGCTTAATTTCATTTGAATGTTGTATTTTGAACACAAATCGGAAACACCTTTAGTTTAGTCTACTTTGGCTCTGAGTTCGTCTGTTCGTGCATTGTGCAGGAGAGGAGTGAGGTTTTTCTTTTTACTCTGGCAGTCAAACAAAATTGAAATCATTCAACAAGAACTTACTATTTTTTAAAGAATCTCACAAAGGACACGAGAACGAATGTAATGTGTTTAATAAATGTAATGTTGTTAAATTAATTTATGTGATTATATGTAATGTGGTATAAAAATGTAATGTTGTTAAACAATTGTAATGTTGTTAAACATGTAATTGTGTCTAAATGTAATGTGTTAAGTATGTATGTGTTAGTAATGTAATGTGTTCAATAATGTTTAATGTGTTTAATAATATTTAATGTAAATTAATGTAATGTGTTTAAATAATTGTAATGGTGTTATATTGTAATTGTGTTGAAATAACTGGTAATGTGTTAATAATGTAATGGTTAAATAATGTATGTGTTAATAATGTATGTTGTTAAGTAATGTTAATGTGTTAAGTAATGTAACGTTGTTAAGGTAATTAATGTGTTAAATATGTAAACGTGTTAAATAATGTGTTGTTAATTTAATGTTACGTGTTAAATATGTAATGTGTTAAATAATGTATGTGTTAAATAATGTAATGTTTTAAATAATGTAATGTGTTAAATAATGTAATGTGTTAAATATGCAATGTGTTAAATAATGTAATGTTTTATGCAATGTGTTAATCATGCAATGTGTTAAAATAATTGTAATTGTGTTAAATATGTAAATGTGTTAAATATGTAATGTTGTTTTAAATAATGTAATGTTGTTAAGTAAGTATGTGTTAAATAATGTAATGTGTTTAAATAATGTATGTGTTAAATAATGTAATGTGTTAAATAATGTAATGTTTAATATTGTATGTGTTAAATTATGTAATGTGTTAAATAATGTAATGTGTTAAATAATGTAATGTGTTAAATTAATGTAATGTGTTAAAGTAATGTAATGTTTAAATAATGTAATGTTGGTTAAATTATGTAATGTGTTAAATAATGTATGTTGTTATAATGTAATTTGTTAAATAATGTAATGGTGTTGAAATAATGTTAAATGTGTTAAATATGTATATGTTAAATATGTAATGTGTTAAATAATGTAATGTGTGTTAAATAATTGTAAGTTGTAATAATGTATGTGTTAAATAATTGCAATGTGTTAAATAATGTATGTGTTTAAAATAATGTAATGTGTTAAATAATGCATGTGTTAAATCATGCAATTGTGTTAATAATGTTGTAATGTGTTAGTAATGTAATGGTGTTTAAGTATGTTAATGTTGTTAAATTTGTAATGTGTTAAATAATTTAATGTGATTAATAATGTAATGTGTTTTAAATAATGTTAATGGTTAAATAATGTTAATGGTGTGAAATAATGTATGTGTTAAATTAATGTAATGTGTTAAATAAATGTAATGTGTTAATAATGTAATGTGTTAAATAATGTAATGTTGTTAATATTAATGTGTTAATAATGATGTTGCTTAAAATATGTAATGTGTTAAATATGTAATTGTGTTAATATTGCAATGTGTAAATCATTTGCAATGGTTAAATAGTGTAATGTTAAATAATGTAATGTGTTAAAATAATGTAATGTTGTTAATAATGTAATGTGTTAAATAATGTAATTGTAAATAATGTAATGTTGTTAAATAATGTAATGTGTTTAAACTTGCTCCTTCCTTCCTCTCAGCCACCTCCCTCTTCCCAACCTCAAATCTTAATACTCCCCCTGCCTTGTCCCTTCTTACATACCTCTACCAAGTTACATCCTTCTCCCCCATTTTCATCGCTTCCTGCACCTTGGCGTGCTTGCTCTATCATTCACCCTCCTCTCAAAGAAGCATTCCACTCTTCCCCTCAAGCTATTCCTTTCACCTTTTCTAAAACTCCCCCTCACCCTTCACTCTCCAATCTTCCCCATACTCCCCCTTCCCAAACCACAAAGCTGCAACTTCACGCCTCTCTCGTCCATCTTCATTTACTCCACCTCTCCAATTTACCCACCCCCCCTGTCTCTCCCCTCCCTGCCCCAAAGCTCTTCCCCTCCCTCTTATCTCTCTCTT
>CM068955.1:154210264-154234038 GCA_035128595.1 Eptatretus atami | reverse complement strand
GCAAACCGCAAGAGTTGCGAATCTTCGTCTCATAACACTCGTTTACTGGTGTTACCTCAATTATCATTGGAGTCAGCTCATTGGACACAGCACAAGCAACTCCTTGGGAATGGTAACCATCAGAGTGACCAGACCAATAGTAGGTGTAACCACCCCCATGATCTCACCACTATCCAGTGTCCGAACCTCAGAGAGTGCTGCAATACCTATGTTCAAATGCTTGAGCTCAGATGATAACAGAGACAGGTGATCATCCTCTCTTAGGGATAGGACATTCCAGGCACCCACTAAAGGGACTGCCTCAGGTTACCACCCAAAGAGACCGCTGTCTGGTGGACAACACCTCAGCACCACTTGCCACACACCACGGGCAATCTTATCCTGGAGGTCTACCCCATGGTTTTCCTCCTATCATCAAGGATGGGGTCCTGAAGGCTTTGCCCCAATCCCGTCATCCGGTGAGCTCCCTACGGAGGGCAGTAGCACAGAGGTACTCCCATGGAGTGGGTTTGTTTTCAGATTTAACATTTGTTGGTTTTGTGGAATGAAGTCTTTTTACGGTGGCTGGAGTGCAAATCCTGCCACCATTCTCCTAAAAAAAAATAAAAAGTTACCCAACTGCAGGAGACGTCTGCAGACACAGTTGAACACCAGAAATGGTGGCTATTGGCTCATAAGGAGCTCCTCCCGCCTTTCAAAGAGCACAAGGGGGGGGGGGGTTGTGCTGTGTTATTTAGGTAGGGATTAAGGCTAATCTTCCTCCAGTATGTGATTGCCCCTGTGACTTTTCCTATGTTTTTGCATTTCCAAGATCGGCAACAAAAGGGATGACATTCCTAAATAACAACAACCAAGCCAGACATTTCCGTGCAGGCGAAAACCCCGCCTCCAGGAATGACAACTAGCAAACCATGCCTCTGGAGTGGATGATTAATGGGCATGATGTGAGAGAGAGAGAGAGAGAGAGAGAGAGAGAGAGAGAGAGAGAGAGAGAGAAGAGGAGAGAGAGGATCAGAGCAGTGGAAGAAGCAAGTGAGGCAGGATCGGTGGTTGGAAGAGAAGGAATTACAGCTAGCTTCCCCTCGACATGGTAAAGAAGGCTGCATGATTCTTGCGTTTGTGTTGAGGCGAATTGGCTCGCATGATGGAGCAAGACTCTGGCAATGGACTGTTGGCTGGGTCATGTGAGACCGTGCTTCGAAGCCTCGTGTTATGCTATCCGGGAAGAAGACAGCGGCATTTGCAGAGGAGCGGTGTCGGCAAGTGTGATCATGAAAAGAAGTTGTGCGGTGGCTTGTGAGCCCTGGTGTTGAATATCACCGTCCAAATTGCCTCCTGTACGTCTCTGCCGAGAGAGCGGCTTGGCGGCCGTTTGGGGTGTGTTTGGCCCATGCAGTCACGATGCGGTTTGGCAAACCTTAAGCTCCAGAAACTCATCTCTGGGCACAGAGCTAAGTGCCTGGAGAGAGGGAGGATTATTCTTTTATTTATTCTGTCCCTTGTCTTTGTCTGTATTAAAGTCTGTTGTGGAGGTGCCTCAAATTTGATTTAGTTTACCTCATGTTCAGTTTCTATAATTACCCTTGGAATCATTACCATTGTAAATATTTGATTTATTTTCATTAAACCCTGTATTTATTTAAGTTGCTTGTGTTGTCTATTTGTCGTGGTTTAAGTATAAACCCGTGGTGCCTCCGTCTCGTCGCCATTCCTTCCCGCGTGCACCATAATCTCCCAAGAATCTCAGCTGTTCGCCTTCAAGGTACAACCGTTCGGTTATCTGTCCAGGTAGGGGCCAACCCCTGGACACGAAAATATCGATGCGAAATTTCATACATATGATCGACTCCTCATGGGGAAAGAGTTTGAATTTTTTTTCATATTCACCTTCTTTGATGCAATTTCGTCTAATGCACAAAAGTGGTCCTTAAATACCCTATATAATAATAAAAAACGACGGGATGGTGCATGTATGTGGGCCATAATAGTAGCATGTTCACTTAACGATGGTATTTTTGTTTCAGAATGAGCATGCGAGGCGCGATGATGCACTCCACTAACGCCGTTCTAGTGTTGTGGGCCGGGGTTCGGTAGTGATAAACGACCACTAGGTGGAGCAGTAGAGTCGTCTCCCACCGAACACCCGGAATTTAGGTCGTGACTCTCGGACAACTCCGAAAGGTCACGGGTCCCTTAGCGGACCGTGATCGGCCAATATTATTGATGGCGTGGGGAAGGGTTAATTGCCTAATTTCAATATACCTAAGTACCCACGTCATCCAACTCCCGGGGAAAACCACACCCTCGACCGACTTTGTCCGAACCGAGTCGCTATCACTGACTCAGATCCGGCGTAACGAGGGAAGCTAACCAAAGCCGCGCCGGAAAAATTGAACAATTTACTGCACAAACGGCTCCCCTAATTCTCAAGTCCGAACCATGCTGGGTGAATTTAAAGAAAGCACAGAAAACAGAGCTGGTACATTAAAACAGGGGTTATTTATAAACAATAATCGGGAGGGAAGACAGAGCGACTTATCACGAATAAAAAGGCAGGCAATGTACAATGAGCAAAAAGCACTTAACAATCCTACTTAAAGACGGGGCCCAGGACACGCAACACACACACAAAAAAAATGGACCCGTGGGTCTTTAGTCGGTAGAGCCGGGCCGGGTACCTGTCCCGCCTCGTGCGGTCACACCGACCCGAACCACCCCTGTGGTACTCGAACCCAGGACCCAAAGTCCACGGCCCATGACCCTGACTGCTCGAGCACCACCACACGTGTTCGGTCACACCACCATGGTGACCACTGCAAAGGACCACAGACCGCTCGAACCACGACCGCCGACTGCTAATCGAGACCAAAGACCGCAGACTGCTATCGCCACGATCCTGCAGAACACCCTCGTCCTGACCACCACACCCCTCTTCTTGAGGTGGGAGGGGTTTATTTTTCCTCACCCCTCGCTCTCTGATTGGACGGTCGGTTGTCAGGCGATGTGGCGGCCCTTCATTGGTCAGGCCGAACACTCCATCTGGCTAAGGCGGAGCCAGCCCTGAGGTGAGGAAACCTCCGCTCACGTCCGTGGTCCCGAACAGTGTGTAATGGCGACCGGGTCAAGTCCGGGACGGTGGCGTTATTGTTGTTGTGTTGTTGTTGTTGTTTGTAGTAGTAGTTGTTGTTGTAGTGGATGTAATAAACCTGACTAAAAAATACTGTAGCGCACACACGAAATTCCCATTAGACAGAAGGAAGGATTCTAACTATAAACACATACTTATCGAAATAATTAAGCAACGGGACTCTGGCTGTCTGTGTGCACATGGCTTCCAGATTCGTAACACTATTCTGGTTTGCTTTTCCACCTCCAAAGCTGTGTTTTTGTGTCCTAGGTCATTTTCGTCCTGAATTATGTTTGATCATTTGTATCCCACTGACAAGGTCATCAGGATGTAACAGATGTCCAGGACTGATTGTTGATTTAATAGTTTCTCACCCCCTGAAAATCAAGGTGCACATGTTTTTTTGTAAAGGGTAATAAAAACAAAACTGCCTTGCAAGTGGCTTTCAGTTGTGCATTTGTCTTTTGTGTGTATCTTTACCACCTTTTCTCAAGTTCACTGTCTCACAAGAGCCTCAGGGGGGTGAAGGAAGGGCACACTCGTGTGTATCCAGGCAACAGAACCTCCAAAACTCAATCCAGCTTTCCTGTTTCACAAAGTCCCTTCTGTACCTGTTTCCTTTCTACTATCACCCGACTGGTCTGTTGGAACACATAATCATATTTCTTTGCCACATCTCAAATTCAGCCACACTGGGTGTTTTGCGTTTCAGTATTCCTGTGCTTTCATTGTGTTGAAGGAAAGCTGAATTCAGATTATGTCCATAGTGTACTCTGATCCTCCGACAAGCCTCACTCTTTTACATGTTTCTGGTTCCCAAGTGAAGGTGTAAATACACTTTCACTTGTTTTATTTTACCCTCACACTCTGTTCTTTTACATTAATTTCTTCTCCATCCTGAAGTCAACTGCGCACAACAGGAACTTCGATTGTGGATTTCCAATTTTCCGACATGTTCTGGGTTTCAAAGATCGATAACCCTCAAGCAAAAATCATAACCAAGTATTTTTTTAAAATGTCAAGATCTACAGTATCCATTACAATGTAGATTCTATGTAAAAGATATCACGTCTTCCTGCTTTCCGACACTTTTATCCACTCACTCATGCTTTGTCTCCATAAGTTGGGAATTTCCCTCCCAGAACTAGGCCGAGCCTCAAGGGTACAGAACTAGGCCGAGCCTCAAGGGTACAGAACTCGGCCGGCATCAAGGGTGCAGAACTAGGCCGAGCCTCAAGGGTACAGAACTAGGCCGAGCCTCAAAGGTACAGAACTAGGCCGAGCATCAAGGGTGCAGACTAGGCCGAGCCTCAAGGGTACAGAACTAGGCCGAGCATCAAGGGTGCAGAACTAGGCCGAGCATCAAGGGTGACAGAACTAGGCCAAGCCTCAAGGGTGCAGAACTAGGCAGAGCCTCAAGGTACAGAAACTAGGCTGAGCATCAAGGGTGCAGAACTAGGCCGAGCCTCAAGGGTGCAGAACTAGGCCGAGCCTCAAGGGTGCAGAACTAGGCGAGCCCAAGGGTGCAGAACTAGGCCGAGCCTAAGGGTACAGTTTGGCCTCGGTGCTCGTCTGATCATCCTAAGTCACAATCACGTTCTACATCCCATTAGCATTGCTGACGCTTACACTCCAAACATTGAATGCTATCTCTGTTGGCTGAATTGAAAAGATAAAAATCAATGAATGTTTTGTACAAAGTAAGTGAGAAAGACAACGTTGGCAAGATCATAATTCCGAGAGACACACAAATCGCAATAAAAGACACATTCACACAGTTCTTGGTCAAAGAGTTTACAACTTTTTGT
Organism: Eptatretus atami; assembly: GCA_035128595.1. NCBI lineage: Eukaryota > Metazoa > Chordata > Myxini > Myxiniformes > Myxinidae > Eptatretus > Eptatretus atami. The sequence goes on along the minus strand of CM068955.1, from coordinate 154,229,103 downwards.
AAATGAGAAAATAACTGTGGAAGTTGATACGGTATACAACAGACATGTGTGGCGGACATTACTGGGGAGGGCAGCACCTTCAGTTGGTGGGAGCTATTGCGTGAACTCTTGAGAAGCGTCAGTATGATTTGCAAATGAAACACAAAAAATAATAATTCGCACTTAGGGTGAATATGTTGATAATTATACCAACATACGCATGAAAACTGTATGAAGTCAAGGAATGAGAAGAAACATTATTTGTGAGCCAAAGAGATGATCTCGAAATTGGCAAGATAACAATACCTGGCCGAACATATCACAACTAATAACACTTCCCAAATGCTTTTGGTGAAAGAGTGATACAAGTTGTAATCAGTGAGAAGCGGCAGCTGTTTGGGCAAATTTTATTGGTTATCTAGGTTCACAAGATGCCTGTTTTTACCTCCACCACCAAAGGTGAAGGAGGTTATGTTTTCACTTTCTGTCTGTTTGTGTGTTTGTTAATTGTCGGAATCCTTCGGATTTCGGCAATTATGTTGTCGTCTTTGTGTGTATTCTGCGTGTCTGTCTGTCTGTCTGTCTGTTTGTTTGTGTGTTTGGTTTACCCTGTGCAAGCCACAACCGTTTCAGCGATCATGAGCAAACTGGGTAGAGACATCGGCCATGCTCCAACTTAGAACTTGTCGTTTTTGGTGAATCTAGGTCAAGGTCAAGGTCAAGGTAAGGTCACAAAAACCGAAATTCTTATTTTTCGCAATAACGTCCGCTAAAATGGTCGTATCCGACTTCAAACCAAATACAAAATGTGCTATCTCTAATTCTGCATCCAACCATATGTCTCACTGGGGTGTTACACCAACACCTCTCTTAGCGGTCGGGGGTCGAATGTCAGGGGGGTCGGGTCAAAACTTTCAAAATTGCTATAAAAACGCCATTTCAAGTCCGATTGACTTCCAAGTTATGATCATGATCAAACTACGTCTATAACTCATTAAACAGGAGCATTACGACTTATAGGAACCAAATTGATTTCCGGTTTTTGTTTTTTTCAGAGATCATGGAGATATGACAAAGTTATTCCGGCAATTCCTTGCTCAACGAGCAATTTCATTTGTTTGTTTGTGTGCATGATATCTCAAAAACTTGTGGACGGACTTGAGCTCAGATGATAACAGAGACAGGTGATCATCCTCTCTTAGGGATAGGACATTCCAGGCACCCACTAAAGGGACTGCCTCAGGTTAACCCAAAGAGACCGCTGTCTGGTGGACAACACCTCAGCACCACTCTGCCACACACCATGGCAATCTTATCCTGGAGGTCTACCCCATGGTTTTCCTCCTATCATCAAGGAATGGGGGTCCTGAAGGCTTTGCCCCAATCCCGTCATCCGGTGAGCTGCCCTAACGGAGGGCAGTAGCACAAGAGGTACTCCCATGGAGTGGGTTTGTTTTCAGATTTAAAATTTGTTGGTTTTGTGGAATGAAGTCTTTACGTGGCTGGAGTGCAAATCCTGCCACCATTTCCTAAAAAAAAATAAAAAGTTACCCAACTGCAGGAGACGTCTGCAGACACAGTTGAACACCAGAAATGGGTGGCTATTGGCTCATAAGGAGCTCCTCCGCCTTTCAAAGAGCACAAGGGGGGGGGGGTTGTGCTGTGTTATTAGGTAGGGATTAAGGCTAATCTTCCTCCAGTATGTGATTGCCCCTGTGACCTTTCCTATGTTTTTGCATTTCCAAGATCGGCAACAAAAGGAATGACATTCCTAAAATACAACAACCAAGCAGACATTTCCGTGCAGGCGAAAACCCCGCCTCCAGGAATGACAACTAGCAAACCATGCCTCTGGAGTGGATGATTAATGGGCATGATTGTGAGAGAGAGAGAGAGAGAGAGAGAGAGAGAGAGAGAGAGAGAGAGAGAGAGAGAGAGAGAGAGAGATCAGAGGCCAGTGGAAGAAGCAAGTGAAGGCAGGGATCGGTGGTTGGAAGAGAAGGGAATTACAGCTAGCTTCCCCTCGACATGGTAAAGAAGGCTGCATGATTCTTGCGTTTGTGTTGAGGTGAATTGGCTCGCATGATGGAGCAAGACTCTGGCAATGGACTGTTGGCTGGGTCATGTGAGACCGTGCTTCGAAGCCTCGTGTTATGCTATCCGGGAAGAAGACAGCGGCATTTTGCAGAGGAGCGGTGTCGGCAAGTGTGATCATGAAAAGAAGTTGTGCGGTGGCTTGTGAGCCCTGGTGTTGAATATCACCGTCCAAATTGCCTCCTGTACGTCTCCTGCCGAGAGAGCGGCTTGGCGCCGTTTTGGGGTGTGTTGGCCCGTGCAGTCACGATGCGGTTTGGCAAACCTTAAGCTCCAGAAACTCATCTCTGGGCACAGAGCTAAGTGCCTGGAGAGAGGGAGGATTATTCTTTTATTTATTCTGTCCCCTTGTCTTTGTCTGTATTAAAGTCTGTGTGGAGGTGCCTCAAATTTGATTTAGTTTACCTCATGTTCAGTTTCTATTATTACCCTTGGAATCATTACCATTGTAAATATTTGATTTATTTTCATTAAACCCCTGTATTTATTTAAGTTGCTTGTGTTGTCTATTTGTCGTGGGTTTAAGTATAAACCCGTGTGCCTCCGTCCTCGTCGCCATTCCTTCCCGCGTGCACCATAATCTCCCAAGAATCTCAGCTGTTCGTCTTCAAGGTAGAACCGTTCGGTTATCTGTCCAGGTAGGGGCCAACCCCCTGGACACGACAATATCGATGCGAAATTTCATACATATGATCGACTCCTCATGGGGAAAAGAGTTTGAATTTTTTTTCATATTCACCTTCTTTGATGCAATTTCGTCTAATGCACAAATGTGGTCCTTAAATACCCTAATAATAATAAAAAACGACGGATGGTGCATGTATGTGGGCCATAATAGTAGCATGTTCACTTAACGATGGTATTTTTGTTTCAGAATGAGCATGCGAGGCGCGATGATGCACTCCACTAACGCCGTTCTAGTGTTGTGGGCCGGGGTTCGGTAGTGATAAACGACCACTAGGTGGAGCAGTAGAGTCGTCTCCCACCGAACACCCGGAATTTAGGTCGTGACTCTCGGACAACTCCGAAAGGTCACGGGTCCCTTAGCGGACCGTGATCGCCAATATTATTTGATGGCGTGGGGAAGGGTTAATTGCCTAATTTCAATATACCTAAGTACCCACGTCATCCAACTCCCGGGGAAAACCACACCCTCGACCGACTTTGCCCGAACCGAGTCGCTATCACTGACTCAGATCCGGCGTAACCGAGTGGAAGCTACCAAAGCCGCGCCGGAAAAAATGAACAATTTACTGCACAAACGGCCTCCCTAATTCTCAAGTCCGAACCATGCTGGGTGAATTAAAGAAAGCACAGAAAACGAGCTGGTACATTTAACAGGGGTTTATTTATAACAATAATCGGGGAGGGAAGACAGAGCAGAGTTATCACGAATAAAAGGCAGGCAATGTACAATGAGCAAAAGCACTTAACAATCCTACTTAAAGACGGGGCCCATGGACACGCACACACACACAAAAGAAATGGACCCGTGGGTCTTTAGTCGGTAGAGCCGGGCCGGGTACCTGTCCCGCCTCGTGCGGTCACACCGACCCGAACCACCCCTGTGGTACTCGAACCCATGACCCAAAGTCCACGGCCCATGACCCTGACTGCTCGAGCACCACCACACTGTTCGGTCACCACCACCATGGTGAGCCACTGCAAAGGACCACAGACCGCTCGAACCACGACCGCCGGACGCTAATCGAGACCAAGACCGCAGACTGCTATCGCCACGATCCTGCAGAACACCCTCGTCCTGACCACCACACCCCTCTTCTTGAGGTGGGAGGGGTTTATTTTTCCTCACCCCTCGCCTCCTGATTGGACGGTCGGTTGTCAAGGCGACTCCGTGCGGCCCTTCATTGGTCAGGCCGAACACTCCATCTGGCTAAGGCGGAGCCAGCCCTGAGGTGAGGAAACCTCCGCTCACGTCCGTGGTCCCGAACATGTGCGTAATGGCGACCGGGTCGAGTTCGGGACGGTGGCGTTATTGTTGTTGTTGTTGTTGTTGTAGTAGTAGTTGTTGTTGTAGTGGATGTAATAAACCTGACTAAAAAATAACTTGTAGCGCACACACGAAATTCCCATTAGACAGAAGGAAGGATTCTAACTATAAACACATACTTATCGAAATAATTAAGCAACGGGGACTCTGGCTGTCTGTGTGCACATGGCTTCCAGATTCGTAACACTAGTTCTGGTTTGCTTTTCCACCTCCAAAGCTGTGTTTTTGTGTCCTAGGTCATTTTCGTCCTGAATTATGTTTGATCATTTGTATCCCACTGACAAGGTCATCAGGATGTAACAGATGTCCAGGACTGATTGTTGATTTAATAGTTTCTCACCCCCCTGAAAATCAAGGTGCACATGTTTTTTGTAAAGGGTTATAAAACAAAACTGCCTTGCAAAGTGGCTTTCAGTTGTGCATTTGTCTTTGTGTGTATCTTTACCACCTTTTCTCAGTTCACTGTCTCACAAAGCCCTCAGGGGGTGAAGGAAGGGCACACTCGGTGTGTATCCAGGCAACAGAACCTCCAAAACTCAATCCAGCTTTCCTGTTTCACAAAGTCCCTTCTGTACCTGTTTCCTTTCTACTATCACCCGACTGGTCTGTTGGAACACCATAATCATATTTCTTTGCACATCTCAAATTCAGCCACACTGGGTGTTTGCGTTTCAGTATTCTGTGCTTTCATGTGTTGAAGGAAAGCTGAATTCAGGATTATGTCCATAGTGTTACTCTGATCCTCCGACAAGCCTCACTCTTTACATTTTCTGGTTCCCAAGTGAAGGTGTAAATACACTTTCACTTGTTTTATTTTACCCTCACACTCTGTTCTTTTACATTAATTTCTTCTCCATCCTGAAGTCAAACTGCGCACAACAGGAACTTCGATTGTGGATTTCCAATTTCCGACATGTTCTGGGTTTCAAAGATCGATACCCTCAAGCAAAAATCATAACCAAGTATTTTTTTAAATGTCAAGATCTACAGTATCCATTACAATGTAGATTTCTATGTAAAAGATATCACGTCTTCCTGCTTTCCGACACTTTTATCCACTCACTCATGCTTTGTCTCCATAAAAGTTGGGAATTTTCCCTCCCAGAACTAGGCCGAGCCTCAAGGGTACAGAACTAGGCCGAGCCTCAAGGGTACAGAACTCGGCCGAGCATCAAGGGTGCAGAACTAGGCCGAGCCTCAAGGGTACAGAACTAGGCCGAGCCTCAAAGGTACAGAACTAGGCCGAGCATCAAGGGTGCAGAACTAGGCCGAGCCTCAAGGGTACAGAACTAGGCCGAGCATCAAGGGTGCAGAACTAGGCCGAGCATCAAGGGTGCAGAACTAGGCCAAGCCTCAAGGGTGCAGAACTAGGCAGAGCCTCAAGGGTACAGAACTAGGCTGAGCATCAAGGGTGCAGAACTAGGCCGAGCCTCAAGGGTGCAGAACTAGGCCGAGCCTCAAGGGTGCAGAACTAGGCTGAGCCTCAAGGGTGCAGAACTAGGCCGAGCCTAAGGGTACAGTTTGGCCTCGGTGCTCGTCTGATCATCCTAAGTCACAATCACGTTCTACATCCCATTAGCATTGCTGACGCTCAACCCAAACATCTGAATGCTATCTCTGTTGGCTGAATTGAAAAGATAAAAATCAATGAATGTTTTGTACAAAGTAAGTGAGAAAGACAACGTTGGCAAGATCCATAATTCCGAGAGACACCAAATCGCAATAAAAGACACATTCACACAGTTCTTGGTCAAAGAGTTCTACAACTTTTTGTAAATGAGAAAATAACTGTGGAAGTTGATACGGTATACAACAGACATGTGTGGCGGACATTACTGGGGAGGGCAGCACCTTCAGTTGGTGGGAGCTATTCGTGAACTCTTGAGAAGCGTCAGTATGATTTGCAAATGAAACACAAAATAATAAATTCGCACTTAGGGTGAATATGTTGATAAATTATACCAACATAGCCATGAAAAACTGTATGAAGTCAAGTGAATGAGAAGAAACATTTATTTGTGAGCCAAAGAGATGATCTCGAAATTGGCAAGATAAACAATACCTGGCCGACATATCACAACTAATAACACTTCCCAAATGCTTTTGGTGAAAGAGTGATACAAGTTGTAAATCAGTGAGAAGCGGCAGCTGTTGGGCAAATTTTATTGGTTATCTAGGTTCACAAGATGCTGTTTTTACCTCCACCACCAAAGGTGAAGGAGGTTATGTTTTCACCCCTTTCTGTCTGTTTGTGTGTTTGTTAATTGTCGGAATCCTTCGGATTTCGGCAATTATGTTTTGTCGGTTGTGTGTGTTTATTGCGTGTCTGTCTGTCTGTCTGTCTGTTTGTTTGTGTGTTTGGTTTACCCTGTAGCAGCAACCGTTTCAGCGATCATGAGCAAACTGGGTAGAGCATCGGCCATGCTCCAACTTAGACACTTGTCGTTTTTTGGTGGAATCTTAGGTCAATAGAGGTCAAGGTCAAGGTCACTAAAAAAACCCGAAATTCTTATTTTCGCAATAACGTCCGCTAAAATGGGTCGTTATCCGACTTCAAACCAAAATACAAAATGTGCATCTTCTAATTCTGCATCCAACCATATGTCTCACTGGGGTGTTACACCAACACCCTTTCTTAGCGGTCGGGGGTCGAATGTCAGGGGGGTTCGGGTCAAAACTTTCAAATTGCTTATAAAACGCCATTTCAAGTCCGATTGACTTCCAAGTTATGATCATGACAACTACTGTCTATACTCATTAAACAGGAGCATTATCGACTTATAGGAACCAAATTGATTTCCAGGTTTTTGTTTTTTTCAGAGATCATTGGAGAATATGCAAAGTATTCCGGCAATTCCTTGCTCAACGAGCAATTTCATTTGTTTGTTTGTGTGCATGATATCTCAAAAACTTGTGGACGGATCCGGATTTAAACTTGTGGACATGTTGGGTGTGTGACAAGGACAAACTGATTAGATTTTGGTGAAGATCTGGATCTGGATCTGGCTACTAGAATTTTTAAAAGTGATTCTTCACCATTGAGAGATCGGGCCAAAAACAATACATAGCATGATATTTCAAAAATGTATTTGGCCCGGTATGTTCTCGTGGCTCAGGCACTGCATAGCAGAGGTATGTGCTCTACTGAGTGCCCTTCTAGTTGAAACTTGTATTTCAAATATACAGAAACAAAGTCAAATGAGGAAGTTCACTATAACATACAATGTCCAATTCCAATTCCCGTGTTGAGTTGTTTCCGCCAAGCAGTGTTCCAGTCCTGCCGGCACAACTCACGCATGTTCACCTCATCCTCTGTGGCTGTCCAACCATTGAGTCTTGTCACCTTGTTCTCTCTCGTACACTGGCCCATTCAGGATGATCAAAGAGTTCAAAGGAATACTTTCCTCATGCACAATCTTGATAAGTTTTAATCAACCTGATTATAATCAGCTCCACGTGTTAACAACCGCCCTGGACATTAACACCTCGTTCACTCATCGGAGTTAAATCAAGCACAGGGACGATCGAAACACACGTCTCATCACATGTCACCTGTCTCTCTACACCTCCCTCTTGCGGATTTATATAGTATCACAGAACAATCCCGTGCCTTCCAGCAAAGGCGATTCTCATCCATACTGGAAGTTTCATCTGAGACGTTCCAGCACTTTCACAAATAACATGTAACCGTCAATTTTAATCTTTCACTTCTCGGCATTTACTAATGTTTATTCACAAGTATAACAACAACTTGCTTTTAACTGATATACATACATATGTGTATATACATATATATATATATATATTTATATATACATATATAAATATACATATACATATATATATACATATATATATACATATATGCATATTTACATATTATATATATATAAGTATATATATATCATTATATGCATATTTACATATATATATATATATATATATACATTGTACATATATACATATATATATATATTATACATATACATATATATACATATACATATATATATATATATAATATGGATATACAACCAACACGTGCTTGTGTTGAAGGGTTTGCATTCGGAGGAACAATCATTCGGGTGGCAGATAGCCGGATGTTCTTTGCGGATTACGTGGTTTTACTGTGTGAGACATAATCCACGGTGATGCTAACATACCAGTCAGTGAGGTTGTCAGAATGAGTTAAATGATGAAGGTGGTCATCATTGGTGAGATATTAGTGGTATCCTGACCTGATGAGGGCAAACAAGCCTGAAATCACGATAGCAGCTCTGTTTGATGTTCAACTGATGGTGAGCTGTATCTTTGGCGGTTGTGACAGAGTCGCCAAGCCGAGGCCTCAATATTGGAGGTAGAACTTTAGCGTCGGACTATGTCAATGGAGATCAGGGGAGTGCTCCTCACACTCCATATATATGTATATCAATATACATATTAACCAATAAATGGCAATGTGTGTGTGTTGTGCAGTGTTTCTGCTCCACATCTCCAAAACCATAAAATTTAGCAGCCTGAAACTTTTCAGGCAAGCTAAGAAAACGGCCAAGGAATGCATGACTGAAAATTGGGTGTTTGGGTTAATTAAGACACCGCCGTAAGATAATTAACGGCCTTATTTAATTACATCCTTTATCAGGTGCATCCTCAGTCACTCACTCTCTACAGGGCCTCAAGGCATACTCTCAGTAACTCGCTGGGGTTTGAAGCCGCCATGGCGTTTTTTGTCCTGCTTACAATGCTTTAATGGGACGGGCCACAGAACGATTTATTAATGAGAATTAAAAAAAAAACTTTCCTCACCTCATATTATTGAATTCCTGTTCATCATAGCTACGAATCACTGGGTACATTGCAATGCTTATAAATGCCCAGAGATGTCAGCGTTAGTTTCTTTATTTCATTTCTGCACATGTGATCACCGTGAGAATCTCTTAAACTAAGCAGAATTACAAAATTTAAATTCCATAATCGAACATGCAAGCAGTTTTAATTCCTAGGAAGGTGTTCATTTGTCCAATTCGGACATATTTGACATTCCGGGCGTCTCCGGGAGGTGTATGTTTAATATGACAGTTCAGTGATTGCGAATCACGTGAAAAGCAAGCCGTTTCTTATCAACCGTTTCGTTGAAGTGCTTGCTCGAGGGCATAAGCCACTTTACGAGCGTTCTCCAAGCTGCTTGGTTGTTCGTTTTGGGAAAAGTACCCGTGCTTTCAATCTCACATCGATTCCATGTACATTTCCACCTTTGGGTCCCGCGGTGCCATGCGGAGGGTGCCTTGGGAGGTGTCTTATCCACTGAAAATGTGCAATTTTATTTTGACATGACTGCTTTGCTTATCCTTTTTGTGAAATCTCCATTTATAATCCAACTCTCACTTTAACATTGATACATATAAAACACATGAATAACATCCATCTGACCAGGTGTTCGCCATGTTTGTTTTAGCCGTGAAGGCATACAGTATAGGCCGACATTTTGTGTTCTGTGGCTTGATATATTTTTGAATTAAATTTCCCACTTTAAATCCTCTTTAAAAGAATGCTGATTCAAGGTAAATATTGTGTTTGTCGTTTTTATTTACTTTATGCGTGTGTACATTTGCACATGTGTGGATGTATATAAACTGTATTACCACAACGGCATTTGGCGCCGGTGTATATGTTAGTGGTTATTGGACGTTGGCTGTTATCTCCATATACGGGTTTCAGAAAGTGGAACGGAGCCCTCACAGGTCTCAAAGTATCTACCGTCATGTGTGTGCCCGTGCGTGTGCATGTGTGTGTGTGTGTGTGTGTGTGTGTGTGTGTGTGTGTGTGTGTGTGTGTGTGTGTGTGTGTGTGTGTGTGTGTGTGTGTGTGTACGTGCAAGTTGCTGTTGTCTACTGTCTCCACATGTGGGTGAGTTTCAGGTGGTGAAAAATAGAGCTACCAGGTCTCAAAGTATCCTCCTTCCAATGTGTGTGTGTGTGTGTGTGTGTGTGTGTCACTGATTAATATCTTCATATACAAGTTTCAGATGGTGGAATGGAGTCCTCCCAGGGAAGGCTTAAAGTATCGACCATCATTCTGTTAAGGGGTCATGATTCATGGACCAAGCTGTGTAGTTTTCTGTTCTCAAAGTTTTGTGCTGAGGGCTCTCTTCAGGGTCGTCACTGAGCCACGGACAGCTACCAACTGTAGTTTGTTTGTAGTAATATTCCCAGGGATGGTTTTTAATATCTCTGTGAGGTTCTTCGTCATCATTCCCATGGCTTCAACTGTCACTGGTACAACTTTGGCATTCTTCAGCTTCCTGGATCTTTTCACTTTATTCTTGAGGTCTTGGTGTTTGGTCATTTTGTTCATTTCTGCATTGTTTAGTCCAAAATCACTGCGATTAACACCTCAATTCGCAATGTCTTCTTCTCTTGTTTTTGTACCTAAGTATGATATCTGGTGGCAATGCTTTGTTTTTGATGTTCACTCTCGTTGGGATTATTAGGTTGTACATGAGTGGTACTTCCATGTTTTCAGTGATTGCTTTGGGTTACTGTTCCCACAAATTTTCTGGAACTGGGATATCAAAGATTTTGCAGATGTGCTAGCAGTTATCTCTACAAACTCTGTTGTGTGCTTGTTTGTACAGCTGTTCTGACATGAGTTTTTTTTGTGTTCGGTCATAAAGTATAACATAGCACTCTTTGCTAATGCCACCTCGACGCCGTAGCCTCTCTTCTCTCTTCTTGTTCTCTCTCTCTTCTCTCTTCTCTCTCTTACTCTCTCTCTTTCTCTCTCTTCTCTGTCTCTCTCCTTCTCACTTCACCTCCTCCTTGCATCCCTACCTCAGTTATAGCAATGTTTGGTGTGAGGCGTTGTCTCCCGCCGATCCACCCTATTCCTCATTCTCCTCTCTTCTATGCTCCCCTTATCTACTCACTCTCGCTTTCCCCTCCCTCTCTCTCGCCTTCCCTCTGCTCTCTGCCGCCCCTCTACTCCCTCTCTTTCTCTCACCCACCCCCCGCCCCCTTTAATACCGACGTCAGTGAAGCGACGGGTTGTTCTTGCTAAGTATTGTATGTATATAGATAATATATAATATTAATATATTATATATATATATTATATAATATATATATATATATACTCCACCACATAAAAGTTTGAAGAAACACACATTTTTCAGTTTTTACTTGATATTTAAGCAGTCAAGTCAGTGAATAACCTGAAATGGTACAAACAGGTGGGAAACTGCCAGAATGTCAAAAGAAAAAGTTGTAGGTTACCAACTGAAAAATAATGTAATTTAGAGTTGTTAAAAAAGGCCCTTTTCAGGGAACGAATAATGGTTAGCAACTGCAGCTGTTTCTGCAGGAATGGAAGTAAATTAAGCCTTTGAAAGTTGATGCAACAATTATGACAGGTGTCGAACTTTTGTTGATGTAGCTACAAGCTCCTGTCTGTATAAAAGCAGTGGTTGGAACAGACTGTTGTTGCGACACGCTCTGAAGCATTATTTTGGCCAATACTGCAACTGCAGAAGTATGTAATGTTGCAAACATATGGTGAGCAAAAAGACAATCGAACAAAGGAAGACAGACAGGACCCATTATAAACTTAAAAGTGAGGGCTTTCCCCTTTCGAGAAATTGCAAAAGTAACCAAGGTGTCAGTTGAGGTACAGGTTCCCACAGTACATCAAGGCACTTGGAAACTGGAGGAAACCTCTGACATGATAGGGTCTGCAGACCAAGCCACACAAATCAGAAGGACCAGTTTCTGAGATCAACGAGCTTGTGTGAGAGGTGGTCACAGAGACAGCAGTTCATAAGTTCAAACTTACGCTGATAGAAGTATGGAATGTCAGGTTTTCAACTGTTGAAGAGAAGAGCTTTCGAGCTGCAGGTTTGACAGGTCGAGTGGCAGTAAGAAAGCCATTGCTAAGATGACAAAATAAGAAAGAAGAGGCTTGCTGGGCCATGAAGCACCGCCAGTAGACTTCTGAAAACTGGAAGAAGGTCTTATGGACCAAAGAATCAAAATTTGAAATCTTCGGTTCATCACGCAGGGTTTTTGTATGCCATCGCATAGGCGAAAGGATGGTTCCTCAGTGTGTGACACCAACTGTCAAACATGGAGGAGGAAGCGTGATGATCTGGGGCTCTTTTGCTGGATCCAGAGTCGGGGACTTGCACAGAGTGACTGGCAACCTGAACCAAAAGGGCAGACAAACATGACAGTATGGTGCAACAAGGCCAAATATGGTATCACAATTTTTTTTCAAATGTACAGTTTGTTCCAGAAGAAAGTATTACTTTTTGGAAATATCAGCACTTTAAATAGCCCACCAAAGATGGGCTGAAATGGCCACTCCTGCCAAGAGAGTGGGAGTGGTGCTGCCAGTATAATTGATGATGCATTGTCAGGTTTTCACAGTCATTAGTATCGAGGGTTCCACTCTATGCATCCACAAAGCGAAAAGCCTACTTTTCACAACGCAGAATACAGATCTATTCGGATTAACTGTTAGCTTTAAATAAAATGGCTAAAATGTCACGATAAGATCGTCATAGAATTGTGTTTCTGCATAACAAAAGGAAAAACATGAATGAAATAGCTCGCCTCACTCGATTTTCAAGGTGTGGTATCAGAAGCACAATCAAGAAGTAAGGAAAAACATAATCTGTGATTGAAAAACCAGGACTGGAAGACCCAAAAACTGTCCAACAACGACGCCAACAAGACTTGAAGAAAATATCCTTTAGGAATAGAAAGACGACAAGCATTGAATTGACAACATAACTGGCAGAAGGCTCAGCTGTCATTGTCCATCCATCAGCAGGATGAAGGTCACTTTTGAGATCAGGTCTTAAAGGATGTGATGCAGTGAGCAAACCTCTGTTAAGAAAGGGGTACAAGACTAAAAAGCTAAAATATGTAGAACACAGAAATTGGACCATGGAACAATGGTTAAAGGTGCTTTGGCCAGATGAATCAAAGTTTCAGTTATTTGGAACTTATTGAATTGGCTGTATGTGAGATGACAAAAAACTGAAACATATAAATAATATTTCTTTAAGCCAACAATTAAGGATTGAGGAGGTTTAATTTATGTTTTGGGGTGCATATCATCAGGTGGTGTTGGAACATTGCAGAAAATTGATGGTATATTGTCTGCAGCAAGGTACTGTACAAACAAATTTTAATCCACCATGCTATCCCCAGTGGTACAAGACTTACAGTAAGATAATTATCCCAAACACTCTGCTGGAATAATTAAAACTTACGAGTAGATTACCTGTCCCATGGATGGGTGGCAGAGGTGGTGGTGGTGATATGTTCTGTGGTAGGCACGTGATAGCACTGGACCAATCATGTTCGGTGATATACTTTGGGCTGCATAGCTAATACTCGGCGGCCTCAGCTTCACTTTTAAACCCCCCTAATTTTTGCTCATTCACTCATGACAGCAAACTAAAAAGTATAGCGATCCAGAGTCATTTATACTAAGTTCAATACAGCTGGGTTTTGTGGACCGTTGACGCTTTGTCTAGGAGGAGATAATAAACACTTAACTCCTTTATCGTATAGATTTCCAAAATAAAGAGGAAACTGGAGTCCTTCAACACATGGAATGCCCCCCTCAAAACTAAGATTTCAATATCATTGAACCTGCATGGGACTATTTGGAAAAAGAAAAATCAAAAAAAAAATCCCAGAAATTTAAATGATCTTTGGAAGGTCTGGGAAGAAGTGTGGAACACCATTTCAGAAGAGTTTATAACAAAATCATTTGAAAGTATCCTTTGAATCATTTCAATGCTTTGGAAGGAATAGGGTGGACATACTTACTATCTATGTATATAATAGGCAAATACCGTCTGTCTGTCTGTCTGTCCCACACCTGAAACGCAGAAAATGCACCTTGGAGAGAAAAATTATAAAGTAAAAGTTGTTTCAAATTAATCCAAACCTGCAGGAAAATCATAATTTTTTCAATCAGACACAAAACTTGAACCTGGGCAGTCTACAAGGCCGACCGCTGCTTTGATCACTCTCAAATATTATTATTTTTTTAATGAAGTGATATGACTCCATATCTTTCTGTTAAGAAATATGATGATTTTCAGAATTTGACACTACTCTATACATCTATCTGGATAATAATGCACTGGTTTGTCCATCTGTTTGTGTGTAACATTTCTTCCATTCATTAAAGGCATCATTCGGCCACCATGTTGGTCTTATGTGAAGGCAAAGACTTATTGGGAAAGGTCATATTCACAATTGCCATGCCCTCCCTATAAGTTTTCCCTTCAGTGTAAAACAGCCAATGGGACTGTTAAAATGATCAAATATCGAAAGGTTTGAGCTGATCGCATGACGGGCCTTTGTAACGGTGTAAGCCTCGTGCTTCAGGCCTCTAGTATAAAGTGCAATTGGAATCTATCTGAGCTGTATAACCATGATCGATGTATTATATATGCACATAGACAGTGAACATGTTTTTGCTTGAATTGCAACACAGGTTTTTATTTTTTTATTTTTGGGAGAGATAGAGGCAGCCGTCTGTTTCCAACTCTTTTCTTTTTTAAAACTTGACCAGGAACTACACCAGAAAATCCATTTCATTAATGATTATAAGGCAATGTCCAAGGAATTTTGGGAATCTCACAACATTGTGAAAAAACCCCTCTTATTATTTGCTTTTAACGATGTGTTAACCAGACTCTGGTTGCTATTTTGTGCGTACCACGTCCACTCAGTGTGGACTATGCCGTTTGCATAGTTGGCAACATTGAGAGAATTAAAAGCAGGAGGATGGATAGTATCCGTGGTGCGAGGGAGCAATCGGATCGAAGGGGTGTGGGGTTCTGGGAGGGAGAGGGGTTCTGGGAGGGAGAGGGGTTCTGCGAGGTTTGCCTCATGGAGGGGGTGAGGGTCTGGGAGGGGCATGTCCCCTTCCTCTGGTTGGGAAATTTTGTAATCCAATTTAATTGAGGGTAAAATTGAAGGTACTTTTATTGTGTAAAATTAACCAAAGTACCGACCAATATGGGAAGGGGAGGTAAAGTGAGAGTTGGGGTTTGGAATGTGGAGATTGAGGATTGGGGTTTGGGGGGTGATGTTTTGTTTTGTGAGGAGGGGAGAATGAGGATTTCAAGGTACATTTTACATTGTGTGGATGTTTCACGCGTCCCTGCTAGCATATAATAGTCTGCGTCATGAAAAATTGCAGTAAAGGAAAGATGAAGGATGAAGAATTCACGGTGAAAAGAGAAAAAATAAACAGCCAACATTCCAGTCCCTTTATTGAAGATTTGAAGAACCCAAACATCTGACGCAATATATAACAAATCCAAAACATGCATGATTATTGGCAGGTGGGTGAATTATTAAATTCATAACACATTGGGGTGAGGAAAAGCTGGGAATGTAACATTAATTCCTTGGGGTTGTATGGTACCCAGGTGAAGAATGACTTTCTCCTTTGAACGCTTTCTATCCAAATCACTGGAACACGCCTTAATAACATACACCTGGAAATTATCCTTGGTATGATTTGCAAGATTAAAATGTGCCGCTACTGGAAGACAAGTTGTGTTTAAGCATCTCGATCTTAAATGCTCAGCCACTCTGTCACCCAGATGTCGTTTCGTCTCACCAATCACATAATAAGGCATATGTAATGTCTGTTGAAGTGCAGTCGAAGTGTCCTTTGACACACCATATCCCTCTCGGGCCTATAATAGTGTCATGCAACATAACACAGGAACAGGTTTTGTGAAACTGGGGCAATTAAATTTCATATATATATATATATATATATATTATATATATATAAATATGATGTCATATATAAATATATTTAAATATGTGTATATATATATATATATGTATATTTGTGTGTAACATATATAACATTATACATATATACATAGATATACAAAACCACTGACTCATTTCTCCCACTGACTGACTGACTCAATGACTGATTAAAGTTCGGTACATTCTGGGTGACGTAGAAAGCTGAAATTTTGCCGGCCCACGACATCGAAGCCGAAACACTGGGAAAATCATAGACCATTGGAAAGCACTGAAGATAGAAATATCAAGAAATGAAAAATGAAAGAAAAGAAATAAATGAAAAAAATAAATGCAGTGGTGGAGTGACCGAGGCAATGAGGAAGCAGCGGCTCGTTATTGCTTTACCAATGGCAAGCATACCTGCTAGTGTGTATATATATATATTGTCCAGTTAAAGTGCTATATATAATATCCAGTGCTATATGTATATATTGTTATGGTCATGGGGGTAGATGGAGGAATTTAATAGGAAAGATTGGATTGAATAGAGTTCTTTGGTCCGTGGACGTGTAGGAGACATCTCGATGTAATTAAGTTGTGAAACTGAGCTTCAGTGTTACGTGTCACCACATGGGGGTTGGTGTGATATTAACTAGACACTAGACAGGGATTAAGAATATGTTCCCCCAGTATGTCATTGCCCCCCTGTAACCTATTCCTACATTTTTGCATTTACAAGTGAACTAAACGTGCCAAGCAGGCAGAAGCCCTGCCTCCAAGGGCTTTTGTGCGAGCAAGGCACACCCCGGAGGAGGAAACGTGGGTTTGGTGTGATGTCAGACAGAGTTCAGAGATGTAACGCACAAGTGCTGAGTGAGGGGCGCACACAGTCGAGAGAGAACTTAGCTCGGAGATGGCCTGTCAGAACAGGGCTTTACGTCTGGCTTTCCTTTGACTCATTAAGAAGACAGCACAATTATTGTATTCTTGTTGAGGCGATTTGGCTCACATGGTGAAGCAAGACGCTGGCCTTTGGCTCTTGGTTGGGTGGTGAGGAATGGACCGCAAGCCTCGTGTATGTCAAATAGTGGGTCGGTGAGGACAATCGATGCACGAAGCAGCTGCATGGGGTCTCTGAGCCTTGGTGTTGAATACGCTCACAAATTACCTGACGTACATTTGTCCCGCTGCGAGAGAGTGACTTGGCACCATTTTGCTTGTGTCTACATGTGCAAATAGAAGCGCCTCGATTCCACATTCCCTCAAGACCATCTGTAGCACACAGCTAAGTGCAGGGACAAAGGAGGGCTTTTCTGTGTTTCATTTTCCCCTTGTATGTATTTAAGTCTGTGTGTAGAGTCGGCTCGACTTTGACATTAATTTATCTCATGATTATTATTATATCTGATTCTTGTCCTTTGTAAATATCTCTCTTTTTTCATTAAATGTGTTCATTTTAAGTGGCTGTGTTGGTGTATCTGTCATGGAGTTCGAGTATAAACACACCCGTGCATCCATTTCTGTGCCCTCTTCGCGCCGCCATTGCACCCTTCCCCTCCTGTGCGTGATAATCTCTGAGGATAAAAGTGTCTGTCTCCTCTTAAGGAAAGACCACTCGACCGTCCAGGCTGACATTGTTAACTGCCCGTCACCAGAAATTGGGTCGGGGGGGGGGGGGGGGGGGGATTAACCTTGGCCACCAGCCCCGTGACAATATCTGCACTAATAAATGTCAGTGTGTGTGTGTGTGTGTGTGTCTCCTCCATAACTCCAAAACTATAAAACCTAGCAGCCTGAAACCTTGCATGCTTACTGAGAAAACTCCAAGGAAGTGCAAGAATGAAAATTGGATGTTTGAGTTAATTAAAACACCCTTCTGAAGACAATCAACGGCCTTATTTAATTACATCCTTCATCAGGCAATCCTCAGCCACCTCGCTCTCAGGGTCTGAAGGCATTTCCTGGGTAACCTCGCTGGGGTCTGCAGCCACCATGTTTTTTGGCCTGCTCAACCACGCTTTGACTTGTAACAGGCCGCAATGATTTCTTAATGATAAAGTTTATTTTTTAACTTTCCTCACTCATATTATGGAATACCTGTTCATCATAGCTACAAATCGCTGCATGCTGTACATTGCAATGCTTATAAACGCCCAGAGACGTCAGCATTTGTTGCTTTAGTTCATTTCCGCTCATGCGATCACCACAAGTATCTCTTAAATTAAGGAGAATTACAAAATTTAAGCTCCAGAATCGAACTTACAAACAGTTCCGACTCCTAGATAAGAGTTCATTTGTCCAATTTGGACATATTTGACATGCCAGGTGTCTCCAGGAGGCATATATTTAATATGATGGTTGGTGATTGTCAATTGTATGCCAAGGGAGCCATTTCTTATCAACCGTTTCATTGGAGTGCTTAAGACAGTGCTCTACAATATTCGGACTGTCACTGAATACTGTATATAGATCGATTTGAACAAAGTTCATGATTACTTGCCTGATTGGCCACGTTTTATTCTGCGGTGCAACAGGTGGTGGCTGCCTCGCTGAAAATGTGAAATTTTATTTTCTACGACATTTCCCATTTTTGATGACGTGATACGACCCATCACTTCCGCATAGATAAATACAAATAAAAATTAAACGTTTCGCTTTTAAAAGTTTCTTCAAACATTTCGTAGATTGCATGGCAAAGCCACTTGGTGTGTTCTTCAACATTCAATTGTGATACCGTGGTTCTACACTGGAGGTAGGAAGGAAAAAGAAATTATATGATCACAATGAGAAAAAAATATTTTCAGTTCTGAAATAAGGAATCGCCAGATCATGGCAGGAAAGCTGAGAGGTACGCATGCTCACTCTGTGTAGCCTGGATTCGAATCGCAACACAGCTCTAAACTGTCCTCCCGGTGTTTCACAGGCCAGGTGAATCATCACTGTGCTTGTTGTCTCTCAGAGGG
>CM068955.1:154139617-154157290 GCA_035128595.1 Eptatretus atami | reverse complement strand
TCTCCCCTCTTCTAATATTCCCATCAGCAAAGAGATGGGTGGTATTTGCTAGTTCTTCCCAAATTGGTGGGATGCACATGCACCACAAGCATGTCTCTCCAGGTCATGACCCACCAAAATGTCATTGAATGTTCCATCAATATCTCTCACCCCACTCCTCTGAATCAACACAAAATCCTAATAATTTTTTCAATCCTTACCACAAAATGGTGAGCATATTTATGACTTTAAATGCTTTTTATTTTGTATTGATGTGTTTAAACCTCTAATATATTTTTAAAGATAATTTTCCTGTAGTGTACCAACACAAACATGTAGCTGTTTTTCAGTTAAAATGCACAATTTTAGGGGTAGAGGGTCTTGCGGCCATTGGAGTTGTTTGAGGGCCAGACCTGAGGCCCTCTGTTAGCTTAGATTGTCCACCACTGTTCTACATAGTCCTTTTGGAACAATTAATCCTTTGATTGAACGATCACACTTCTTTTATTTCCATTTCTGAATTGGGTTACAGACTTACTGATCAATCTTCATATACCGTATCATGCTTCTTTAAAACCAAAGTCTCCAAATCCCAAAACCAGCCGAGAAACTTTATACTGAGCATTATAATTGATGACCAAACCTGCCCTTGATAATCCATACCAGTTCTGATGATATAATACTGGCCAACAAAAAAAAACTTTTTGTCTGCTACTAAGGGAAATGCAGGTGTTCTTGGCTAAATCTGGGCCGCTGATTTCAAATCTGTAGTCAGAATTTATCCAGCACGTCAGGTTTGCAAAAATATGTATTAATTATACCCAGCATGCTATATTAGAAGCTTTATTGAAGATCACCGCATTGCCCATCCAATATCAGTGCTTAGTAATTACTTTCACGTCATGTTTAGATAACAATTATTGATCTCCGTGTATAATGTGTAGTATACAAACCAAAAACATAAACAAGTTGCAAAAAAAGAAGCTAATAAAACATAAGAACATGGTAATCTTAGGAAGGATGTAAACTTGAGAGGGAAATCTGGCCCATTGTGAGGGATTCCGAAAAAACACTTCAAGTTTACACTCTTACTTTCAATATAGTCAGCGGAGACACTGTTCAGACGTGTTCAGAAGTGTGTGAGACACTTGCTCTTGTGCTTATGTGTGGAATTGGTCTTGCGTTGGAGGAACCAGCAGTAATCACCCATCATGTTTGGGTTGAACCAACCTTGATACCTAGTTTCCATGACCACCATGTCTTGGTGGAACCTTACACCATGCTCATCGCTTACCTCACCCAGATTAGGTGGGAAGAAATCAAGATGAGAATGCAAGAAGTACATTTTAACAGACATCCTATAGTCAATTTGCTGATAGGTCTTTAGCATGTTTCCACTAATTCCACATACTGCTCAACTCTATGGTTCCCAAGAAATTTCTGCACAACCAACACAAATGCTTCCCATGCTGCAAACTCAAGTGGGTTCAGTTTATTTTTGAACTCGGGATCACACATCAGTTCTCGAATCTGGGGCTTGGTCAGCTTGGTCAGTTTTGATCCATTTTTAATAATTTAAAATGCATTCTAAAGTTCTTTTTTGATGAGAAATAATATTCTACAGCAGTTGTATTGCTATAATTGAAACCAAAAATTCAAAAAATAATAATTTATGATCACTCGGATGGACAGATGGTTATTCTTAGCTAATCACCCACCAGGGCAAGCGACTGTAATTGGACCATATGTATAAACTCAAACTCCTGACGTGCTGAGAAAATTCTGACTTCAGATTCAGAATCAGCATACTCGATTTAGTCTATAAAATATGTTTCCACCCCAGTAGCAAGATCTTTGTTGTCCAGTGTAATGATACGGTGTTTGCATTGTTAATTTTTGGCTTTCAATCTGCTAATTGCTTCTTTTTAATCTACCCACCATTCGTTCTGAATGTTTCTCACACAAGCCACATCGCTAAGCTTAAAAAAAATTCCTAGTACTCTTATTCTTGCTTTTGGCTCAAAAAACATTTCGTTTAAAGATTAAGATTTATTTCCCATGTCCTAGCGAGCAAATTCTCCTCCAACAACCACACTGATTTTATTCTATTTATTTTAGCTCCAGTCTCTTAATCATTGGCAAATTTAAGAACTGTTTTCATCAAGTTCATTCACAGTTCATTTAGTCATTCGGCTACGAAGTCCTTTTTTTCATCAGTAATGTCCCTTGAATCCCCAGGGTCCAAAGCATTTTTAAAATAAGAAATTGCAAAAACATGATGGATTTAAAGTTCCACCAACAAACAGTCTGTAGCATTTCCTCAAGGCAATTGGAAATGTACATCTACACACATAAGAGAATTTTTGTTTTTGACTCCTTGTCTCTAAGGAACCATTGTCTTGTGCGTTTGCACTGAAGAAATCCTGATTGGTTTTGAATATGGAATTGACTGACAAATTTCTGACTTTCAAGAAGAACAATCAATGAATGACCAGTCTGCAAGTCTGGCCTGTTTACTTGCCTGAAAGCCCTTGTTGGCACTGTGCCGTTGAGAGTGCTGCTGACACGTGTGTTCATTGTTACGGTTTCGGCCCAGTGAGCGAGACAGATATCCGGGCATGTTTGTTATTTCAGCCTTGCCTGAAACTTTAACCGTGTCAGGGATTAACAGCACAGTATCTGCTGCATGTATATCAACTCGGGCAGGATTCAGAGAATAGGAAAGGCAATGTCTGGAAATTGGTCGAAAGTTTTTTTTTTTTTTAAACAAACTTTGTAAAACAATCTGGTTGGCATCAGAAACGAGTCTCACAAATAACCTGCATTTCATTGCAGCTTCATTCTGCCTAACAGGAAAATAGACACCTTTAGATGTTACGACACCATTGGATGTACTTTCATATTGTCTTTTCAATGACTTTTCAGTTTAATATATCTCTTTTTATGCACTTGTATTTAATTTCGCCCAAAATTCACGATGTGCTTTGTTTGGCATCCATTACTCACGTGCCTTTGAAACGAGGCTCAAATATCTGTGCAAGCCCATCCCTGGAAACAAGAACAGCACTAAGGCAAGTACAAAGGATGGACTGTGACTGAGTTGATGTGCTTCAGACCAGCAGATTTGAGAGCTATGGGTCAAGTATTGAGGTTGGTAAACAACAGGAACTGAGTTTGGTATTCAGGAGCTTTCTTCACATGCTTGGCATGCAATTGTATACTCTGTTGGAATATTAACCAGGTAAGAAATGCTTAGCAAGAAGGAAGAGATTGAGAGAGGAGAAATATTATTTAAAATTCCTTCAAATCATAATTTTTCTCCAACATCTCATATTTTTATTAAAAAAAAATTGTGTCAAGGGTTTCGATGCATCTCAAGTCAGTCATTTTTAGATTGGCAGTTCAGATTTGACCTGGAATTTTCTTTACTACCAAGTTTATCAATAACTATGACAGGCAATCATCTATTTTTTATTATTATTTAGTCACTGTTCCACCAAATTTGTTATCACACTTGCTACCATCTTAATTTTTAAAACTTGAAATACAGATGAAATGCATAATTAGCTCCGCTACCGAAGGTGGACGGTGGTTATGTTTTTACCCCTGTTTATCTATCTGTCTTCTGTCTGTGAGTAGCATATCGCAAAAAGTTATGCGTAGGTTTGGAAGAAACTTTGTGGACAGGTTAGGTGTGTGACAAGGACGAATTGATTCGATTTTGGTGAGGATCCGGATCTGAGAATTTTTTAAGTGATTCTTTTTTTTAAGTTTTATTTTTGAAGTTTAAGATAATTTATTTTTTATGTTACACTATTGAGAGGGCCAAAAATGATATATAGCAAGATATTTCAAAAAGTTGTGGACAGATTATGACAACTTGGTGGATAAGTTTGTCAAGTGACAAGAACAAGCCGATTAGATTTTGGTTGAGGTCCGGATCCAGCTTTGACCTATCGGTGGGATACATAGCATAAACTTTTCAGTGTGATGGAGGTATATGCTCTATCGAGTGCCGTTCTAGTTCTGGTATTAGTTAAGGAACATATGTTTCCACCACTGCTTCTTAACGTTTTTCACCACAACTAATACCAGAACTAGAACGACACTCGATAGAGCGCATACAGTCACCATTCAACCAGAAGGCACATGGTCCGATTGGCGGTTACTTCCATTGGAGATCGGGGGAATGCTCATCACGCTCCACATATTTCGATTTACCCACCGATCGCACCACGTGCGTTCTGGGTTTTTGGGACAAAATGTGTTGTGAGGGCTTTTGGGGAGGTCTTTAATTCCATTCTCTATTCCTTTATCTATTTTATATACTCTACTTCGCATACACGACCTCTCCTTCACACAAGCATGCACCACGTTAACAGACAGCTTCATTAGCATATGCCGCCAAAACCCAATGGACACTTCGTTTCAACCTTCTCCGTACCCAAACGACAACACTACACCCTTGATATGACCACCACAACACCTTCCTAAAAATCTCCACAATAACCTATGCTCACCCACCTCACCACAATCCCTACAAATGCTTCAACAACCTCACCACAACCACTATGAATGTTGCAACCACAGTCTGCACCCCGGACACCTACCACTGTCCTTTGAGGATATTGGGGAACCATGGACGCTGCCTACCATAACAGATGCTTGTGTTCAGAACGTTTTTGGCATATATCTCAAAGCCCAATAATGCACTGGAATCTGTTCAATGTCACCTGGATGACCTTGGCACTCTGCTCAATCATGACCCCCATTTGGTATCCAGCACACATTCATGGTTTAAAAGTGCTCCCAGAAACCTGTGCCCTATGTTATTCTCGGAGATCCATCATGTGGCTGAGTTCGGGGGCGAATGAGGCAATTTTCAGCTTCAGAGCCTCGCAAGGGTGGGGCTACTTCTTGGGAAAGCGTTTGTACACCAATGGTGGCATGGAAAACACCTACCGACTGTCCTGGTCCGACTTTGGGCTCCTCCCTCGCCAATCATCGATAAAATAACCAAGCTGAAGAGTCACTGAGTTTGTAGAAGAGTCACTCAGTGCGTCGCAGAGTGTAGTAATTGCTGAGTAGTTGCTGTGTGCTGAATAATTGCTGAAGTGTGAGTGCTGGGTGCTGAGTGAGGATAAGAGTTCTGGCTTCATAAGCGGCATGAGGAGGAAGGTGGAACGGAGTAGGTGGAGCAGAGCACTGGGTGGGCGAGCAAAGGGAATGCCAGACTGATCATAGATATCCTACCGTTAGCATTTCCATTTACAGACCTTCTCACATGTCATTGTTAAGCTATCCTCTTACACGTTCTGTCTTGTCTGCTGTGGATGCACAAGAGCTCAAAGAGCAACCCTAAAGATGTGCACCTCTTCTCATTTTTCCTTTCTCTGCACCTCATTGCATCTCATTTGCACCTCCTCACTCACACACTTTAGACACCCCCAGTTTTCTGTCCTCCTCCCCTTCCTAAGTGACTGGGAAGCATGGGCCCATTGGTCGTGCCAGGTATCAGAGGTTGCAATCACCTCAAACTGTCTCTATTTTTCATGCTGCTCTAATTTTGGCAGGAATTAATCTGATGGTGCCTGTCCTAGTACAAGATAAGATTGTAGAAGTATTAGATTGGGTTAGCTCTGCCTCTGCACTATGTCCACTTTTGTATGTAACTCTTATTTTCCTTTGCCACACCTCACAAATACTTGCTTTCTCTTGCTGCACATATGGTTTGTATGAAAACCTTTTATTTTGCCACATGCCCTTTCCTCGCCTTAATTATAAATAAATTGCTTATATTATAAATTTACCCAACTCTTTCTATCTTTTCCTCCATTGTTCCAGTGTAGTTCACACGCAGGTTAGCCGGGAAGTTCTGCCTCACTAATTTGCTATTATTAGGCAGTGCGTACTTGGCAGCTTAGCTCAGCTGCACCTGATACGGCAAGTTTAATACAAGTACGCATCGAGGGCACAAAACTCGCTTGATGTAGTCAATCCACCCGAAACGGTAACACACGAAATACGGTCACCCTGCCAGGATTGGCAGTACAAATTGGCGTCCGTGGTTGCTTAGCAACTCGCCGGCGTGTGGAGTTATCCGTACCCGGCGGCCTCAAGACCGGGCATTTGGGAGGGACCCGAGTGCTTTCCCGCGTGGCAAGCCTCGAACCCCAGATCTGCAACAATATAATATGCATATGGGGGAAAATTACGCACCCAGACTGGGAACCTAACTCAAGTCCTCTGGTGAACTGTACCAGTGCTCTGCTATCTGGGTGTCCCGCCGGCTGAGCATGCAATTCTCCCTCATATAGAAATGCCACTCTCTTTCCCTCACTGCTTCCGTGACACTCACTGCTAACCATAGGAACAGTGACGGTCTGTCCATAAGAGTGTGTGTGTGTGTGTGTGTGTGTGTGTGTGTGTGTGTGTGTGTGTGTGTGTGTGTGTGTGTGTGTTCATTTCAACGGGGCTCAAACTTATTCTTTTTTGGATACATATTCGAGGCTCATGGAAGAGCTAGCACACTGGACGGATCAGGTTGGAACAGACAACAATAGGATGCAAAGCACGCATGCAAGGATAAGGAAACTACAAGGAGGAAAAATTGGAAAAAAAATGACAAACATACGATCCTTCCTTCGACATGATCACAATACAGGTCAATTTGCAAAGCTGCTCTTGAGGAGTGGAGATGGCCAGGTGCCTCATGTTGGTGATGGATGTTTCATAAGTATACCATAGAAATTGGGGACCATGGTATCTTCAGTCAAATATCTCCACAATCAATAAGGTGTACCAAAATGTACTGCAATACTACAAAGGTATGGAGTGGCTGTGTGAGCATGCAATCCTTGCTCCACACAATGAATCAGAAAAAACAATCAACTGGGAATTCATCCAAAGCTTCCCAGGGGAGGCCACTTCCTACAAATCGGTGGACAAAGTCAGGAGTGTCGAAGAACCAGTGAAATACCCCACAGTTCCAGAACAGCCTGGAGCCCTCAGGCATACCACCTCACCACCTACTCCTGAAAATAGGATTGCCAGTGATGCTCTTACACAACCTCGACCCACCAAAGCTTTGCAGCGTAACTCGAGTAATCATCAAACAGTTGCTGCCGAATTGCCAAAATGTTACCATCATCATTGGACCAAGTGGAGAGCAATCTATGATCCCAAGGATACCGATCATCCCATCAGACACAAGCTGGCCTTTTCACTTTTGGCGAATTCAGTTTCCAGTCAGAGTCTGCTTCTGCATGACCATCAACAAGTCCTAAACGCAAAGCCTCAATGTTGTCGGC
This sequence comes from Eptatretus atami, assembly GCA_035128595.1. Taxonomy (NCBI): domain Eukaryota; kingdom Metazoa; phylum Chordata; class Myxini; order Myxiniformes; family Myxinidae; genus Eptatretus; species Eptatretus atami. The sequence continues at coordinate 154,150,001 of CM068955.1, read as the reverse complement.
TTAAGTCTTCAAGAGCTCACATTTATACATGGCCGGCTGTAAGTGGTGACAAGCAGAGAGGGAAGCCCCAAAGGACTTTTTATACATTGTAATGAAAAGAAAACTCACAATACTGTTTATCAGGAAGTTCTTCCATGAGGCTAAGTCAGTTGCACCTAATCCTCGGTTTACAGTTCAGTCAGTCATTACCCCATGCACATGAAGTGAAAAACGGGGTTAAGCAATTGGTTCATGTCCATCTGTCCATCTTTATGATCGTCAGTTTATGATCGAGGAACAACTTATTTAAATTGAATGTTATATTTTGAATACAAATCGGAACATGAATAGGAAGAGAAGTTTGCCGTTTTTGCCGTACTTTGGCCTTGAATTCGGCTCAACCGCGTATGTGCAGAGAGGATTTGAAAATCATTCGAAACAGGAAACTTACTGTTTTTAGGGATGTTATAAAGGATACAAACAACATGCATGAAGAACGAATGAAACATATTAGTTTGAACAGTGGTTCTCAACTCAGTTCAGTTCACGGACCACCAGGCCAATCCAAATTTTTCCTGGACCCCCTCCTTTTTGAGACATTATAAAAAAAGAGTAGACAACAAACATTTTGGTTTGAAATGTATTCTTACTTACAGCTTTTTGGATTCTCTTCTCACTGACAAGCTTTTCAATGTTTGGAGTGGAACTTGATAATGCACAACGAAGATCACTTTCCACTGCAAGCCAATTCCTCTGTTTGGACGTGATGTGCAACAAACATGAAAATCCAGTCTCGTACATACAAGTTGATGCAAATGGCAAAATAAATCTGACCGCGTGTGCTGACAGATTGGGGTAACTCCCGATCACGCTGACCCAAAATTTCTCCATGGTCCACTGCTGGAACACTTCTTGAGCCGCAAAATCATTTTTCAGATCCAAGAATTCCTCCTGCAGATCCTCTGCAATACTATTAACAGCTGTTGTGAATAGATTCCTGATGAAAGATAACCCATCGCTTGTCCGGTCCACCTTCGGAAAGCATCGTTGGAATTCGTCCCATAGCTTCCATAAATGATTGAGAATTTGTGTCTGAATGGCTTTCTTTTCCCTGAGCATGGCATCCACATTTGGAAATTGAACCAAATTATTGCCTTCAACTCTTACGATGCAGAGTTCCAATTCGTCAAGAAGAGCCTTGATGATGCTTCGGTGAGAGAACAGATTTGACCTTTCCCTTGCAGCTGAAGATTCAGTTTGTTCAATATTTCAAAAATAGACAAGATACGAAAGTTCTAAATTTGACTGTCAGCACATCTCGGAATTCCTCTTTCCCTTGAGCCTGGATAAATAAATCCAACTCCTCTCTCTCAATTGAAAAACTCGGTTGAGTACGTTCCCTGCTGACAACCACCATATAGGAGTGTAGAACAGCAACACATCAAAGTCGGAACCTATGTCCAGGCAAAATCGTTTGAACAACCTGATTGATGTTCAGAGCCAATGATTTGATGTAATTCACCACCTTCACCAACCCTTTGAAAAAGGCGTTCAGTTGATCAGGCAATGTTTTTGATGCCAAAGCTTCCCAATGAAGGAAGCAATACACTCCGGTTACCATTGGAGCATGCTGTTTCACCAATGTTTGGTTGGAAGCCCGATCTTGAGCCCAGCATGACAGGCGCACCATCAATGGTGACACCCACAAGATTTACCCAATCCAGATCATGTACTTCAAAGAAATTGTGAACAATTTCCATCACATCCTGAGCCTTTGTGGTGGTTAGCAAGTCTTACAAAAAAATTCACTTGTCTTTGTAGTCTCCCTCAACTATGTATCGTGCGACCACCAATAGCAGAGAGCACAATGCGATGTTAGTCGATTCATCCAATTGTATGACAAACAATGGAAACTTCATTATCTCATCCACAACTTGATCACTGATGTTCTGTGATATCTCTTATACGTCTCGATACTGTGCCGTTAGAGGCAGATATATATCATTCAGCTTCCTTGCTGCTTCCTCACCAAAAACAAGCCACACCATCTCTTTAGCACACGGGCGCACAAGTTGCCCAACAATGGTATGAGGCTTCTTGACCTGTGCAACTTTGTATGCAACAATGTAGGAAGCACGCACGGCATCGCTTGTCTTTTCATAGAATGTGCCTGTCGAGTCAAGGAGCTGCCACTTCAGAGTTGATCACTGCAGCTCAAAATAATCTTCATCCTTTTGCAACAAGTTGTGGTGACACTTCTTGAGATGGAGTTTTAGATTAGCCAGCTTCATTGATTCATTCCCCAAGACTTTGAAACAAATAACACATTGTTGAATTATGGTATGCAGCGCAACCCTCAAGACGGAAATTACTGGCAACACTATGGATGACGCGCCGCATGTTTGTGAACACGCCTTAAAATAACCGGACGTCGACGCCTGCTCACACTGTGTGACTTTGGACATTGTTCCTGTGGACCACCAAAAAAGTGACCACGGACCACCAGTGGTCCATTGACCACCAGTTGAGAAGCACCAAGATAGGGTGATATAGAGAACTGTATATCACTTGTGGAAATGGTAAAGTGTATATAAATAAATAACGAATCCAAAGTTGTGTGTTGGTAGTGGAGATACAAAGGTGCATGTACATATACGTGTAGTGGTTCCCAAAAGTGTATATAATCCTGTGCCATTGCTCCCGTAATTATTTTTAATTGCTAAAATTCAGAAATAAAAACGTATGTCCCAGGACTTTTGGTTCCGATCCCAAAATAATTTGATGTGCCTCATACCCAAGTATTATTGCATCGATGTGCTCAATGTAAAATAAATGCATCCATTAATTTTCGAGGCTCTCTACACACGGACAGACCGACAGCACACGAAATATAAGCCCTCAGCAGAGCCGACGTCCGGTTGGGGGTTGAAAGTAATCATATTACCAGAAAATCGAAGATTTTAGACTGAACGGTATTGTAGGTGAACTGAACTGTATTGTAGGTGAACTGAACTGTATTGTTTGATTCTTACTTTACTCTTACTCTAACACTAAATTGATTCTTACGTTACCCATACACCCTTCTTGTAGTTTTTCCCTTTCATCAATCTGCTTCAATTATCATTTAACACTTACAGTAAATGGGATTTGTGTTTATCAGATAGAACAAATGTTTTCAGATGTAAATTACCAATGTTTCCACACTGACGGCACAAGGTATGGTCATTTCATGTCACCACTGGCCACACACCTGCATCTGGTGAACTTAGTGTTTCGTTCAACAATATAATCCTGTTAATGCAGCCAAGGCGATTTATACAGCAAGAAGATAATTTTATTTCATTGACACCATTTTTTACTCGATAGACCTAGCTGTCTAGATTTGGTTTGAATCTCAACCCAGCTATGAACCATCATCCTGATGTTTTGCATGCGATTTATCAATGAGTGCGTCGCCCCGGATAGACATTCAACTTAGTTGCCGTCTGTTGACCTTAGTTGGTGGAACTTAAAGATCCCACGGTGTCTTACACGGAGAATAGGCGAAGGATCGCCGGCACCCTGATCGAATTACAAATTCCTACTTGAACCTCCAGGGGCACAGCATCAATGGTAGAGTTCTGCTCCGAGTAAATGATGGCAAACTGCAGGCACATGCTGCATATAAAAGTAGGAGTTAAGCCTTAGGGAGTTTGTCAATTTTTTTTATATTTTCATTGGATTACATCCGTAAGAAAAGAAATAAAGAAAAGTCATGGTTTTTGGCCCTTAATACATTCAGCAATGACTTAGCAACACGTTAGATGCTGACTGTTGATGTAGGTGCTGCATTATGAAGTGCAGACATTGTGGATTTAAAAAATTTCATTCCAGTTACACACAATGATAACGATAATGATGATATCACAGTGTGGCGGCGTGCGCTCTTCATCGTATGCTTAGACTCGGCCATCGGCATCACTAAGTGTTAAGTTGAAAGTCGAGGCTCTTTTTCCTGCATCTTGCCTGGCTTTGTCTCTTCTGATTGCTTATTCCAAACTGGCTTTCTTGCCTATTCCAAAATTTTGAGCATGTGTACACGAATGTAAAGCAACTATACTTTAATGGCTTAATGCTATTGTGATTTATGTAACCAGAGATGCCCTCTACTGGCTTGATGGTACATCACCTCTGGGTGCGTTGTTGTTAACATACACACAATATATGGCGACAGAAAGTTTACCTTTTGGCGAAGACAATTCATATTGTGTAAGAGAATGATGTGTGCCAACGGTTTGCTTTCTTTCTTGTAATCATTTGTGCAATGCGTTCCGATTGGTCAAATACATAATCTGATTTTAATATTGCCCATAACCTTACTATTAATTTGCAATTGGTTCGTGGTTTTGACACCAATACCAATTTTTATTCCAGACCCTGGGCATCAAAAAGTTACATATATCGTACAAACCATTTCAAATGGAGCACCTCATCATCATTAGAGCGTTTAAATTGCATGAAATGTGGCTCTAAAATGCCAATTGTTGCTCCCAGCTTGCCGGCTTGATGACAGAAGACGCCATTTGCATTTTTCCGGTAATTTAAATGAAAAATGAGGTTTTCACTGACAATGTATTATTTCATGATGATCTGTCATAAGAACATGAAGAAATGAAGAGAAAATGTCAGTGACTTGAAATTACACAACATATAAATAGAAAATGTTAAGACATAAATATAAAATACAAGTGGGGTATGCTTACACATTGTGTAAGTTCTTTTTTGAAGAAAAAAAAGTGTAAGCATACAAACCATGCTTCCCCATTGTCTCGGGTCACTCACCTGCATTTGATTTTTCATTTATTGATTTTCTTTTATTTTGCATTTATTTATATTTTCACTTACGGATGCTTTCCGACGGTTCTGTGATTTTTCCTGGTGTATTAACTTCGATGTCCATCAGCACGGAAAATGTCAGCATTCTATTTCACCCAGAAGGTACCGTTCTTTAATATCAGTAAGTGAGTCAGTCAATCAGTCAGTGGTTAGAAGGAGCTTTATATATTAGATGTCATTAAAAATGTGTTTGTTACATGAAAAATTTATTTGAAAATATGAAAAGCCATTGATTGCATTGACATGCCTGGACTGTAATATAACAGATATTTGAAATGAGAGTATAATAAACAATATACAACACAATAGGAGCCTCTATCCATCCATCAATCCATCCATACTCTGTGCAGAGCGTTGGTGCTACCTAAGCAGTCTCCTTGGTATTGGGCACATCCTTGATGGGTCGCCACTCCGACACAGGATACCAGCAAGCTGGCACTCATTTTGCCGACCTCGGAAGGATGACAGTCCGAGTTAACCCCACCTGGTATGAATTAAACAGCTGAGCGGGATTTGAACGCAGGACCCAAGGATCCCAAGCCCACCACCCGAAATATTTAGCCAACACCAGGCAAACAGCCCCTATCCCGACCCCATTTAGAACCCCCGTGCAGGCACGGATAACTTGGTAGTCATTTTAACACACTATCTTAACACTCTTTGGATGAAATTAAGTGTTTAACAGGGCTTTCTCTGGGTGTCTTAAAAGAGTCATTCTGGGGAAGCTCCATTTTATCATCCTTAGTTTGTTGAATTACAGCTTCGAATAATTCAGCCATTACTCCTTTGAAGGCAGTGTTGCACCTTAGCTTGTCAGCCAAGTGGGTTGCTAATTTTCTGCTTCATGGGTTCCTCTCGTACTAGCACGTCCCGCTGTCAGGACAATAAGCATCAGTTGGATAAACCGAATCCATCTCACGGTGGTCTCAACATACAAGTGGGTGAACAATCCAACAATTTACAAACTCCTGCTTGACAATGATAGAAAGAACCGACATCAAATAATGTTAGAAAATAATGGGAAGATGAGGTGGTGGGTGAGGAGGTTCAAAGGAAGTGTGTTTAAAAGTAAAATTAATTGTCAGGTCATCTAGGTATAAAGATAGCCTAATTATATTTGACTTAACTGATAAAATTATTGGTCAAGCATTTTTTTTGTCAGATTGTGTGTTCATATGAACCTTCCTATTGAATCTGATTACAAAGTTTGTTGTTTTATCAAAATATGTTTTTCATCGAACCACAAAAGAAAGAAAAAGATTCCAACAAAACCTAATTACCACTTTCTGCAGTTACTTTTACCCCATCTCACTGCTTGCTCCTTTATTAAATACAAGATGGGTCACCCTATCAAGGTTGGATATTTAGACTTTAATAAATCATCAAGAAGATTGTTTTTTTTACAGCTGTAGCAAAAAATAACTTAGGAGTGCAACGTGACAATGATGGGCCAAATGGTTCCCTCATTCCCTTGAATAGGGTCCTCGTTTAAGGTCTACATCATGTGACCAGTCTTTACACTCAATGTTGTCCCACAGAGACTGTGGACCCTTTGTATGTTCCACCGCTGAAGGTGGGCAGAGTTTATGTTTTCACCCGTGTCTGTCTGTCTGTCTGTTTGTTTTTCTGTGAACAGGATATCTCAAAAAGTTTTGGACAGATTCAGATGAAACTTGATGGATAGGTTGGGTGTGTGACAAGGGAAAATGAATTCTATTTTGGTGAAGATCCGAACACAGATCCGAGAATTTTTAAGTGATTCTTCACCATTGAGTGATGGGGATAAAACAATGCGTAGCAAGATCTTTCAAAACGTTGTGGACGGGTTCGAACGAAATTTGGTGGACAGGTCAGGTGTGTGACAAGGGAGAAATGTCGCAGACACAACCTGGCGATTTGATTTTGGTGAGACTCCGGATCCGGATACGAGAATTTTATATATATTTTTTAAGTGATTCTTCACCATTGAGAGATGGGACTAAAAACGATATGTAGCATGATATTTCAAAAATTTGTGGACGAGTTATGACAAAACTAGGTGGATGAGTTAGTTTAAGTGACACAACCAAGCTGATTCGATTTGGTTCAGGTCTGCATCTAGATCCGGCCTACCAGTGGGATACAAAACATAAACTGTTCAGCTGGCGGAGGAGGTATGCGCTCTACTGCGTGCCGTTCTCGTTTTCATTCTGCATATGGAATATAAATATTTAAATGTAATTGGTTTGATTCCCAACCAGACATTATTTGACCTTCAAACAGGAAGCATGAGGGCCAAAGTCAAGCTCTGCCCCTCTCACCGTTGAGGAGGGCACCCGACGTACAATACTCGATCACCCAAAGCGCTGTTTTTCATGTTTTTACATAAATTTCATCAGGAATTGAATTTTGTTAAACTGATGTTGACCCTCTGCATGTTATACGAATGCGTTCGAGCAATTTTGGGGGAAATTGGCTCAGGATTTTCGAAACTTTTAACGAACAAACTTTAGCGAGAACAAGCTGATTGTAGTTCGAGCATCTGATAAGTTTTTATTTTCAAGCCATTAAATTCCGTCCTTCAAGCCCGAGGTGCAAAAAAAAACGCTATCTGAGTCCTTCCTTCCCCCAACTCTTACTCTTCACTGATTAGCTGGTCGGAACAAATCTTGGTTGCGCCGGATAAGTGAACAGACATTATCCGGATTCCTAGAAGGAGAACTCGCTGCAAAACAAATAAAAACAATGTTGCCGTATTTATGTAGAAAAAAAATTCCAGAAAATTTTCTTTGTATACAAGTCAGAAGAGTTTCAGGACAAAAACTAGAAAACGTCACAAAATGCAAAGCCTGTCCATGTTCACTTTCTACTCAAACTAAACTTGAGAAAAACAACAGCTAAAATTTTTATTTTACTTTAGTTTGATTAATTAGTGTTCTCCATATTCTCATATTAAATGTTTATTTGAAAATTTGATGACAAAAGCTGAAATGGTTAAAATAAAATAAAAAAAGAAAAGGTTATGGCCAAGACCAGCTGTTCCCAAAACCAGGGTTGCGACTCGAACTTGAAAAACCCCCCTCAAAATCGCGGTTTTTGAGGGGGGTTTTCACGTCAAAAGCATTTTCTCCAATAATTTTTGTTCTCGGTACCAGGTACCATTTGGGTCACAAGGCGAATGTGATTTCAAATTTTGGTCGTGGACAAAATGTTTGGGGACCACTGGCCTCGACAGACAGGCAGACACAAAGAAAGGCTTGAAAAACCCCGTCTCTCACTGTGTGGGCAGACGGGCTTATAAATCAAATCTGGTTTCTGACTTGACTGAGACTTTTGTTTATATTCATCAATTAATCGTATGTACTGTTACTAAAATGGTACTTGCATTCATTATCAAGTAATTTTCCATCTTTGGATATACACTTATCTCATCAGAATACAAGGTTTCATATATCATTAGTATTTAATTATTTGGGACGTACATATACATAGCCGGTGGAGATCAATTCTTACCAGCTTCATTCATCCAAATGTCTTCCCTCCTCCCCCCCCCCCCCCCCCCCCCAGGCTGGTGCTCCTTTATAAAGACATCCTTGATCGGCAATCATCACCATACTGTGCAGGTAACCATCTAACTTTAAACAGGCTTGATGCTTTTATTGATCAGAAATGTTACAATTATTTGCTGCTTAATTTTTCACAATTATTCTGTGATCTTCCTTAATTCCTTCTTTTTTGCGTCAAAGATAGTTATATCAAACCTCAACAGTTATTTGTTCTGTTGAAAAATTATAAATGTGTTTTGGTGAAACATTTTGTGAAATACTGCAGAAATTAATGTCACTGTGAGCTTGCATGAACATCTCGTACACAAAAGGTTTTCGTTTATACCTTCACTGGCATTTATCAACTGGCTGTTTTGTCGAGTTGTTAAAAACCTGTTTCTTTCTGAAGTTGCTAAGTGTAAGTTCAATTCCCAGGACTGCTCATGCTCACCAACTCACACTTGGCAAGTGTGGTGAGTATGCCAAACTGAACCCAACTTGATTTGAGGGAGGTGTGTGTACTGATTTATGGTTTTTGAAATACCGTCATTTATGGTGTACTGCAATGACAATAACTTAGGGCATCCCCTTTCCCCATCCCCATCTATAATACTAAAATGATTGACAGCTCCTGTGTTGCACCATCTTGCCAGAGAAGTCAGATTGTGCAGTGCGCATGCATATTGGCCCTAAATTTGCTATGCAAAATCATTTTCACACAAGAAAGGTCGACATCACGATAAAAACTTCCCAACTGAACGTTATGTTTATATACATATATTTTTTTTTTTGAGGTCCCTATATCAAACACTTGATCATTTCTATGAGTGAATTGTTGACGTTCTTGTATCTTCATTGTTCAGCACAAATAGAACATCATATGTAAGAAAAATAGTAAAAAATAAAAACTTAAGGTAATTACTCTCGTTTTGGAGTTTAGATTAATGGTTGATGAACTGCTTGTCTGTTGGTATTTGAAGCCATGCAAATTGCAAACCCATTGTTATTTTATTTTTTGTACGGCGAGAGAGGGGGCGGGGATCTCATTTTTCCATTTTTATAGGAAGTGCTTCACATCATTTTAGTGGCACTCATTATTTCAGTTTTTACATAATTTTTGAAGGAAAGGGGTTTATATGGAAAATTTTAGAGCTCAGATACCATGAAACTTCCCAAATATATGAAAGTTCATTCACAGTCTATGCAGAAAAGGGTGTCTGAAATTGTAAAAAAAAAATAAAAATAAAAAAGGTAAATTATGGAAGGAGTACAGAATGGAGTAAAAGGGGGTGGATGGGGGAGGGGGGGGACAGAGGTTCGATGTGGGATAAGAATAAGTGGTGAGAGAAAGGGAATTCATTGGGCATATGGTGGGGAGGGGTGATAGAACGTTTTATAATCTTGCATCTATTGTATAATGTCAAATGCTCCTGAAACTAGAGTACAAAGAACACGTTACCCCACACAGTGTTCAAGTATATAATTCAAATGCAATAAGTCAATGGTTTTAAAGGTCGTAACACCGCCTTATTTAGCAAGTTATATTAGTTCTTCGTGCCTGTTGTTTGTGTCCTTTATGACGTACTTAATAACAGTAAGTTTCCTGTTTAGAATGATTTTCAAGCTTGTTTGACTACCAAGCAGACAAACAAAAGAATTAATTATCTCGCTTCTCTCTGCGCATGTGCAATCGGAACAAATCCAGAGCAAAAGTACGACTGGACTACACATTTGTTTTCCGATTCGTGTTCCATTTCATGTTCAGAATATAACATTCAATTGAAATGAAGTTGTTCCTCAATCATAAACTGACGTTTATAGACACATAGTTGGATAGACAGACAGCCAAAATACAACTCCTCAATGTGGGTTGGTGCATAACATCTCGCAATGCTGTAGGCAGTGGAGTCCAACACTGGATTTCATTTGTATCTCGTTAGAGGTCGGTAGGCATATTGCTTTTCACAACAGCAGGCCTGTAACATCCGAGAGGAGGGTTGTTGGGG
>CM068955.1:154126128-154137563 GCA_035128595.1 Eptatretus atami | reverse complement strand
GTTTGGTACAGGGCCCGGGTGTGCATTTTGGCTCATGAGGGGGCCCGTGAGTGGTGGGGAAAGTCCGTTGCTACTCAACATTCAGACTGCACTCGGAGCATGTTCAGGGCTGGGATGCTGGCTCAGGGAGCATGCCCTATGTTGAGTCAGGAGCTCCGACCCCTGCCGGGGCGGATGGGCAACTGAGGCGGTTTCCGATCCTGGAAGGGCGTGGTTAGGGCCACTGTGGCCCAATCGAGGAGCAGGATTCAGGTCACAGCACATTGCTTTGGGTCATCACCCCACCCTTCACCCAGGGCTTATAAAAAGGGGAGCATGGAACTGTTAGCTCTCTTCATTGCCTCTTCTTCTCTGCCTCCCCTTCACTGACTCTTTGCTGCCTGTCTTGCTATTGGTGTGCGATTGGCATGACATGCTTCTTCTTGAGAGCCTGATCTGGGGTGACTGCCGAGACTCTCTGCCATGCTGTCAATGTTCCGCCACTCCCGGTGCAGCCAGAGGGACCAGTGTGGAGCGCACGTTGCCACAAAGTAATTAAGCAGGAGGTAACGCGCCACATCTTGAGGTGGGAACGCTCAGCTGGAGCATCCCATGGTGGTACACATTACACAAACAGACCTTTACATGACTAGGTGAGGGATCTTTCTCCTTACGCATCTATCCTCCTCTCTCTCTATCCACCCCTCTATCCTGTCTTCTTTGGACGTACTAAGAGCATCATTACTGACTCGCAATCCCATTTTCCTCTGGCAAGACACCACACCCCCACATTGAACTGCACCACACCTCTCAATCCCACACCTTAGACACCACCAGTATTCCTTCCACCTACCTTTCTCTCAGCGTTCTGGGATGTGTTGGTCTGCCAACCGCACCATGTATTGAGGGGTCGTTTATCCTCATCTGCTTTCTTTCTCTCTGAGCTATATCTAATCTTCCTCGGGTGTGTGTGTGTGTGTGTGTGTGTGTGTGTGTGTGTGTGTGTGTGTGTTGTGGTGTTGTGTCATGATTGGTATCTACATATGTGTGTTTCAGAATGTGGAATGGAGTCCTCCCAGGGTAGGCTCAAAGTATCCACCTTCATTTTGGTAAGGGGTCACAATTCACTGTGAAGTTTTCTGTTTTCAAAGTTTTGCGCCAGGGCTATCTTCAGATCATTCCTGAGTGTAACACGGCTTCCAACTGTAGTTCGTTCGCATGATATTCCCAGGGATGGTTTAAATATCTCGTGAGGGTTCTTCTTCATCATTCCCATTAGGTTCTTCATCATCACTGGTACAACTTTGGCATTCTTCAGCTTCCATATCTTGGTATTGGTCGTTTTCTTGATTTCTGCATCATTCGTCCAAAATCACCGGTATTATCACCTCAATTAGCAATGCCTTCTTCTCTGTTTTTTTTGCACCTAAGTATGATATCTGGTCACAATGCTTTGTTTTCGATGTTCACGCCCGATGTGATCATAAGGTCGTACGTGAGCGGAACTTCAATGTTTTCAGGGATTGTGTTAGGTTCATTTTCCCACAAATTTTCTGGAACTGGAATATTAAAGTTTTTACACATGTGCCATCAGATTACTTTACAAACTCTGTTGTGTCATTGTGTGTACAGCTGTTTTGACACATTTTTGGGTTTTTTTATCGTGTTCGGTCATTAATCATCACATATCATTCTTTTTGCTAACCCCACCTCCACCCCTCACCTGTCTTCTTTTTTTCCTCCTCTACCCCACCCTTTTCTCTCACTCTGTCCCCTCCTCACTCCCCTCCTCATAAATTGCAGCACACTCTCCTCCCACACCTGTTGCTCTCTCGGGTGTGGTGTGTGTGTGTGTTGTGTGTTGTGTGTGTGTGTGTGTGTGTGTGTACTTTCTCTTCTCTCTCTCTCTCTCTCTCTCTCTCTCTCTCTCTCTCTCGTACCCCTCCCTCCTGCAGTGAATAGCAATGTTTGGTGAGGTGTTGCTCTCCCCACCTCTCCCCTAACTCCCCTCCCTTCATTCTCTCTGCCTCCCCTTCCCCTCTCACCCTACACCTGCCTCCTCTCTCTCTCCCTCCCTCTTTCTCTCTCCCCCCCCCCCACTTTATTGACATGTCGGTGAAGCGACGGTTATATTTGCCAGTGTATATATATATTTACAAGACATGCTTATCCAATATAAATGATGAATTGTAGGAAATTACATACAAGCAGTTTCTTATTCTCAAGAAAAACAAGGACAAATGGTCCAAGAGCAGCGTCCTAAAGGTTTTGACGGCTAAAAAAAAAAAAAACAACAACAACAACAACTTCCGATATTTCGTCATGTGCCTTGATTAAGCCAATAGCGGACCCGTCATAGTGTATTTACGAAATATCGTGTATTTACGAAATAAATAATGTATTTACGAAATTACAATATATTAAATGGAATAATCTTTAAATAGTAACGTGAACTTTTCGAAACTTTAATGCAAATGTCCGAATATATTTAAAAGTTCATGAGAGACCTCTCAAAAGGCACCCTTAATGCAAGGATGTGTACAAGTGCTTAGTATTTAAGGCAGATCCGGATTGTGTATATAAACGAGCCGAGTCCTAATATAAAGGTTTTGTCACAAGAAGAAGAACAGAACAAACACCACACACACACACACACACACACACACACACACACACACACACACACACACACACACACACACACACACACACACACACATTATATTATATTGAACAAGAAGAACTAGAGGGGAGCACTCGGTAGAGTGCAAAACCTCCGCCGCCAATACTGCTAGGTCACTCAAGTGAACCTGATATCCTATTCATTCAATTTGACGTCAACAGTGCTCACAGAGTTATAGTTTGCAACTTTCCCTTTTCCTTTTAACTTTTACATACTCAATTCATTCGTCATAACTAGATTCCTTGAGACAGAAATTGATTTTACGTGGGTATATCCACCTGAAGTTCTAAAATCAGCCGCAATTATAATTTTGGCATGTTTTTGTTGGAAATCACTTATAACATGTAGAAATGCAAAAAAAAAGAATCGAAATTTTGTTGAAAAAAAAGTTGCAAAAAAATTTTTTTTCTCTAAATTTTTTTTGGGGGGGGGGGGGGTTGGAAATCACTTAAAACATGTAGAAATGCAAAAAAAATAAATTCAAATATTTTTTCAAAATGGCCGCCATATTGGATTTTGCACCAAGTCCAAAAACTAATGGCATGATCCTTGGACCATACCTAATCCCCCACCAAGTTTCGTCGAAATCCGTCGAGGAGTTTTTCCGTAATACTGTTCACAAACAAACAAACAAACAGAAAGGGGTGAAAACAGTAACCTCCGATCTTCGATGACGGAGGTTAACAAGAAGAAGAACAACGTCGAGCTCTCTTAGAGCAGCGTTCGCTACGCGAGACGCTGCTAAAAATCTTTTACGTAGTCAGTATTTGAAGATGAACATTGGCTTCACCAATAATGGCCAAAAATCAACATTTTAAAATGTGAAACTATGGCAGGTCATTATCATCCAAGAGTTTCAATGGACAGTGAGAATCTGTATCACAGCACAAAACAGAGAACTGCAAACACACTTTTTCTTTACATCATCATAAGCTAAAGATTGCAAAAAAATTCCTCAACAATTTTTGCAATACTTGGACATCTCGTCGACACCTTGGCAGAGCTGGTTTCACTCCATTCAAGGCACATCAATAAATTGCCGGTCTCACCTTTCAAGAGAAGTCTTTGTGGAGCCAGAATGAACTGACTCGCTCAATTTATATCCTTTTCCTTGTACTGCTTCAACCCCATCCTAATGACAATAATTACTTTGTAGCCTTTATATTAATGGAAAAGAAGTTTTAAGACATGAAGAAAGTCATCAGTGTGGGTTGTAAGTTATGGATATAGCTGTAGCAGACACAGAGTTGCAAGGAAGTCACCTTGATGAGTGCCAAATCTGCAGGATACAAAGCATTTGGCTTGAGGTCTAGTGTTGCAAGGTTTTTCCATTCATCACCCTGTCAGAAAAAGCTCTGAAAGACCCTTGCTTCTCCAACACCGCCAAAGCTAATAAAATTAATTCACAGCCAGATTCATGACCGCTTTAAAACATGCTTGAGTTTCCACATACATGAATCCAACTCAAGATTCAATAGAAAGGGGATGTTGGCAAAAGAGTGAGGTACTGTCTGGTAATGTAGTTTCCCTATGCTGCAGTTGATATGAGGGTAGTATAACCATAATTATACACATACATCACATGCACAAACTTTAAAAACCATATGAATACCGAGGTTCATGGCTTGCCGCTAAAATTCAGACAAAATATCCAACCAGCATCTCAACAAAGATGGATATGATGGCTTTAGCAATGACATCATCAGCAAAAATAGCAAGGAATTATTTGGCCACAAGATTCAAGGTGTGTCTTTGGAGGTGATGACAATAATTTGTGAAAAAAGGAGTTGAAATCGAAACTTGCACAGTGTTAAGTACTGTCAAAGAGGATGGAATTGGAGTTGTACGGTGAGCCAGTCACATCACACAACCATTGCGGAAATTCATTTCACTCTGCTAAGATAAATAAACCAGTCTGGTGTAAACAAACGTTCATCCTTCAAAACCCTGCAAGGGTAATGAACATTCTCCCCCATGCCCTCCCACCCTTCCCCATCACAATCCACTCTCTTCTTTCACATCCCTTTCGGTTCATACCTTCACTCTTGCGATTTGGAGTAAAATCCGTGCTGGAGCTGAAATCCGATGAGATACTGGAACTTCCTCTGCCTGCGGTCAGTATGAGAGAGAAGTTATGAGGGTAGAGAGAGAGAGAGAGAGAGAGAGAGAGAGAGAGAGAGAGAGAGAGAGAGAGAGAGAGAGATCGGGGAGAAGGTGGGAGGGGGAGTATGGAAAGATAGATAAAGGAGCACAGGAAACGTGTCAGAGAGCCAGAAAAGTGTGGAGCCAGGAGCAGAGATTGAAGTGGGACGAAGAGAGGGAATAGGGGTGGAGGTAGAATGGAGAGAACAAGGATAGGTATAAAGACATTGATGAAGGATTTCATAATGGCAGCTGGGAATTTGAGAGTATCACAAAACCATAAAGGAGTTGAAAAAAAAAAACAGAAGAGGAAGGAAGGAAAGGATTGAGGTGCGGGAGATGAACAGTGGAATAGAAAGAGAAGGAAAACCATTTGCACAAGGGCAGATCTGAGGCCTTACAGGTGTAAATGTAATTGTCTGCAGCTCGTGGTGTGAAACTGCACACAGACAAGTGCATAAGATCATTTTTTCCAGTCAGTGGGCCAAATATTATTTCCACATGGTGTGTGCTGGACAAAACTGAACTGGTATTGCCTGTGTACATCAGCATGGTGCCGCATAATCCGGCAGCCATTTGGCCTTCAGACAAATCTAATCAAGAGAAAAAGATTTTCCAGCACTGCTCATCCCATTAAAAATAGTTATAATCCTGAGTGAATGAAACTAATAACCTACCAAATAGTTTTGTTTGGTATGCACGCACATGTGTGCCCACGGACACACACACACACACACACACACACACACACACACACTATATATATTCTCCACCAGTCTGTCTATCCCTCTGTCCATTCAGGGCGGGGCTTCGAAATCAAATTGCCGCCATTTTGTTCGTTCCGCACAGGTTCTTTGCCGACCTTCCCCTTCTGAGCACTCCAAAATCCCCAAGGATCACGTGTTCGCCATGAAGGAAAACTGCTCGGTGATCCGGCATGGTCTGTGTTAACTGCCCATCCACCACATTTGGGTCAGGGGGATTAATCTAACCGCCACTGCAGCAACAATATAAAAACATTTTTGCATAACGGCAGATGTATTATATATGCAAAGTTATTTCTCTGATTCACAAAGATACATATTTGTGACATAATTTGTAAATTACTTAGAATTAACAATACAGATTACAGAAGACAGATGTAGGTATGGAGTGGACAAACACAGCCTCAAATGGAAGGGCACTCGCTAGAGTGCATGCCTCTGCCCCGTAATGCCTGATCTACGAGAACATATCTGGCCCAATACATTTTTGAAATATAATGCTATACATCACTTTTGGCCCTGTCTCTCAAGGGTGAAGAATCAGTTTTAAAATTCTTGTAGTCGTATCCGGATCCGGATCTTCACCAAAATCTAAACATTGCGTCCATATCACACTGAACCTGTCCACAAAATTTCATCCACATCCGTCCACAACTTTTTGAGATATCCTGCACAGAGACAAACAGACGGGCAAATCGACAGAAAGGGGTGAAAGCATAACCTCCTTCACCTTCGGTGGTGAAGGTTACTAGGTCAGGAATGGGAGCATGCGCCGGCACAGCGTGTCACTGCGCCCACTTTCCTCCGGTATTCCAAGGGCCTCCGTCTGTTCATCCCCCAGGCAGATGCCTGGCCCATCCCCATATCCTTGAGATGCTGATCAATCTGCTGCAACCACAAGTCCTGTGGTCGGCCTGTTGGCTTCCTCCACTCATGAGGCTCCCTCTCTGAGATAATCTGGTGAGCAGGATCAGCATCAGAAAAACGAGGCACATGTCCATACAGCCACAGTTAATGCTTACGGACTATACAGGCAACAAATCTCATCTGAGTCTCTCCCAGAAACCGCTCATTGGACAAAACGTTTGACCAGCGAGAGCCAAGAATTCTCTGAAGAGACCTGGTACAAAAGGAATCAAGACTCCATCTCAGATCCCTAGTCAGAGTCTAAGTCTCACATCCATAGAGCAAGACAAGAATTACCAAGGACCTGAAGATTCATACTTTCGTCCTCCTGCACAGGTACCGACAGCGCCACACCCCATGATCCAGTGAATCCATGACTCCGCAGGCCCGACCCAGATGTCCATTGACCTCTGGCTCACAGCCAGTAGAGACATGAATATCACTACCAAGGTAAGTAAATCTCTCCATGACCTCAACATCCTCACCACAAACAGGTACAAACAAGATGGCAGCAACCAAGATGTCAATGAAAGCCTCATTCTTAATTTTGACCAAAATAGAGACCCGTAATCCCAGTGGCTCTCACTCCTCATTCGCACCTCGAGGGCCCCCAAAAGGATATCCAGAGTCTCTGCAAAGATAACTGCATCATCTGTGAAATCAAGGTGAGAGATCTTGCCACTCGCAAACGATGCACCACAGCTTGATCTCTCCGACATCTTCCCCAGAATGCAGTCCATACAATCGCTGAAGAGTGTGGAGGCCAGTACACACCCCTGCCGAACTCCAGTAACAACTGGAAAGAAGTCAGAGATGGAACCACCACATCTCATAGTACTCTCGGTAGCAGAGTATATTTCAGACATCAGAATGATCAGTTTTGGTGGCACCCCTCAAAGACTGAGAATCCTCCAGAGGGCATCCCGATTCACTAAATCGAATGCTTTGCAGAGATCAACATAGGCTGCAAGCAGCCCCTGGTGAAACGCTCGTCTGTGTTCAGTGAGGACCCGAAGAGCAAGGATACGGTCAATCGTTAAACTCTTTAGTGTAAAGCCTGACTGCTCTGGATGCTAGTGATGAAGTATATGGTGGCGAACCTTATCAAGCATTATCCAAGCAAAGATCTTGTCCAGCACTGAGAGCAGCATCACTCCTCAGTAGTTGTTGCAGTCCTGGCGATCACCCTTTCCTTTCCAGAGAGGGACAACAAGGCCCCTCTTCTAGTCAGTTGTGATGCTGCCTGTGTGCCAGGCAGAGCACAGAACTGCATGCAATGACACGAGTACAGCATTTCCACCAGCCTTGAGAAGTTCAGCATGGATGCCACAGATCCCTGGAGTTTTACCCCATTTCAACCGGTTCGCCGCAGCCCGTGTTTCCACAAATGAAGGTGGATTACCGTTGATTGGAGGATCAACAATTGGATGAAAATTTATTATTTTTCAGATTGAAATTGATTTTAGGAGTTTGACCTTGAGTTGACCTTTGACCATTTTACCTCAAATCGTTGATTTCCCAATTCAGTGACGCAATATGCAAATCCTGTTCAACTTTGAAGTCAATCAGATGAAAAATGACGATTTTAGAAATTTGACCTCAAGATGACCTTTGACCCGTGACCTCAAAATAAATTGGCTTCTCAGTTGTGACTTCCTCGACAACTTGGTGAAGTTTTATGACCATCGGTTTAGAATTGTGACCTGTAGATGATTAGACCTGTAGACAGGCAGAATAACAAAATCGACTGACCAATATACTTGAAAAATCTTTGATTTTGCAAGTGACAAACACAATCAAACAGGGGTGAAAACATAACCTCCGTCCCCCCTTCGATGGGCGGAGGTAAAAATGGGTGCAGCTCATTTGGCCGGAATCTACAGTAAAGGTATAAAATCAATTTATCGTTAAATCAGACATAAATTTCATGGTTCAATCAGACAACTTTGTCAAACTCTGCCTGAGGCCACTCAGGTATACTCTTTGAATCATTCGGCCATGGAACGTATCTCAAATCACTGGGGTTGGAGAAAAATCCACATTCAAAGCTACAGACGCAGCTAACTAGCATAGGTCGTCCATCAGTATGGATCACATCCTGGTCACAACACAAGAAATGTCGCTGCTTCTCGCTCAGGCAGGACGGTTTCCCTACACATAGCTCAGGCATTCAACACAGTCTGGCATCCTTCTTTGCTTGCCGAGCTCTCTGCCTTTACATACAAGGACACCTTTCCTCATTGCTGGGTTTCTGACTTCCTCCACTCATGTCATCTATTTCCATTGTCAGCCACTGAAAAAGCTTCAATCTCTCTAATTTCTGAGTCTCACCATCACCATGATGAATCATGGGCTGCCAAAATGGCAAAGCTGACCTCAAAGCCAGCTGACGACGCAATGACATCCTCCATCATTCCAAGTCTCCTTAAAATATCAGAACTGTTCACATTATATAATACTCATTGGACTACACTTCCCTGTGATTTGGTAAGTCAACATCACATCTGTGTCTCCTGGATTCTAGGGATAATATATATATATATATATATAATAGAGGCCAAAGCACAAGGTCTGCTGCTCTCATATTGTAAGCAGGTGAATGGCATATATCTATACTCCTCTCCCTCTCCTCTCCCTCTCCCTCTCCCTCTCCCTCTCCCTCTCCCTCTCCTCTCTCTCTCTCTCCTCCACTCCCCTCTCTCCTTCTCAAGTATGCCTGGTGTTGGTTTTATGGTTAGGGTGGTGGGCTTTGGATCCTAGGGTCCTGAGTTCAAATCTTGCTCAGCTGTTGAATTATACTATGTGGGAATAACCCGGCCCGTCATCCTCCCGAGGTCGGCAAAATGAGTGCAGCATGCTGGTATACAGTGTCGGAGTGGCGACCCTCCAGGATTGCACCTAATAGCCAAGGAGACTGCTTAAGCAGCACCAACGCTCTGCACAGAGTATGGTCCCAATCTCCTCTTCCTTCAAGTATAGCCAGCTCCCTCTGCTGTCTTTGCTCTCTGACCCTCCCCAACAACCCCAGGATGTATGCATTCTTCCATTAACCCCCCTCCGAGTGAAACGACAAAAATCCAGGCTGACTGCACACCTCGACCGTTTTGGTCCTCGCTTCTCCCATATTCTTTTTTTATATGCAGCACATGGCTTTGGGTAGCATCATTAGCTCGGGGTGCCACGACACCACTAATGCTGTGCCCCCTGTAGGTTAGAGCAGGAATTTGGGTAGAGTGCCGGCAATAGGTTACCTAATCTTCACGAAGGACAGCATGGGATCTTTCACATCCACAAACTCATGCTGACAAACAGGATGCTCAGTTTAGCATCCATCAAAGGGACGTCACACAGATTAATGAATCACCCTTCCTGTGAAACAACAGGATGGCATTTTACAGCTGGGTTGAGATCTGCCTCAATAAATTGTAATCTGACATGGATTCCCATTCCAATTCAGTCCACACACCGAAGGTGGACGGAGGTTATGTTTTCACCCCTGTTTGTCTGTGAGCAGGATATCGCAAAGTTATGGAGAGATTCGGATGAAGCTTGGTGGACATATTTGGTATGTGACAAGGAAGAATTGATAAAATTTTGGCGAAGGTATGGATCCAGATCCGAATTTTTTTTTTAAGTGACTCAACACAATTGAGAGATGAGGCCAAAAACGATATATAGCACGATATCTCAAAAAGTTATGGCTGGGTTATGACAAAAATTGGTGGATGAGTTGGTTAGGTAACAAGAGCAAGCACATTAGATTTTGATCCAGGTCCGGATGCAGATCCGACCTATCAGTGGGATACAAAACGTAAACTGTTCAGCCTGGCGGAGGTATGTGCTCTACAGAGTGCCATTCTCGTTCCCATACTAGAACAGTATACAAGAACACAAGAACAGTATACATTACATTTGCACACCTTCAAGCACCTGAATGCAAAGCCTCACACACACACACCACACACCTGTCTAGATCTTCAAGATAACCTGACCAATAGGTCTGTGCCTTTAAGGCAGTACAGTTGAAAAAGAAATGCCCACTGTTTACAAGTAAACAATGGATCTATGAAATGATTAAACAATGCTACATGCCACATGTGCAGATAACCTGAACCACTTCGTCATTACAAGTGCCATTGGCATCTGCATGACTCTTATGGTTGACCAGGTGCATACTCAAGCACTGTAACAGGAAACACTAAAAAAAAAAACTTCAGGCACAGTGGGCATTCATTGGCAATGAAAATGGGAACAGGAACACCTTCTGCAGCAATAAAGCTTTGCCATTTGCTTCTGGTGCCTGTTCTTTCCAAATACAGTACTTGTTTGTCGCAATGTTCTGTCTGTCAACAACAATATTGGAAGGCCTAAAATGCTTTCTTGAAACCTCTCTGTTACAGAATTACTGGCAAACCTGCCACAAGATTCTCAATAGATTTTAGGTTTTCCTTCACCATGCCGGAGCAGAAGTGTCCCCGTTAGAGGTGAAATTTAATTCCCCCCAAAATTTGATTTATTAATATCCTGATGGAAAACGCACATCTCTGAGTGTGTTGCCTTATTAAAGCGTAGTTCTTCTTTCGCACGCAGCACATGACTGTAGGTGGCATAATTTTCTGGGTGCACCACTGCCATTGATGCAGTGCCCCCCCCGTAGGTTGGAGCAGGAATTTGGCTAAGGTGCCGTCAATCGCGTGCCTACTCTTAGCAAAGGACATTGCGAAGGGATCTTTAACGTCCACCAACTAATGCCAGCAGACTGAGACGGGACGCCCAATTTAACGTCCATCCGAGAGAGGGCACACACATTGATGCCGAGCCCTTCCTACGGAGCGAAGCACCAGCCTACGAAACAACAACTTATAGCTCGGCCCAGATTCAAACCCAGGCGAGACAACTCAAGCATACCTTGAGGCTAGTATCCTGTCAGCCGTCTTAGAGGGTTTTTAATCTGTCTTTAC
>CM068955.1:154077095-154091221 GCA_035128595.1 Eptatretus atami | reverse complement strand
TAATTATATCTATCTCTACTATATCCTATCTTCCATCTATCTATCTATTCTATCTATATTTAATTATATCGATTTATATTATATTCTATCTTCTATCTATTCTATCTATAATCTAATCTGTCTATCTTTCTATTTATCTCTTCTATCCATATTTATTTATATCTCGCCAGACTATAATCTATCTTATATATATATTTTTTTCTTTGTATTATATCTATCATATATTCTATCCATATATCTATTCTTTCTATCTATCCTATATGCTATCTATCTATTCTATTCTATCCATCTTTACTATATTCTATCTTCTATCTATCCATACTATATTATGTCCATTTTTTTATTCTATCTATCTATACTATATTCTATCTTCGATATATTATCACTGTCCTATAGTCTATGTTCTATCTCGCTAGTCTATCTATAGTATATTCTATCTTCTATCAATCTATTCTGTCTCTACTATATTCTGTCTATCTATGTATCTCTCTCTATCTTTTCTATCTATATTTAATTATATATATCTTCTTCTTCTTCTTCTTTCGGCTGCTCCCGTTGGGGGTCGCCACAGCGGATCATCCGTATGATCCGCATAGTGATTTGGCATAGGTTTTACTCTGGATGCCCTTCCTGACGCAACCCTGGTCGCCTCTTACGAAACAGGGATAATATATATATATATATATATATATATATATATATATATATATATATATATATATATATATATATATATATATATATATATGTATATATCTATATCCGTACTATCGTCCATCTTCTATCTCTATTCTATCTATTGATACTATATTCTATCCACCTATCTATTCTATCTATACTGTATTCTATCCCTCTATCTATTCCATCTATCTATATTATATTATATCTTCTATGTATCTATTCTGTCTATTTGTCTATTTTATCTATATTTAATCATATCTATCTATACTATATGCTGTCCATTTGTATATCTATTCTATCTATACTGTATTCTAGCCCTCTATCTATTCCATCTATCTATATTATATTCCATCTTCTAGCTATTCTATCTATACTATATTCTGTATATCTATCTATTCTATCTGTATTTAATTATATCTATCTATACTATATTGTATCCAACTATTCTATACCACATTGTATCTTCTATCTATCTATCTATACTATATTATATCTATCTATTTTATCTGTACTATATTTTGTCTATCTATCTATTTATCTATCCATTTATCTATCTGTCTATTCTATTCCATCTGTATTTAATTACATCAATCTATACTATATTCTATCTTATATCTGTCTATCTATCTATGTATTATTTCTAGCTTTCTCTATCTTCTTCTATCTATCTATATTCTATTATATTCCATCTATCTCTACTATATTCTATCTTCCATCTATATATTCTATCGAATATATAAAGAGGAAACATTGTTTGTGTGCTTGTGTGTTTGTTTGTTCATTTATGCATTCCGACCCTGTAGGAACGAGTGCAATCAAATTTTGCATGGCCTCCTCTTTCATCCAGAGGAAGGTCGAGGTCTATGTTCGGATAAAAAAACAATTTTGAAAAAAAATCAGATAATTGACCTCCAGGCCTCAAGTGGGTCTTGTGCTACTACGCCCCCTGCGTTTTTTCTCCTGGGATAAATCGAGTAATATTTTTTGAAGATCATATATTGAAGATCATTTGTGAAGATCATAAATTATGTGAAGATCAACCTCCGTGTTCAGGCCTTGAGTGAGTATGTATTGAATTTCCTCGGGAAATGCCGGGTACTTCTGCTAATACTACTTATATATAAAGAGACAGAGGGTCTACATGGAGAAATCAGAGTGGATCTGTGATTGTCTGTGCTGCGCCCTTGTAGGTTAAGGTCATAGGTTCCTCATGTGTTCTCTCAACCGGTGTACATAACTGCTTTGATCTGAATTTCAGTCATCTTGAGTATGTGCTACAATTTATACAATTTTTACCGACGCAGTGAATCCATGCACATGAGAATCTATGCATTCCCACATGGAGGAGGGAGTAGGCCAACAATGCTAACATGCACATGATCAAATCTGGTGTCTGGTGTTACAAAGGTGCCTAGTGGTGGTCTTATGTGACTTTGTACTTTGCAGCGTTGACATTGCAAACAAGTCTAAGCATATGCTCCAACATCTCGGTTGATGCCTGGGCAGACATAACTTTCAGTCAATAAATGCTGTGTAGCTCTGATGTCAGAGTAAGATAAATTGTGTAGGGCATTGAAGACTGCACCAAAAACTTAACAGGGATATAAGGGTGAGGGTTGCCTGTAGAAGTGTCACAGATGATGGTGCCATTAGAAGCAGGGAGTGGTACGTTGCCAAGCGCAGTGAAGTGTCTGAGAGCTGCTGCATTTCCACGTCTCCTTCCTGTGCTTGAGCAATGGCCTTAAAGTCCATGGTGGAGGATGCATCAAGGACAATGACACTCTGTCTTGATATGGCATCGGTTGCTGAGTGTTTCTTCTCACTTATGTGCCTCAACTCTGTCATGAACTGGGAAATGTAGTCCAAGTGGTATTATCTCTCTGGGGGAGTGTTGATCAGGTTTGGACTGCAGGGAAAAAGTCAGTGGCTTGTGATCAATATGGATGCTGAACTGACATCCCTCTAGGAAATGCCAAAAGTTTTTTGATGGTCAGGTAGATGGCTAAGAGTTCACATCCAAAAGTGCTGTCGCGAGCTCTCTGCAAAGCTGCGTGTCCTTTCCTCGTCATCAAATCACCCTTTTTCCTTACAAAACCAGGCCAAAGAGTCGAAAAGAGTCGAAAAAGAAAAAAAGTCGAAAAAAGAAGAAAAGAAAAACAATGATTGGTGGGTAAAATGGTAAAGTCACGCTTCAATATCACATCAATATAAAGAGCGTTATCACAATATTCTTGAGGGATACTCTTCAAGGTCTTCCTTGTCAGATTTGATGCCTTTTGAATCAATATTTTCACAGCAACTCTCCCCATGTGTATTGTATCTGTACATGGCAGGTTCTCTTTGTTGGCAGAACAAGTGATGCATGTCCCTTAACAGCTGCACTTGATGAGTGCCATGATAGCAGATGGTGCAGCACCTGGAGTCAGTGGTATTAGGCTCCAGTGGTTGTGCTCCCATTTCCAACCAAACCGTCCACTCTTCACATCGCGCAGAGGTATGTGTGAAAAATGATATTGCCATAATGTGTAGGTCTGCACTAAGGCTTTGAGCAGATACTGCCTTAAGGTGTTGGGTGTCACTGGAAGTTTCTCCCTCTCAGCCATTTTCTTGTTCAATAAATCCCAATGAGTTAGCTGGAGTGTGAGTATCTTTAGCATAGCTTGAAGCCACAAAATCTGAAAGGGCTTGCAGTGCTGTGTATGACAGTTGCATTGTTTGCCCAAATGATTGAAACCCCTGATGAATTTCTTTGTCATTCACAGTGTCTAATGCCAGATAAAGATGCCACCATGTCCTCTTTCCTCATCCAGCAAATTTCCCAGTGGTATCACAGCCAGTTACAGCATACTAGCCCAACAATCCTGCTGCTTTCTTGTGTCCAATGTAACTGTACAACTTAGCATCCTGTCCTGCCAAACTGATGCACAACTATGTACAACGTCCAAACCAAAGATGTACAATGTCCTGTCCAGCCAAACTACAAACGTGTGTGAAAGAAGAGATGGACTGTAGTGTAACAGCAGGAATAATGTACATACATCGGAATCTGGGCTCCATTTGTGAAATGTATCTTGAGACGATGCATGATCTGCAAAGTGGATACTGTATCAGTGGATACAATGTAATCAGCATTGTATCAGCTTTGTCATGATTCATCATCAATGTCATCATTGGCTCTCTCTTCCTTTAGTGTTTGCATGTGTGGTGCTGGTATGAACATCATCATCTGTGAAGGCTGTGACTAATGTTTTCTTCTGGTTTTTGAAGGTCTACATGAACACATCTACAAGGAACATTCCAACCTCCTGCTTTGTCTTCTCATGATTGAAGAACTGAGCCATTGTAATGTTGGCAAGATTTGTAGATTCATTCACTGTGTAGTGTGTAGCTGCTGCATCTTTGTTTCTCTTTTCTCTTGTTCTGACTTCCTCAAACCCTCACTATGAATCAAAGATCAACCTTATCTCATTACATACTTCCCAGTGTTTTGTTCAATTATGGATTGGAATGCCCTGTTCAGATCAGACATTGTTTATATCTTTGCTCTGTCAGGAATTCTGTGCTGTATGGCCATATCATATATCATTATACATTTTAGTGGCAGTTCAGGTGGATGCTGTGTTATTGTCCTTGTACAAGGAACTGATCATCTCTGGTGATCGATCAGCATTTGCAAATCCTACCTGCAATCTTCCCCGATCTCGATTTCTAAAGAGTCAAGTGATGTGCTAATATAACCTGTGCTCCATTCATCATCTGGTTCTTCATCACTTGTGCACTGGGCGCTTGCCTTCCTCCGGAAGGTGTTCTGTGACACTTTTTGAAGCTGTCCAGCGACTTCACTGTTTTCAAGGCACAGGCACAGTGAATCTCCTTGAAACTAGCTCCTGGGATAAGATACAAACTCAAAGTTTCAATGGCTTCCCTTTCATCGATGGTGCGAAAGGACCACGAAACAACCAGTTATTGGCCAAATAAATCTCTCTCCTTCTTCGGGTAGCTTACGGACTGATTTTATGCTGTCTTTTTGGCTTTGGGATTAGGTTTGGTAATAGACTCCTGCTACCCCTTGAGAGATATACACCATGCTCGAAGCCGCTGTTCAGTATTCCCACCTCCTCCAGCATGCTGTCAGCTGTCATTCAGGGATGAACTGCCAGCCCCTAAATTATCAAGCCCGGTTCCTTGTACAGTCTCTGTGTGCGGGGCCCATTAATTGGGGTTCGCTCCTTGTTATTACCCTGCACAGGCAAAGCGAAAAGCGGGATTAAGCAATTGGTTCACTTCTGTCTGTCTGTCCGTCTGTGTGTTTACAAACATTAGTTTATGATAGAGGAACTACTGAACTTCAATTGAACGTTTTATTTTGAACATGAATCAGAACCTGTAATTCAGCAGTCCTTTGGCTCTGAAATCGTCCCGATCACATACACGCAAAAAGGAATGAGATTTTTTTTTTTTACTCTCTTTGCCTGTCTGGCAATCAAATAAAATTGAAAATCATTCCAAACAGGAAACTTACTCTTTTTAAGGACGTCAAGGACACAAACAACAGGCACTAATAATAATGTAACGTGTTAAATAAGGTGGTGTATAAGACATTGTATCAATGGTGCTAAACTTCAGAATTCTGTTTTTTCTGCAATCTTTAAAATATTTATTTCATTTCATGTGAATTATATACTTGAACACTGTAGAACACAAATCGCATTTTTGCAGTACTTAGACAAAATATTATGTCATTGTACCTCATCATGACCAATCAAAGTTGCCGCTTGTCGACCATGCCGATGTCCTTGTTTCTCAAGACAGTGTGGGGTAATGTGTTCTATGAACCCTCGAGTTAAATTGTTGGAATTATCATCCGTCTGTTATTCTGCTCTGCATTTGTAGTCTTGTGTCCATTAAATTATTTGTATTCCTAAAGCCTGCATGCGTGTCATGTCTTGTTCTCCCTATTTTCCCCCAAACGACAAATTCAACTTATTGGAAACCTCGAGAGGGAAATAAATTAATTTAACCTAATCCCTTTGTTTGGCTAACCATGCATCACCAGCGAGACTGGAGGGAGGAGGGCCGCGTGCATGATGCCCAGAGTTGCGCCAATCGACATGGTTGGAACGCGGCCTGGCACCCTGGCCTTGTCTTGCAGCTTGTTGTTTTTTTTCTGACTCCATCCCATCAAGAATAGAAGAAATTGAGACCAGGCATACCCCAGAAGCTACACAGAAGGTCGCGCATATCTACATTGTTGCCACTTCGAAGCATGGATAATGAGACTACTTGGTCTGTAAGTCATGGTTCCTTACTGGGGTGAAGATGGATGCTTCAGGACTGGGAAAGGCTCCCTTAAATGGAGCATGGATGAGGAGACGGCTTGGTCCTTGAGTCGTGGTTCCTTGCTGGGGTGAAAATGGATGCTTTAGGACTGGAGAAGGCTCCATTTAACAGAACACGGATGAGGAGATGGCTTGGTCTATGAGTCGTGGTTCCTTGCTGGGGTGAAGATGGATGCTTCAGGACTGGGGAAGCCTCCGTTAAATGGAATACAGATAAGGTAAGGAGACAGCTTGGTCCATGAGTCATGGTTCCTTGCTGAGGTGAAGAAGGATGCTTCAGGACCAGGGAAGGCTCCCCGTTCAGTCATAAAGACTCACGAGTGGAGATGACGACCGGTGGCGGCAGTGCATACACACAAACACACACGCACACACCCACACACACGATTGTGATCGTACACATATTATACATATTATACACACAAATATTACACACACACACCAATGTGGATTATTTGAGACCTGGAAGGGCTCCGTTCCACCTTCTGAATGCCGCATGTGGAGATGACAACCAAGAAACACACATGTTGTGGAATAGGATCCATGCCTCGTCATGTAGGTAACAAAACATTTGAGGACACACTACAAGATGCCGCTGTCAGTGATTGAAGACATAATCCCATACCTTTAACTGTTGTTTTTGTTTTTAAATAATATGTGTGTGTTAGTAACAAGGGAAACATGTGCATTTCCCACTTTAGTGTTTGTAAGAAAGTAAATTGATTTTGGTTACCCAGGTTTGGGACATGGAATTTTTGGCAGTGGTCTGTCTTTGTTATACCATACATGAAAGTTTCAAAATTTTTGCCACAGAAAGGCTATTTTTAAATGTGGAGAATATATATATATTTAATGCTGAATAGTGATAATTGTGCATATCGGTTCTACTGATCCACCAAAAGTCGACAATTTAATGATGGCACAACGTTAGGTCTAAATTTTGGAAATACACTTTTACATACACCACCAAAGGTCGTCAGAGGCCATGTGTTCACCCCTGTTTCTTTTTGAACAGGATATCTAACAAAAAGCAATAGACGGATTCAGACAAAACTTGGTGGACACTTTGGGTGTGTGGCAATGATGAATTGATTTGATTTTGGTGAAGATCCGAATCTGGAGACTGGAATTTTTAAAGTGATTCTTCACCATTGAGAGAGAAGGCCGAAAACGATATCTGGCATGATATTTCAAAAAGTTGAGGACGAATTATGACAAAACTTGGTGGATGAGTTGGTTAGGGGAAAAGTAGAACAAGGTGATTAGATTTTGGTTGAGGTGCGGATTCAGATCCGGCCTATCGGTGGAATACAAAACGTAAACTGTTCAGCCTGGTGCTGGGATCCTCTCTACCGTTCTCTACTAGTGCCGTTCTAGGTTGTGTAAGAACTAATTTAATGGATATACGAAACATCGTGGAATATTTAGTTTTGATCGATTTAGGGAAATTCCAAAAGAAAAACTGTCACGTGTTCAACAAACTTTTTTGCTAACGAATACGAGGCCACATGAACCTCCCTAACTTGTTTTAATCAATTGATGGTTGTGGAACCAATAAATAACTGGTTCATATGTATGTATATATGTATATATCTGATACCTTCATTTGCTTTTATGACTCAAAATAAATATATATGCTTTTCTGTTGGCTGTATGCTGTATGCTGCATATTACAATACAGGCCCTGTTTGAATAATTGGGAACAAACAAAGAAGTAACGTAGCTTGAATAACAGAACAGGAAAGGCCTACAAATTTAGTTTTACAGTATCTTCAGTTTCTGTTGCAGGAATGGATGGCTGGAATGGTTTAGAAGGTCTGATACATGCAAGCCAGAATAAAAAGCGGTTTAACCCCAAGTTTTTTTTAATATGAGCTTTCATTTTCTTTCTCCTGCTTCGATCGTATTTTGTGTCCTTGTAGCTCGAACTCTACAGTGGTACAGCCTATCCTACAGGGGGCTGTAGTGAGCAGAAGAGTCTTCTGTTTGGGAATGTGCAAAGCCGGAAGAGTTTATGCTTCTTGTAATTGTAATTATTCCACTGCCTCTATATATCTGTGTGCACCAAAGACAGGATGGTATGTGGCAGGCACATCCACAATAGCGAAAGACATCATATTTCATGAAGGAGTGCATAACCCCCTTTTTGGCGGAATAAAAAAAATCATGACCAAATCCCTAAAAAGGCAATGTTTATTAATTTTTTTAATACAGGACTGTATATGTAAGTGATTGAGGCTGGTGGAAGAACTAAAGCAGAATGGAAGGGAACAAATGGCAAGGGGAAAACACAAACAGCAGAATAGAAGTGAGAGTAAGATCAAGGAGAGAGAAGTACACATGGGGGTGAACAAGTTGCACACAAGCTGATTCATACACAGCAAGAAGAGGAAGGGGAAGGGGAAGGCAGGGATGAAACAGAAAATAAGCAAACCAACCGACAACTCAGAAACAAAAAAAGAGGTGAAGGAGAGGGCTGAAATCACAATTTACTGAAAAAAGGGAGTACTAGGGTCATTTGGGGTTGAGGAGATCATGAGTATGGATGTGGGATGAACAGCTGTGTTCAAGTCTGGAAGGAAGAATGGGACCGCAAATAGACCTGGGAAGTTTTTTTGTCACAGGCGAGATAAAAGAGGAACAAATGAGTGGAGGCGAGCAACGTGAACCTGGATTTTGGGAGTTTAACAAGAAGAGGGTTATTGGCAGAAGATGTGCACCCTGAAGAAACCTGGAACGGACAGAACCAAAAGAGGGCAGAGGGTGTAATACCAAAAAGGAGGCGATAGAATAAAGAGAGGCCACCGACCTGCCCGAATGAGAAACAACAGGTCCAGACACTCAACTTTGGAGTGGGAGATCCCAATGATTTTGAGGGCCTTGCATTCCATGGAATCAAGAAGAGCAAGATGTGAGGCAAGGTTAAAAGGGGAGAGCAGTACTCCATCAAACTGTGGATGAAGGCCTTGTAGGTTGTCAAAAATTCAGATTGGCAAAGGAAAGAATTTGTAAGATGAAGGATATCCAGTCGGTGACTGGCTTTTGGAGGCCAAATTTGAAATGTGGCTTGCCCAAGAAAGATCATCACTGATAATGAGACCCAGGAGTTTGAGTGACTGAACGTCTTCAAGAGGATTGTTAAGGAAGTAGATTGAAGGGTTTGCCAAATGATCCTTTCAGAGAGAGTGAGAGTGTGAGATTTGTCAGGATTGAAAGACGTATTCCAAGGGTTTTACCATCTTGTGATTTTTTTCAAAGTCTGAACATAGGGAAGAGGCCACTATCTCCCTGCCTGAAGGATGCAGGATATCACGACAGAGGGTTGAGTTGTCAGTGAAGAGATAAAGAGGATTTTCTAGAGAGTCAGAGAGATCGTTTATGAAGATCAGGAATAGGAATGGGCCCAGAACACTGCCTTGGAGGCACTCTAGCCTTAACAGGAAGAGAGGATGAAAGGATTCCTTTAAGAGCCATATGTTGACTATGAGAGTAGAGGAAGTCAGTAAGCCATGTGTGTAGTTGTCCTTGGATGCCATAGGCAGAAGGTTTGGAGAGCAAGGCAGATTGTATTGACAGCTCGAGATGTGTCTCGAGAGATAGTCATGATCTCATGCTTGATATTTTGGCTTTCATCCATTGTTGGGAGAGCAGCATCAACATGTCCAAGGTGGAGTGACCTGGACTGAATCTGAATTGGTGATCTGAGATGAGGTAGTTGGAGAAACGGAAGGATTTCATAGCAACTGTGATGATTGATTCCATGTCCTTGCTGATGATTGAAAGTAAGCTGATAGGTCTGTAATTAAAACGATCCTTTTTGCACCGTTTTTATCTCACCTGGACTTTTGTCAGGTGAGCTTATGCGATTGAACAGTGTCCATAGGTGAGTAAGTGAGTGAGTCAGTCAGTGAGTCGGTCAGTCCATAAACACTTCAGTCATTATCGCTTGAAGCAAACACACGATTTTGATAAAACTTGGTCACAAGCTTCATATCTGATGCCTAACGAAGGTTCATTAACCGCATCAAAATCTGCACTCATTAAGGGGGTCTACGGGGGGGAGGGGTTATTTGACCCCCCCCCCCCCCCAACAAAATAGGTATTTGTCTCTTCTCCAAAACTTCACACATGATTTTGATTTTTTTTTAATTTGACCACAACCTTCATCTCCCGTGATGTAACAAAGTGTTTTGACTGCATCAAAATACGTGCTCATTAAAGGGGTCTACAGGAGGCGTTTGCCCCCCCCCCCAAATAGGTATCTGCTCTCTTCTCCGAAACTACACACACGACTTTGATGCAACTTGACCACAACCTTCATCACCCGTGATTTACCAAAGTTTATCGACCGCATCAAAATGTGTGATATTTAAGGGAGTCTACAGGGGGGTTGACTCACAAAAATAGGTATTTGCTCTCTTCTCCGAACTACACACACAATTTGAATGAAACTTGACCACAACCTTCATCATCCATGATGTACCAAAGTTTGTTCACGGCATTAAAAATTTCAGGGTCTATGGGGATCAGCGGGGGGTTTTAGTGACTGTTGCTCCTGATCCAGGTGAGCTTCAGGACAGGTGGTCCTATTTTTATGTAGTGCAGTGGAGTGATGTTGGCTGATTTCCAAGCAGATGGAAGATGACAGAGGGTAAATGACATGGTGAAAAGAGCAGAGAGAGGAAATGCAAGAGCAGCAGAGCAGGTTTTTAGGACATGTGTGCTGATGCCATCCGGTCCAGTTGAGAGTCAGATTTGAGGGTTGCCAGAAACACCTCCACCTTCTCAGATACAAAAGACAGAATTCAGGAGCAGTTGGGTGCAACTGGCAAGGGTGGGTACAGAGTGAGGGGTTTTGGACACAAGATTTGGAAGCATACACATAATTGAGGCATTAAGTCTTCTCATGGGCTGAGTCAGCTGTGGTACCATTTGAAGTGAGAGAAGGGATAGAAGGAGAGCGTACACCAGAGACAGACTTAACGAGGTGCTGCCAGGTTTTGGAGAATAAAGACAAGTTTAAAAGTTCATTCTTGAGGTTGAACAGATGTTGTTTTCCGTTTTTTCTGAGAATGGACACATACTTGTTGCGGGCTTTGTGGAACAATCTTCGGTTAGATTTGCCTTCCAGGAAGGGAAGGCTCAATGCTTGAATGCAACTGCCTCACCACAGGATTCTGTGTACCAGGGGCAAGTTGATAGGTATGATAACTGCTGACGAGATGGTATAAATCTGTACATAAGGGAAAGCAAGCTTGTGTGGAAGGATTCTCAGGCAGTATTAATATCAGGAGAGGTGGAAATGAAGGACCTGTCTTGATATGAGAGGGCAGCTTGCAGTACCTGCCAGTCACCTTGAGTGAACTGCCACATTATTGTACAGCGCTCTCTGGCTATAGCCAGGGAGATGTTAACTCTCACCAGCACTTGATCAGATGAACCTATCAGGGTAGAAGAAGAACAGGAGACTCATGGATTGCATTTGTAGGACAATTTGTCATTATCAAGTCCAGAAGGTAGGACGTGCCATTGGGAGAAATCAGTGTCAGAAAGTTCACTGATTGGGTGAGGCTCATATTTGTATACTGCATTACACTTGATTTTGTGCTGTACTGCTTACAGGCAAGAACTCTCGATATCAAAAACATCATTCAAGGTAATTATTTAAGAGGGTTATTGAGTCACTGGTGTCCCTGTTGACAAAGCCACAGGTTCAAACTCAGTCATTAAATTTACAATAAGAAGGAAAATACAATCTATCTTACAATGGAAACCAATGATTTTTTCCCCTCTCAACATGCAGCCAATGTGGTGTGTGGATTCTCAGAGTGCTGCCGAGAGCATCTAAAATCCCAAAGCTTCCGGTGTCCTTAAGCAGGACCACATGCTTTGTGGCTTCTCGCTCGCTGCATCTGGGAAAGTATGTACCCATTCGCTTGATTTCTGGATCCCCCCTTTCAAAAAATCCTGGATCCACCACTGGAGTGTAAAGTAATAGGGGAGAACAGGAATTCGTGCTCAGCAGTGTTTATGCTGAAGAACTGGAATTAGTGTATTTAATGACCAATGCATCAGGGGGATGTTCCGTTAGCAAGTAGCTCGCTTCATTCAAAATGCTCAATCTGGCACCGCAACGGAATGGAGTGCTCGGCCCATTGATTAACGACATGGCGGTATTCAGTGTAAACAATGCTACCGTGGAACTCAAGAAGCCTAGTGTTGGCTTCATGGTTAAGGTGGCTGGCTTAAGCTCTTTGGGTGCTGAGTTTGAGCACCTGTCTTCCGTTGAAATAACACCAGGTGGATTGACTCAGCCTGTCATCCTTCCAAGGTTGGCAAAATGAGTACCAGCTTACTGGTAACAGGAGCACTGACTGCATCAGTGGCACAGCTGTGCTTCCACAAATAATGCAGCCAGCAGCCACAAGCTGCATACAAAACAAAAAGAAGTGGAATTTGAGCAAATGCTGTCCAGGCCGTCGTTTTCTGTTTTACTCAACCCTCTTAGACAACAAATTCCCCAAACAAATTTATTGTGTTCGCAGTGGCTACAGAGTACTAGGAAGAGGAAAAGAAACAAAGAAATGGGGAGTCAGAAGGAGGAGCCCCCCCCCCTTCCCCATCAAGCTTGTTGATGCACTTACAGTGGTCTCCAAAAGTATTCATCCCCTCCCAATAATGCCACATTTGAATGAATTACGAATGATGTAGAAACAATTTTTCCAAATGAACTTTTTTATTCATGATCAAACTAAACACTGTTCTAGTTGAAGGAGGTTACATGTCAGGGATACCAACTAAAAACATTAGCAAATCAAAACTCACTGGTTGCAAAAGTGTTGTCGTGCCCAGGCGGTTTGCTCCTACCGGGGTGGAGAGCCAAACGATTTCCCTTGGAGGCTCACAGCCGAGATGCTGGGAGAGTATGACGCGCGTAGGAAAGAAACAGCTCGGTGCTTCACCAGGACGGTAGCACACAGGATGGAGGACAAGGGTTTATTACTCGAACCCATGACAAACAGACAACATAAGCAACTTCACTAAATATGGGGTTTAATAAAAAATAAATCAAATATTTACAATGGTGATAATTCAAAATGGGATAACAATGAAAACGGAGCGTGGGGGGAAAACTAAATCTAATTTTGAGGCGCCTCCACACAGACAAATACAGAATAAGTAAAAGAAAAATCCCTCCTTTATCCCGGCACTTAGCTGTGTGCTCAAAAATGAGTTTCTGGAAGCTTGAAGGTCACCAAACCGCTTCATCACTGCGTAGGAAAATGTGCCCAAAATGGTGCCCAGCAGCCGCTCTCTGGGCGGGAAAACGTCCAGGAGGTAATTTGGGCAGCGATACTCAACACCAGGGCTCAGATACACAGATACTCAATACACCTACCACTCCTATCTTTCTTATGAAATTCCTCCATCTATCCCACAAACATAACAACATTCAGCCCCTTAGGTCAGAACTTGGTGGAAGTACCCTTTGCAGCAATGACTGCTATAAGTCTATTTTGGGTCGGTCTCTACCAGCTCTGTACAGTGAGATGGTGAAATCTTTGCCAATTCTACACATTAAAATTGCTCTAGATCTGTCTAGTTTGATAGGGATCGTCGATGGACTGCAATCTTCAAGTCTCACCGTAAATGTTCAATTGAGTTCAAGTCAGGACTTTGACCGGGCCACTCAAGAGCGTTTATTTTATTCTTATTCAGCCACTCCAGTTTGTCTTTAACTTTGTGCTTCGGATCA
The DNA here is from genome assembly GCA_035128595.1 of Eptatretus atami. Lineage (NCBI taxonomy): Eukaryota > Metazoa > Chordata > Myxini > Myxiniformes > Myxinidae > Eptatretus > Eptatretus atami. The sequence continues at coordinate 154,077,445 of CM068955.1, read as the reverse complement.
TTGTCCTGCTGAAATTTGAATCTCCCACCCTGATTCAGGTTCATGGCTGACTCAATCAGCTTTTCATCAAGGATTCTCCTGTACTTTGTACCGTCCATTGTCCTTTCTACCCTGACAAGCTTGCCAGTCCCTGCTGATGAAAAGCAGCCCCATAACATGATGCAGCCACCACCATGCTTGACAGTAGGGGTGGAGTTGATTGGGTGTTGTGCACTGTTAGGCTTGTGCCAGATGTAACGCTTTTAATTTGGACAAAAAAGTTCAAGTTTTTCCCTCGTCTGACAACAAAACTTTTTTTTTGTATACATTGTCGAGGCTCATATCAAAGCTAACACAACGCACAGCAATGG
>CM068955.1:154002462-154032112 GCA_035128595.1 Eptatretus atami | reverse complement strand
CAGAGAGATACGCATTCTCTTCCCCTCATGCTGCCTTCCCTCCACGCTTACCCCTCCCTGTCCACCCCATGGACATCTCCCAATGGTGTCCGTGTGCTGTATTAATGTGCGGTGTTAACGTACACAAATTTGTTCAATCCTATCTATACTCCTCCTCCTACCCCACTTCTCCACAAATCCCCGACCAAACACAAGTTGAGAACCCCTCCCCTCATGCTTACCTCCTTCCAAACCCCCTGCCCCCTCTACTTCCCTCCTCCCTCCTTTCTACCCCATCCTCCTCGCTCCCACTCGGGAGAGTTCCAGAGTGTGTAGCAACGTTTGGTGGGGGACCCTCTTCTCCCCACCCCCTCCAAGCTTCCCCCTTCCTCACCCCTCCTAGCTCCCCACCCCTCCTCCCTTCCCCTTGACTTCCCTCTCTTCCAATCCACTCCCTCTTCAACTCCCTCCCCCCTTCAAATTCCCAACAGCAAAGTGACGGGTTGTATTTACTAGTGCACTAATAAAACATTAATTTGACACCTCACATCCACGTCACCCTCCGCCATGGTTATATCAGAACGAGCTGATTCGTCAAAGTTTAACAGATTGTTTAACCCCAATATGGGGCCGTTCAAAAATTATGAAACACTATTTTTCACTGAGGCGTTTACCATAACTGCTGACGTGCTTGATTAAACCTTACTAATAATTTTTATTCAACATCGATTCGATTCCGACAACAACACCGAATCCAGATCCGGGGTCCCTCATTTTGAGTAACACTCAACCCAAACAAACCCAATGGAAATCTGACACAACAAACCCAGGCAGTGTATCATCAGCAGAGGCCTACGAGCCTAATTACTTGCAAAATCGAAGATTTCTCAAGTATATTGGTCAGTCGATTTTGTTATTATGCCTGGTGTTGGCTTAATGGTTTGGGTGGTGGGCTTCAGATCCTGGCGTCCTGAGTTCAAATCCTGCTCGGCTGTTGAATTAATACCAGGTGGGGCTAACTTGGCCTGTAATCCTTCCGAGGTCGGCAAAATAAGTGCCAGCATGCTGCTATACTGTGTCGGAGGGGCGACCCATCCAGGATTGTACCCAATAGCCAAGGAGACTGCTTTGGCAGCACCAATGCTCTGCACAGAGTATGGTCCCGATGGATGGATTTTGTTATTACTTGGTGAATTTTTTTTCCCCAAATATGATGGTCTGTGGCGTGTCTGTTGGGTCGCTGAAATAGTTGGGTCGCCGAAATAGGTGACCCTCATTGTCAGTAATTCTGTCTGTTTGTTTGGATGTTTGTTCGTTTGTCATCAGCATAATTGGTAGTAAACGTGGGTGGATTTTGACCAAACTCGGGTGGTAGGTACATTTTATGACCTAGTGCTTTGGAAATTGTGATGGTTGCTAGGGACGCTTTGGTTCCCTAGCAACAACCGAAAAACCTTCAAAATCGGTACCGTTCACGCGAAATCAATTCCGAAAGCCATTATCCCACGTAGGGTTATGCAATTTGGCACGAATGATCTACAGGTGATGCTCTAACAAATCTATTCCGGTTTTTGTGATATATTGAATACTTTACCTGCAGCGCCCCCTACAATTAGGGTATGCGCGAAAATTGGCGAAAAGTGAAGGCCCCCTAGCGACCAGGTGAGTGCATCGATACGAATGAAGCTTTTCAGGTTCATGGTACTCAATGAGTACTACAACTTTGCCTCAGGACATATTGACCGATTTCGCTTAGGTCAGGGGTCAAAGGTCAATTAGTGCAAAAATCGATAATATGCGAGAGCTGGAGGTGCCTTCGCGCCAAATGCTACTCCTCCTAGGGTTATGGTCGGATGGTCATGAAAATTCACACTAATCGTCTGGAATACATTGTGCACAAATGATCGAGCCGGATTTTCGATTTAGATCTTTGTTCACCCACAGCACCCCCTCGAACTTTGGGGATTTCCGATTTCAAACCGCATTTTCGGTACTTTTCATTCAAATGGATACCGAGTAGTTATCAGTAGATGGAACTGGATGAGATTTGATATGCATAATCTTAAGGTGATTCCCTATCCGCTATATGACATCCATTTTGCTCTATATCTTATAGTTTCCATGCTCGGCGACCCATCACCGCCTACCGGCTTGTCTATCTATCTGTCTGTTTGTCACACGATTTTTGGCCACAGCTTTCAAGCAATTGTTCTGAATTTTTGTGTGTGTAGTTGACTGGCCAAGGACAACAATGCTTAATTTTGGTGAAGATTCGAATCCGGATCTGGGTATGAGAATTTTTTGAGTGGTTCTTCAGCATTGAGAGACAGGGTCAAAAACGATACATAAGCACAATATCTCAAAAGGTTGCAGATGGATTCACTCGAAACTTGGTGGACAGTTTGCGTTTGGGACAAGGAAGAAGTTATTCAATTTTGGTGAAGATCCTAATCCGGATCCAGATATGAGAATTATTCAATTTTTAAGCGATTCTTCACCATTGAGAAATGGGCTAAAAACGATATTGCATGATATCTCAAAAAGTTGTAGACCGATTTGTATGTGTGAAAAAGATTCGATTTTTGTGAAGATCCGGATCTGGATCTGAAAATTTTTCAAGTGATTCTTCACTATTCAGAGATGGGGCCAAAAATGATATATAGCACGATATCTCAAAAGGTTACAGATGGATTCACACGAAACTTGATGGACAGGTTGGAAGTGCCACGAAGAAGAATTGACCCAATTTTTGTGAAGATCTGAATCCAGATCTGAATACGAGAATTATTTAATTTTTAACTGATTCTTCACAATTGTGAGATGGTGCCAAAACGATATTGCACGAAATCTCAAAAGGTTGAGGATGGATTCAGATGAAAATTGGTGGACAGGTTGGGTGTGTGACAAGGATTAATTGATTCGATTTTTGTGAAGATCTGAATCTGGATCTGGATTCGAGAATTTTTGCAGGTGATTCTTCACCAATGAGAGAAGGGCCAAAAACTATGTATAGCATGTTATCTCGAAAATTTTTGGACGACTTGTGACAAAACGAGGTGGAAGAGTTGGTGAGGTGACAAGAACAAGCCGATTCGATTTTGGTTAAGGTCCGGAATCAGATCCGACCTATCAGTGGTGAACAAAATGTAAACTATTCAGCCTAGCGGAGATATGTTCTCTCTGGAGCGCTGTTATGCCTGGTGTTGGCTTAATGGTTAGGGTGGTGAGCTTGGGATCTTAGGATCCTGAGTTCAAATCCCACTCGTATGTTATATTAATACCAGGAGGGGTTGACTCTGCCTGTCATTCGTCCGAGGTCGGCAAAATGAGGGCCAGCTTGCTGTTATCCTGTGTCAGAGTGGCAAGTGGTGACCCATCCAGGATTGTGCCCAATAGCCAAGGAGACTGCTGAGGCAGCACCAACGCTCTGAAGAGAGTATGCTCCCAATGGATGGATGGAGTGCTGTTCCGTTTCACCAAGTTGTCCCTCTACGAGTGATTTTTCATTGTCTGTGTCTGTTTGTTACTTGGCCAATTTTTGTTTTTTTTGACAAGTATGTTGATTGCCTCCATTTGTGTGTTTTTGTGTTTGGCTGTCTGCTTGCCTCCAGCCCAAACCGCTTAACCGATCATTCTGAAATTTTGAGAGATTAATGTCACTGACCTTGCGACGGTCCCACATTGGAGTTTCGTAAAATTCCGTCGACCTAAAAGGTCCACATCGGTGAATCGGTCAAAAAGGTCAATACCTGATGACTTATTGACGAACTTGTTTGTAGAGGGATTGCTACCGCCGATATCTAAACAAATAAAGTTTGTGAAAATTGGGCGGTAGGCAGAAACACCAGATCAGGTATTGGCCGTGGCAAAACATTGCTTTAAAATAGCAGAAAAGAAAGAAACCATCAAAACAGAAAATTTGCAAATGTTAATGGTGGAGAATTTTAAAAGAAAACAGAAAAAGTGGAGGCGAGGGGAGGGGGAGGGAGGGAGGGGGGGGAATATCGCTGGGACTGAAATGATTATCCACCCTGGCCAAGAAGGGGAGAGATTCCGACAGCCCCACATGTCAGCCTAGCGGAAGAATCTGATGACGATGAAATACCAGGATTTCCCCCATCATGAATTACTCCCCCCATCAGGTCAGATTTGAAGACAAGGGCAAAATGGAGGGGAGTGTAAAATAGAGACCAAACACCACCGCGAGGACTCCCTATAGACTCAAATATTTGCTATAACTGTGGGAAAATGGGTCATTGGAGAAGGGATTGCCCATTTTGCGAACAGCAGGGCCAAAATCCCACACCACAATTTAGGGGGCAGTCGGGAGACGGGCAACAAGCAAAATTTCAGAACAAGTGGTATTGACAGCATGAGAGCGAGTTGATTTCCATGCTGCCACTACTCACTGCAACCCATTCAGATGAGCCGACCTTAAATCTGAAGGCAAATGGAAAAGACATTTCTTTTATAGTGGACATGGGTGCAACTCGCTCAACAATTAGAAAGGATGCTATGCCCACCACACCACTATCACAACAGCGTGGGAATTTCTGGGATAGCGGAAAAGGTTCCAATCACGCAAAAGCTAATGGTTAAATTCGGGTCTCTGGAGGCGCATCATGCCTTTTTGTTAGCAGCTGACATGCCCGTGAATTTGTTGGGATGAGACTTGCTTTGTCGCCTGGGGTGCACAGTGAAGTGTACACCATATGGGGTATATTTAGATATCCTGGAGATTAAAAAAGAAGAGACCTTAGAGATGTCATCACGATCAAGAGGACCGGTTGTGTATTGGTGGCAGTTAGGTGAAGGAAATGTCTGAGAAATAACTAAGAAAAACCTAATAGAATTAGGAACAATATCTGATTTAGTATCCTGGTTGGAATTCCACCACATTGATACAACAAATTGGGTAGAACCCTTACACTGCATGATATACCATGATGCCTCGGGAGAGGACGAACAATATGATAATCGGGGACATACAAAGTATATTGTGACAATAATTTAGTATAGAAACAGCTGAATTCTGGATAGCAAAAGAGGGGGTCGGCCTTGAAGTAAGGACGACACAAGAACAGCTTGATCTGATGCAACAACCAGAAATGTAACCCCACAAATCACACTGACAGTTGCAAAGAGGCAAAGGGCCAAATAAATTGGGACAATTTTCATGCGATTGAAACACCATCCTAGAAAGTATTTATGTCAAGTGAAGGGCAGAAATTTGTACATCATGGATGATGGGGAAGGATATATGTAGAAACAGCCCCTCATGGATTCTATGACTGTTTTTGAATGGATAGACAAGCTCCCATATAAAGTGATGCTATCTAAGAGTGATCGGGATGAGTTTTTAAAACAGGTGCCAGAGGGATTGTGGACAACACACCCTCATGATGCAGGAAGAATAAAAGATGCAGAGCCAGTACATGTCATGGTAAATAAAACTAAGCCCTTACCTCAAATTAAACAGTATCCTATTCGTGAGAAGGCTAAGAAAGGGATCGCTCCAGTAATTGCTGAGTTGCTTGAACAGGGAGTAATTAGAGAAACTGTCAGTAAGTGTAACACACCTATTTTGCCTGTGAAAAAGCCAGGAAAACAGACATGGCGATTTGTACAGGACTTGAGAGCAATTAACAAATGCATCGTGTCAGTTCACCCAATAGTGCCAAACCCAGTGACAATATTGTCATCAATACCGTCCAATACAGTGTTCTACTCAGTGATTGATTTATGTAGTACATTCTTCTCCATCCCAATTCATATGGAATCACAGAACTTATTCGCTTTTACTTTCGAAGGAGTACAATACACTTGGACGGTGTTGCCGCAGGGGATTGCTTAACCCAACATTGTTCTCATGAGTACTCCACAAGGATTTGAACGATATAGCATTCACAGAGGGATCTACTCTGGTGCAGTATGTAGATGATTTCTTAATTTGCTCAACTTCAGAGGAAAAGTGTGAAAAGGGGACATTAACCTTTCTGAAAGCATTAGCCGAGAAAGGTCATAAAGTGTCCAAGCAAAAATACAGCTTTGTGAAACCCAGGTTACCTACCTAGGGCACCTGCTTCGTGGAACCTCAAGGAGGTTATCAGATGGCAGGGTCCAAGCAATCCCAAACATCCCAAACCTAAAACGAAAAAGGCAATGAGACGTTTCTTGGGGATGGCCGGGTATTGCAGACAATGGGTACCAGATTATGCTGTATTGGTCAGACCATTGTTAGACTTGGTATTGGACAAAGCATCAGAAACAATAGAATGGACAAAGGAAGCTGAAGAGAATTTCGGCAAGGTTAAAGTATCTGTCAACAATGCCAGCCTTGGGCTTGCCCGATTATGACAAAACGTTTTATCTATACTGTATATCCATGAGAGGGATGCATTTACACAGGCAGTTTTAACACAGCAACATGGAGATAAGATGCGCCCATTAGCGGATTATAGCACAAAGCGAGACCCGGTGGCACAAGGGTTTTCACCCTGCTTACGGGCCGTTGCGGTTGCATCATACGTGGTTCAGGCTTGTTGAAGCAATTTTATCCACCCTAAGACAGAAAAACCTTTAGTTAAATACAAGCTGTTTATTCAGTAAAATAAAAGACACTTCTGTGCACAGAAGGAAGGGCCCAGCCTGCTACATCGTTGCAAGCTGAAGACTTAATTCTACATATAATATTGAGTGTATATATATACAGTTTTACCAGGGTATGTCTAGACAGCAGATGGAATTTGTGAACTTTAAATTACAACATAGAAGGATAATTGGTCTGTTTTGGAGCATGCTGACAGCCCCAGGAGGGGGTGCGGGGGGGGGGGGGGGGGGGGGGGGGGAGATAGTCATTTTTGGCTGCTGACTTAGATGGTCACCAGACAGATAAGGTTTTAAAAGGTTGTTTCCGACTACATCAGCGAAATGTGTGTATTCTGCTATTTACTAGTTTTCTCAGCATTTATTTATTAAATTATTTCTCAAAGCACTAAACTAAGTTAATTTTGCATTTTTACACTATTATAAATTCAATTAATAATTCCATTTCCACAGGCGAATAGCCAGATCGTAATGACATCGCCTTTAGTCTTTCAAGTTCCACACTCTGTAAGTTCTGTCCTGTTAAAGGCAAAAACACAGCACCTATCAGCTGTGAGAGCGGTGATGTATGACGTAGTGCTAATTCAGGCAAATAATATAGTCATTGAATGGTGTCCTGCATTAAATCCAGCATCCTTAATGCCAACAGATGACGGGAAAGAACATAACTGTGAACAGGTAATGACGCAGACCGCTACTTCTCCAACAGACTTAAAGGATGTTCCGTTGCAAAATCCTGAAATGATCCTCTTCGTAGATGGGCAACGAACAGGTCGCTATTATCAGGAGATGCAGTATGCTCTGAAACTGACGTATTGGAGAGTAATAAACTGCCCCAATACTACTCAGCACAACAGGCAGAGCTATGTGCACTTATCGCGGCCTGTAACTTGGCAGAGGACAAAAGTGTATCCATCTGCACGGATTCTCAATATTCGTACGGGGTAGCGCATGATATAGGAGCACTCTGGAACGTGAGAGGGTACATAACATCATCAGGTGCTCCGGTCAAAAATGGTAAGGTGATAGTGCAGTTATTGGAAGCAACTCACTTACCAAAGCAAATAGCGGTAATCAAATGCTGCGTGCATACGAAACAGAAAGATATGGTTTCAAAAGGGACTGCTTTAGCTGACACAGCGGCAAAGCGAGCAGCACAATTACCGCATGTAACAAGTATGCTATCAAAAGAGAAAAGTGAGAAATGAGCGCCGACCACCGACGATATTGCAGCACTACAGGAGACAACCAAAGTGAGTGAGAAAAATAGATGGAAAAAGACGAGATGCCGCTATGATACAGAAACACAACTCTGGCTTTCATCAGAAGGCAAAATAGTTGCACCAAAGACACTTTTACCATGAGTTGCTCGTTTGGCGCATGGTAGTGGCCATACGGGCAAGAGGGGGATGCAGGAAGAGGTGCTTCGAACATGGCACGCTCCAGGGTTTACGGCTGCGGCAGAATATTTTTGCAGGAACTGTGAGTATTGTCAACATCATAATATTGGCAAAGTGTTTAAACAGCCTGGGAGAGTGCACCCACAGCCATGGGGACCTTTTGTACATACCCAAATGGACATTGTTAACATGCCAAAATGTTGTAATCAAAATTACATTCTTGTAGTGGCTGATATGTTCACCAAATGGATTGAAGCATACCCATGTAGAACATGTGATGCAAGGACAGTAGCAAAGTTACTGCTAAAAGAATACATTTGCAGATGTGAGATACCGTATAAAATATCTAATGATAATGGAACACACTTCACATTGGAAATCATCAATGAACTTTGCAAAGCCTTGCAAATAAAATAACATTTCCACTGTCCATACCATCCTGAGTTGGCAGGGCAGGTAGAACGCCACAATGGCATACTCAAGAATAAACTTGCAAAAATATGCAACGAGACAGGTTTGAAATGGCTCGAAGCTATACCATTGGTCCTTATATCAATGAGGTCAACGGTAAATAGACGCAGCGGACTGTCCCCACATGAAATACTGATGAGGAGGCCTATGCTATTTATATAAGTACCTCATTGATATAAGTACCAATGGTATAGCTTCTAGCCATTTCAAACCTGTCTCGTCGCATATTTTTGCAATGGAAATCGATGTATTACACACCTATAACAAAAAGGTCAGGTGATCTACAATGGAGACTTGCTCAATGAGGCATTACCGACAAACATTTTGTAAACCATTTAGATGGTACTGTGTCGGTTCTCTGTCCCTTCTGTAACACCACTGAAGATGTGTTTCATGGGTATGTTGATTGTATATGATTGTGTGCTCTTTTTCTTCTACTGAAGAACATATTTGATTGAGTAAATGTTCGGTTCTCCCTCCGGGTATATATTTTTGGGCTTGAGTCGCTTCGGCAGATGAAAAGTTAATTTTGTTTTTGAATTATGTATTGTCAGAGCTAAACTAGCAATTTACTTGTCTGGAAAGGCAAAAATCAAAGGAAAACCACCAGAGCAATGTAATGTGATCCTGTATTTTCAATCCCTGGTTTCAACACGGCTAAAAATGGAATTTCAATTGCTATAGTAATAATGCAAATATTAATGGATTTGTTGAAAATTGGTTTGTTGGAAAAATGTGCAAGGTAAATGAGAATGAATTAGAAATGTGTGTGTAATTTCCTTCTCCGTATTGTATGTCTTTTGGACTACGATACAGTGTTGTTTTTGTTTTTGTTTGATTGATGGATTTCTTAAATGAATTATTTTTGAAATTTTACAATTGGAGCTTCCAGTTGTATAAACTTTCTTGTTGTTAATGCTTTATCGATTACTTTAAAATGAATTGTTTTCTTCTTTTTTTTTCCACTCTTGTTCATTATCCTTTCTTTTGTTGTATGTATTTATTGAAAATGTTGTTGCATTGAAATTTTTCTATCTTTTTATGCATTCTTTTTGTAATAAAGGGACCTAAAAGTCAAAGTGTCAAAGTCTCTCTCTCTCCTCTCTCTCTCTCTCTCTCTCTCTCTCTCTCTCTCTCTCTCTCTCTCTTCCTCCTCGTCCTCTCTCCTCTCTCTTTTCTCTCTCACTTTCTCTTTCTCCCCCTCCCTTTGTATTTCCGCCAGAAAAGTGACACACAGGACTACAACTTACTTGGGGTATGGTCCATTACCAATCAGCTTGCTATCGCTTGCCAAGCCAGCCGTTCCATATCAACCATTCCGTTAGATTCCTTGCTTGAGTGCTTAAGCCACTTGGTGAACGCCCTGACACAAAAACGACCCCAAAATCGGTTTCACATTTCAGACAATAAACTTTATTTTCCCAATTTTTTTCCTTCCCGGAATCTCCAAGGAATCTATCCATTTTGAAAACCCTTCTCTGATCGATTGGTGCATACAATATGACACAAAGCTTGGAGGTAAGGTGGATAGCAGGGAGGGGGGAGGACGGTGGTGATCAGATACAAGAGAGTATTGATACTTGTATGGATTGGGCAAAAGATTGGCAGATGGAATTTATCCTGAGCAAGTGTAAGGTGTTAGGGATGGGGAAGAACGATGAAAATAGAGATTACACGATGTAAGGGGTAATTTTGGAGCGTGTCACACAGGAGAAGGATCTGGGGGTGGTAATAGATACGGGAGGGAAGCGTGCAGCACAGTGCCAGGCAGCTATAGGTAAAGCAAATAGGGTTTTAGGCTGTATAAGGAGGGAAATCAATTATAAATCAAAGAGGTGGTGTTAACATTGTACAGGAACTTAGTGACGGCCACATCTGGAACATTGTGTGCAGTTTTGGTCACCACAATTCAGGAAGGACATCGATGCCATGGAGAAGGTTCGGCGGAGGGCTACTCGATTGATTCCGGACCTAGCTAGACTCAGCTATGATGAGCGGCTGATGGAGACAGGGCTTCATACACGAGCAAGGAGGAGGTTACGAGGAGATATGATAGAGATGTTTACAATAATGAAAGGTAGAGATAAAATAAGTGCACATGAATTATTCAACAGAGTAGACAGTGATTGGACCATGGGCCATAGCCTGAGAGTAAAGAAGAGGAGAGTTAAGACGGTAGTAAGGCAGGGGACTTTCACTCAGAGTAGTTAATGCATGGAATGGCCTCCCTGGAAAGGTGATGGCAGCAGAAACAGGAGATTCGTTTAAATTAGAATTAGATAGTTACCTGGAAGTTATGGAGATAGAGGGGTATAGGGATGTTGATGAGACTTTGAGGTAGTTTGAGCATTGATGGGTGATTGTGTGCATGTGTACGGAGTGCTGTTGGTGGGGGTCTTGTGAAGGGGAGTTGTGTGGTTGATGTGTGTTTTTAACCAAGCCCATGCCCCCTCCCTTGAGGAGAAGAAAAAAATATACAAAAAAAAGGCAAACAAACAAAATAAATAATTTTATTAATTAAAAACTTTTTTTGCTTTCTCTTCCTTGGATCTTGTGTGGATAAATTAGTATGGTGTTCGTGCAGGCATGATGGGCTGAATGGCCTCCACCTGTGTTAGATTTCCTTGTAAATTCTTGTAAATGGCACAGCATCTTCTCATTTGAAAAAGAATGATGAGCTGTCAATGGATACAAAATGGTGCGCTTGACTCACGTGACCAGACATTCATTGGGTACCCCATGTCGCTACTCCGCCATGCAGCACCCCCACAGCCGCCCGCATCGGCTATGCACAATACTGTATTGTGTGGAAAGTTTTTTTTTTGATACGTAGTACTCAGAATCTTTGGTTGATATGCAAACTTTCCGAAGCACGACTGAATTGTTGAATTTCTATTTTTGTGTCCATATCAAACAACCCATGGCGGTGTAGTTCGCGGTAGTAGTTTTGCTTTCTTTTTTTCGTCGACGCTTGTTTTGCGGAAATTGTCTTTCAAAACTTGTTTGTGAACGTGCTTACATCAAAACAAAGAAGGTTTCATTGCATGCCTTTGCAACTTAGATGGTGAAGATCCTTGAAATTGTTATCCCCCCCACAGGTGTTTGTTTTTGAAAGCTCACACAGCCGTGCGCCGGGGTTTGGGCGGCAGCTGCTGCAGCGCGATGAGCAAGGCGAAAGAGGCGACAGGTGTGACTCTTCGTGATGGATGTTCTCTCGCAGTGGCAGGATTGAGGGAATTTAATAATTAATCATTTAATGTGGTGTTGGATTTCCGACTGTCGATGTTTTCCCGCTCTTGCTGTTCCGTGTGTGCTCTGTGACTGTGACTCGATGTGTAATAGTCATTAGGTCGGAGCTTTCTTGGTGCAATCACTCGAGTGCACTGCACGAACGATGGCCGCACGGACAGCAGTGCTTGCGGGGTCGGGTGGTGGTTTTGGTGGTGGTGATGGTGGATAGTCTCGCAGAGGCAACACCCGGCTGCTAGTTGCATACTTTTTTGAGGGTGCAGTCTTCCCGCTGATCCAAGTCGAACTGGGTTGATTATGAGAGATATTTATCATCATTTGGTCAAGGTCTACCCTTTTTTTTGAGAATTGCATTGAGGTCTTCAGGTTCTCGAGTGACCACCAGATTGGAAGAATTCGTGCTCTCGTGAATTTCTTGCCTGTGAAGCACCAGGGTGGCATTTTATAGTCGAGTTGTGTTGGGTGTCAAACCCACGCTACAGAGCTCAGTGGCAAGTACACGACCTCTGATATTGTTGTGGGCCGGGGTTTGGTGGCGATAAACAACAACTAGGTGGAGCAGTGGAGTCGTCTCCACCGAACACCCGGAATTTAGGTCGTGATCTCGGACAACTCCGAAAGGTCACGGGTCACAGAGGACCGTGGTCGCCAATATTTCGACGGAGTGGGTAGGATCCACTTGTCTAACTCCAATTTACCTAAGTACTCGCGCGTCCAACTACCGGGGAAACCACACCGTCGCCGACTTTGTCCGAATCGAGTCGCTATCACCGATTCGGATCCGGCGTAACCGAGCGGAAGTTACCAAAGCCGCGCCGGACCAAATGAACAATTTACCGGCCCGAACGGCCTTCCTACTTCTCAATACGCACCATGCTCGGCCAATGGAGGAAAGCACAGAAAACGAGCTGGTACATTTAACAGGTTTATTTATCAGAGGGGGACACAGAGAGCAGAGTTAAACCGACTAAAAGCAATGCAGGTATGTACAAGGCACTTAAACAATTCTACTTGAAGACGGGCCCACACACAGACACACACCCAAAGAAATGGACCCCGTCGGGTCTTTATTGAAGGCTTCCAGCTCGAGGAAAGGTGAGCTGGAGACCAGAGCCTGTGCTTGGACCTGTCCACCTCATGTAGTCTTCGCGATCCGGCTCAGCGGGACCCGAACCCGCAACACGATGCCGCTCCAAGCACCAGGTACCGTGCTTTCCAACCGGCACACACACAATCAACCAAGGAGAATATCAGAGAGCGACGATGACCCAGGACCAGACGAACCAGCCAGCACCAAGACCCGCGACCCCCAAGACGACCAACCTCCCCAGCGTTCCTTTAGTCGGTACACGACCTCTGTACCTCGTATTGTTGGTGTCATTGTGGTATTGTTGGTGTCATTGTTGGTATTGTGTTGGTGTCAAAGCCAGTGACTGTTTGCAAATGAATAGAAGGATTGACGTGCCATTGTAGATGTTAACTTTCTCAGCCGTAAATGTCTTCTTTCTTTCTTTCTTTTTTTCTGCAATGTCAGACTTGATTGACTAAAACAGCACTCTGTAGAGCACATACCTCCACTTGGCTGAACAGTTTACGTTTTCTATCCCACCGATATGCTGGATCTGCTGACTTGAACCAAAATATCGGCTTGTTCTTGTCCCATAACCAACTTCATCCATCTAGTTTTGTGCGAATCCGTCCACAACGGTTTGTGATATCGTACTATATATCGTTTTGGATCTATCTCTCAATCTTGTAGAGTCGCTTAATAAACTGTGGGATTTGGATCCGAATCTTCACCAAAATCGAACCAATGCATTCTTGTCACACACCCAAGCTGTCCACCAAGTTTTGTCCGAATCTGTCCATAACTTTTTGGGACATCCTGTTCACAGACAGACAAACAAACCGTGGTGAAAATGTAATGTCCGTCCATCTTCAGTGATGGAGGTAACAAAATGTCTTGGAATACGACATGAAAACAAAGGAAAGAATGCAAAAATCGACGACGGCATTCCAGAAACTGTGCAGTTTTTTGCTCGTATGTAAATTTCACATCTGTGTCAATGTATATTTTACCTTTGAACTAGACATGTGTGAAAGAGTTCATAATTGGTTCATGAAAAAAATAAGTGACCACTATATTCGTTATTGTTGTGTGTCTGCTGTTGTATGTCTGTCTGTCTGTCTGTTGGGTAGTCGATGTAGTCGAAAAAAAAAATTAAATTTTTTTTTTGAGATTTTGTTCTACCCTTATTATCAGTATTTAAAATGGCGATTTTCAGTTAATACAATGGCTTTTCGATGAAAGTTGGTTGGTAAGTTCATACATGACCTAGTTGTGTGCAAATGAGAACCGTTGCTATGGCGTTGCAGGACGACCAACCGTTGCTAGACGGGTCTTTGAATTTTTTGAAAAATCATAAAAAAAATTTTTTTCAAAATCGGGCCACGAGCGACTGTGGGCAGTACATTCGCATCCATATGTCAAAATTTCCAGCCGGATCCTATGAAAACTGTCGGAGAAGATAGACTTTGAATGAACCTGGTTGAAAACAATAAAAAAACGAAGTTCGTTATATCTCGAGACGTGAGTCAGATATACATGAAACTGGTATGGTAGGTTCATGGTATGTCTTAGTTATGTGTGAGAAAGAACCGTTGCTATGGACCCTCGGTTCGCTAGCAACGGCCGAAAAACCTCTAATGTGGGGTATTTTAACGAAAAACAAATCTGCAGCATTAACCTTGAAGCTAGAATCATGAATTTTCTTGTGCTTAATCCTCAGGTCATTCCCCATCGAACGGGCCCATCGCGTCAGGTTCTATTGGGTAGTCGACTACCCATGTCCGCCTACCGGCTTGTGTCTGTCTGTCTGTCTGTCCAGCATAGCTCCGTGGATTTTGATCCGATCCTGACAAAATTTTGGTGGGAGGTTTATATCATGATCTAGTTGTGTTTTCCTGAAAATGGGCGTGGTGCGCCCATTATGACGGAGCCACGCCAAAAACATATTTTTAGGGGTAGCCGATTTCAATTTGCATCTTCTCCTAGGGGGTTTGTCGAATCTGACAGGGGTTTCGGTATTTGGTTAGCCAATGGCACCTGCATAGCCCACAGAGCTCGATTTTTCATTTTCGTCCCAAGGTCAAGGCCACAAGGTCACGAACTTAGAAAATTGCGAATTGTGTTTTTAGGGGGTAGCCAATTTCAATTTGCATCTTCTCCTAGGGGGTTTGTCGAATCTGGCAGGGGTTTCGGTATTGGGTTAGCCAATGGCACCTGCATAGCCCCGGACGCTCGATTTTTCATTTTCGTCCCAAGGTTAAGGTCACAAGGTCACGAACTTAGAAAATTGCGATTTTGACATAAAAATCCATCTTCTCCGAGGGTTTGTCGAATCTGGCAGTGGTTTCGGTATTTGGTTAGCCAATGGCACCTGCATAGCCCCACGGAGCTCGATTTTTTTCATTTTCGTCCCAAGGTCAGCAGCACATCACTTAGAAAATTTCGAATTTTGACATAAAAATCATACGACTGCCCAAACTTTGAGAGCTAGGATGACAATATTTTTATGCATAATCTGAGGTCATTCCCACCTAAAGTTTGAAACCATTTTGCTCTATCTGAACAACACCTTGCCCGTGGCGCCCCTTCAGTTTGTTTTTACGCTGATTTCATCAAAGTATGATAATCCGATGAGTGCGAAATGCCATAATAGCCTATATGACTTATATTGTTCCTGGAATGTTCCAGAGGAAGTTTTGCACCAAAGGTCATAATCCTTGACCTTTGACCTTTAAAGGTCAGAAAGGTCAAATTTCAAAGTTGTGGGAATTGAACGGGTTTTCGACCTTCTTTCGACGAACTAACTCCAATAAGCTATAGCACATATCCTGTTTCCTTATTTAATAATGTCCCAACATTGTTTTGTGACCTTTAAAGGTTATGCAAAGGTCAAATTTTTAAAGTGGTTGAACGAAACCGGGTTTCACATTTTGCAGCTAATAACCTGGCACTCGTACCACATCATGTTGATCATTTTAATAACTTGGTCAAAATTATCACATTTCATCCTTGACTTCTGAAACATCTACATCGTCAAATACCGCTCGTGAACCATCGTCGTCTTCAGACTTGTTGAAATTAACTTCATTGCATTTGTCAGTTACAAACTCAAACTTGGGGTACAATACGTGTGTGTGTGTGTGTGTGTGTGTGTGTGTGTGTGTGTGTGTAACATAGGCTATGTGGCTGTAGCTTACGCGTGAGTGTGGGGAACAGAAAGGGGGTGGGTGGGTGGTTTTACGTAAATTCTCTATGTAAATGTGTACCATGTAGCACACTTTGCGGTGGTGGCAGAGGGTATAAATTTCCTTTTTGACCTGGCAGCGCTGAGTTTAATCGCTTTTCGCATGGGTAAATATGTCCTTCCCTTCTCTCACCCCCCCCTAAAAATGGACGGGCCTGTCAAAGCTTCTCATCATGTGTGGAGAGATTTCTAGCGGGAAGGGACATCAGAAAGGACCCCGGGGGGGGGGGGTGTGGCGTGAGGACGGATTGAGCAGGGTGAGTGAGGGGTTAAAGCACTCGATGCATGAGTAAATTTGTCTTCCTTTCCTTCTCACCCAAAATTTTAGCAAACACAACGACTAATTGGTCTTCAGCGAAGCGACAGGTCGGCTCTGCCAGTCACTTATAAAATTATTGTTTCCGGATCTTCAGCAGAATTAATCGATTTGTTCTTCGGCACACACACAAGCTGTCCAAGTTTTAATCAAATCTGTCCATAACTTTTGAGATATTCCTGCTACAGCAGACAGACAGGGGTGAAAACACAAGCTCTGTCCCCTTTGTTGGCTGAGGTAATAAGACAGTAATAGCGAACGAAGTGAGCTTAATACTTAACGCGTGCACGTGAGAGATAGGAAACAACACAACAACAACAACACATACCTGGCTATTTGGAATCCGTGTCGTTAGCTATGACTTTTTGCTTCCGGTTTTGTTAACGCTGTGCGGTGTATAAAACGATTGGGTTTTATTTCTATCTTGTGAATATTACTTAACGTGCCATGCAGAGAATAGGACAACAAAAACAACACACATACCCTGGCAATTGTGAATCCCTGTCGTTGGCTATGACCATTTTGCTTCGTTTTGTTTTGTTGTTTTTGTTTGTTTTTTTTGCTCGGTTTTTTCATGGAGAATGATGCATGCCGGGAGATCATGACCGGAAGTGTTTATTTATTTTTCAATTATTTTTTTCCAAAGTTAATTTTATACTTCCGAAAGTGATTTTTTCATGACAGGAAGTGTTATTTTGTATTTAACATTACCGGGAGTGATTTGAAACTCTTTCCGGAACTTTTAATTTCTTTTATTCTTGATAGAAGTGATCGTTTATTTATTTATTTATTCAATTATTTTTTTTTCCCAAAGTTAATTTAAATAAGATATCTCCCGCATCATCAAAAAATATTTTTTAATGTGATTTACATTATTTGTTCGCTGATCCGAATCCAGGCCGAAGTAACCGGAAATTGCGTCAAAATCATGCATGTCTGTGCGGCGCTTACATGTACACGGTATAGTTGGCAAGTATACAGTTGTGAACAAGTTTTATGTAAAGTCAGAAGCGAATGTAAGAAGAATTCTACGTTTGCTTCTAGGCTTTGCCTATTCCATATTATATAACTACTTGTCTTAAATGATGTTCTCCTGGAAGACAAAATCCTCTATGAGGCTGACTTGAGCGATCACGTCATCTTGCGTGCCCTTCTCTTGACAATACCATGGGAAATTCCAGCGATTTCGCAGAATTTCCGGGTTGACTTGCACTTGGAAGTGGCTTCTGATTGGACAAATTGACCTTCGGTACTCGTCACAATAATAATGAAAGGGGGTTTCGGAGATGAATGATTGGTGACTACATTTTGAAGGGACTTTCATGTACAGTATATCGTATAACTGGAGCAGGAACCTTTTTTTTGTTTGTTTGTTTGTTTTTTTCCCCCTATCGGAAAAAAAAATGTTTTCTTCGTCAAAGCTGTTTGTTGAACATGAAAAGTTGGCAGGTAAAACGACCAGCGACTGGCACTGAAATACATCCGTGCATTTGCCTGGTGATTAACTGATGGATGTCCTATTTTATTTGTTGACTAATTGACTTCCTGGCAAACTGATTTTATTTGTGCAGCCTCAACTATGATTCTGAAATACCTGAACGTGCAGAACCGGCCTTACAGTGCTCAGGATATTACAGCCAATCTGCAGCGAGAACATGGCTTTGGAAAAACGGTAAACCACCTTGGTTCTTGTACATCCTGGACTATATTGTCTGTGATCATTAATTGCAAGGATATTGGTAGATGTTGGAAGTCTTTTTGCCTGTCAAGGCTCAATCACGTGTCTCACCCAGAATTGGAGGGAACATCCAATCAGCTCTCACTTAATCAATTGTCCCCAGCTATGGCTCGGATTTTATAATTAATAACCCCCTGCCCTTCCAACCAAAGAAAGCTGTATAAAGTGACGCAAATAACTAAGTCCTTTTGCTGTTTCAGACCTGATCTGAGTAACTTTTCTTGGTTGTTTTATGCAGCTTTCTTTGGTTTGAAGGACAGGGCATTGTTAAAGACATTTGTTTGTGTTGTATTGGACAATGCAGGATGACTGAAGATGAACCTCCCAAGATGCTGAGTGCAGAGGCTTTAATTTAAATTAAAAAGTGTCGAATGCAGCTCGTGAAAAGGTTATGATCTCTGATTTGGTTAAACACGCCGAGAAACTGACTCGTGTGTTTCCGCTGGTAATTTACTCAAACGTAAAACAAATACAACGGCACTGGGTTAGAGCGCATACCTCTGCCGGGCTCAACAGTTTTTTTTGTATCCACTGATGGATCGCCTTGCTCTTGTCACCTACCCACTCATCCATCTAGTTTTGTCATATCTCGTCTGCAACTTTTTGAAATATCATGCTGTATATCGTTTTTCGCCCGATCTTTCAATGGTGAAGAATCACTTTAATTATTCTCATATCAGGATCCGGATCTTCACCAAAATCGAACCAATTCGTCCTCGTCACACACCCAACCTGTCCCAGTTTCGTCCGAATCCTTCCATAACTTTTTGAGATATCCTCCTCACAAACAAATAAATGTACAAACAGGGGTGAAAACATAACCTTGGTCCATCTTTGGTGGCAGATGTAAACACATTTGTAAATTTTCTTACTAATCACATAAACTTATATATTGAAAATTAATAAAACATCTACATTTACCATTTATTGTACTACTTACAAATGCAACCCGCCATTTCACTACAGAATACGTATGGTTGGATGGAGGAAGAGAGAGGGAGCAGGGGAGAGAGAAAGGGGGAGGAAAGAAGAGAGAGGGAAGGGGGAGAGGAGAAAAGAGAGAGGAGGGAAGGGAGAGAGAGAGAGGAAGGGAGGAGAGAGAGAGGAGGGAAGGGAGGAGAGAGAGATGGGGGGGGAGAGAGGAAGAGAGAGAGAAGGAGAGAGAGAGAGAAGAGAAGAGAAAAGAGAGAAGAGAGAGAGAGAGAGAGAGAGAGAGAGAGAGAGAGAGAGAGATATCATTAATACTAAACTGTATATATTGTCACGGAGCTGCGGTCCAGGTTAATCCCCACATCCAAATTGTGGTGACGGGCGGTGAACAACTCCATCTCCGGATGGTCGAGCGTGTTTTCCTTATTAGGAGGCAGACACGTCTATCCTCGAATTATCCAAGGTCGGAGCAGGGCGCAATGGCGGAGGGACGGGGGCACATAAATGTATGCACGGGCGTTTATACTCGAACCGCACGACAAATACACCAACACAGCCACTTAAAATGAACACATTTATTGAAAATAGACAAATATTTACAAAGGACAATTATCAGAATGGATAACAATACGTGAGGTAAATTAAAGTACACGTTGAGGCGCCTCTACACACAGACTTAAATACAAACAAGGGGAAACCAAATAAAAGAAAACCCTTCCTTTATTCTGGTACTTAGCTTAGCCCAGAGATGGTCTTTGTGGAACGTGGAATTGACGCGCTTCTATTTGCATGTATAGACGTGTGCAAAATGGCGCCGAGACGCTCTCTCGCAGCAAGAACATTCGTCAGACAATTCGTGAGTGGTATTCAACACCAAGGCTCAGAGACCCCGTGCAGCTTCTTCGTCGATCGTCCTCACCAACACTGCGGCTTTGCAGAATCGCGCCGTCCCTTTCGGTGACATACACGAGGCCTCGATGCCCGTCCACACGACCAGCCAAGAGTCGATTGCCAGCGTCTTGCTTCACCACGCAAGTCAAATCGCCTCAGCACAAATACAGGAATCATGCCGTCTTATTCATGCGTCAAAGGAAAGCCAGCTGTACAGACCTGTTCTTCCAGACCATCTCCTAGCTACGTTCTCTCTTGACCGCGTGCATCCTTCACTCCGCATTCGTGCGTTCCTCCTCTCCCTCTGACCTTGTGCGTGCGTTCCCGATCTCCCAACCCTGACTGATGTTACAC
Organism: Eptatretus atami; assembly: GCA_035128595.1. NCBI lineage: Eukaryota > Metazoa > Chordata > Myxini > Myxiniformes > Myxinidae > Eptatretus > Eptatretus atami. The sequence goes on along the minus strand of CM068955.1, from coordinate 154,011,865 downwards.
CGAACCCCTGTTCCACCTCCGGGGTGTGGCTTGCTCGCATGAAACCCGGGAAGGCGGGGCTTCTGCCTGATCGGCATGTTTGGCTACAGCATTCTTGACAGTCATGCCCACTCAATCGTCAGCCTCGGGAGCGATGAACTTCGCCAGCCGTCACCTTTGGAGGTGGGGCTTTGCCTGCTCGGCACATTTGGCCGCACTTGTAAATGCAAAATCGTCAGAATAGATTATGGGGGGGGGGGGGGGGGGAGCAGCGCAATCACATACTGGGTAACTTATTCTTAATAAAGTTCTTAATAAGGAACTTATCCATGTAATTAACACCGCATCATCCCCCGTGTGGTGACACATAACACTTAAGCTCACAGTTTCCCAACTTAAATTTCATCGCGATGTCTTCTACATGTCACCGGACCGAACAACTTGATTCAATCCTAACTTCTCGATTAAATTCCTCCATCTACCCCCACAACCCGTAAAACATAATATATATATATATATGATTGGGAAAGGATTTGGTTTAAGATATCTTGCTTGGAATTGTATGAATATGGTTTTTAAGAAGCACATGTCAGAAAAAGCACATTTCCATTTTTAGAAGCAAATTTCCTTTGATGCAACAGCTCGCACTCAGCAGCACTCTGTGACTTAGGATTTATTTTGAATATCTTGAGAATAAAGAAACACCATTCTAGCCAGCAGTACATTCAGTCACGACCATCCAATATTTTATCAGCAGAGATAAAATAGCTTGCTGTGATTAAAGCAGGTATTGTTGTTTTGCCTAAGAGGTTTTAATTTAACAAATTAACTTGTGTGGCATAACTATCTTGATGCAATGTTATTGAAATGCATCGCAATTTGCAGATATTTTCTCCCCTGTGAATACTCCATCCTACTTTGTTGAGTTATGCTTTGTAAATGGACTTCTCAATTCTCAATCCTACATTACTATGTTAGGCTACATGTATAATGTCAGGATGTCAATTCTCCATCCTACTTTGCTATGTTAACTCATATTTTTGTCAATCTAAAGGGCTGGCATGATTACTTTAAGGTATGCCACTCACCTTTTTTAGCCTTGGTTCAAATACAGTAATAATTCCTTGCTTAACTCTGGCCAAGAAAGATGGATCTAGCTGTTAAACTTTAAATAACATTGCACGATGCTTTATTAACCTCCGCCATCGAAGATCGGAGGTTACTGTTTTCACCCCTTTCTGTTTGTTTGTTTGTTGTGAGGTTTGTGTTGTTCTAAGTGAACAGTATTACGGAAAAACTCCTCGACGGATTTCGACGAAACTTGGTGGGGGATTAGGTATGGTGCAGGCATGCCAATAGATTTTGGACTTGGTCCAAAATCCAATATGGCCGCTATGGCGGCCATTTTGAAAAATTTTGAAAATTTTTTTTTGCATTTCTACATGTTTTAAGTGATTTCCAACCCCCCCCCCCCCCCCAAAAAAAAAATTGTTAGAGAAAAAAAATTTGAAACTTTTTTTTCAACAAAATTTCGATTTTGTTTTTTGCATTCTACATTTTATAAGTGATTTCCAAAAAACATGCACAAATTATAATTGTGGCTGATTTTGGAACTTCAGGTGGATATACCCACGTAAAATCAAATTTCTGTCTCAAAGATCTAGATAGTTATGACAAATGAATTGAATATGTAAAAGTTAAAAGTAAAAGGGAAAGTTGCAAACTATAACTTCTGTGGAGCACTGTTGATTTCAAATAGAGATGAATAGGATATCAGGTTCACTGAGTGACGCCTAGCAGTATTGGCGGCGGAGGTTTTGCACTCTACCGAGTGCTCCCCCTCTAGTTTCATTATGGAAATGTACAGGAGTAATGAAAATATAGCTCCCATTCTACTTTAACCTTCTTTGTTTGCAGGCCGTGATAAAAGCCTTGGAGCAGTTGGCAGAAGATGGAAGTATAAAGGAGAAGCTTTATGGTAAACAGAAAGTTTACTTTGCAAACCAGGTAAATAAGTTCCAGGAATAATGTTGTATAAAGTATAGCACTTGGCTCTTGTAATTGTGAGGGAGAACTGTCTGATTTGAAATAACCACTCCTTGCCCTCCCTCCCTCCCCCACCCTGAAATTGATCCACTTCATCCGGGCTTCTGTAACTTCTGAAGGCATCTTAGATGTTTCTTTTTCTGAATTTATTTGTTCATTGCCAGGTGATTGAATATTTGTTGACACCTCTTCTCAATGCTCCTTAATTTTGGTTGTTTCCAGTTCTCCAGTATATAGAAATAGGTGAACACCGAAAATGCATTTGGTAACGTGAGTGGTCGCTAACTGCGTGGGCCAGGTCATAATCATGTTGCAAGTTGTACTTTTTTGCCCATTAGGCTGCATGTCATCCTTGGGTGACATCCTTTTGTAAATATTTTGTAACATGAATGTAGATCACTTACCTGTTTTAATCATCAGGAACAATTGTTTGCTGCATTTTATCTGAAAAGGTGATGCATCATTTTCATATCATTTCAGAAGTCATTGCTATTTTGGTTTGGGTGAATGTTTTTAAAGACAAAACGCTTACTTTGAGAACGTGAGATCATGATTTACCAAACTGCTGTTTCAGAGGTTATCCAATACATGATTTCCAAAATGAAGTACGAATGCTAATGAGGCCTTTTGTGCATGCACTGTGTGCATTTTTAGTGACTTGGTTCGGCTTGTCAGGCACTTTTAACCTGCTGTTACTCGCATGAAATCTGTAATTCAAATCTTCTTTTAAACACAATTTTCAGCATTTAGACAAAAGAGTGGTAATTTCAAAATGGTAAACCATAATTGTTCTGTTCCTGAATGCAAATCACTCATGAGAATATACGAAATACGAGAAATATCTGTGGATGAGAGGAGTCTTTTCCTGTCTTTTTCTGTTAAGATAATTAGCGGCCGCAGTGAATATCTACAAAAAACAGACACACGGGGACGCTTCAACTTTTAGCAATAGATGTAAAAATGTAGTACAGTATAGTTTCTTTTGCGACCCTAGAACCAAACAAACAATATATTTTTGTTTTGGGATTGATTGCATGACCTTTCCGGTTGTTTTTACAACTATAACGCAAGAGGTGAGATGTGTTTGCAGCAAAAATATATACTGGTGAGTAATTTTACTCGGTCATTTGAAATTCCATTATCACTTTGATAATAAATATATTTCTAAAATAATCATACTTTTATTTATGAAACAGAAGTAAATCCACAAGCCTATGAGTTGTATTCTTTAACTGTGCTGCAATGTGATCTGGCTGGGTGGGGGGGGGGGGGGGGGGTGATTCTCTTGGGCCTCATCATTTTTGCCGGGTTTTACACGAGTATATTTATAATGGCCCTCAAGCGAAATGGAGAGGGATGATCCGCTGTGGCGACCCCTAACGGGAGCAGCCGAAAGAAGAAGAAGAAGAAGATTTATAATGGCCCTCAAAGCTCCCATAGCTCTCACCTTCCCACCTGCCAGCCCCAACATGATTAATAGTAAGTATAATTTTAACCATACCCTGGACAATGTACCAGTTATGTCCTTCCCATCGGTGTTCAGAAGCACCTAATCCCGATAAACCATACATTCCCTGGTAGCGATCCGTTGGGGATTTCCACTCGGTCCTTGCACCAGACCATTTATTAGGGAGCTTGCAGTACGAGCAGGTGCCTGTTCGGCAAGCTGAGAAAGCTATCAGTCTTTTGTTGTTCAGAGGCATAGCCCTTTCTCTCAGGTACTTTTTCAAGTATTTTCGGCTTATTTCAGAAGCTTTGTGAGCCATATTAAGTAACAATCCTCATCTTACTCACGCAATACACTGTACTTTATGATGCCCTGAATACTGACCTCTCCTGAGGTGTCTGCGCATGTGCGCAGAGCATTCTGCGGTGGAATATGTCATTTCAAAAGTGTCATATTCAGTAATGTTCCTAAAAGTGCAAATTAAGAAAAAATAACAAAGTAATACTTGTACATTGTTTGCACACATTTCCATTCAGGGTAAAACCCAACCCATTCGATAAACTGCATTCTATCAAATGTCTCACGAAACATAATTTGTGTACATTGTGCAATCATGAGCTGGCATGTGACAAAGTATCATCGAGTGGATGGTTGTCACCAATGGCCTTGCAATAGTATCAGTTTGGACACTTTTTGATCAAACTTCGTGCTTGAAATGGCACATTCCACCAAAGATCATGTGCATAAAAAGTTGGTACGTCTTGGAAAAACCTTCAGCTTCAACATCATTTCCTCTACCTGCGTTTCCACACAGGAGCAGTTCCCAGCAGTGAGTGAAGAACAGTTGAATAAACTGGATGAGAAAGTAATTCGGCTAAGCCAGGATCTTCAGAAGAATCAGCAAGCTTGCCGAGATCTGGATGCTGGTACTTTGTCATCGTACACCATACTTCCTTATTCACTTTCATTGCAATATGATTTTAATCTCCAGTGTCACTTCAGTGTAAATTCCACCCTTGTCCTGTTCGTCACCCCACCTGCCTTCTCAACGTCTCACTTGCTTAATTTCCTTGTCCTTGTCACTTTGCCTCGAAATAAATAACTGTTCCATTGTGCGATACAATTGTGACCTGGAGCTAGTAATGCACCTGAGATGTGTTAAAGGCAAACAGGATTGCAAAAATTACATTTATTCAAATCTTTAAAGGAACATTTATTGTTGCCTCTTTTTTGTTTCACCACAGCAAATGGGATTGTTGAAATTGACTCACATCTAACATTGTAAATGTTTTCAGTCAATGATGTTCAAGATTATATATTCCTGAGCAGGTATACAAGAGAAGTGAATATCTTAACTTTGACATTCATAGCAATTGCTTTATGTGGTCTGGTGCCTACTGCTCGGCACAGCCTGTCCTGGTGTCTCCTACCCCGCCCTGCGTGGCCTGACCTGGGGCCTCTTGGACTGGTGCCTCTGGCCACTGTCGTGCCCAGCTAGTACTGGTTCCGCTAGCCCCACCCGGCCGAGACTAGTGCCTCTGGCCACCAGCGCGGGCTAGTGCCTCACACCTTACCCCACATGGCGTGACCCCCATCACCACCACCCCCCCCCCCACACACACACACCACACCCTGGCTCTGTGAATAATGGTGGTTCTTCCCCCACCCCCGTCACCCCACCTGTGCAACCTGTCGTTTTGCCTCCTGACCTGCGCAGGCTGGCCAGAGACCCCCTCATTGCTCCAATAAGTGCTAATGCCCAAAACATCAGCTTCTCCTTGTTTTCCACAGGTAGTCATAGTTTACTCCAGCATTGTTTGATTCCATCCATTGTTCTTCCTGTCTGCTGATACAGATGGATAGTAACCTTCATGAAAAAGTTCTTCATTTTTATTTTTGTCCAGCTTGAGATTTTGCTTCCTGATGAATTTCTTCCTAATAACACTATTATCTGTCATCTATTCCTCGCATGTATTTTATCCTCACTTTTCATTTCTTTCTTTTCTTGCATCAGGCATTTTGTCATGTGCCTTGAGCTCAGACATAATGATCTGGGTAAGATGAACAAAAAGAACAATGTGTTTTACATCTTCGTTCATTTTTCCCTTCAGATTTTCACAGCCTTTCCTCAGCCATGACGACTACAGAAGCTGAAAGTGTTGCTGCGGATCTGAGAGAAGAGTGTAGGACTCTGCAGGAACGGCTTGACAAAATTCATGAATCCAGTAGCAATGTCACCACTGTTGAGAAAGAAGAGGTGGGATTATTGGTTGTGTGAACAATCACTCTACTGCTTGCTTGATTTGCATCTCACTACAAAACTGCTTGCTTGATTTGCATCTCGCTACCAAACTGCTTTAAATTCTTCCATGGCTGACTCAACAGAAAGGTGGGAGTCTTTGTGACTGTTCAAAATGTAGTCGTGGTAGATACACTACCCCTCTATGTGCACTCCCCATATGCACACACAACCACCATGTGCACAAGTCGATACTCGTACTTACAACCCAAACAATTAGTACACCTAACAGAACTTCCAACAATACCACTTGGCCTGCTTTCCTCGACTTTCTCCAAATCCTTTTACCGCAACCTGCCTCCTCACCCTCCCACACACCCCAAGTTGAAGAGGGAACAACACTAATGCCAACTTAAGTTCATGAAAATATCATCTCAGGCAGCGATATTTGTGCAAAAATACAATTTGCCCTTGATCAATTTGGTAGTTTTAGTACCTTATTTATCAAGCTGTTTCGACAGGTCCTAGCCAAGGAAAAAAAAAAAGTAACTTTTTTTTTTCCCCTGCCAAGGATTTCTCAGTGGTTCAGTCATCCTTAGCATATGCCCTTTCAATTTAGCTGAAGGGCCACCTTGGATTTGGCCTCAAATCCAATATGGCGGTGAAAATACAAAATTGCCACTAATACTCATTGAATCTCACATTTTAATGCTCGGAAATCAATCTTCTAACCACAAAATACGACTTTCTGGTTGCACATTCGGGATGTATATCATTGATACCCTCGCCAAAGGAAAGGGTATTGCATTTGGGTCCGTCCGTCTGTCTCTGTCTTGTTTCTTTGTCCGCACAGAACTTTTGTGTTTTTCTCCACAACCGCTTGTCGGATTGAGCCAAAATTTTCACTATAGGTGCGACTACTCGTGTAGAATGTTTTAATCATAATTATGATGTCATAGGTCACGTGGTGTGGCAGCCATGTTGGAAAAATAGAAAAAACTTTGGACCTCTGTATCTCTAAAACCGCACCAAGGAAAAAATTGAAACTTGGCACACTGCAAGTACTCGTAGGGAATGTGATTTTTATTTTTAATTTTGTTTTTTTGTGTGTGTGATGTCAGTGCCTTCGTTATGACGTCATAATTGCATGTGTAGAATGCTACATCTGATCAGTATGAAAAATTTTGAAGGTCATATAGGGATAAAATGCTCCACAGAAAAAAAATTATTAATGACATCATCGGTCACTTATTTGGCAGCCATATTTATTATTATTTTTAAAAACCTTTAAAAATCTTCTTCTCTGAAGTGGCTGAACAGAATGAGGTGGAACTTTACATTTGTGACCACCTATCAATGAGTAACAAAAGGTTCACACATATATCATTTGTCACATGATTTGGCGGCCAAATTTGATTTACCTGAAAACCTATGAAAATCTCCTCCAGAACGGCTGGACAGATCGAGGGGAAGCTTCACACAAATGTTCCCCAAGCCATGGGTGTATAAGTTTAAGGTATAATTGATAGGTCACATGGTTTGGCAGCCATATTGGATTGAAGAAAAATGTTAAATAACGTTTTCTCTGGAACCGCTAATCAATCAACATGTAATGATGGGGAATACATGTTTAAATTTCATCTTGATCGGACGCATTGTCTGGCAGCCAGAATTATTTAATTTTTTGAGATGGCTTCTTTTTGTTGTTTTTTTATTTTTATTTTTTATTTTCATGTTTTTTTGAATAAGGCTCACTTGGCTGTGCCTGGATGGGTTTGAGGGTAGAGGAGTCACAGGTGAAATGCGAATCCCATCCATGTTCCTCCTGATGATTTCATCTTTGCCTTTTGCTTGTTTGGGTTCCTTCTGATTACTCCAATGCAAGACTGCACCTATTTGGTCTTCCATCCATCCATCCATTGGGACCATTCTCTATGCAGAGCGTTGGTGCTGCCTAAGCAGTCTCCTTGGCTATTGGGCACAATCCTGGACACGTCGCCACTCCGACACAGTACACCAGCATGCTGGCACTCATTTTGCCGACCTCGGAAGGATGACAGGCCTAGTTAACCCCACCTGGTATTAATTCAACAGCCGAGTGGGATTTGAACTCAGGATCCTAGGATCCCAAGCAATTTGGTCTTCCATTTGATTTTAATTGAATTTATTTTGATTCCATTCTAACTTCAATTGAATAATGAATAATAATACAAATACGTCATGGGTCAGGTTTAGGTGTCCGAGCAAAGCGGGGTTGCATCAAATCGGAACATTTTCGTACCCTGTCATCACTGCCAGCAGTTAAGTGGCAGTTCTAATTACGTCATATTAATTAAGTAATACACCAGTACATAATCCGCCACACAAAATAAGTCCTGGCGAGGGTCTGCAATCTCTGATTGTTCTTTTTCTTGGTTGACTTTGGAATGATTTACGAAGATTTTGTGAAATCCAGCGATGATTGATTGATGGGTATGTATTTGTCATACCTCCTCTGGCGGATCCAATAAATGATCAACATCTTGCAGTTGATGACCTCATCAGCATGGGCAAATATGTGACACAACTCCAGATGAGTGCCAATTTCCATTATCATGTCCATATACCACTTCACAACTTTGTCATCTGGAGGCAATGGAACTCCAGGAAGAAACTCAAGCTTGCATTTTGTATTTTTGCAACTGGTCACCCCTTTCATGAATGTTTCCAAGACCCAACTGGACCCATCTCATCTTTATCCTCATCTAGAAGACATTAGTCTAAGCAATCTTCACCAACGACACCCACAAAAACCCAGGCAATTTTCCATTTCATCTGGAATTATAACTTACGAGTCTTTGTCGTCATCACTCAAGTCTGGTAATGATGGAGGTGGTATCCTCTTCTTCGAAATTTTGAAGGATCCATAATCAGGCTTCTCAGGATTGATGATATTGAGCAGCTCTGGCTTGAGTTTAGGGTTGGTGGTGTAATCACTAAGATATCTGGCTTGGAAAATAGTTCTAGTTGTGTGCCGAGTCGTCTGGGCCCCAGTAGGCATCTGCTGTCTTCCGTCTGAGTTATCAAATGTTACAGTATGTGTACACTGCAACCTTTGATGAAACTGTGACCAGTCATCAGCTTTTCCCAACTCTGGCTTATTGTGGATATTTTCTCAGCTTGGGATTTACTTCGAACATTGGCGTAGCCCAGATCATTTTTTGATGTCTTTGGATCTATCGACCAGCAAATCTCATTGTAGATGCAGCCCAAGGGTCGGTGGGTATCAAGTTGCTCAAGGAGGCCATCGGCTTCAAGAGGCCATTTTACTGATTCCCTCTGTGAAAGCTTACATCAAAGGAGTCTTGAAAATGCTTTCGTTAAGGCCTCTTCTCTGACTCCATGGTCTTGGAGTATGGCTTCTGTATAAACTAAGGGGTTGATTCCACTGTTACAATGAGAGTAGTTATTTGCAACAAAATTTGGAACACCCCACTATTAGAATGGATATTTAGAACAAAAAACGGGGTCAGAACAAGCTAATGTGCTGTTAAAAACACTTGTATGAGGTAAATTAGACCGTTTTTGCATGAATAAGGTCTCGTGTAAAATGTCGTTTTTCTTTTTTAGGTCATCTCGAGCGAGATGACCTAATAAAACCAGTCTCGATGTCCGTACGTCCGTACGTACGTCCCCATTTTTTTCTTCCAATT
>CM068955.1:153977377-153999662 GCA_035128595.1 Eptatretus atami | reverse complement strand
GGCGTTGTGGAGAAGGTGGTGAGGAGACTGTTGTCAAAACAAGATAGAAAGAATAATAATAGCTACTCAAGATTCACAGCCCGGCACACGCATAGATGCCTTTAGACATTGGTGGGGAAATCTAATCTGGACACACTTAATCGACATAACTGAATTCTTGCGGGGAACTGAATGTGTTCTGTGAATTTCAGCACCGTAACAATATATATATATAATATGATACTATAACATTACATAATTATTTTTTAAAAATAAACATATACATACTGTATATATTATAACATATACATATACATTTTTATAACATATATATATATACATATTGTTATGCGGTTCTAGAAACCGTATGCATACAAACATACAGTTGGTCCCGAGATAGTTATGCAAATTTAGTATATGTGTAGATAGATTCCCCCCCCCTTCCTTGTGTGTAAGTGGGAAGACAGGGGGTGGCGTTGCACTGTTTTTAGTTAGGTTAATTATTTTCTCCCCGTTGATTTTATCCCTTATTATTGGAAGCCACAGTACCTTCCTCTCGCTTGCTACTCTCATTTGGGGCTGGACAAGCGCTTCTACCGCTACGCGCCTAGCCCAGAGAACTCGTTTTCCGAGTCAGAATCCTGACGTTCACTGTGGCAGTTCATCTCCGCTTCCACCTTCCCAAACACGAGCACGTGGTGTGGGCGGCCTTGCCGTGCTCTGGCGCCAAATCCCGCCCAGGAAAGGCGGACGCATGAGGCCCGGTCCAATCAGGATGAAGATGACGTCGGCTCGCCATGGCTCCACCCGAAGCTCCGTGATCTAATAAAATACGAAAGCAATCCTCAGAGTAGAGTGGTATGGGATGAAAAGGAGTTCGTGGTTGGATTTGAGAGAAAGAAAGGAAGGAGTTGGATTTGAAGTGCTTAGTTCTTGGTTTGGGTTTTAGTTGGATTTGAGAGTCCCTTCGGTTTGTTTTGTTGGAATGGGAAGGTCGAAGGAGGTTCGTGTGGTTGTATGGGAGAAGTCGGAGTTGGCTGGAAATTGAAGGGGTTCTGCTGGCTTGGCCCTACTCACGTCTCGCCCCGACGGCTGACTACTGGTCCCGGCCACTCGAGCTCCTCCATGGACCCGAATCCACACGGGCGGCTGTGGACCGAACTCGCACGACTGGTTGTCAGGTGCCGCACACGGAGCACTGCCTTCCGCCGAAACTCTCGGTACCGGAGATCTGCGCCTCAACTCGCCCCCCCCTCCTGGCTTGAAAAGTCCTTTGCCTTCAACTGGGTTTATTTTGTCCGAGTGTGTGTCTGAGAGTGTTTGCGCCTGTCTGCTAAGTAAGCCTGATTAAAATCTTTGATTCTTGTAATTGTTGCTTTTATTATTCTCGCGTCAAGTCTGCTCTGCTGTCCGCTTTGGTAAGTTGCTGTATAAATTGTTCGCACTCCTCTCTCTCATCTTCCCCTGCATAAACACACCAATAAAGCCTTGTTTCGCTGTGCCACATGCTTTTCCTCGCCTTGTGTAAATAAATCATTGTAGAAAATGTTTCCAGCTTCTTTGTTTGTCTTTTCCTCCATTGGTCCAGCATGGTTCGGATCTAAGTTTAGCCGGGTCTTTATTCCCATAATCGTTCCTTTTAGCGCGGTACGTCTTTGGCAGTTCCGCTCGGCTGCATCCGATCCGGAAAGGTAAGTTGGTAGAGGTTTTAAGTTGGTAGTTGGTACCTCTACCGTAGTCGGTAGAGTGATGCGCAGTTCGGACAAGGGCGTACGCGAGGGTGTGGCTCCCCGGTAGTTGAAACCAACGTGGTTTAATTAGGTAACTTGGGTTCAAGACGGAGGAGCTCCTACGTCCACCAGTTGAGGTATTGGCGTTCCCCGGTAGGTTACGGCCGACCCGCCGCGTCACGGAATTATCCGTGAGCGACGGCCTACAATTCCGGGGAGTTGGTGGGAGTCGACGAACTTCCCACCTAGCGGTCGCTCTCGCCACGAGACCCCGGCCCGCAACAATATATACATACATATATGTACAATGTACATACATATAGTGTACATACTATAATACATTATACATATATATATATATATATATATATACATATTGTTGCGGTTCTCAGACGCGCATCATCCAACAGATAGTGTCCCAAGAACAGTTATTCCATTATTACAGTGAAGATAGTCCTTCCTTTTGTTAGCATAGTGTTTTCTCAACCTTTTTGTCCGATGCCCACTTTGATTTTCAAAAAAATCGTACGCCCCACCCTGATTGAGACTACAAAGAGTATATACTACATATGTATCAAAGGCTTTATTAAAACTTTATTTACAAACTTTAATCAATTGTTACTCACTTAATAGGAGCCCTGCCCTTGACGCTGGCTGCAGATTTGTTTGATTTGAGAACCAATTTTGTCAGTTTCAGCCTAAATACACGTCTCGTGATTTCCAGTCGATTTTCTCTTAGCTTACAGCCATCGGTAACAACTCTTCTTACACTAAATCACATTCGACTAAATAAGATGATGGAAAATTTATCAATACTTCCCTTGCCAAGTTAGTCTAGTTTGGGGCACGCTACACACGCACACACCACGCAAACCCACGAATCTGTTATTTACACATGCACATGCAACGATTGTGATTTACACACATATTGGTAGCGTGATCAAAGCATATATTATAACATAACTAGCAGAGTACCTGCCCTGTGGGCTATCTTATGACACGTCCACCTGTGCACCTGTTATTTTGGACGTGTATTGGCACCTAACAGCTGCCCTCAATCGTGACTGGAACAATAAAATAAATTAAAATAATAACCCAAAAAAAAAACTCAAGCTATGTGCATGAACCCAAAAACATCCGACTGCTTGAAATTCAAAGCACTCAAACTGGACACTGGAAATGTGGGGACAGGATCTGACACAAATAAACCGTGACTTTATAGTAAGGATATGTAGCAATCTTGGATGTAATTGGCCCAGAATGTAGGAGTAGCGTGACAACAAACAACACTGGTCCAGGATTATAGTGGAGGATGATATACCACACATATTGCAACATGCGGTGCCTACGCACGCACACTAGTTTGAGACTTACAAGCACAAGCCACTGAACTTGGGGAAGTGGCCAATTTCGCCAGGGACTCTGGTAAAGCCACCGTCAGCAATCAATGGCACCGCAACCCAGGCGGGGCTTTCCTCAAGAATTTCTCCTCCACATGGTTGCCAACCTATGGGGGTTGTCCGTTTCTCTTACATTTTAAATTCTGGGAATGTCAAGTAAGGCAGCAGCACATAGCATTGTTTAAGTCTTGGTATGACTAGGATTTGAATGGCGACTTCCCCACAGAGTCGGAGCAGTACTCTAACCGATGAAACTACTAGTCCTGTGAGAAAGAAACACAGACGAAACAGCTCAATATAAATGTCACTACTTCTTTAACCAACCCATCCGGATTGCTAACAAAAGTGTGACAATTACGGCACAAACAGAATCGTTTATTATAGGAATGGCTAAGGTTTCCGTAGGTCGAAATATTTTGTAATCATGAACCAATTTTAATTTCATGCAATTTTACATTAAATTTCTCAACAACATATCTAAATTTGCAGATTGTTAGAGTTGGAGCAGTGATTTTCCACACTTGTGGCAAAAAACAAATCACGATTGGATGAATTGGTGTTACTTGAAAAGAAAAACTGAATCTGACGAGGAAAGAAAAATCGAATGTGGTAACTTACAGAAAAAAAAGAAAACAGTCAAGATTAGGTCAAATTACAAATAAAATATTCATTTATATTACTGATTTTGTGTGTGTGTTTTCCACATACTGTACTTTGTTTCACATGGTGTGTTTATTAGGAAGTAGTAAACAAAATGTACCGGCAATTTGATGCAGCAAGGAATACTGTATATATATATCATATTATTATATAGTATAGTATATATATATTATATATATAATATATATATATATATATATGTATATATCAAGCCAGCCATTTGCGCCGCACACATCGCAGCTGCTTTGGATGAGGCATCGGCTGTGAATCTCGATTGCTGGTTACTAAATATTGAATAAATTGTCCAACAATCTTCTGGAGAGCCAGTCAAAGTGAAAATTTGATTTGAAAGTCACCCACTTTGTGAAAATTCAGTAAAAATATTCCGCTGAAAGGAAATGTCGGTCAAATACTTGCGCATGCGGTGGATGTACGAGGAACTGCATGTTTTTACGATGAAGAATCATCAAAATACAGAAGAGATTGCAGAAATATTCAACAACAAACAAACTTGGTGTTTTTTCCAGTCAATGTCATACTAATACCGTCATGTTGCGTTACTTCCTTTGAAGGTGAGACACATGGACGTACGTAATAAAGATTAATTCAGTTTAGTGTCAGCATCGCAATGGATCCGGTTTGCACACATTTCCGTTTTTCGCCAGCGTTTTGTAGTTCCAATTCCCGTTTTACTAATTTCCTCGTTTTGGTCACCCTGATGGCAACATATATCAACTGGAAGGATTTTAGATGTGGAGACTTGAGGAAATTATATTTTTCCAATGCAAGTGCACAAAATTAAATGTTTCCTTTTTCCAAAGACAAAACCAAATATATATATATTTAATTACTACCTCGAGTTGGACAGATGTTATGTTTTTCACCCCTGTTTATCTGTCTGTTTTGTGAGCAGGATATCTCAAAAGGTTATTGGACGGATGCGGACAAAATTGGTGGGTGAGTTGGGTAGATGACAATTAACCCGATTGATTTTGTTCAGGTCTGGATCAGATCTGACCTATCAGTGGGAATACAAAAACAAACTCTTGAGCCTGGAAGAGTATGCACTCCGAGTGATATTCTAGTTTGAATGTAATTTAGTTTTGGGGAAACATAAAAGGCAATTTTTTTGAAACGGAATACCATTGCTCCACATAACCATGATGTTTTGCTTCATTCAGTTTTGCAAACTTTGGTCAGTTTTGCATTGCTTGGGTCCGATTTGTTAGGAAAGTTTTTTATTTATTTATTTAAATATACATGCTCAGAATGTGGAAGAGCTATGACAGACGCAAAACATTATGAACACAACACAACACAAGGGAACAAGCAAGAGAAAGGGGAAAACACCAACAGCAGGGCGGAAGCAGAAGTAGATGGAGAGAGACAAAAAGGGATGCAGGTAAATGGTGAATGGTAGGGAGAAACAAGAGGTGCAGCGTGATGGATACATAAGCAAAATTTTTGGAAGGGGTGGGGGTTAGGGTGGTGCCAGAAAAATAATGAACAGCATTTCTCTATCCACAAGGCTATTTTTATGCCTTCATAATATAACTAAAGAGCACACGAAATTTTCTTCAAAGAAAACAATATTTAGTTCCACCCCATTTTATTCCAAAATCAGGGGTCCCACATATGATATGATCAAATGTTTGTTACGTAACAATTTAATGATTGTATTGGCTGCCTTAGTTGAGTCGGGATCATCTTCTATGGTGGTTGATACATCTAAGCAGGAATTGTCCTCATGCCTTGTTAATGTTTCATTATATTTTTGAATTAGGCTGATGCCCGTTCCGCAGTGTCATTTACTACTTTGAGCTGAAAGGACCGAGCGTAGGTTATTGTACAATGGATGCATCTTGTCCCACTGACCCGAAGGTTTCTTCAGAATGTTTGAGAGGTTGCTATTCCACCTTCTATCAAACATCAAAAGGAAGCTGGTCTTTTTTGTCACAAGGTCCTCCTAACTTGAGGTGTTGCGCCTTTATCCTGGATCTTGTAAGCCGCCGAGGACAGTCCAGGTAACTGTGGACCGCTGTAGGTTCTGGACATCTTTCCTTTGTTAGGGTTAGGCGTTGTTTTCCCAAACAGTGCGATTCAAAAGAGTTCCCTGTGATCATGAGGCAAAACGTGTAATTAGTTGCAACCGATAATAACATATATAATGTATATTATTTATAGGTACCATGCTTGGGGTGACTCTAAATATCCAACAAATCAATCAAGCTCAACTTACCACACATGTGTAAGTTAACCCTTAGTGGTACAAAAATAGGTATGTGGAGGAAATAATTTGACCAACATTAATTTTTTACTGCTTAACAGTTTGGACGCACCTCGTGGGGGGTTGGTTCTATCCGGGCTGTAGAAAAGATCATGATTTTGGTATGGGGGATGATTTTGAGATGGTGGTGAACAGCAGTGTTGAAGGACCTTGGAAGGAAGAATGAGACTGAAGAGTGCATGGAAGTGGTTCCACAGATAGGGGGTGGGGGGAGAGGAATAAATGAGTGGAGGTGAGCCAACGATTCTGGATTTTAGGTAGTTTCACTGGAGAGGGTTGCTGGTGGACCGCATGCATCTTTCAGATACCGGGGTGGGGTGGGGGCAAAGCACGAAGAGGGGCAGTCGGCAAAAGTCCTGAAATGAGCGGAAAAACAGAGAGAGAAGACCACACCTACTTGTGGCGATGCGAAGTTATAGGCCCACAGACTTGCTTCATCGCAGAGATTCCCATTGAAATGAAGGCTCTTGGTTTCAAGCACCGCACAAGCTGAGAAGATGTGAGACAGGGGAGCCTAGCCCTGAAGTGAGAGGAAGTACTCGCATCGAGTGTGGGTGAAAGCCTCGTCCAGTGGATAGGAGCTCAGTTAGTGGGGCAGACAAACAGCAGATTTTTGAGACAGCGAAATCGTGCAAATGATGATACAAGCATCAATTGGCAACATTTGTTCTCCAGGGGATTCTAATTCAAATCTGCCTGATTGGCCATTTGAAAATCAAATTTTGAAAAATTTGAAGAAGAAAAAATAACTTCAAAAAAGTTCAAGATCACGAATCAATATTGGAATGCTGGCTGAGATTGCGTGAATGTTTCAGAAACATCATCAAGAACGTTCCCAAGTCTGGCCATGCAGTTTTCTTCCCTTTACTGCGGAAGGCCAGACACGACATCACATCAGTGACGGCATGGAAGTATGGGATCCTCTGAGCTTCTCAGGCTCTATTGCAGAAACTACCTCATGGACTTGGAATCCATCGCTAGCCTTGGCTCCTTGCCAAAGGCAACTCACATGTTCAAGACCTAGTTCCTGCAAGGATGGCAGTACAGATATTGCTATGACTAGTACGCTTCCCGGTGGTTCTTAAAGCCTAATGATAATGGACTTTGCTAACCATTCCGTCGTGATCCCTGCGCGTTGTAGCAAATATTAGAGTGTCAGCTTTCTTCATGACAACATTGGAGGAACACAGCATCCAGTGACCTTCTCCTTGTGTTGCTCATGTGCAATCTTCTCCTTTTGTGACAATGACTGTGCTTCACAATGCTTTTCCGCAAGGAAGTGAAAACAGCTCAGTCTTTTGCTGTCATCTCGAAGAAAGCTTCTCCAGTTACCTTGGGGTCTTACTGGTTCCTGTCACTTTCCTTTCTGATTCCTTGCCACCTTTTTCGACCTGGCCTCGGACTTCAGACTTTGACTCTTGTACACATCAAACACTACGTCCACACCTCTCGTACATCGGACCATAGGATTCCACCTTTGGATGATGGTCTTCTTAGCATAGTCATTCAATATCTTTGAAGTGCATGGAGGTAGGGCATTGAATTAGTGCTGAGCCATTCAATGATGACTGCGATCTCCCTTGGTTCAGTTGTCTGGGATGTCACTTGCGCTTCAAGAATTTTCAGCCAGCTGTACTTCAAATTTTTTTGTAATTTTTTTTTTTTTTAAGTTTTTCAAAATTTGAATTTTCAAATGTAATGGCCATTCGGGCAGATTTTGATCAGAAAGCCCTGCAGAACAGAAATGCGGCAAATTTGATGCCTTGTATCAAAATTTGCACGATTTTTCTACTATCTACTACACTACACGGTGCTTGCCAATGAAGGACGATGAGGATGAGCAGTTGGTGTCTGGCTTTTGGAAGCAATTTTGAAATGTGCTTGCCCAAAGAGATCAAGACGTGAGAGTGAAAAGAACCCAAGTGTTTGAGTGACTGAACCTCTTCGAGAGGGTTATTGAGAAAGTGGATGGAAGGATTGCAGTGCGGTCCTTTCAGAGAGTGAGGTTGTGTGAGGGATTTCTCAGGATTGAAAGACATATCCAAGTATTTGACAAGTTTGTGATTTTGGCAATCTCCGAGGAGAGGGAACAGGCTGCTTCCTGTCTGTCAGAAGGATGAGGATCTCATGGCAGAGAGTGGAGTAACCACAAAGAGATAGAATGGATTTTCCAAAGTCAGTGAGATCATTGATGAAGATTAAGAATAATATAGGACCAAGAACACAGCCTTGTGGTAATTAGCCTTGACAGGAAGAGGAGAAGAAAGGGTTCCGTTGAGAGCCACACGTTGGATATGAGAGTGGAGGAAGTCAGTATATCCAAGAGTGGAGTTGGCCTTGGATTCTATAGGCAGACGGCTTGGAGATCAGGGCAGGATACCAGACTTATCAAAATCTTCAGTTGATATGTCCAGAGAGATGGCCTAATCTAATTTCTGGCATTGAGGGCCTCCATTCATTGTTAGGAGAGTAGAAGCAGCATGTCCAAGGTAGAGTGACCAGGTCTGAATCCAAATTGATAATCTGAGATGAGGATATGGAGAAAAGGATTGATTTTATGACAACTGTGATGATGGATAACATGACCTTGCTTGATTATTGGAAGCAAGCTAATTGGTCAGTAGTTAAGAGGATCAGTTTTTGCACATTTTTTATGTAATGCAGTGATTGATGTTGGTGCATTTTCAAGCAGATGGAAGATGACGATAGTAAATGACAGAGGTGAAAAGGGCCGAAAAGAGGAAATACGAGAGCAGCAGAGCAGGTTTTTGGGACACGTTAGCAATGCCATCTGGAACAGTTGCAGAATCAGGGTCGAGGGTTGCCAGAACTTTTCACCTTTTCAAGGTGCAAACGACACAGAATTCAAGAGCTGTTGGGTACGACTGGGAGGGTAGAGAGAGGAGGGGTAAGGGACACAAGATTTTGAAGCAAATACAGAAATGAGGCGTTCGGCCTCTCATGTGCAGAGTTCAGCTGTGGTGCCTTTCAAAGTGACAGAAGGGATGGAAGGAGAGCATACACCAGAGACAGATGTGAAAAGGTAGCCACCAAGTTTTAGAGGAGAGAGACAAGTTTGAAAATTCATTCTTTAGTTTGGACAGATGATGTTTTCTGGCTTTCCTGAGGGTAGACACACACTTGTTGCAGGCATTGTAGAATGATCTGAGGTTTCCTTCAGTTGGTTTGCCTTCCAGAAGAGAATGCAAGTTGTTTTAAAGCAACTGCCCCATCACATGATTCAGAGTACCAAGATCAGGAGGATGGGTAAGATAACTGAAGACGAGATGGGATGAAACTGTGCATCAGAGAGAGCAGACTTCTGTGGAAGAATTCCAGGCTGAATTATATTAGTGGCGGTGGATATAGGAGACCAGTCCTGAAGTGTGATGGCTGCTGTAGTCCCTGCCATTTGCTTGAGTGAACTGCCAGACTCAATGCACAGAGGCAGTTCTCTGAGAATGGCCAGAGAGATGTTGACCTGAACTAGCACATGATCACAAGAGCCAATTGGGCAGAGGACGAGAAGATACATCAGTAGGGAAGTTTGTCATCACCAAATCAGGAGAGAGATTTGCCATTGGGAGAAATCTGGGTGGGAAAGTTCCCATATTGAGTCAGACCCATGGAGTCACAGAAGTCCTTTGCAGAAGTGCCATGGCTGGTGAAAGAGGTACCAACACCCAGCCCAATTATCATGGTAACAATAGAAGTCACCAACTATGAGAAGAGAGAGTTAGGATGAGTGATTAAAAGTTGGTCCATGTCATCTGAGAGAGAGATATGTAGATGGAGTCGTCTGTGTGGAGGATGGTATAACCCCAGACAAACGTGAGGTGAGAAACGGAGGGGAAGTTGCAACCACAGGTACTCCTCAGGTTGGGAGGTATAAGAGCAGTACATGGAAAGTGAGAAATTGAGTTTTTGATTCATCATTTTCTTTTGTTTGATCCAGAGAAATTTTGGCCTCAATTCATAGCAAACAGTATAAAAAAGGAAGAAATATAAATGAATTACAAAATATCAGATTAATGCCTTGCAAGTGAGACTTCGCAAGTAAAACTGGGCCTTCACGTACTCTCCGCAACAACCCAATGCTTTAATGACCCCCAATTATTCCCAGCTTCTTGTGGGGTTAGCTCAGGAAAGTTTGTGACTCATGTCATTCACTAATCAGTCAGTCAGGTTTGATGTTCAAATTGCGAGAATTAGCCTCAGTGACAGGAATTGTAATTTCACCAAGGGTGCCAGAACTTAGCCTAGTTTCCACAAAAGACACCAACCATAAGAGATTACAGCACACAAGTAAGACTTAACATTCATCTGAGGGAACCAAGAGCTGACCCTCAATGTAAACCCTACGTTTATCTCAAATGCCTTTGAGCAACGACTCCTTGTTCTGACTGATGCCTTTACCCCTCCAACATCACTTCCACTATCCTCACCAGTGTTTCAAGCACCCATTTCTTTTCAGAAACCATACACTACCTATCTCTTAACCATAGGAACCACTATTTGAAACAAGCCTTATGCTTTCTCCAGGTCCACACACCGACAATCAACTTGCTGTTCACACGACAAAACTACCATTCCCACCCTTTCCAATACTTTGAACACTGCTCATCAGTTTGATGTCGCTGCAAATCCCACAATTCATAACTTCCCCTTTATTCTTATAGATACCATTAATCAACTCGCTTCTTCACAGATGTTAACAAACAACTGCATCCCCACTCCCTGTCTCTCAATCCCTCAATTCTTGCACTAGCATCACTGATGGTCACCTGGCTTTCACTATTTTAGTTATCAGGAGAGCTTGCCATCACTCCTTTCTTTGCCCTATGGTCTTACTCTCTGGCCATGAATTTTGCTGACCTCCTCATACATGCCTCACATTCTCGACAGTTAGCATTCCTCAATATTCCTTCCATCTACATAGACATCCTACTATTGAAGGATCTCCCCCTATCAGTTATTTATATCCTCAATGCCCCATTATTCCTTATAACCCTCATAATGCTCTTAGTGACACTACAAATTACAGGATTACAAGGAAATTATGACGCAGGAGGAGGCCATTTGGCCCATCATGCCAACGCCACACCAATACCAGGTATTAATAAATCCGTCAATACCCCTTCCCTTCGTGTGCAGCCTTTTGACTGCTACACTGGTACTCATTTCGCCGACCTCAGAAGGATGACAGGCTGAGAACCGCCTGGTGTTAATTCAGCAGGAAAAGGTCTTGAACCCACGACCCAAGTATCCGAGCCACCAGCCAGGTTAAATATAGCTATCCTCTTCTGAGTCAAACTCCTCATACCACCCTTTCCACACATCCTATCAGCCTTTGTCATCACTTTCTTTACTTCTTCTCTTTTTCAAATTTTATTTATGTTAAGAAAGAAGATTAATTAAGTATAGATTATATTATTCATGTTCAACGTACATGTTGGAATATTTTGTTCCAAAGTCCTCCATGCTTTATCTTACCATCCTTTTTCTTTTCCTCCACTCTGTTACGTACTTCTTCTGATGTGCATAAACCTGTAACAAAGCAAACTGATCAAATGGACGTCACTGAATTGAATGCTTACTCTCCAACGAATAGACAGGTTCCAGCCAAGAAAAAAAAAAAACTAACATTTTTTTTCCTGCAAGGTTTTCTCAGTGGTTCCGTCAATCCTTTGCCAATGTCCTTCAATTTAGCTGAGGAGCCACCTTGGATTTGGCTCAAATCCAATCATGGTGGTCAAATCCAAAATGGCTGCCAAACCATACTGAATCACACTTTCCACAGTTATTTATAGGCTGGAAAAAAAAAATCTTTTTTTTTTCCTATGAAATAATTTGTTTCTGTTTGCTAATAGAACCATGCACAAGCACTTTCTTTTGGAGTATTTTTTAGTCTTTAACATATCCAATATGGCCGCCTAAATGTAAAATGGCCACCTGTACGTACTCCGTTTCGCCTGATGGTGTGGCAAAAGTTTATCGATTGCTTATTATACAATTGGTCAAAATAAATTTTCATTCTTCATCAAATACACTTTAAAACAACAAGCCATATTCTTTCCCATTGTTTGTCCACCACCAACCCTGTTTGCTTGCGAGGCTACCTGAAGCATGTCCTCAAGATAACATGGATCTGTCACTGTGCAGAATAATAAGTACAGACGCGACGATCGCTGAACATATTCGCCAAGTATATCTCAAAATAGTGTTGCAGCTTGACTACTGTATGTATTAGTTGATGGAATAGTGGTTTAGCCATTAAATACGCTGTCTTTCAATTTCGCTTGACGTAACCATTTTGTATTTATTCAACTTCAACAGTATGGCACCATCCCCTTTTTGAGCACCGGATCGGACGTGAGAGAGAGATGCCAGTTCTACAATGAGCATATGAATGAAGGGGGGTGGGGAGGGGTGTTTCAAGAGTGGATCCAGCTGGATTTGAACCCCTGAAGGATTTTGCTGATAGATGGGAGACTGTTGACAAGAGTTTGTGCTTGGAACCACTCTATGCTGAATTCCAATTAGTCAGATCAAGATTGTCTGTTCACCACAGCCGACATGTTCATCCACAAAAAATTGCTAAATAACATCCAGATGTAGATTGAAGCGAAAGGAATTCAAACCAGACAACTTAATAAGTCGAGTTCGGAACCTGTTGCAGGTCAGTGACACGGAGATCCAATATATAACCTACCAAGAGACCCTGCTAGAAGACGCGGTGTGCTTTATTTGTGACAGGTGACACCTGCTGACAATAAACAGTACAGCAACGATAGCCTGAGACAGTCAGGTCAGGTATGGAGCATGCGCCAGAAAGCGCATCCCTGCATCCACTTTCCACGGGTACTCCAGGGGGCCTCCGTCTGGCATCCCCCAGGCAGATGCTGGCCCATCCCCATCTCCTTGAGATGCGATTAACCTGCTGCAACCACGAGGAACGTGGTCGGCCATGGCCTCCTCCACTCACGAGACTCCTCACTGAGAGAATCTGGTGAGCAGGATCAGCATCAGGAAACGAGCCACATGTCCATACAGCCGCAGCTGACGCTTACGGACTATGCAGGTAACAAATCTCATTTGAATTCTCTCAGCAACCGCTCGTTGGACACAAAGTCCGACCAGCGATAGCCAAGGATTCTCCGAAGAGACTGGTAACCAAGGAATTAAGTCTCCGTCTCAGATCCTTGGTCAAGTCCATGTCTCGCATCCATAGAGCAAGACTGGAAGCACCAAGGACCTGAAGACTCGACTTTCGTCCTCCCGCACAGGAACCGGAAGCGCCACACCCCATTATCCACGTGAATCCATGACTCCCCAGGCCCGACCCAGACGTCTATTGACTCTGACTCACAGCAGCAGAAGACATGAATATCACTGCCAAGGTAAGTGAATCTCTCCACGACCTCCACATCCTCACCACAAACAGGCACAGACAGGACAGCAGCATCCAAGATGTCATTGAAGCCTGGATCTTAGTTTTGACCCAGGAAACCCGCAATCCCAGTGGCTCGACTCTCAATTCAGCACCTCGAGGCCCCCAAAAGGATATCTAAACTCTCCGCAAAGATCACTGCATGATCTGCGAAATCAAGGTCAGAGATCTTGACATTCCAAACGAGCACCGCAGCTTGATCTCTCCGACATCCTCCCAAAAATCTAGTCCATACAAGTGCTGAAAAGTGAGGGGCCAGTACACACCCCTGCCGAACTCCAACAACAACTGGAAATAGTCAGAAATGGTACCCCCACATCTCCACACCACTCTCAGTACAGAGTAGAGTGAAGACATCAGATCGATTCAGATTTGGTGGCACCACAGAAGACCAAGACCCTCCAGAGGGCATCCCGATTCACTGAATGGAACGCTTTACAGAGATCAACATAGGCTGTAGCAGCCCCTGCCGAAACTCTCGGCTGCGTTCAGTCAGGACCCTGAAGAGCAAGGATACGGTCAATCGTTGACCTTCTTTGGTGTAAAGCCTGACTGCTCTGAACGCTGGTGCACAAGCAGATGGTGTGCGAACCCTATCAAGAATTATCCGAGCAAAGACCTTGCCCGGGCACTGAGAGCAGCATCACCCCTCGGTAGTTGTTGCAGTCTTGGCGATCACCTTTCCTTTCCAGAGAGGGATCAACAAGGCCCCTCTTCCATTCAGTTGGGATGATGCCTTGTGTTTCGCAGGCAGAGCACAGACTGCATGCAACGACACGAGTGCAGCATTTCCACAGCCTTGAGAAGTTCAGCATGGATGCCACAGATCCCTGGAGCTTTACCCCATTTCAACGTGTTCACCGCGCTGTTTCACAAGGCGAAGGTGGACCACAGTTGATTGGAGGGTCAGCAACAGGATGTAACACCCCTGACGTCCAACTCGACAGCTGGTGGATCGCCTGGTCCAACGCTCAAGTAACCGGCCCAGCGGGCCCTTCACTTCGGATCCTCTGTCAAGAGCCCTACCACCTCTGCTCTAACTGCAGTACACCGAAGGATGGGGTTGGATGAATGCATGCACATTTAGTCAGGCTTTACACCAAAGAGGTCAACGATTGACCGTATCCTTGCTCTTCGGGTCCTGACTGAACGCAGCCGAGAGTTTCGGCAGGGGCTGCTTACAGCCTATGTTGATCTCTGTAAAGCGTTCCATTCAGTGAATCGGGATGCCCTCTGGAGGGTTCTTGGTCTTCGTGTGGTGCCACCAAATCTGATCGATCTGATGTCTTCACTCTACTCTGGTACTGAGAGTGGTGTGAGATGTGGGGGTACCATTTCTGACTTATTTCCAGTTGTTGTTGGAGTTCGGCAGGGGTGTGTACTGGCCCCCTCACTTTTCAGCACTTGTATGGACTAGATTCTTGGGAGGATGTCGGAGAGATCAAGCTGCGGTGCTTCGTTTGGGAATGTCAAGATCTCTGACCTTGATTTCGCAGATCATGCAGTGATCTTGCGGAGAGTTTAGATATCCTTTTGGGGCCCTCGGGTGCTGAATGAGGAGTCGGAGCCACTGGGATTGCGGGTTTCCTGGGTCAAAACTAAGATCCAGGCTTTCAATGACATCTTGGATGCTGCTGTCCTGTCTGTGCCTGTTTGTGGTGAGGATGTTGAGGTCGTGGAGAGATTCACTTACTTGGCAGTGATATTCATGTCTCTGCTGGCTGTGAGTCAGAGGTCAATAGACTCTGGGTCGGGCCTGGGGAGTCATGGATTCACTGGATAATGGGGTGTGGCGCTTCCGGTTCCTGTGCGGGAGGACGAAAGTCCGAGTCTTCAGGTCCTTGGTGCTTCCAGTCTTGCTCTATGGATGCGAGACATGGACTCTGACCAGGATCTGAGACGGAGACTTAATTCCTTTGGTACCAGGTCTCTTCGGAGAATCCTTGGCTATCGCTGGTCGGACTTTGTGTCCAACGAGCGGTTGCTGAGAGATATTCAAATGAGATTTGTTACCTGCATAGTCCGTAAGCGTCAGCTGCGGCTGTATGGACATGTGGCTCGTTTTCCTGATGCTGATCCTGTTCACCAGATTCTCTCAGTGAGGAGTCTCGTGAGTGGAGGAGGCCGATGGGCCGACCACGTTCCTCGTGGTTGCAGCAGGTTAATCGGCATCTCAAGGAGATGGGGATGGGCCAGGCATCTGCCTGGGGGATGGCCAGACGGAGGCCCTGGGTACCCGTGGAAAGTGGATGCAGGGATGCGCTGTTCTGGCGCATGCTCCCATACCTGACCTGACTGTCTCAGGCTATCGTTGCTGTACTGTTTATTGTCAGCAGGTGTCACCTTGTCACAAATAAAGCACACCAGCGTCTTCTTAGCAGGTCTCTTGGTAGGTTATATATTGGACTCTTCCGTGTCACTGGACCTGGCAACAGGTTCCGAACTCGACTTATTAAGTTGTCCGGTTTGAATTTCCTTTCGCTTCAATCTACATCTGGATGTTATTTAGCAATTTTTGTGGATGAACATGTCGCTGTGGTGAACAGACAATCTTGATCTGACTAATTGGAATTCAGCATAGAGTGGTTCCAAGCACAAACTCTTGTCAACAGTCTCCCATCTATCAGCAAATTCCTTCAGGGGTTCAAATCCAGCTGGATCCACTCTTGAAACACCCCTCCCCACCCCCCTTCATTCATATGCTCATTGTAGAACTGGCATCTCTCTCTCACGTCCGATCCGGTGCTCAAAAAGGGGATGGCTGCCATACTGTTGAAGTTGAATAAATACAAAATGGTTACGGTCAAGCGAAATGAAAGACAGCGTATTTAATGGCTAAACCACTATTCCATCAAACTAATACATACAGTAGTCAAGCTGCAACACTATTTTGAGATATACTTGGCGAATATGTTCAGCGATCGTCGCGTCTGTACTTATTATTCTGCACAGTGACAGATCCATGTTATCTTGAGGACATGCTTCAGGTAGCCTCGCAAGCAAACCAGGGTTGGTGGTGGACAAACAATGGGAAAGAATATGGCTTGTTGTTTTAAAGTGTTATTTGATGAAGAATGAAAATTTATTTTGACCAATTGTATAATAAGCAATCGATAAACTTTTGCCACAC
This sequence comes from Eptatretus atami, assembly GCA_035128595.1. Lineage (NCBI taxonomy): Eukaryota > Metazoa > Chordata > Myxini > Myxiniformes > Myxinidae > Eptatretus > Eptatretus atami. Next base: position 153,983,026 of record CM068955.1, on the reverse strand, counting down.
CATCAGGCGAAAACGGAGTACGTACAGGTGGCCATTTTACATTTAGGCGGCCATATTGGATATGTTAAAGACTAAAAAATACTCCAAAAGAAAGTGCTTGTGCATGGTTCTATTATGCAAACAGAAACAAATTATTTCATAGGAAAAAAAAAAGATTTTTTTTTTCCAGCCTATAAATACTGTGGAAAGTGTGATTCAGTATGGTTTGGCAGCCATTTTGGATTTTGGCCACCATGATTGGATTTGAGGCCAAATCCAAGGTGGCTCCTCAGCTAAATTGAAAGGGCATTGGCAAAGGATGACGGAACCACTGAGAAAACCTTGGCAGGAAAAAAAATGTTAGTTTTTTTTTTTTCTTGGCTGGAACCTGTCTATTCGTTGGAGAGTAAGCATTCAATTCAGTGACGTCCATTTTGATCAGTTTTGCTTTGTTACAGGTTTATGCACATCAGAAGAAGTACGTAACAGAGTGGAGGAAAAGAAAAAGGATGGTAAGATAAAGCATGGAGGACTTTTGGAACAAAATATTCCAACATGTACGTTGAACATGAATAATATAATCTATACTTAATTAATCTTCTTTCTTAACATAAATAAATTTGAAAAAGAGAAGAAGTAAAGAAAGTGATGACAAAGGCTGGATAGGATGTGTGGAAAGGGTGGTATGAGGAGTTTGACTCAGAAGAGGATAGCTTATTTAACCTGGTGGTGGCTTCGGATACTTGGGTCGTGGGTTCAAGACCTTTTCCTGCTGAATTAACACCAGGCGGTTCTCAGCCTGTCATCCTTCTGAGGTCGGCGAAATGAGTACCAGTGTAGCAGTCAAAAGGCTGCACACGAAGGGAAGGGGTATTGACGGATTTATTAATACCTGGTATTGGTGTGGCGTTGGCATGATGGGCCAAATGGCCTCCTCCTGCGTCATAATTTCCTTGTAATCCTTGTAATTTGTAGTGTCACTAAGAGCATTATGAGGGTTATAAGGAATAATGGGGGCATTGAGGATATAAATACTGATAGGGGGAGATCCTTCAATAGTAGGATGTCCTATGTAGATGGAAGGAATATTGAGGAAATGCTAACTGTCGAGAATGTGAGGCATGTATGAGGAGGTCAGCAAAATTCATGGCCAGAGAGTAAGACCCATAGGGCAAGAGAAGGTGATGGCAGCTCTCCTGATAACTAAAATAGTGAAAGCCAGTGGACCATCAGTGATGCTAGTGGCAAGAATTGAGGGATTGAGAGACAGTGGAGTGGGGATTGCAGTTGTTTGTTAACATCTGTGAAGAAGCGAGTTGATTAATGGCTATCTATAAGAATAAAGGGGAAGTTATGAATTGTGGGATTTGCAGCGACATCAAACTGATGGAGCAAGTGTTCAAAGTATTGGAAAGGGTGGTGAATGGTAGGTTTTGTCGGTGTGAACAGCAAGTTGGATTGTCGGTGTGTGGACCTGGAGAAAGCATATGGCTTGTTTCAAATAGTGGTTCCTATGGTTAAGAGATAGGTAGTGTAATGGTTTCTGAAGAAGAAATGGGTGCTTGAAACACTGGTGAGGATAGTGGAAGTGATGTTGGAGGGGGTAAAGGCATCAGTCAGAACAAGGAGTCGTTGCTCAAAGGCATTTGAGATAAACGTAGGGTTTACATTGAGGGTCAGCTCTTGGTTCCCTCAGATGAATGTTAAGTCTTACTTGTTGGCTGTAAATCTCTTATGGTTGGTGTCTTTTGTGGAAACTAGGCTAAGTTCTGGCACCTTGGTGAAATTACAAATTCCTGTCACTGAGCTAATTCTCGCAATTTGAACATCAAACCTGACTGACTGATTAGTGAATGACATGAGTCACAAACTTTCCTGAGCTAACCCCACAAGAAGCTGGGAATAATTGGGGTCATTAAAGCATTGGGTTGTTGCGGAGAGTACTGTGAAGGCCCCAGTTTTTGTACTTGGAAGTCTCACTTGCAAGGCAATTATCTGATATTTTGTAATTCTATTTTATTTTCTTCCTTTTTTATACTGTTTGCTATGAATTGAGGCCAAAATTTCTCTGGATCAAAACAAAAGAAAATGATGAATCAAAAACTCAATTTCTCACTTTCCATGTACTGCTCTTATACCTCCCAAACCTGAGGAGTACCTGTGGTTGCAACTTCCCCTCCGTTCTCACCTCACGTTTGTCTGGGCGTTGTACCATCCTCCCAACAGACGACTCCATCTACATATCTCTCTCTCAGATGACATGGACCAACTTTTAATCACTCATCCTAACTCTCTCTTTCTCATATGTGGTGACTTCTATTGTTACCATGATAATTGGCTGGGTGTTGGTACCTCTTTCACCAGCCATGGCACTTCTGCAAAGGACTTCTGTGACTCCATGGGTCTGACTCAATATGGGAACTTTCCCACCCAGATTTCTCCCAATGGCAAATCTTCTCTCCTGGATTTGGTGATGACAAACTTCCCTACTGATGTATCTTCCTCGTCCTCTGCCCCAATTGGCTCTTGTGATCATGTGCTAGTTCAGGTCAACATCTCTCTGGCCATTCTCAGAGAACTGCCTCTGTGCCATTGAGTCTGGCAGTTCACTCAAGCAAACTGGCAGGGACTACAAGCAGCCATCACACTTCAGGACTGGTCTCCTATATCCACCGCCACTAATATTAATTCAGCCTGGGAATTCTTCCACAGAAGTCTGCTCTCTCTGATGCACAGTTTCATCCCATCTCGTCTTCAGTTATCTTACCCATCCTCCTGATCTTGGTACTCTGAATCATGTGATGGGGCAGTTGCTTTAAAACAACTTGCATTCTCTTCTTGGAAGGCAAATCCAACTGAAGGAAACCTCAGATCATTCTACAATGCCTGCAACAAGTGTGTGTCTACCCTCAGGAAAGCCAGAAAACATCATCTGTCCAAACTAAAGAATGAATTTTCAAACTTGTCTCTCTCCTCTAAAACTTGGTGGCACCTTTTCACATCTGTCTCTGGTGTATGCTCTCCTTCCATCCCTTCTGTCACTTTGAAAGGCACCACAGCTGACTCTGCACATGAGAAGGCCGAACGCCTCATTTCTGTATTTGCTTCAAAATCTTGTGTCCCTTACCCCTCTCTCTCTCTACCCTTCCCAGTCGTACCCAACAGCTCTTGAATTCTGTGTCGTTTGCACCTGAAAAGGTGGAAAAGTTTCTGGCAACCCTCGACTCTGATTCTGCAACTGTTCCAGATGGCATTTGCTAACGTGTCCCAAAAACCTGCTCTGCTGCTCTCGTATTTCCTCTTTCGGCCCTTTTCACCCTGTCATTTACTATCGGTCATCTTCCATCTGCTTGAAAATGCACCAACATCAATCACTGCATTACATAAAAAATGTGCAAAAACTGATCCTCTTAACTACTGACCAATTAGCTTGCTTCCAATAATCAAGCAAGGTCATGTTATCCATCATCACAGTTGTCATAAAATCAATCCTTTTCTCCAATATCCTCATCTCAGATTATCAATTTGGATTCAGACCTGGTCACTCTACCTTGGACATGCTGCTTCTACTCTCCTAACAATGAATGGAGGCCCTCAATGCCAGAAATTAGATTAGGGCCATCTCTCTGGACATATCAACTGAAGATTTTGATAGTCTGGTATCCTGCCCTGATCTCCAAGCCGTCTGCCTATAGAATCCAAGGCCAACTCCACTCTTGGATTACTGACTTCCTCCACTCTCATATCCAACGTGTGGCTCTCAACGGAACCCTTTCTTCTCCTCTTCCTGTCAAGGCTAGATTACCACAAGGCTGTGTTCTTGGTCCTATATTATTCTTAATCTTCATCAATGATCTCACTGACTTTGGAAAATCCATTCTATCTCTTTGTTGGTTACTCCACTCTCTGCCATGAGATCCCTCATCCTTCTGACAGACAGGAAGCAGCCTGTTCCCTCTCCTCGGAGATTGCCAAAATCACAAACTTGTCAAATACTTGGATATGTCTTTCAATCCTGAGAAATCCCTCACACACACTCACTCTCTGAAAGGACCGCACTGCAAATCCTTCCATCCACTTTCTCAATAACCCTCTCGAAGAGGTTCAGTCACTCAAACACTTGGGTCTTTCACTCTCAGCCTTGATCTCTCTTGGGCAAGCCACATTTCAAAATTGGCTTCCAAAGCCAGACACCAACTGCTCATCCTCCATCGTCCTTCATTGGCACACCTGTAGTGTAGTAGATAGTAGAAAAATCGTGCAAATTTTGATACAAGCATCAAATTTGGCATTTCTGTTCTGCAGGGCTTTCTGATCAAATCTGCCCGAATGGCCATTACATTTGAAAATCAAATTTTGAAAAATTAAAAAAAAAAAAATTAAAAAAAATTTGAAGTCACAGCTGGCTGAAATTCTTGAAGCGCAAGTGAACATCCCAGACACTGAACCAAGGGGAGATGCAGTCATCATTGATGGCTCAGCACTAATCAATGCCCTACCTCCATGCACTTCAAAGATATTTGATGACTATGCTAAAGAAGACATCATCCCAAAGTGGAATGTCCATGGCTGCCATGTACGAAGAGGTGGACGTAGTGTTTGATGTGTTACAAGAAGTCAACTTCTGAAGTCCGAGCAGGTCGAAAAGGTGGCAAGGAATCAGAAGAAGAGTGACAGGAACCAGTAGGACCCCAAGTAACGGAGTAAGCTTTCTTCGAGATGAACAGCAACAACGACTGAGCGTTCACCTCCTTGCGGAAAAGATGTGTGAAAGCCACAGTCTCTTGTCACAAAAGCGAGAAGATGCCATTAGCAACCCAAGCGTAAGTCTCACTGGATTGCTTTGTGTCTCCAATGGTGTCATGAAGAAGCTGAACACTCTAATAATTTGTACACGTCCAGGACTGACTGCACACGACGGATGCGTAGCTAGTCCATATATTAGGCTAATGACCGGACGTAACTAGTCATAGCAAATCTGTACTGCCAATCCTTGCAAGGAACTAGGTCTTGAACATGTGGATTGCCTTGGCCAAGGAAGCCAAGGCGCGATGGATTTCCAGTCCTGATAGGTTTCTTGCAAATAGGCTGAGAAAGCTAGAGGGATCCCATACTTCCATGCGTTCAACTGGATGTGATGTTCGTGTCTGCCTTCCGCAGAAAGGAAGAAAACTGCACTGCGAGCGAAACTGATGGAACGTCTTGATGACTGTTTCTTGAAGAATTCTACCAAATCTCAGACCCGCATCCAATACTTTTGCCTTCGTTATTCTGTGACTATTTTCTGCAAAGTTGTTCTTTTTCTATCTTCAAATTTTCAAAATTTGGATTCTTAAATGGCCAATCAAGTGTCAGATCCCTGCATCTAGAATACCCCTGCTGAGAACATAATGTGCCAAATTTGATGCTTGTATCATCATTTGCACGATTCCTCTCAAAAATTGCTGTTGTCTGCCCCACTACTGAGCTCCTATCCACTGACGAGGCTTTCACCCACAGCTCGATGGAGTACTCCTCTCACTTCAGGGCTGGCTCCCCTGTCTCACATCTTGCTCAGCTTGGTGCTGTGGAAACCAAGGCCTTCAATTTCATGGGAATCTCTTGCGATGAAAGCAAGTCTGTGGGCCTATAACTTCGCCATCGCCACCAAGTAGGTGGTCTCTCTCTCTC